>OX465173.1:7215892-7815892 GCA_949987655.1 Polymixis flavicincta | reverse complement strand
ATGAAAATAATTTACACAAAGTAAAGCGCCTGGCGGGGTTCGAACTCAAGACCTACAACTCGTAAGTCGCGGCTGTTACCACTTGGCCACCGCTGCTCTTGATATGCAAATAGTTTATAACTTATAAAAATATATAGAATACTTTTAATTCCGATAATACGTTTCCGTACGATAATTTCCGACCTCCACGGGACGAAGGCAAAGCAGCTAGCAAAGGCAAGGGAGACTATAAATAAGTTTTTTCTTATTTATTAAACAATAGCTACAAACCTACGTAGTAGTAGATTTAATCTACTCAATTCTAAGTACTTAGAAGCCTCTTCATACTAATACAGTTCTGTGTGACTGTAATTTCATCTACATTGACCTATGACTATGATTTCCCTAATGTCACCAGCCTCTCACTCCGTAGGATGTCCACTTGTCCAATCTAGAAATAATTACATAATGGTCCCCAAAGTCACAGAAACAGGCACATGATTTGTAGGAAGAGGTTTTATTGTTTACGCATTCCATATATTGTATAGGGGTCAAATCTATTCACATTTTTATTATTCCAGCTTCGCAAATTAACTAGTAGGAACTTGCATAATCAGCCTATGTTCTCACTGCAGGAAATAATCGTAATCGTAATCCACCACGCGGGCCCAGTGCGGGTTGAGATAACACATGCATATTTAATTGTATAGGTAGGTACCTACTAGCTTTTGCCAGCGGTTTCGCCCGCGCGGAGGTCGGAAATTATCCCACGGGTACTTCGAAGGTTAATGCGTTTTCTAGCTGACACAATTATGTTAAGTATGCTCCTACCGATTTATGCCAACCTGGTACTTCGAAGGCATAAAGCGTTTTCTAGCTGACACAACTATGTTAGGTGAGCTCCTACCAAGTTATGACAACCTGGTACTTCGTTCAGAATACCAATTTACAAAAGATTGTTTCTTTATTTTAAACTATTATTCCCCGGGACTTAGGATACTTTTTTATCCCAGTAGTACGTACTACTGGGATAAAAAAGTATCCTAAGTGTTAATCTAGGTTACAATCTATTACAGATAGATTATAACCTAGATTAACACTTAGGATACCAAATTTGATCCAAATCCGTTCGGCCGTTTTTGGGTGACAGAGTAACAAACATCCATACATACAAACTTTCGCGTTTATAATATTAGTGAGGACTTGTATTGTGTTTTAACCAAATTATTTTCGAAGCCAACGTTGTTCTCGCAGAAAGCATCTCATGGATCGCGATGTCTCTTCTTACTAAATCCCAGTAACAAACAATCGACTCATCATTGGCCTAGCCTTTTCCCAACCATGTTGAGGTCTGCTTCCATTCTATCCTGATGCAGCTGAATACCTGTATTTTACATGGAGCGTCTGCCTATCTGACCTCCACAACCCAGTTATTGGGTTGGGGGTCGGGCCCTTTCCAACCCACGGAACGGTCTTGGTGTGTAAAGATGGTCACCCATCTACGAAAGGGTAGCTTAACCTGATTAATCTAACCGTGTGGTTGTTATTACGTAGCCAGAGGCCCCTCCAAATACACCGTATCAACACCATTTTTCTGTATTCCGTGTTTTGGCAGAACAATGCACTTCCTGCTTCACTCCAACCGTTCTACTACGAATTCTCTCTATAAGTAGGTATACAAACTTTCGATCCCACGCTAATAATGGCGACTGAATCGTTTAATATTTACGTTGATTGATAGCAAGAACACAAACATACCTACATGAGTACCTCTAATAGCCTTGAGTATCATGTTCTTAAATCAATTCTTACTTAAGTTGCTTGTGCAGTGTTTAATTACACTACGTTTATCAGAGTAAACATTGAATGTAGTTTGTATGTATTAATATGATATGATTAATGTGATTGTGAAAAGCATTAATGTTAACGTCAATTACATACATACTCGGCCTATAACGTTCCCACTGCTGGAATAGGCCTCCTCTCCGCGAGAGGGAGTGGGCAGTAATCCACCACGCGGGCCCAGTGCGGTTTGCTAGATGTCACATGTCTTCGAATTTTTGGTTCTAAGACACGCCGTTTTCCTCACGATGCTTTCCTTCACCGTTTTGAGAGCAGAGGTGATGAAATGATTTACACAAAGTAAAGCGCCTGCGGGGGTCGAACTTACGACCTACAACTCGTAAGTCGCGGCCGGTACCACTTGGCCATCACTGCTCCCACTGAGCCACCACTGCTCGTAATGTCAATTATAGTGTATGAATGTTAAAATATGCGTAATACTTTCTACACTTATTTGAGATCAGAATTTTCTTTGTCATTGCTACTTCATCTACCTAGCCTGTTCCCAACTATGTTGGGCTCAGCTTCCAGTCTAACCGGATGCAGCAGAGTACTGTATCTTACATGAAGCGGACAGCCGACAACCAGTCTTAACGGGTTGTCAAACCGTCTGGCAACCGGAATCAATGGCTTAACGAGTTTTCCGAGGCACGGAGGGGTCTTGGTATGTAAAGATCACTCACCATCCACGGATCAACCGCGTCAAGCATAACCTGATTGATCGACCCGTGTTTCTGTTATTATATACTTAGCTACAAGCCCCTCTATGAACCCCCCGAGTGGGTTCCCGCATTGTCGTTGCGTGGGAGCTCAGTAGCTGTGGTCTCCGAGCCACGGTGAAGCGAAGAGGAACCCAAAGGTGGGGCCGCTCGTCAGGGCTTTTGCCTCAAATCCGACGACGTAGCGGCCAAAAAAAGTAGGTTGCGGTGAGGTGCACCGCAACTGAGGTGGCCGCGATGTCGAATGGGAGGCATCGCGTTTGAGGGTAACAGGCTGCGGCGGGGAAGGAGTGCCGGTACTTTTGAGTAGCGCTCTTCCGTTCCGTGGCCTGGACGGGCCGCCACCGTTTGATGGCGGACGCGGTGGAGCTGCAGGGGAAGGAGAGTGTCGGTATAGCGTTGGCCGCTCTCCCTATCCCCTGCGGTCGAAAAATGGTATCGGCGCGGCCACTGTGCTGACCCGTCGCAGGGTGACCGAGGCGTCCACAAGGGCCGATACCTGCCAGGGGTGCGGGTTGTTCGAAAGAAATACCGTGGCCCCTGGCACACTGGCAACTGAAGGCACACGGGTGGGTTTTATTCAGTAAAAGTCGGACACGCCCTCCTGCTTCACCCAGAGCGGCAGAAGTAATTTGATTATTTCCCACCTGAAAAAAAAAGCCCCTCTATGAATGTTATAGATGAGTAAAACTTTCTACTCTGGTTTTTAGACCAGTATTTTCTTTTTTAATTTATATTTACCAGCACCATCACGGAATTAATTAGTGAGGTACTTTTTATCACAGCCAAATTTTTCATGATTCTACATAGTTTTGTTTTCGTACTTACTTCCACTTTGCAGTCGGGTTTATAAGTCCTACCTATATATGTATAAAACACTTAACTACTTCCTAGTTAGTTCGTCTTATACAGGGCGTCCCACGGATATGCCACATGGAGGGAAAGTACAGAGGCCAGCACATCAAGCTACCCCAATCTGTCAAATTTCTTTAATAGTTTTTCAACTTTATTGCAAAGGAATAAGGTTTATGTTCAATTGGGAAAATTCGACAGTTTGGGATAGCTTGACCTGCTGGCGACTGTACCTTGAATATTGTAGATGGAACATTTTACTAAAAGAATACATTATTTAAATTTTAAAAATAATTTTAACTGCATTCATAGATATTTAAATAATTACATGGTGGAACCAGGAATCGAATCCGTTACATGAGAAAAATAATCACCCTGTAGCTTTATTATACCGATCGAAAGACTTATCATGAGGATTATTTTTTGCCAGATAACATAGTGTCACAAATAAAAGGAAGACCATGAATTTTAACATTTTTAATACAAAATTAATCAATATACTTATCCAATGCTTAAAATGAGGCCCCCTGTTGAATACAAAGTCGCACTCTTTTGTAAACTACCGGTAAACTACCAACTAACACCGACCTCGTGATCTAATGAAATATCAACTTTAAAAGTTATAAAAATAAGTTATAAAAGTTACGTTAAAAAGTCTTCAAAAAACAAAACGGTGCCATTCGCTCACAATCTCGAGGTCAATTAAAGTATTAACTAATCTTTCCGCGCAATTTGCCGAAGTCAGTAATTAAAGAAATGGGTCACAAATTCACAATGACGCCTGAGCAATAGGCTGGAAAATCACAACTTAGAACTGAAATGGCCATAATTTATTTGTGATTAGTAGGTAATTTAAAGGCATTGAGGTGATTAGGAACAGCATGAGACTGCAAACGACAACTGTATTTCAAATGCCATATCCATCTCTTATGTAGGTACATACTTAAATTCTCACACAATACTAGCATTATTTCTTGCCATTAGGTACTATTTACCATAACCTAAGGAATTACTAACTCATCCAAATATTCCATCCCGCTAGTTTCTTTATACATAGACTAGCAGCGCTCCGCGGTTTCACCCGCGTAGTTCCCGTTCCCGTGGGAATACGGGGATAAAATATAACCTAATATAACCTATGTCACCCGGCGATAGTGTAGCTTCCCAACAGTGAAATATGTTTATTAATCGGTTCAGTAGTTTCGCAGCCTATTCAATGCAAACAAACAATCAAATCTTTCCTCTTTAAAATATTAGTATAGAAGTTGGATAATTCTTTAAGCAACACCTTTTGATAATCGAAATCAGATAGGGACTTGGAAAGATAAATTAGGTAGCCATTGTGCCATCCCATAATCCGTTATTATACACCTGGATGAATCACAACCGAAGTGCGATCGAGATTAGAAAGAGGACTTAAATCATTTAACCCAGTTTGGAGAGCATTATTTTGACGCAAATCCCTGTTACACTTTGGCAAACTTGGATTATACTGATTGTAAGCAGAGTTAAATAAATCTAGGCCACTGCTGTTCAATGTTTAATCTATACATACAATAAAATAGTAACGAAGTCAAAACTGTATGTAAAAGAGATAATTTTATTTAATTGAAAACAAATAGCACATTCATCAAATTTAATTTAATTTGGAAACATCAATTTCGACCCTGGTTACATATCTCTTTTGGTGACCCAACATTGAATATTTTTGGAAAAAAAAACTAATTGCTGCGAGGTATGGGAACGATTCTGATGCCGTAAATATAGTTTTTAGTATTTTTGACCTGTTCTGTTCTGTTGTATGTTCCGGATTGGCGCCAAAACGGCTGAACGGATTTCGCTGAAATTTGGCACAAAGGTTTATAACCTGGATTAACACATCAATGTAATCCCAGTAGTACGTTCACGTGAGATTTTTCCGACATTCACGAGGGCGAAGCCGCGGGCAAAATCTAGGTGAATGAATAAATATGATTAAACAGAGTCAACATCAATTAAAATTATTTAGATAGAACTGTTGGATTCGGTTTCACAATTTAATTACCTACAATATTGGGAAACGAGCGTTCCTTTGTTCCATTGTTTTATTTAGAGAACAGAATTCGATTTAATGGAATACTGTTTCATAATGAGGGTTTTCATGATTTACGCCACCAGTTGGCGACACTGAGACAAGAGGTCTTCCATTTCTACAATGAATGTAAAATATTATGTTCACTTTCGTCATAAATTCGTTCATCATTCAGTCACGCCTCAAGAAAATATAGGCATTATAACACTTTTGACACGTGCCCGGACTTGACGTCTTAATGCAGCTAGATGGCAGCTTTGGCTGATATTTGGCAAAGATAGCATTTAACCTGGATTAACACATCAATGTAATCCCAGTAGTTCGTTCCCGTGGGATTTTTCCTATATTCACGAGGGCGAAGCCGCGGACAAAATCTAGGTGAATGAATAAATATGATTAAACAGAGTCAAAATCAATTAAAATTATTTAGATAGAACTGTTGGATTCGGTTTCACAATTTAATTACAATATTGGGAAACGAGCGTTCCTTTGTTCTATTGTTTTATTTAGAGAACAGAATTCGATTTAATGGAATACTGTTTCATAATGAGGGTTTTCATGATTTACGCCACCAGTTGGCGACACTGAGACAAGAGGTCTTCCATTTCTACAATGAATGTAAAATATTATGTTCACTTTCGTCATAAATTCGTTCATCATTCAGTCAGGCCTCAAGAAAATATAGGCATTTTAACACTTTTGACACGTGCCCGGACTTGACGTCTTACTGCAGCTAGATGGCAGCACTAAGTCTACGTTCGCACTCGTTGGTTTGATTATTTCGCGTACTAGATTGTCGTCGTTGAAAATTGAATGGTGTGTTTTTTTGACGTGCTGGGAATCTGGGATGCACTAAGTTGAAAATTTCGGCCGCGATATCTTTACATTCGTAAAAGACGTAACGTTCGTAACGTAATTTCAGAAAACCTTAATTGGATGACTCTGAAAAATGTAGCGTGGCAGTTTTATATGAAAATAAAATTACCGGGAAAAGCGTTGCACCAAAAATCCCCACAAAGGATTTTCACCAGAACCAACGTTAATTATAAACGGGACTAATGAGACGTAGAATGATAATTATGATGAAGAACCTTACCTACTAGAGAATGGGCAGCAAAGTTCTCTATGCATTTTACCACCATACTGCGATTGCCAACCCGCCTGCCAAGCGTGGCGATTGTGGCAAAAATCCCCTTTTGGGGGAGGCCTATGTCCAGCAGTGGACGTCTTTCGGCTGAAATGATGATGATGATGATGACCCCACTTTGTTATGTATTATATTGTTATTTAGACTTTCGGCTATGTAATTAAAAACTAGGAGTTTGCCTGTAAGTGATTGTTGAATATACATTATTGCATGTTTCCTTTAGCATAAAACCAGTGTAAACTATTGTTGGTGAACCCGTGAAACCAATAAATAAAGTACTGTGTCTGTGATATTATTATAAGCCTTTGATTAACAGACTGTGACAATTTCTTTATGATTTCTTTTTAAATGTGTATGAGGTTTTGTAAAATAAGACCCGTGCAGCTGTTGTACTTAGCCAAAAGCACCTCATGTATTCCTACGATGTTATGTTAAATTATTATGAAATATTTACAGATCGCTGGCATTGGACATGTCAACTCGTTCGGGCTGATTTACAATGATTTTATCAATGAAACACAATCTACTGCTAAATCATTAACTTCTGCGCATGGAGTGTTTGCAATCATGTTGGCAATTGGAGGTAAGTTCGAAGAGACTACTTATTTCATCATCATTTCAGCCGAAAGACGTCCACTGCTGGACATAGGCCTTCCCCAATTTGAAGGAGGGTTCGGAATTCGCGAACCCCCCTTCAAATTGGTTCAAATCGCGATTGGAGATCGCAGTATGGTGCCCATTCTCTAGTAAAAAATTATGGACTACTTATTAATTAAATAATTATGTGTCGCTATCAATATGACTAATAAACTGCCATACAAAGCTGCAGCAATCTGAAATATCAAAGTTTGGATATGATACAAAATTTTTGGTTAAATCAAATCGTCTTTGATGAGGGTCTTCTAACGTTTTGTCTACCGAAAAAGTCGTACCATAAACAAAGTTATTTGCTTTCGTACCTATAACAAAACCAGTATCAAGTCATATTTAATACTAGTTTCTGCCCGCGCTCTTTCTTCTTTCTAACTTTTTCTCCTTAGCCTTCTTTCTGACTTTCATTATTTTTGTCCACCACCTTAGGGACCTAGCGTGATAACCTTTAGTCTTCTTCAAAAATTGGACTATCAAACGCAAAAAGATTTTTTTTAAATCCTATTCGATTTCAAACAAACAAAACTACAATTAGAATAGATTTAGATTGAAATCCTAATTTACATGTTGTTAACTAACTTTACTATTTCCAGGAATAATACTCAATTGTATAACAAAAAGATATTCATTAAGATTCGGAGGCATTATTGGAGCCGTGCTCCTATCTACAGGATCTTTCAGCACTATATTCATAACAAACACCAACCAACTTCCAATTACTTTCGGAGTGTTCCAAGGAATCGGATTCGGAATGGTGGTACCAGTGTGCTACTCCACATTGAACCATTATTTTGTGAGGAAAAGAACTACGGTCATGAGCATCTGTAAGGCGGTCCAAGGAGTTATATTGATGTGGTATCCTCAACTATTGAAGAAGATAATGTCTTTGTATGGATTTAGAGGGACCTTACTTATCCTCGCCGGAATGTCTTTGCACACATTTCCAGGAATGCTCGTAATGAAAACGGAAACCATAATTCCGAGAAAATTAAGAACAGCAAGTATTTTTTCATTTGTAATGGTTTTCTTTTTGGAAGGAATTGTTTATGAAATTAAATGTGTTTTCTACTTTGCAGGTGATTTAGAAAATGGGAAAGGACAAGACAACCAGGATTTGTTGAGAGATAAAAATAAAGATTCTCTGAAGACGGAGCCATCTGGAAGCGAACACGTTCTTGAGAAAATCAGGTAACAATATGATTATAATTGAAAACATAATTTCTAATTTTCTACTAATATTTTCTGTCAGTAGAAATGAGGTAGTTTCGGGTACAGAAAACTGTTTCCTAAATACTACTTATAGGCTGCTCATATATATTTATATAAATATAAAATATTATATTATATAACACAGCATCCTAATTGCGTAACTCACGATTAATCATAATTTGTTCCGTTTTAAAACAAATTGTTAAACATTGCTTCATATGTTCGAAAAATGTGTATGTGCGTAAATAACGCAATGAATATTGTTGAACTGTCAAATTGAAACGGATTATGATTAATCGTGAGTTACGCAATTAGGGTGCTATTCTCACATTTGAGTATACTCTCAATTTGTAGAAAGTTTGTGTTGATAATGATGACACAATAAAACCGTTGCTCTAAACTCACATTGATACTCGTGTAAAACATCGTGGGCTACATTATAATAAAATACTGAAATTAAAAACCTGGATTCGAAAATAGCTGCAATATAGGCTGATTTATCAGTCTATAAGGTCCCTACTGTTGGGATATAGACATCCTCTGGTTGAGAAGGATTGAAAATGTTCATGCTAAATTGATGGAATAGTTGCTCGTTTTCATAAGTTAATCATACCATCTTTATTCCTTCTTTTACAGACAGAAGTTGGTTGAAATATTGAACTTCAAGATCTTGAAAGATGCTGTTTATTGCAACATCTGCTTCGGACAGAGTTTTGTCAACTTTTCCGATCTCACTTTCTTCATCTTACAACCGATGCTGCTATTTCAATATGGCTATGATAGGGTAAGTGTTACTTTTAAGAGTTCGGGCGCCGTCGGTTTTCTTCGTCAGGCGTCGTGTGGCTGCGGGGACGACGGCGCGGGCGACTGCGACACTTCCCTAGCGAGAGTAACCGACGACACACTTGTACCATATTTCAGAAGGCCAATTCTACTAATTAAAAAACGATCACATTCAAGTCGCAGTGCCGCAAAAGTTACAAAATGCCACGAACGGTATTCTGGTACATCAAAAAAAGTGAGGTTGACTGTAATGACACTGCGACTAGATTGAAATTAATAAATGTACTAAAACGGTATTCCGCTAAAGTTAAGACTTGAGATCATCTTGACATCAAAAATAAATTGGTATTCCGGTAATTTTAATACCAATATAATATTTGAAAAGATTCTGCCCGCAAGCTAGACATGGCACTTGGCAATAGCGTAACTTTCGATCAGTGTAATAATTTTTAAATCGGTTGATATATTTCGGAGAAAACCTGCTAATACAAACTTAGGTTTAGGTATATAGACAATTTATTCCTTATAAGAACTTATAAAACAGTTCACTTAAAATAAGACACAAGTTCTTACATCGAAATTACAATAATTATAATTTTTGCCTCGGCGATGTTAGTGACGATACAGGGTTTTTATAACTACATGTTTCTTAAGTTTTGTTTTAAAAATGTTTATGCTATAAAACTTCTTTAAATCTTCCGTTAAATCATTGAATAGTTGTGCTTCCTCTACCAATATTGTTTTTTTGTAGTAAATATTCCGTGCACGTGCAGTCTTTAATTGTTTATTTTCACTTCTTGTGTTGTATGTTCTTTATAATATCAGTGTAGATTTTTTCACCCTTTGAATCTATTAGCTCAGTGGTTACGTTTACAATAATCGTCTCAGTTTCAAAATTCATCTACAATAACATTGACTAAAATTTCCTTATATCAATCCAATAAATTGTTATATACTAGCCATAACATAACAATAATACCGCCGTAATTCACACAGGCCTATATTCTCATAAAGATAACACTAAAGTAGACTTAGGTGATATTAACAACTTGCTTACTCACAGACGACAAGGAATAGATATATTTTCCAAGGTTAGATAATTTTTTGGAGGACATACAGAAATTATCAATCGAGCAGAGGCCCAGCTAATCTTACCTGCGAAACACCCTAAAGGTGCTCTTACACGGGTAATTGTTGGTCGCTGGGCAGGGCACATTGCTCCCAGAATAGATGGCCGATGGGGCCGAAAGGTTCTAGAGTGGCGACCGCGTACCGGAAGACATAGAGTGGGAAGGCCTCCCATAAGGTGGACCGATAACCTTGTGAAGGCCGCGGGTATCCGCTGGATGTGGGAAGCACAAGACCGGTCGAAGTGAAGGAGCCTGGCGGAGGCCTATGTCCAGCAGTGCACGTCTTTCGGCTGAAATGATGATGATGATGATGAATCTGGATTAACTAAGTGGGGCAATCTGGAGCAACAACAATAAAATATGGAAATTGTTTCGGGAATATTGCTTCTGATTGCTCCATAGATTTCATAAATCTCAATGTCGCCAATATGAGTTGCCGAATATCCAAGCGGTTTTAATTTTTTTTTCTTTATATCTCGCTTGTACGTAAGTATAACTATGTCTCGTTTTTGTGAAAGGAACCTGCCGGTGGCGGAAGCGGCGGAGGGCGGGTGTATTCCCTAGTTTTTGAAGTTGCTTCATATTGCATTGTATTGTGTGGCCGTATCTCCAGCAACGGGTTGCTACATGTTGCCATTACCCTAAATTGCTGGACGTCATAGTTGACGAGAATTGACCAGGATAGAGCAATTTTAGATGCTCGTGTAAGCGCACCTTTATAAGTAATTACTTATAGAGGGTGGCAAGGAGATCGATGCGCAACCGGTTGCCATTCATTCGGTTTAAAGATGATTTATTTATTCTAGAAGAACATAATATTGTTCACTTAGCGAATACAGAAACTTCACAACAACTTCATTATTAAAGTAGTTGTAGTCCAGTAGCAAACAGTTTTGATTTGTTATTGTAGGTAGCTATGAATATGTCGACATCTTATGGTATGTAAGACTAACTTATGTCCTTAACTTAATAATTTTGTGTTGTTTGTGACGTATTGCTTGAGTTTAGCTTTAAATATGTTGTTGTTGTTGTTGCAGTAGATTGTTATAAAGTTTTTCGCCTTCGTATTTTATATTTTTCCTCCCATATTGCGTCCGCAGGGGTCATTCAGTGCATGATTCTGAACCATGACTTTGTTGTTCCATACTTTTTGACCGTGTAGGTTGCAGTTTTGTTTGTAACAGCAGTTTTTTTTTTGTTGATAAATCTCTTTGCTAGGGGATCTAGTATCACGTCACAAAAAAAATCGGATTTTCATACAAAATCGATCAGCTGACTATTGATTTTGTACGGGAGGTCCGATTATTTATTTTCCATATATCGACCCATGTTCCTTGGAGAAAGTTGTTCAATTTCATGGGTACTATCACCCTGAAAAATTTGGAACATGACTAAAAAATCATCAAGTATATGTATTGCGTTTTATGGGTCTCAGTTCCCATAAATATAGGATAAATAAAAAGGAAAAGAATTCCTTTTCATAAGAGTGGAAGAAAAAGACGTGTTGCGCCGACCCCAAATAAATAGGGATAAGGGCAGGAGAATGATGATGATGATGGTGATGATGATGATGATGATGATGATGATCTGTGTCTGAAAACATCTTTACACCTCCCACATCACAGCCTTTTCATAAATGACTTCAAACTTATAATATTCTCTTATTCCTGTTTCAGTCTCAAGTTGCTATGTGTATCTCCATCTGTGCCGCGGCTGACGTCGGTGGCAGATTTGCCCTGGCCCTCATCAGCAGTATGTTCCACATCAACACAAGAGTATTGTACTATGCAGCAACCCTGCTCACCTTCCTTATCAGATTAGGTATTAATGTATTTGTCAGTAATTATTTTCTTATCTTGTTTGCTGTTTTGAAATTATAAATGGTCTCTCAGGTATCTTATGTTTGTTTTAGGTTTTAACGCGAGTGAGACAAACCAATTGTAAGAATGAGAGACTTGCCTTGTTTGGTCATTAAAGTTTGGGTATAAGTTTACACGTCAAAGAAAAAATTGATCTCTTAAAAAATTGGGAATACTATAAGTTTCTGAATAACATAAGTGTCGACTGCCATCTCACTAATCATTATGATTCAAGAAGTTACTTCTTAAGACGGAGACTCGCTTGCAACTTTTGTTTGTAATCTTTCGAGTTTCTGTAACACGTTAGTCAGTGCAGTCTCTATAAATAAAAATATACTTTTCCAAAGTAAATGCACACACAACCTTTTGCATTTTGAATATAAATGGAGAACGCTTGAGTTAAGTGCTCGAAGGGGGCGTTCGTCACATTTTGTATATCGCCGTTTTTTGACAAGAAATGGAGCGCGCCTGAGCCAAGTGCTCGAAGCGTGCGTTCGCCACATTTTGTATATCGCCGTTTTGTAACAAGAAATTGGAACGCTCGTGAGCCAAGTATTTTAAGGGAGCGTTCGCCACGTTTAGTGTAAGTATCGGCGTTTTGTAACAAGAAATGGAGCGCGCTTGAGTCAAGTGACCGAAGCGAGCGTTCGCCGTTTTGTAACCAAGCTCGCCTCGAATGATAATTACAAACAAACATTGCAAATTAGGATCCGCCATTATAATTTCAGTTGCCCTTCCAATTTAATAGAATTCAGAATTTATTTCCTTTCAGTAATGTTACAAATCACCCAATTCGTATGGATGGCGACTGTAACTGGTGCATTAGGGGTACTCAGAGCTTGGCTCCACGTGGCCAGTCCATTGCTGATCTCCAATCACGTGCCTCATGAGGACTTTCCGGGAGCATACGCACTCGCCATGTTAGCAGCTGGAACTGTTAACGTTACTTTTTCTCCACTTATAGGTAAGATATTTTCTGTATCTGACATCCGCCATTTTTATTTTTTCGCAATGCACCAGACAGAGCACAGAGATACCTAAGTCAACACTTTCAAGACAAAACAAGCGTGTCACTATTTACTCGCACTCATCATCGTGATTTACTTAGCCTTTTCCCAACTATATTGGGGTCAGCTTTCAGTCTAACCTTATTTTACATGGAGCAACTGCCTATCTGACCTCCACAACCCAGTAACTGGGTAATAAGATACCCCTTGATAAGACTGTTTGTCAGAATTACGGGCTTCTGACATCCCGTAGCGACTGTCAAAGATCAAAAAATTACAACAAGCTAATGGATAAACGTGCTTTCCGAGGGGTCTTGGTATAAAAATGGTTACCCAGTAACGGACCAACCGCGGCAAGTGTAGCTTAACCTGATATCAGATTAGCAAAAACGTGTCCTTGTACAAGTTACCAAAGTGAACCATACCACGATGACGGCCGTGCACACGGGGAATAAACCGTTGTTACCGTACTAATTCAATCAGCAATAAAGTCAATGAATAAACTGCCATAATTTTTGCGGGAACACCAATTACTTAATACGAGCACAAAAATATAGATTTTGAAATGCTATCAATGATACGGTTGTGTGAACGTAAACGATGCTCAAAGTAACGCTTCCCAGAATTGATTACGCTAGGCAAAGGACAGGCTTTCGGCTTAATTACTCCCTGTTAGTCGCTATCGTTTCACGTGTAGTTTCTAGGAAGCTTCCACCTCACGTGTATGTAAAAACGGTTTTCCGGAAATGCAGTGGCTATTCTGTAAAAACCAGCCTTTGAAAACGTGAGTGAAGTGTTTGCGAGTAGTGCTTTGATCGTGTATTTTTTTACGTTTTTTCAATCAAGAGTAAGGATCCTACGACCTACACAAACCAAAGCCAAGACAGCTTTGTCTGTTATAGGAATACTCTTTGGTCGAGTGGTTCCTCCTGAGTTCAATTCCCGGGTGGGGTAAAGTGTTATAAGTTTTTTTCTTGTCTCACAGAGCGTGCGCCGAGCGGCACGCCTCTAATGACTAGAGACGCCATCGCCAGTACTAATAATATTTGTGCTCGTGGCCGTCAGTTTCTATGTGTAAACGGTGACACGTACTGACACGCTTGGCACATCTAGCAGCGGCCGCGCCGGGGCATTTCCGTGCTCTGTAATCTGTCTTTCGCAATGTACCACGATGTGATAGCGTGTCGTGGAAATCTACGATGTGCATTGTAAAAATTCATCGACGTTCATCGTAGTACGGTGCACGGTATGGTGTTGTTTTACATTAATATTTTGGATGTAGGTACTATAGGGCCAAAATAGATACACACGATACGACGTAGCATCGTGGCACGTTTCGACGTCAAGTTGAGAATGTTTACGATGCAAATCGAAGACTTACACGACACGACAACGCTACGTGACACGACATCGCAATGTGCCACGATGCGACGTCATCGTATGTGTGTGTTTTGGCCGTAACAGTCTTTGCACTTGGCCTACGGACAGACTACTACGATATCTGTGCGATTTTAAAAGTATGATTGTGGCACCTAATGCTCTATCTAAATAGTTAAAAAAAATCCACAGTATGATAAAGACAGCAGATTATCAAATTACATCATTTTTGATAATAATATCTATTCCATCTACTAATTTACTTTCATTTCTTCATAATTCTTATTTAATCTAAGTATATCTATCTATCTATATCTATACATATAATAAATCTGTAAAGGAACTTTTTCTGTACATTTAAAATATTTCGAAAATAATTGCTTGGGGTGGTAAGGGATAATCAACAGATGACATTTTAACCCTTATCAAAATTTTTGTCTGTAGCTCGGTTTTTCAGTTTCTATGTTGAATGGATCAAGTATCACGTCAAAAGAACGAAACTAATATGGTTATCTTTCATACTCAAATATTGTTTATAACTCAGAGTTTATATTAGTCTTTGTTTCATCGCAATCGCTTCGGTCAACCTATCTAAATAATTTAATGTGTTCAAGAAGAATTTATTTACGTAATGTTGAAACACTTAGCGACATCTATTGGCGTGAAACGGTACTAACGAATACTTAATATTAACACACGTCATTCTCATTTAAGTTACTTACTGTGTCTGTGTTATTTCAAAAAGTAATGATACTGATTACTAAAATCGCTTTCCGTTGGTGGTTGATTCCCACGAATCAAAAAAGCTAAAAGAATTTCAAATAAAAAGTTGTGATAATATTAACTGACGTGGTGTTCTGAGTCATATACCTAGAATGCAATGTTAGATAAGTATTTATTAGTTTTATCAATCAAATTAATACAAATAGAGGGGAAGAAATCTCATTTTTAATTGTGATAAAAGTCTTAGTAGCGCCATCTAGCATAATGTAGCAAAATTAGAGCGGCTAGAGGAACATCTCCATAGAAATTCTTAATCTCTAGCGTCAGTAACGCCATCTAGGTTTGAATAGCAAACATGCAAAGACAACAACTTGATTTCGCGCGAAATTTGATAATGTTAAATTTAAATGCGTGTTTACAGCATTACTCGATTCAAATAATGGGAGTTTTGGGAGTAAAGAGTTGTAAATACTTATGTGCTAATTTTCGTGATGTTAGTTTTCGAGGTGGGGAGGGGTTCAAGCGAGGTCGGATGGTGAAAGTCAGGAAAAAAAATCCAAAATTGCGACCATAACTACTGGTGGATTTGAGTAAATAGATAGGTTTTCACACGGGCAACTGTAGTTATGTCGATGCTCTTCCGAGCAACATCGCTTACAGAGAAGCATTTTCTTAGTTAAAACAAGTTTAAAAATGTATTTATTTATCCATTTGGCATCTCCAACAAAGGATACATTACCTACACAGGAACAATAGAAATCACAATAGTAAAATATTGACAATTTTAAAGTCGCTTCTTTAAATATAATTATTTATTGGTCTACAAATAAATGTATGGCTGAACAAAAGAAACACTGAAACATTTTTGATTACAATTTACAATAAAAAGGCATCGTAACTAAGAGTCGCGGAGGATCGCTCTGTTACGTCAATTATCCTCGGGATCGGGCTCTCTCTCTTCCTGCTGCCTGCGTCAGCAGCGGGGAGAGAGGTGGGGGCGCGCGCGGTATGGCACTACGTAGCAACAACATCGTACTTACTATGTTCATAGAAAACCCGTGCTATACAATTAAATAGTTTTTTTTGCCTGGTTTGGTTTTTTTTTCAACAGCGCTTTTAATGTGGATAATGACCGACGTTACGGGGCGTAGGTAATGGTAACATTCGCAGCGAGCATGTCTTTACGCCGTGTGCTAAAATCAGTGTTGCTCGCTCGCATGTTTTGCCGTAGGTACTACTGACTGCACGAATACTTGCTTGGTAACATATTAGGTGCATTTTGACCCGTGACGCCGCGCCGGTCAGTATCCACCTTTACAGCGTGATCTTTCTTCATCGTGATAACGCCATGGTCCCACGGGCCGTTAACTGACAGGTGGCGTCAGGTGTTACTGCACTGCTACCTGTCGAGGCCTATCGCAGTCCGTGCAGAGCATTCCCACTGCTGTGGTTTTATTCAGTGGTCAACGTTTGATAAACAAAGCTAAAAGACACGCGCCTGTACGGGCCGAGATAGGCGCCCGCCCCCGCGTGGAATAATGCTTCAGCACACTCAACCAGACGCGCAGTCGATTTATTGAGTAAGTACAGTAAAAGCTCCTTATTCGTGCTTCCTTCATTCGCGTTTTCACTATTCGCGGATTAAAAAAAATGCGACCCAATTCCTATATCCGCGGCTAAAGATTTATTTATTTGCGGGTCTAATCGGTACATCGGTACATACATATTAACAAATAACAAAAAGGATTCCAATAGGTATCCAACCCAATATCCTTTGTAAACGCGTCGTCAGATGGACTATAAAAAAGTGAAATAGACCTTATTACAACTTCGCCTAAAGTACATTGTCAAATGATATCGCCGCTGTATTGGTTCGGCCTTTGACATCTACAATAGCCGCCTTCGCCGCGGTCGGTGTTTTTAACCGACTTCAAAAAGAAGGAGGTTATCAATTCGACATGTTTATATTTTTAATGTATGTTCAGGCATAACTCCGTCGTATATAGACGGATTTGCAAAATTCTTTTTTTTTTCGAAAGGGGTTTACTCCGAAATGGTCCCATTGAAATTTCATATAGACAGGGCCCGATCTAGCTATTTAGCCGCTCCGGGCAAAAATAACATTCGCCGCCCTTTGCACTAACACCATCAAAGATGGTATGACCATAATTATGTGATATTCTTTTAACTATATAATATTCACATACGTTAGTCTACTACGGCTTCTGAACAAGTATACAAAAATTCATGAGAGTAGGTATGTTTGTAAGTATACATTTTGCCGCCGCTCATTTTTGCCGCTCTGAGCATTTTCCCGGCTTGCCCCCCCTTAGATTGGGCCCTGCATATAGATCTGATGATGCGTTTCGGAAACAGACAACGGAACTCTTCAAAAAATTACAGCAAATCAACCGCGAATGTTGCTATCACATAAATAAGTATGCATTGTTTTGACCCAAAGGATGATGAAATTTAGGTAACAAAAAAGTGAAAAATAAAAACTTTTTTCAAAAAAATTACAACCGACTTCCAAAAAACACTACAAAGTGCAAAATAACTTTAATTTCGGAAGGCGGTGACAAATAATTAAAATACACATCCAACGTCACCGACTTCCGAAATTAAAGTTCATAAATCGTATTTTCGACGCGAAAAAATCTGTTTAACGCATAGAAATGCTTGATCGTTTACGCCTTGGAGAGTCGCTTGCATCCATATCATGCTCATACAATTAATCAATATGGTCAAAAACTTCAATTAAATTGTTTTTTTTTTGTCACTTAGGAACGTATCCCCTATAATCCCATATAAATTACCATTCCATAGTCACGGTTTCTGTATTCGCGGTAGGTATTTTACGGAACGTATACCTCGCGAATAAAGAGCTTTTACTGTACCTACGGCAGGTGCACATTTATTATAAAATGAGCCTCGACCAGGCGCTTTGATCTATATTTATTCTTAAAAATCTGAGTGAGTCTTCGTCGCAATATCATTATAACCCCTAAAGACGCCTGCAGGCCTAGACAAAACACCTTTCTGTTAACGTTCACGCTAAACTCTACGCCAGAATATATGGGAATGACATTACCGTGTCCTTTCCGCAGGTAATGTCATTCCCATACATTTTGGCGTACCGTTTAGCGTGAACGCCAAGAGTAATGTGTTTTGTCTCTAGGCTCTGGACTGCATTCGAAAGCTGTGGTAGATTCCTACCAGGATAGATTGGAAGATCGGAGG
This sequence comes from Polymixis flavicincta, assembly GCA_949987655.1. NCBI lineage: Eukaryota > Metazoa > Arthropoda > Insecta > Lepidoptera > Noctuidae > Polymixis > Polymixis flavicincta. The sequence goes on along the minus strand of OX465173.1, from coordinate 7,797,303 downwards.
AGTGGTACCTACACCGTCAAAGCGACACATTATTGTTTTCCGACATGCACGCGAACGAAGTCGCGGGCACAGCTAGTAAGAAATAATACCTTTCTATCAATTTCAATAGTATGCACTCATATTTGTTTTAAGTGCAATGTGCAAAATTAGTTTTAAGCCCTAACAAAAAGATAAGTAATTGATAGGATAATACGTTTATAATCCATCAATAAATAGATTATTATCACCAAAATTTTTGGTTATTTTGTAATCGATAAGGCTTAGGAAAATTGGAAATGCTAACGTTGGATGATTAACGCAAAATAAAAATAGCAAGATTCAACCTTTGGCCAGCCTATTCCGAACTATGTTAGGCCCCTCGCTCACGGCGACTTTTAGTAGCGATGCAGTAGCGATACTGTCGCGCGTCCGCATCGATACAGTCGTGAAGCTGTCGCTAGCTGTGTGCCCTCGCCCACGGGCCCAGATTCAGTCGCGATGCAGACGCGATTCAGTAACGGCACAAAAATACCCGCGATCGTTACAGTTGCAAGATGGACTCCGTTGAGGCAACATTAGTCACGTTGTCTTTGGTGTTGCTTTTACGTAAGCAGCTCTCGACCTGTCTGTGCTGCACTGATGCTCGGTTCTCCACTCACGCGCCACCCTCCCTCCGTTCTCTCTCCGATGTCGTACGACACAGTCGCACGTTTGCATCGATACAGTCGCGATGCTGTAGCGCGTTAGTAACGCATTGGCATCGCTTCTGTAGCGCGTTGCAAATGCGATTAACACGCGTTAGTAGCGATGCTGCCGCGCGTTTACGAAACGCGCGACAGCATCGCTACAAAAAGTCGCCGTGGGCGAGGGCCATTAGTCCAGTCTAATCGGATGCAGCTGAATATCCGTATTTTACATAGTGAGCTCCACAACCCAGTTACTGGGTAACACGATGGCCCTTGCGAAGACTGATTGTCGGTACTTGCCCTGGCTTTTGGCTTCTTATGTTGCAAAATTGCAACAGTCAAGTTTAGTGTATTTTTGTTAGCATCGAAATGAAATCGCAGTTTTGGTAAAAAATGTCATAATATTATGTGGACCATCTAATACCTTTAAATGAGCAATTCATGTATTATTTATAATCAGAATCTCGGGAACGGCTCAAACGATTTTCATGAAATTTAGTATGCAGGGGGTTTTCGGGGGCATTAAATCGATCTAGATAGGTTTTATTTTTAGTAAAAGCCAAACAAAAAAAAACCGAGCAACGATCGGTCATCCAGATATTTATAATAATAAAGGAAGTTGCCAGAAACATCCCAGCGCTGCTTGCTGGATTTTTTTTCTCCTCTACCGATAGTTTTTTCTCTTGAAAAAGTTTATATTGCTTATTTGTATGTATCAGTATTAATTCTTGTGGTTTATAGTTATTACAGAGCTATCCATCCCATTCCTTACACTTGCCATGTTTTGTCTCTCCCTAGGGTTGATTCGTAGAAGTCCGTTCTTGTACTGTATTTTATGCTTGTGCTTGAAGTTTTAATAAATAAATGGGAACTGCGAACATAACTCTGTCTCTCCGTCAGTCTGCTGATTTCACGCCTAAATTACTAAAACGATCGACAGTTAGGTACTAAGGGACCCCCGAAGAAGGACATAGGCTTTTTCATCCTAGACACTTACATAAACTGCCTATAATGTTCACATTGCTGGGACACAAGGCTCCTCTTGGTATGAGGGAATAGGCCGTAATCCACTACACGGGCCCAGTGCGGTTTGGTAGATGTCACATGGCTTCGAGTTTTCGGTTCTAGTTTCTAGTTTCTCACGATGTTTTTTATCACATTTTTTGAGACCAATGAGAAAGAAAGAAAGAAAATACATTTATTTAGCACAGACTAAAAAGGCACACAATATACAGCAAAAAATAAAACTAAAAATTCAAACCAACAAAAAGTGTAAAGTGCGATGTTAAAACTAGCATTATTAAAATGGTGACGAGATAATTTGCACAAAGTTAAGAGCCTGTCTGTTTTCGAATCGACGAGTCGCGGCCGTTAGTGCCTACTGGGCTACCACTACTACCTCCCACAAGATGGACCGATGACCTTGTGAGGGCCGCGGGAATCCACTGGATGTGGGAAGCACAAGACCGGTCGAAGTGGAGGAGCCTGGGGAAGGCCTGTGTCCAGCAGTAGACGTCTTTCGGCCACAACTACCTAGTATTGGATATTTATCCGAGTGAATTTATGTGTATGCTGTATTTCAAAATCAGCTAACTTTAGTAATTTTCTTTTCAGGTTTACTGAAAGACGTGTATCAAGACTACGTGCCAGCATTTTACGCTCTAACTTTATGCTGTATTCCTTGCCTCTTGTTCTGGCCTATAGAATACGTGATTAAAACAAAGTGAATTCCTAATAATAAATAGTTTAAGAAAAACTACTTTTTGCAACTTTTCACGATAGCTATGAAAACATTGTTTGTAAGTATTTTTATTTGTACATATACCTACTCTGTTCAGCAATAAATACGTTATTGTACTTTTATTTCTTAACGTCTTCTCCTTTATTTTTCTGCCTAACTCTTTAGTTATATCTACTTATAGTAGATTGGTAACCAAGGGCTGTATGACATCAATTGCATACGAAGTTTTTGGCGCCTGAGCGCAGCGAGGGCGCTAATTAGCCCGAGTATGCAATTGATGCTAACACCCGAGATAAACACTCTGCTTAACATATCGATTGTGAGGTAAGTAAAAAAACAAGAAAGCAGGTTTCTATGAACATTTATTAAAGAGAAACATGTGTATTTAATTAAAATTAATAGTAAAATTTACTTTCGCGCCTAACTAGTCGACTGCCTTTTTTACTCTTCACGATTTTATGGCACGCAAGCGCGTCAAATCGTGCTGGCCAGTTTGATTTTTAAATCGATTTCAACTAACATACGATGTGACTGCGAAACAAATAGTTCGATATTTAAAATAAAATCTTCATAAATTCTAATATAAATTGTCTCGATTCCGATTCGAGTAAATAATCGATACCGAGACCTTTTTTCAAATTCCAAAACCTATGCTGTAATGATATCCATACACCCCGGCATTCAGGGAAGTAAGTGACTACTTACAGAGCAAGAGATATGTAAAATATATTAATTAATCTTATAAAGCTCAAGAATTTGTTTGTTTGTTTGCTTGAACGCGCTAATCTCTGGAACTGTTGTCCGATTTGACAAATTCTTTCAGTGTTAGATAACCCATCTATCAAGGAAGGCTATAGGCTATATATCATCACGCTAGGGCCCTTAGGAGCCGAGCAAAAATAAAAAAATCGGTTGTCTGTAAAGTCGGTTTACTGACGATAGTTGAACGTGACAACGTCATAAGATAATACTATTGTTTATTATTGTATAGCAGTTGTCCACGCAGACGCATCGCTTACTCAAGTAGGAGAGAGACTGATGTCGAACACTGCTGAACGCGGAGGCCGATTGTGCCTCTTTGTCGCTCGTTCCGCGCTCTCGCTTGCACTTCAAGCCTTAAATGGAACGCCTCAGAGCGAGGTAACGCCGCATGAGTTATGTTTTTTCGTGCGTGCAGCCGGCTCCATCGAATTATAAGACGTTGTCACGTCAAAAAATGTCACGAATATGAAGTACTCGCACGGCCAGGCGATTCGATGCGACAGGGTGGGTCGGGGAGCAAGAAGTTTGACGCAGACGAAGTTGCGGGCAGAAGCTAGTGACTAATAAATACAGACAATTTGTTGTCTTACTAGTATAACAACTAACTTTTCTTGTGTTCAAAGTCTTTAACTGGACAAAAGTCTTCCCGATAACAGCTATAATGGACGGATTCTAGAAATTCTGACATTTATTACAACATGCACTCTTAATTGTGTTTGCACTTTGTTGTTAGCAGGATTGTTAGTCGGTAGATAGGAAAAATTACTGCACCATCAAGAGATGGTCAATAGACAACGTTCAATGCTTGTCTGACTATATCCAAGGATGAAAAAAGGAAGTTTTAATGTTCGTTCGCTGAAAAATTTACGAAGACTATCATCATATGAATGCGATAAAGGTAGCTCCATCGCGTTCAGTTTCGTTGGTGTAACTTGCACTTACTCAATTCGCACAAAACTCGCATGAATCGGGCGAATCAACACTTTGAAGTCATCTACTATTATCTCTAGGCAAAATCCACATCGTGCCAATTGCCTTATACAGGGTGTGGCGTAAATAGTGGTCCACCGTTAAGGATTCGATATACCAGATAATTTACTATAACATACTAAAAAAAAATCCATTTTTACCCAAGGATTCCCAAAATATTAAGTTTTTTGTTTTAGAAGTATTTACGAAATTTCTACCTTGTAACCAATGAAAAAATTAAAAAATAATGGTTTTTGTTCAAATTACAATTGTAATTTCAATAAAAACCATTATTTTTTTAAAGAAAGATATTTTAAGGTAGAAATTTCGTAAATACTTATAAAACAAATAAAAAAAAATCGGAATCCTTGGTTAAAAATGATAATTTTTTAAATATGTTATGGTAAATTATCTGGTATATCGAATCCTTAGCGGTGGACCACTATTTACGCCACACCCTGTATGCATTTTTGGAGTTATCGATTGGCCCACAAATAAATTAACCCCGTGCGTATCGCCTATAGAAAATAAAATACAACTATCTAAATGTGTCGAGTCGGCCGGTTGGGCGAATCGACTAATGTGCCCCATAAGTACAGCTGGATCATGACCCCCATCCTTAAATTAAGTGGTCTATTTACTCCCTCCATAATTTCATTTACGCAGATCTTACGAAAACAGTCTCCAGGTAAAATATTATCAGGCACTTTTTCAGTGTTACCTCAGTATTACGTGGGACCCTCTGAAGAGCCGTCATTATTAACCCTTAACGTGCGGGGTGCTTTAGAAAAACCTCCGGCCAACCTTAGCTTCGGCATCAATCTTTCTGACGCTTTCTTATTACCCTTTTTGTGGCTAATCGGTTTCAAACGTGTGAGGTTTTTCGAAATATGAAGGGTTGATTTCGTGGTCTATTTTTGGGTACATTCATGTGTTTTGGTTTTAAGAGGTTTACTGGCTATCAGAGGGGTAATTGCGTAAGAACTTGACAGTTCAACAAAATATATTGCGTTATTTAGTACACCAAGCAAACAATTTTTTCGAATAAATGAAGCAATGGATTGTTCTGATTCGAATTAATAGAACGCTGTAAAAAATACCGTGAGCTGTCAACTCACTTGATGCTAGTCATTGATAATTGAACACTGACTTCATCCGATGCTAGTCAATGACAAAATTGACAACTCACTTCACCTGAGTTAGTAAGGTCCAACTTCGAGAAAGAGGTCAATCGTCGAATCCAATTGGGCTGAGCAGCGTTCAGGAGGCTTCGCAATATCTTCTCGCCCCAAATACCACAGTATCTCAATACGAAAGTCTTTGACCAGCGTGTGTTTCCAGTGATGACCTATGGCACAGAAACTTGGTCGCTCACAATGGGCCTTATCAGAAGGCTTAAAGTCACCCAAAGGGCAATGGAGAGGGCTATGCTTGGAGTTTTCTAACGTGATCGCATCAGGAATGCAAAGATCCGCAGGAGAACCAAGGCAACCGACATAGCCCGAAGAATTGCCAAACTTAAGTGGCAATGGGCAGGGCATATTGCTCGCGGAACAGATGGGGCCGATGGGCCGAAAGTTTTTGGAGTGGCGACCGCGTACTGGAAGACGTAGTGAGCAGGCCTCCCACAAGATGGACTGAAGACCTTGTGAAGACCGTGGGAATCCGCTGGATGTGGGAAGCACAAGACGAAGAAGTAGAGGAGCCTGGGGAGGCCTATGTCCAGCAGTGGACTTCTTTCGGCTGAAATTATGACTTCACCTGATGCTAGTCGTTGACAATATTGACGACCACTTCACCTGATACGTACTAGTCGTAGACAATATTGACAACTCACTTCACCTAAGTTTGCACGGCTTTTTTACAGAATAGATCGGCTGATGTGGGTAATATTGATTGGCGTAATCATTTGGTTGTGACCATAAGGCCTATAGAGGATTATTTAAATAGTTGTGGTTCCTATAAATTCTATTTTAATCACGTGCTAACCGAGTTCTAACCAGTCATGGTTTGATCGATTAGCTATTGGTTTGGTTTTAAATTGGGCAACTATTATTTTAGCATAATCAGTCTATAATGTTCCGAGTGCTGGGATACATGGCCCCCTTTCTATGAGAAGCCGTGGGCCATTCAGAGGCGTATCAATAGAAAATGGCGCCTAGGGCACGCATCACATTTGCGTCGCTTCGTAAATTATCTTCTCAGTCTACACTGAGCAAAGCTAGGTCGCATAACCTTTCTTGACCAATTATAGCCTTCATTAACGAAGGTATTAATTTCAACTTGCTAAAAAATCGCTTGCAATGCTACAATTATAGGAGCATGCATAGAAGTAGGCAGCCGATTTAGAAATACGCTATTATCCTCGTACTGTATAATATATTCTAGTTCATCAAATTTCTCAGATATAGGTAATAGTATGAAGTGGTTTATTGTTTTTTTTTATTTTTTTTTTATTAAGTAACTGGCGACTTTTTGCGCCCCCGTTCGATAGGCATCCATGGCTCTTGCCCTGCCTGCTCCACCTAGTTACGCCACTGGAATCATAACAAGTAAAGTAGGCTGCCTGGGTTCGTATAACTCCAAATCGGTGTCGATACCACACTGGGCCACTGCTGCTCACTATAAGTTAACTCGAATTCCAACTAAAGCTACGGTTTCCGAGGAGCAGTGGCCACTAAATGACGGTCGCAGTGGCAGCTGTCATGAAAATGATGACAGCGGGGTTTGACTTTTTGACAAAACACATCCACTTACTTTTGTAAATATCGTTTCAGTGACGTCATTCACCGGTAAATTCGGACGCTATGTGGATGACCATCGTTTTTATAGGAAACCGTAGTTAAATTGAATCAAAGCAAAACAAATGTGTAAATAAAAGCACACAAACAGGTGAAAAAAAAAAGATAGAACCAAGATAATTTTATTTGAAGCGGTTGACTATTAAATTTAATACTACATGCAATCACACGCAATGCAACCTAACCTAACCTAGATTTCCAAAGACCTATTCAATGATACCCCACTTGACATAGTTCGTCGACTTTCATTTATTTATTTTTCACAACAAAGCGTCTGCCCGTTTGGTGGTCACCATATTGAATTTGGTTCACTTTCATGTCTCTAAAGTGGCACTCGCAAGATTAAGAAAAAATTATTGACGTTATAATCATCAAAATCGGCCCACGCATCTTTAAAGTGCCACAACAGTGCACAGCAACAAACATAGCCTGATAAACACATTACCCTCCTTTTCGCGTATTTGGGTAAATAGGTCATACGTCTGTCTAGTCGAAGCCTAAGCCTATGGTAATCAAACAAATCCACTGCATCATCATGCACCTCTTGCATAAAACCACACAGCCCCGGCATCCGCACATACTTGACTCGCTAACTCCTAAGCGGATTATCGGCACATCTTGCAATGCATGGCGGAATCAGCTAAAAGGGAACCAGTAAAATTTATTCATAGGTTCTCGACAACTTAGTTTGCTCCCATCAGATTGGAGTCAGTGTGCGCTCAGCTTTTATTTTATTATCCCGTTTTATCGGGAAATTGTTGCATTGTCAGTTTTGCATAAACATTTTTAGGGTTTCGCAACCAAAGTCTACCAACGCAACGGGATCCTATTACTAAGACTTCGCTGTTCTTTTGAACCGTAGTAGACTAAAGTCACTCAGTGACGCTTGAAATATGGGTATTAACAGATAACCAAAATGATTACAAGATCAGCCATATTTTACCACGTATATGCAAAAGATACACAAAAAAATACATATTTTGTTTTGTTTAGAGGATTTTGTAATTTAGTATTACAAAATCCTCCTTCCTAAAAAATTTTTTTCGTTAAGGAACTCACTTAAATTACAATATCAATTCAGCACTAAACAGCTTCGCAGTAAGAAAGCGGCAGCTCTTTCCAACTCTTCGGTATTTTGTTAAAGATTACTGGACTAGACAATAGACACTTTTGCCCATAAGTGCTAAAATAATAAACTAAAAAATGTAAGGACCCTCCCCTATACAAGAAACTTGATATTTTCAGCATTACAAAAATATTGTTGTTATTAATATTGTCCTACAAATACTACCACACAACATATAACAAAACCATTTTTTTTTTGTGTTTCGTGAGCGAGTGTGTTTCGAACTTGCCCGCTGCAAATTTATTGCCTTTACAATTTTTGCTCGTTTGTATTGTGGGATAGAATATGCAAAATTTTGCATATTAATGTGGGATGGCAGGCAGATATTGAATATTTCAGCTTGTGATTTCAATAAATTGTTGATTGGTTAATGCAGATTTTGTTGCGTTTGTGAGTTATGGCGTAATTTAAATAAGTAAATGCACGTGAGTTGTATTCTAGAATGGAATATAAATAGTTTTACTTTATATGCTTTTTAGAGTGAAGTCGTAAAATCTCGCTTATTTCCCCCAAAAAATTAAGCAGAGGTGTAAATTTTTTTTTTTGAGGGTGGGAAATCATCAAATAAACTCTCCCGCTATGTGTGGAGCAAGAGGGCGTGTCAGACTTTTACCGACTAAAACCCACCCGTGTTCCTTCAGTTGCCTGTGTGCCAGGGGCCACGGTATCTCTTTCGAACAACCCGCACCCCTGTGTACATCATGCGGTACCTACTCCATACTTAGTATACACCACTTCGTGCTATGTAAATAATAGTTACAGGAAGTAATTATAGCATCATCAATATACAGTAAGTGGAAAAAATACGTGGTGTTGAAGCTAACTCAAAAACTACCTAAGCAAAGTTAATAAAATTTATGTCGGACCACCCCATTGACACGATGTTGAGGCATACCCTTTCCATTGAATAAAATTATATATTGGTCTACAATGCTGGAGACATTGCGTAACATTGTGTAAACATACCAAAAAAAAAAGACAGTTGAATTGAGAACCTCCTTTTTGAATTAATGAAATGCACTGATCCCAGCCTGGTTTGACCAGCAGGCCTAGACAAAATTTCTGTTAGCGTTCACGCCAAACGCTACGTCAAAATGTATGGGATGACATTACTTGCGGAAAGGACACGACCTAACCTTTCCGCAGGTAATGTCATTCCCATACATTTTGGCGTAGCGTATGGCGTCAACGCTAATGTACACAACGAAATGTAATTTGTCTCTAGGCCCAGACTCAATTAATCGAATGAACCCCTGGGGCCTTATGTTTCATGGTGCTACAGAGGCCATTGCATATCAAGGAGACCGGGGGGCGCTGTAACTGTGGATAGGAAACGATTACGAGCCTACCGGATATGCATCCTAGAGTTAGCATTGGAATAGTGGAGAGACGGGTGGTTTTATCTATAGGAGAACCTCCTCCTTTTTGAAGTCGGTTAATTAAACTGAACATGTTTTCGAACATGAGATCTTCATCTCAAAGTAAGCCGTCTAGTCTGTCACCACTTCAAGCAACAAATGTGTACAAAATCTATGACTTAACTGATGTTCTCCCTTAATTGCATAATCTGCTTTCAACTTTAAGCACATTGGCAGTGCATTAAGCCGATATTCGGGATAATGTCAGCAGTGAGCCTGATGATAGCTAACGTGATTACCGCTTAAGCTGCTCCGGAACATTCTGGAACCGGAAAGTTCCTAATGCCATGCCAAACGAGATTATGGATGTAGTTCGAGGACAGGTAACTGAGGAATGTCGGATTAATCGAGAAATTAGTTGTATTTAATGGCCCCAAGACTAAATCGCAGTGATAAATTTTACGTAGTTTAAAAATTATAGTTTATAAATTAGTTATTAGCTTTTGCTCTTGGCTCCGCCCGGGTGGATGTCGGTCATCGCGTAAAAAAGTAGCCTATATCCTTCTCGATATCCCAGCCTATATTTCTGCCAAATTTCATGACGATCCTGAAGCGATCGTAGTTTAGGAGTGAATTCGTAACGGACAGAAAGAGTTACTTTTGCATTTATAATATTAGAAGGGATTATTAGGAGTCCACTTAACCGTTAGACCGACCTTGGGCACGCCACGATTGCGGCGGTAAGTCCCCTCTTTGAGGAGTGGCTTGAGAGGCGCCATGGCGTCCTCACCTTCCGTCTGATGTAGGTGCTCACCGAACACGGTTGTTTCGGGAGGTTCCTGTTTCGGATAAGGCAGGCGGAAACGCCCGGGTGTTTCCACTGCGAAGATCGCCCTGAGGACACGGTGGAGCACACGGTGGCGGTCTGCCCGGCTTGGGTGGAGCACCGCCGTGTCCTCGTGGAGGCGATCGGCGGCAACGATCTCTCGCGTCCGACCCTAGCCCAGGCCATGGTACGGGTCGAGAGTGCATGGGTAGCCATCACCTTCTTCAGCGAAGCAGTAATGCTCGCGAAGAGAGAGACGGCGCGCGTGACGAGAGGCAGCATATGCGCCCTCACGGCCCTAACCGCCGCAGGAGACGCCCTAGGCGTCAGGAATCTCAGGCTGATTTCCGGCCACCGTAGGCGTGGGTTTGCGGACGGCGAGTAATGGGTAGCTCGCTGTCCGGTAAGGACCAAGCCCAGGTCGACGGCGCGCTGTGTTCCACGCGCGCTTCAAAGAGATGTCAGCACAAAGTGATGGGGCTCGCAAGGGCCGATGCCTGCCAGGGGTGCAGGTTTGTTCGAAAGAGATACCGTAGGCCCTGGCATACAGGCTGCTGAGGGAACACGGGTGGGTTTTAGTCAGTAAAAGTCTGACACGCCCCCATGCTCCACCCAGAGCGTGAGAAGTTATTTGATAATTTCCCAACCAAAAAAAAAAAACATTCCGTTAGACCGACCTAACCTCACCTAACAGTCCTGACTACACTATTTTTTACGCCATGAGAGAAGCCGAGAACGAACGAAGTGGAAGAACATCGTACATAAAGTCGCGATGGTGTTCAGGGACACGACCTTTAGTACTGAAGAACGCTAAGAAGAAGAAGATTATGCATCCAATGGGTGACCATTGGACTCATAATCTCATAATATAAATAAGAACAGCTACTTTATTCGACTTTTTGCAAAGCAAAAAGCTTAGCGGTTCGGCGATTGCTTCGCTAACCGAGGTTCCAACGTTTGATATAATCCGTGCTTCTTTTTTTTTACATTTCGTAATACTAATATGTGATATTGTTCACAGAGCATACACAGACAACATTCAGTTCTGTCATCTATGGTTATCAACATCATCATCATCATTTCAGCCGAAAGACGTCCACTGCTGGACATAGGCCTCCCCCAAGCTCCGCCACTTTGACCGGTTCTGTGCTTCTCGCATCCAGCAAACTATGGTTATATAAAAAAAAATAGGTATCGCTGCTGTAATAAAGAATCCCATGTGTTTATATTATAAATAAACTTATATTATTTTAGTGATCGCTGTTCGTTACGAATAAATCTGTAAGAATGTGCATCTGAATGCAATCAATATATCATCGTTGTGCCAGTAAGTAGTATATGACCGCAGGCGTTCATTAATTCGCTAAAATGAATGGATTCGTAGATTCACATCTACGAAGAGTCAACTACTTCGTTGGTGCTACTCCTGAGCGTGAGGTGCTGGGATTGATTACCAGGTCGGACGAAGTGTTATTAAGATTTTCTATCTGGAATTTCTTAGTTTAGCAGCCCGAAGTCTGGACTTATGCATGATTGATGGCATTAGGCTCGCTCCCTTTTACAAAAAGGGACTTAAAGATAACTTGTGAAATGTGAGTGTACTATATGAAGGCACACCTCTGCCAAACTCTCTGGGTAAACAAAGTGTGATTTTATGTGTGTTCAGAACCGAAGCTTGCTAACAAAAGACGTCCGATATGTATTCACAAAATCTGCACACACTGCATGGTTCTTTGATCGTAAAATGCAAAATGAAACATCGATATGAGCTGATTTCAAAATATCTCTGAGACAATTGGTAGAGGATCAAAAATGATCCAAATGTTGGTCAAACGGAAGGCGATGATCCCTTTTTTAATATGCGGAATAAAATAAAAATCGTTTTTTTTATTTAATGAAAATAACATATCATTTAAATTTGCATTAAAATATGGTACAATAATGGCCTAAATATTATGATCATGATCTTTATGACTCGCCATGGACTGGCAAACAAATATTTTAGAGGAAACAAGTTTCAATTAACTACATAGGTATGTATGTAAATACTTTAAGCATTTGCTTTTTACAGCGCCATAAGAGGCCGTACACGAAATGTTTCCGATTCGCGATTTTACCGCTAAAAGTCAAAATGCACGACATAAAAGATAATTTCAATCAATATGAAACGAAAGAGATATTTTTTTATATTTATATTATTTGTATTTGATTTATCGACCTCAAACTGCTTTGGGAATTCTGATTTAGAATTAGTTTTTTCGACTTTCATTATTAAAAAACATAGTGTAAAAATGTTGTAAGCTTAGTCAAATTTTAAAGAAAATAATAGTCAATGTATTAAAATGGTTTTAATTTCGGCTACTCAAAAATTTTGTACAGATTTTTTTTTACTACAGCAATAAACTTGAGTTCAAGATCAATCCATTATCTACCCGTAAAAAAGGCAAAAACTTAGAAGGATTGGCAGTTTTATAATCTTTCAAAACAACCTAAATTTTGTAAATTTTGATTCTCGACAAAAATAAAAAAGGAGCTCATTCATTAGATAATTTTTGAAACGATCTTTCATGTTGTGCATTAAAACTTATGGAAAGGAAAAGTACGTCTTTAAAACCAAGTAAATAAGGGAAAATCAACAAAATTTCGTATACGGCCTCATAACCCTTTCGCGAGTGTTGGCAAAATATTTGCCACAGCAGTATTTTGAATCTGGCGCGTAATCGATTTGAAATAATGTTTTTTTAACTATAATCTAATAGCGAGCATAGGCAAAAATATTGCCACCCCCGATAAAAGTAAATAGGAGTATCTGAGGGGGTGCAATTTTTCAGAAATGTTATGTAGGGGACCTCTAAATACGTTGCCCAAAAATCTACGTATTTCGTACCTACTGCTCGTTAAAGGGTTAAACTTTATTTAAAACAATAATGTACGACTAAGCATACTATGTAAGTAGGTAAAAGCGTTTACCAAAAAGCTTATAAAAACGAAACTTGCGAATTCGTAAAGGAAATATTTCTGACATAATTTATTTACCGGAAAGAGACAGGCAGGTCCTATTTTTGATTTCCGACAAATGAAAATTGACGTAGGTTAGGAATAAATAAAAATAAATATTATAATATTTTGTGCGAACGGTGGAAATATTTCAGGAAAAAGGCGAGAGGCAGTGTCAAAGGTCATGTGAAATTGTATATGACGGACTTGTTACGTTCTATTTTCAACCATTCATCGTCATCATCAATACTTCAGCCGAAAGACATCCACTGCTGGACATAGGCCTCCCCGGGTATACTCTCTAATGCTCCTGACGATTAAAAAAATACACATGTAATTGTTCCAGTTTTCACTTCTGTCGGCACTCCCGGAGTGCCACTGTTTATTTCTAAGCTGGGCATGATCATCATCATAATCATTTCAGCCGAAAGACGTAAACTTCTGGACATAGGCCTCCCCCAGATCTATGGAGGGTTTTGCCATAATCGCCACGCTTGGCAGGCGGGTTGGCAATCGCAGCAGTATGGTGGTAAAATGCGTTGAGAACGCTGGTGCCCATTCTCTAGTAAGTCCCTTAGTCGCCTTCTACGACACCCACGAGAAGAAATGGGATGGTGCTATTCTTTTACGACCGGCAACACACGGAACAACCAACTAGTCCAGTCCAGGTTCAACCATTAATTTACTACAATATAGGATCAAAAACTCAAATAAAAAGACTAAAAATAAAGGGGGGGGAAGGAGATCGACGCGTTAACTATGACCATGAATTCAGCAAGTAGAAAGAAAGAAAAGGAAACATTGTTTATGACGCACACCATGATTCTGAACAGCCCTGCGTTGAAATTTTTCGTCGGTAATAAAACAGAAATTGCTGTTTCATACATTTTTACCGCCTAGGTATACGTCAACACTTTTCTATGAAAGTGCTGCTTTTGTATTTTTTTTTTTGATAATCGACGAAACAATTCTACGCCCAGAACATCTAATGGATCATGTGCTGAAATCATGGTTAATACAGTTAGCGCGTCGGTAGTACCACAGTGTATACTTATTTTTACAGGTTAGCCGCTTGGTGTGTTGATTTCAGGAGTAACGATAAGGATTACTAATATTGTACTTGAGCGATTGGCGGTGACCATAGAAATGTAAAAACTTGTATCTATGGCTGCGACAGTGCAATGTCACGGAGGTCAGGTCAATGACCCGCGCTGGTAGCGTCCCACGAGATACCAAGTACAGTATTCATGAGCAAATTTTCACAATAATTTACATGAACTGGGTAGAAAAAACGGATGTTAGGTAAGTATTATCGTATATACGTCGAATGGTAGACACTTATAATAATTTATTTATCGATATTGACATTTTCGTATGCTCCAAATCAAAATTTTAATATAATGTTATGAGACTTTTATCTAATAATAATGCAATGAAATGAATGTATCATAATTAATAATAGATCTAATCCTATTTTGTATAATTTTTAAATTTCTGTTTTTATCTCGTCACTGAGTTGTTTATTTATTTATTAGTTATTTGTTGTGAATGATGTAATAATTTTCAATATGTACTGTATGTTTAATAATGCCTTTTGGTGGCACTCATTGCCAATATAATGTTTTTTTTTTAATATGCGGATAATGTAGTGGGCTGCAAGATTGTTATTCACACCTATAATTTTTTGTTATGTAAAAATTATATATTGTAGCTATTTATTGTCCCTAAATAAAATAAAAATAAATAAAAAAGTATGTTGTACTTTTGTTTTCGTTCTGTCCTGCAAAATATCTAAAAGGTGGAGTGATTCCACAAATTAATTCTATAAATTGCCTATACAATTTCCAATAAATTACTTAAATTACAATAAAGTTATGACAATTATTGCCTATTCCAAGATTAGATTCAATAAAACAATGCTAAAACTATCCGATTTAAAAATCTTTTTTTTTTACAAACTGGTTTTTTATAGTACCTATGTAGGCAACAGTAATAAATTTTTGGGCAATTAAATGTTAAAATATTGGTCACATTAAGCTTACAGATATTTTAACATGTATACTGTGTTTGTTAGGATATTAATTATTAACGCAAAATATGTAACAATACTGCTAAAAGCCATTTCCCAAAAAAATAAAATAAAATAAGAACGCTCATTTTAAAGCGCGGTTGCATGACGTCTCACTCATTACAAATTAAAACCCACACAAATAACATTTTACTATTTAAAATTATATCAATGAATGACTAGAATACAATGAATTTACGTATAAAAATAATTCTAATACAAACCGCACTAAATATTAACCACATTAATCGAAGAATTATTTACAAAAAAAAAAAAAACACTTGACTTTCACCCAACAGATTACATCCCAAATAGCAATTCTACCAAAAATAATCTAGACAAAACACTCCGGAATCATAACTTGTGACGCAGTACCTAAAGACCTACTTTGTACTGTGGCGCTTGCCCGGGCTAGCTGTATCGACCCGCGACCTCGAACATCCAGTCTCCGCCGGGACCAGCTACTGGTATTGTCAGCTCAATTTGTCTTATAGTACGATGTCTGATGTCTGAATAGTACGGTTTGATGTCTAATTTGTAGATAGGTATGGTTTATTGTATATTTAGCTACAGCTAAGGGGATTATGATGCAATGCAATTTTGTTCTAAGGGACAAAAGTGGACGTGAAGTTGAATAAATACGTATATTTTTTTCAGTTTGATTACAGGATGGTAAAAGCAGCCACAAAAAGGTGCATACATCGACATGAATTGATTGAATAGTCTACATTTTTTTTTAATTCTATTATAAGTAGGTATTGTATTAATGTGTAACCACAAAACGTATTTTTGGTTCTAAGACATTTAGATTCGTGTTCCTTCACGATGTTTCTCTTCACCGTTGGATCAATGGTGATGAAATTAAATATACAAAGTAAAGGGCCCGCCTGAGTTCGAACTCACGGCCTACGAATCCTGAGCCAGGGCTGTACTAATTTTTTTCAAATGATTTCCGTTGCATATCGGATACCTATCAGTGGATATAATTGATCTCGAAATTGTTTGGTCCATATGGATGAATTTTACCATCTTAACATACCAAGACTTGCGTGCCGGCTGCCATACGTGGATCTTTGAAAGTCTTTACGAGTCGTTAGAAGCCCGAAAGTCTGCCTTCGTCTTATCAAGGGGTGTAGTGTTACCCAGTAACTAGTAACTAGGTTGTGGATGTCAGCTAGTCAGTCGCTGCATCCGGTTAGACTGGAAGCCGAAACAAATCGTTTGGAAAATGCTACGCAGATTATGATGAATTTTACTTGCACGTGTTGTAGTTAAAGAGATGTCAGCATCAATTGATGGGGTCTTCAACGGCCGATGCCTGCCAGGGGTGCGGGTTGTTCGAAAGAGATACCGTGGCCCCTGGCACACAGGCAACTGAAGGTACGCAGGTAGGTTTTAGTCAGTAAAAGTCTGACACGCCCTCCTGCTCCACCCAGACCTAGATAATTTATTTGATGATATCCGAACATCCAACAAAAAAAGTGTTGTATTTTCAAGCTTAGTGATTCTTTAACCAAAGTGGTAATTTAAGCATGAGATAGAATATAATATATATCGTAATCTGTTTGTGTCTATATTTAATGTCTAATTAGCCGTGGCCGTTCAATGTTAAAAAACTGGCTGTGCTCACGGCTTCGCCCGCGTAAATGCGGAATAAAGGCTATGTTACCCTAAAAACATCAGCTATCTAACAGTGAAAACCCCGTCAAAATCGGTCCAGCCATTTCGGAGATTAGCCGGAACAAACAGACTGACAGGCAAACAAAAATAAAAGTTTATTTTTTGTTGTTATTACCGCATATACGTAGGTACGCACGTCTACACATCAAGCTATACATTACCAGTATAAGCTAATCTCGCGTTGTATGGGATTTCCGTCCATTGCGAGATCAGCGTAAACGAAGCCGTGGCGTATGTACTGTCGAATGCATAAAGAAAAAAGCTGTTATTTTGAAATCACTAATAGACACTTAAAATTAATTAAGGTATGTAGGTATATGTACAGATATATAGTTTTTTTTCTGTGTAGCTATTATTACACCTTCTAAGTAGTTCCCGTTCATTGGGTGAGAACGACATTCTTCAATGCCTTTATAGCTATATTCACATACTTTACATACATGTATAAATAATTTTATTTATAAAACACACTCATTATAATAAAAAGGTATTACAACTACATTCATGATCAACCAATAAATGAATAAATGCGTTATGTTTTTTTGTGAGTTTGTAACTATGTAGGAGGTTATCTACGAAACTAACGACCCGATCCCGAAGTTCTTTTACATATGGGAAGCTACATTATACAGGGTTATTGGAGAAACACCAGAGAAATTGTACTCATCATTATGAACAACTTTTACCATGGGACCAAGCCTAAAATCACGAAAAAAAATCAGCTGTTCCCTACATTTTGATGACTTATACGAACATAAATGTAAGGAACAGCTGATTTTTTTTACAGTACAATGACGAGGTTGCTGGTGTTTTGCCAATAACCCTGTATATTTGTCGCCATCTAGTCTTACCAGATGCAGATACCAGTATTTTACATGAAGCGACTGCCTATCTGACATTCCACAACCCAGTATCTGGGTAATACGATACCCCTTGGTAAAACTGGTTGTCCGTCTTTCGGGCTTCTTTCTGACTACCCGCAACGACTGTCAAAAATGTACTAATGATCACCGTGACCAATGACGGAGGAGTTTCAATATGTTATGGATGGTCACCCATCCACGACCGACCGCGGCATGCGTTGCTTAACCTGTGATCGACACGTGTGGCTATTATTACTGTCCACGAGCTTCTCAAGGTTATTTGTTATATTGTGTTTAAATATTATGCGTATTGTGTTGAGGCTTCTCAGCATGGCGTCTGATAAAGTGATAAAATTCACATCTTCATAAATAACATAGCACAATAATATAATTTATG
This sequence comes from Polymixis flavicincta, assembly GCA_949987655.1. Classification (NCBI taxonomy): domain Eukaryota; kingdom Metazoa; phylum Arthropoda; class Insecta; order Lepidoptera; family Noctuidae; genus Polymixis; species Polymixis flavicincta. The sequence goes on along the minus strand of OX465173.1, from coordinate 7,779,050 downwards.
TAGAGCATTATTCGTCACCGCGGGGGTCAGACGGTTTGTAATAACGATTAAACTAAATCGCTAAATAAAATGATTATTTATGCGTCATTTTTATGACTTAGCTAAAATGTTACGCCAAATGTCGCAGTACAAAATTAAAAAAAGATATTTTTAAAAACAGAACCAAAATATACGATGACCACAGAGTGGTATCGCAAACTGAAACCACGAAATCGGCACATGATTCTAGACCCCCAAGCAATTTTTTTTATAGGTTATTCAAAAAACATTTGCTGTTTCATAGAAATGCGCAATGCCTACGCGGTCAAAATGTACGGAACAGGTATTTGTTTAATAACTGGCAAAAAAAAGCAATGCACGTACATAATGTACTAAACATATCCATTGTAACAGTTTTCGTGTTGCTATCCCTGCCAACCTGTATAACAACGTAAATATTTACAGTTAGACAATTTGTTCAGAGTTTTAAGAACTGAGGAGGTACTTGCCTAAATTCTTCAATACGTTGCTTCTAGGCATGCACCACTGTCGAAAAACATCATCGCTTTACATGAGGTGAACTCCCGAAGCACGACATAGTTTCAGCCAAAATTACGGGCATTTCCAACTCCGTATCACTTACGGGCATTAAGATTAGCGTGGAGTCCGAACTAAAAAATTACAACACAATTTGACAGTTGTCTCTAATACCGATGTGCATTTGTCACTTGTTTTGACAGATCAACTACTTAAGACTGGCCCGTATCTTCTTCATTGACGGAGTTATGGCCGATTCCTATATTTTACGGACCGTTATTGCTTAAAATTAATGCTCATTTATCTTTAGATGCCAATAATATGAAGCAAATACCATTAGATTTGCAAAGTGACTCCTCCCATATGGAAACTATCAGAGGTAAAATTGACTTACTATTCTATTTATATGCCCAGTTTACCATTTCATTGATTTTCCCATTTCTTCCCGTGGGTGTCATAGAAGGCGACTCAGGGGGTTACCAGAGAATGGGCAGCAACGTTCTGTAAGCATTTTACCACTATACTGCGATCGCCAACCCGCCTGCCTAGCATGACGATTATGGCAAAACCCTCCATAGATTTGGGGAGGTCTACCTATGTCCAGCAGTTGACATCTTTCGGCTGAAATGATGATGATGATGCGCAGCTTAGAAATATAAAAAAAAAAAACAGTGGCAGTCCGGGAGTGCCGACAGAAGTGAAAACTTGATCCATTACGTGTGTATTTTCTTAATCGTCAGGAGCATTAGAGAGTATACCCTCAAGTAAGATTGTGAGCAAAGCGATTCAAAAAATAAAACTAAAACAGAACCTTTGTATAATGAACCAACACGATAAACCTCACTAGCGGCCATTATGCTGAAAAATCCCAGGAATTAAGACGAAGAGTATGAGAAGGCCGTATCCAAAATTCCGGGAACAGCAATTTTCTTTTTACTTGAAGAGGTGCTCAATCAAAGCACATTTATGTCAAGTACCTAGGTACTTCCTCATTTTGATTGTTACGGCAAAATACGCATGAAAATGTTTAAAGGTCTAAAATTATGTTCATCATAATGTTCCCACTGCTCAGATACAGGCCTCCTTTCTTCGAAAGGGAGATGGCTATAATCTACTACAAGGGCCTAGTGCGGGTTGGGAGGTCACATGTCTTCGAATTTCGGTTCTAGGACATACTGGTCTCTATGCAATGTTGTCCCTCACCGTTTTGAACGCAGTGGTGATGAAATTACTTCTCGGCAGGTGGAGGCCGATACCACTGGGCTATAACTGCTCTCAAAATATGTTCATCGTCATCATCAGCCTATAATGTTCCCACTGCTGGGACACAGGCCTCCTCTCGGTGAGAGGGATTGGGCTGTAATCCACCACGCGGGCCCAGTGCGGGTTGGTAGATGTCACATATCTTCGAATTTTTTGGTTCTAAGACATGCCGGTTTCCTTACGATGTTTTCCTTCACCGTTTTGAGAGCAGTGGTGATGAAATAATTTACATAAAGTAAAGTGCCTGTCTGGGTTCGAACTCACGACCTACAACTCGTAAGTCGCGGCCGTTACCACTTGGCCACCACTGCTCTCAAAATATGTTAAATTTGATTAATAAAAGTCTACAAAAAGCTATATATAAACGGAATAATATTGATGTGTTTTATTTGAACAGTTCCTAGCCTACGCCGTTTTACATATTGGAGGGAAATATTTCACCTAGAAAGATAAATGGATGGGGCTCTAGAGTTACGGCCACAAAAACAGCGAAACGATAACAAATTAGATGTGATGGCTATGCGGCCTGAAATGTAAGGAGTTTCAAATACTTCGGAGTATTATTTACTTCTCTCTGTTTTATTACTAAGGTACAAACCTGTAAGTAATACCTGCCTGCTTGTCCGAATTTTGTCTTTTCCCACGTTAAGTGCTGACCCGGTGGAAGTACATTGGAAAAACTAAGTGTCGATTTCAACAATGAAACTGTTCACAATCAGCACTTTTAAACCGCGTTAAAGTGCTGTCAGTGTCAATATTCCACTACATTTCTGACATTGACAGCTCTTCAATGCGCTTATTACGTGCTGAACGCATAGTTTCATTGGTAAAGTTTGCCTTTAGTGCAGAAGTAAGAAAAAAAAATGGTTTATGAATAAAACTGCCTTTTGAACGTTAAGAGTGATAGAACCTATCATAAAATACCAGGCTACCTCCTTGCAGAATTTCTGCTTAATAGACATAGATTGAATTAATTAAGAGTACCTTTAGTGATATCTACATCGCCACATGCCAACATCATACCTCTATATTTCTAAGTATATTTTAGAGTTTGTTGTAGTGCAAAGCCAATAATTTGATGGATTTATAACGGCATAAGATTGATATCGCGTAGGAAATTAACGTTTTATCCACTACCACCTACCCCACGGCAATTCTAGCAGCCCAAACCATACGTCATAAGTTTTTTTGCTCGCAAAACTACTAAAGTAGCTACCAGTTTGCAAACAGAATCCAAATTGTGATATTCCATGTTCTAAAGGCGGGAACACGTGAACCGATGGTAATACAAGTTTGTTCCCGAACTTATACCAAGTTTATAATAAAATTTCAGCTGGTTCAAGTTATAACGGAATTTATAACTGAATAGACCTTCGATAATATGGGGTTTTGTTTCTTGAGGCGACGAAATTTTGCGAATGTATATTGGGAAAGCATATTGGAGAAAAAGATTTAGGTACTTACCTAATATTTTGTATTGAGGAGGCATATTTGAATAACTAAAAGAAAAATGTTAACAGAACACGGATGCAAATTTTGAAGTGTATAAGGTACTTCCTTTGAACATGTACATCTGGTAAGATGCATTTCTAACAAGACGGTGAACTCTAGTTCACCGTCATACATCTACTAGCTGCCATATTGCAAATATCGTCGATCCATCCTTGCCCAGTTATTAGCTTCAGGGCTTTTCTTGAAGAATATTATTGGGTATAGATGTAATCATACAACTTGGTAGCCACTAATTAGTTTCTAACCCAAGTAATATTGAACTAGATCAATAGCTATAGTCTTGAATTTAATTAAAAAAAGAAATCATCATCATTTCAGCCGAAAGACGTCCACTGCTGGACATAGGCCTCCCCTAGAAGGGGTGTTTTGCCATAATCGCCACGCTTGGCAGGCGGGTTGGCGATCGCAGTATGGTGGTAAAATGCATAGAGAACGCTGCTGCCCATTCTCTAGTAAGTTCCTTAGTCGCCTTCTACGACACCCACGGGAAGAAATGGGAAGGTGCTATACTTTTACGTCCGGCACCACACGCAACTGTACTTAAATATTAAAAATAATTTAAATATTGCAAAGTATGATGCATGTAAACCTATATCGCACCACTAGTTTACAATTATTATCAGAGAAACCTTTATAGTCTATCTAGCAATGAACAGAATTCCATAAAACGTACCAGATTCCAGTCAAAACATTATTATGCCTAAACCCACTGACCCAAATCTTCAACAAAACCAGCTCACACACGAAAGAATATCCCTAATCATATACTCGTATAAATGTAGTTTTTCTCACAGTCTTATAGTCCATGACAAAGATTTCCTTTGTTACTTGCGTTCGGTCCAGTGACCACATAGAAAGTGTGAGGTAAATGGCCATTTTCTGCCAAGTTGAACAAAGCCCCGGGTGCAAAATGCTTGTATTCCCGCAATGGCTCGCTCTATCTTGGATTATATCTTGTTTAGCGATGTCGTGTTTACTAGTAATCTTGTTTGAAATGTCGTTGATGTGGATAGTTTTATTTAAGTATCTGTGGAAAGAGTTATCATGGAGTTTCATGTTTTCATTGAAAACTAAGTTAATAAATTGTGTGCTGTTGAATTTTGGATATCATATTGTATGATGGTAAAATTCCACAACAACATGGAAAAAGGCAGAACCCTAACTACAGCACCTTTCCAAAAATATACTTTCTTTGTCCGAATTCAGAAGACTCGAAAAAGCTACAAAGAAAATTCGCTAATGCAGGCCATTCAAATACCAGGAGAGCAGAAAATTAAACAGGTCTCAAGCCTCCTTGATATCACGTCAAAAAGTAAAGTGCTTCTCACGTTTCGCGACAAATTGTTGACTCGGCAATCGCTGCTATGTTATGTTAACCTAGTACATTGAACTGAGTAGCTCCAACAATTTGATGATACACTTTGGATTGTCGCCAATTCTGTTGTTCTATGTGTTAAATTTTGTTTCCGAAGGAATTGATTGTATCTTGGGGAGTTAGAAACTTCATGTTTATTGTTTTGTTCACACGAGTCGGTTGTGAGCCGACTTTGTTACTTATTTTGTTTGATCGAGAAAAGAAAGAAAAATACATGAAGGGAAACGAAATAACTTTGCTCATAAGTAGGCTTAGGTGGCTTAATGGTAGGAATTCTTCAAATGATGCTGCTTGATATAATGGAATACTGTCAACGTTAATATGGATGTAGCAAAAAACCTGAGGCATACTTTATAAATTGCCCACAGAAGGCCTGTGTTATCCTGTAGTCCACTGGCCAATTTTAACCCTATGATACACAGCTGCAGGTACGCTCTGTTTATGTCATGTTTTAAGGATTAGTATTTAAATAATCCGTAGGGGGATTACTTAACCCTTTTCAATTTTATTAATATCACTGCGAATTATATTTAAAATGCAATTAATAGATTGATACATAAAAATGTAATAATTTAACGAAATATAAACCACTACGACTTTAATAAAAACTACTTTAGCAGTGTAGTTCTCTCTACTCCAGTCCACACTCTGCCAGCGACACCTACCACAATTTTCCGAAACGAAAGGATAGCGCCATCTAGTAGTAACACTGAGAACTACAATGAAGGGAGGACACTGAAGATTGAAGAGGATCTGTGCGAGTTCACGTTACTGAACACGTTATAATAGCAGTGACACATCCTTCTCATAGATGGCGCTATTTCAAGTTTCAGCGTTCTATTTGCAGCTTCCAGATGAAATAGTAAAAAATTGAAACGAGTGGAAAAATTGGTTTCAATTTTCCACATTATAAAATTAAGAATGAGTGAGGTTAGCCATGAAAAGATTACATAATATGACGATAAAAAGATGCAACTCTCTACTTTGTCCAAAACATTACAATCAAAGATTGAACCTTGGTAGACAATCACAATTGTCAATATCTAATAAATTGTTGTTATATAAACAAGTTTTAAAGCCTGTATGGACCTACGGTATTCAGCTGTGGGGCTGCACCAGCCAAAGTAATCGTCAAATCATACAACGTTTTCAAAACAAAGTATTAAGGGATATAGTGAGCGCACCCTGGTACATTAGAAATAGCGACCTCCACAGGGACCTTAAGATGGATGTCTTAAACATAGTTATACAAAAATATGCAGAAGCTCATGAACACAGACTTCATCATCACGTGAATGTCGAGGCGATTCAACTCCTTGACAACACTGAATTAGTGCGAAGACTAAAAAGGGTAAAACCTTTTGAGTTAGTTTAGTGCAGTGTAAGTGAACTTAAACTGTAGTGCAAGTGCTAACTTTAATATAGAACACGTGAATCAAGTGTCTTCCCCTTAACTTAGAGTGAATAAGAAAGACGTTATTGGACGATTTCTTAGTTTTATAGTTACTTAGCAGTTTAAGTTATATTTAAATTACTTATTAGCTAATAGGCTAGATTGTAATGTGAATAAAGTATCATCTATTGTGATACTTGATAAAGGGAAAAAAAAAAAAAAAAGATTGAACCTACCTGTTCAATGTGTTCAGGACACCTAATTATTTTCATTATTTAGGAAAATTGTGAGTAATATTTTTTGTTGACGACTGTAGGTACCTACTACTTGCCCAGACGACTCTTTCACAACCGCTAATGTTCCTGAAAGAACTTTTGTATCCCGATTATGTATGAGTTCCACATAGCTAACTCACAAACTAAGTTCCCAGTTGTATCGGTCGACCATACGTTCAGAATTACAATCTACTTATCGATAAATCATTCTAGATGTCAGAAGTTTACCTAATTTATTAGTTTCTAGAATTATTGCTGTTACTGGGGAATTACGTCATAAAACAAAGTAGTGGTTCCGAATGAATACTGAAGAGGTGTCAGAGAAAAGTGGATTGATTTAGTTGGAAAACGAATTCTAGGCGGGTAATAACTAGAAGAATTTAGTTTCGTTACTAAGACGTATAAGTAGTAAGTATATTGAGAGCAGTGGTGGCCAAGTGGTAACGGCCGCTACTTACGAGTTATAGGTCGTGAGTTCGAACCCAGCCAGGCGCTTTACTTTGTGTAAATTATTTCATTACCACTGCTCTCAAAAACAGTGAAGGAAAACATCGTGAGGAAACTGGCATGTCCTAGAACAAAAAATTCGGAAGACATGTTACATCTACCAACCCGCACTGGGCCCGCGTAGTGGATTATGGCCCAATCCCTCTCACAGAGCGGAGGCCTGTGTCCCAGCAGTGGGAACATTATAGGCTGATGATGATGATGATGATGATAAGTATTCAAGTTCTTCGAATTTAAATAAATTCGTTAGACACACTCTGACCGTGAGTTTTTTTCATCACGTTGGCTCCTCGGTTTCGTAAGCTAGAAGTATTATATTTATAGCACCACATGTGTATTTAAATTGAAATGGACTATACCTAGTACCTAGTCACGGAGTTATGATATTTTACTCCGTGTGCCTAGTACCTACTTCCAAAAAACCGTTTAGTTTTTTTTAATAAACTATTTATTTTTCACTTTTCAGTAATTGTGGTGCCTACCCAACATAAATTCGTATACTAGCTACTTAAATAGTGACAAGAACTTATTTTACACTAGCTTTTGCCAACTGCTTCGCCCACGCGGAACTTTCATCCCCTATTTAACTACCTTAATCGTTAAATTTCGAAAAGTCCTTCCTTATTCCTTGTCTACATATAAAGAGAACCTCTGTGCAAAATTTCGGCTTTTTAGGTCAAAGGGTTTGGGCTGGGCGTTGATGAGTCAGTCAGGACTTTTCTTTTTATTGATATAGATAGAAGATAGATAGATCATCAACATACACAACGTGAAAACATACGTATTATTGAATTTTAAATTATTGCTTACTCAAAAACCAGTAATAAGTATCCATAACCCTTTAAAAAAAAAACTATAGTAATTGGTTTATTAATGACTGAGTTCTGAGGACATTCTCAATTCGGTTGTATTTATTCATGTGTTAGATGAATATACAACAGAATTGAGAAATCACTCCATTTTTTGAAGTTGTTTAAAAATAGTCACCAACATTTTCACGTTTGGCTGTCTGATATAATACCTGCTGAGTACCTACCTAGGAGGTCACTATATCAGACAATCTGAGACAGTAACTGGCCTCGAATTTATGTCAACCGCAGGATTCCCAGGAATTACCATAATGGGTTACCATCTCCTCTACTTAAGGGTTTTTTTTGATGGTGGACCCAGAGCGGTAGAAATTATTTTATGATCTCCATCATAAAATAATTTCTACCGCTCTGGGTGGAGCAGGAGGGCGTGTCAGACTTTTACTGACTAAAACCCACCCTTGTTCCCTCAGTTGCCTGTGTGCCAGGGGCCAAGGTATCTCTTTCGAACAACCCGCACCCCTTGCAGCTCTACCTAAGGGTTAAATTCCCAAGAACTGCAACGTTCAACCTCCTCTTCAATATTATGATAATCGAACTCGAAGCAAACGTTCTGCGGTTTCTGCTCATCTAAAAGTTTATGTACACTCTCGATGTTTCTGCCAGCGGTATCGATAGTTCTGAGGTTTATGTTAAACTCTGTTTTAATGGAGGTCTCGCTATACCGGGGCTTGTATTGATTGATTTTGAAGTGGTGTTTGTTAATATTTTCTACATCCACTAAAGACTTGACGTTCACAGAAATATCTACTAGGTTTCTTAGGAATATTTACCCTATGCTTGCTTCACGTATTAAAAGTGAGTATATTTCTGCCATATCTGGTATTATACCTAGCAGGTATCTAACGGTTATCTGGTAGATAATGGCATAACCATGGTATGATTTCCATCCTTTTTACCGCGACGCAAAGGCAGGTTGGTAATGTTATGTTTTGATCTAATCTTATCTATCTACATACATAAGATTAGATCAAAATAAAATGCTGTTCAATGGTGTAAGCACATCCCTTGTAGTAAACTGTTTTTATTTTTCGGATAATATTCCGGTTAAGGGGTTTGAGCAGTGGTGGCCCAGTGGTAACGGCCGCGACGAGTTGTAGGTCGTGCGTTCGAACCCAGCCAGGCGCAGTACTTTGTATAAATAATTTCATCACCACTGCTCGCAAACGGTGAAGGAAAACATCGGGAGGAAACCGGCATGTCCTAGAACCAAAAATTCGAAGACATGTGACATCTACCAACCCGCACTGGGCCCGCGTGGTAGATTACGGCCCACTCCCTCTCATGGAGAGGAAGCCTGTGTCCCAGCAGTGGGAACGTTCATAGGCTGATTATGTATGTATGTATGTAAGGGGTTTGTGGCTAAGTGCATATTAACAACCGCACGGTCCGTCAGAAGTCCAAAACTCTCACAACCAGTCTTAGTAAAGGGTATCGTTATACCCAGTAACTGGGTTTTTTAAGTCAGATAGGCAGTCGCTCCATGTAAAATACTGGTATTCAGTTGCATCCGGTTACACTGGAAACTGAACCCAAAATAGTTGGGAAAGGGCTAGACAAATGATGATGAATAGTCTGGATGAGGCAATTTGTTCTATGGAAATTGGATAACACAACATCTATCTAGTCAGCTAGTTAAGAATAAAATAAATCAATGGCTTGAAAAACTCAAACAATTAATTTCGACCTACAAAATCAACCCCAACTCCAAACACAATTCGGTTATGCAATTTAATTCCTCTCCACGAGGCAGACGAAATCGACTGCAACCAAAAATACCCGACCTCCACACGGTCAGGGTGGCGAGTTGTTCAAGGTTTGCTGGTGGACATAGACGAGCTAACTTATGCACAACACTTCGGAAACGACAATAGACGTTTTCAAGGACGACAATAATTTTATTAAGTTAGGTTGAATATCTTTGTTTTCTGTTTCTTTGGGGTTTTTTATATAGCTATATTATGAGAAACAGGAACTTTAAGTCATATATTATGAGTGAAATAACCTAGAAATACATAAATAACTTCTAATAAACGGTTTGAGTGACAATTTGGTCACGGTCTGCCGGGGAAAATATACAGGCTTACTTGTGACACTTCGGAAGCGATAATAGATTGTTTTCAAGGACTTGATTGTCTTAAATTTTGGCTGAATATCTTTTTTGATAGTTTCAGGTGTTGTACGTGTTTTAGATGGCAATATAAAGTACATATAAATGGTTAAATAATAGTTTAAGCACTAAGTTAACCCACAAATATAAATAGCTTCTAATACACGGCCAAGGTGGCGAGTTAGTAAAGGTCTGCTCATAACTACTTCGGAAGCGACAATAGACTGGTTTCATGGGCTTTGTGTACGTCTTTATAGATGGTGTATCCAAAAAGGTTTAGTAAGTTTATGCAGTGAAATATAGCATGAACGTTAATAACTTCTAATACACGGTCAGGGGGGCGAGATCTCGATTAAATTGCACCACCGTTGCAATTGGATGCTTTAGTTTATTACTAATTACGACGCATGCACACATAGTATACATACACATCACTAAGATTAGAAACATCTACAAAAAAGACTTTCTTTTTATGAAACTACGGAAGCGACCATAGAATATTTTCACTTGAACGTTAAGTTTGATTAAATATCTTTTTGTTTGTCTTGGATGCTGTATATGGCAATATAAAGTGTATAAAAAGGGTTAAGTAAGCGAGAATAGACTGTTTTCAAAGACTAGAATGGTTACTTTTTTTTAAACAAGCGTTGCCCACCTCTCATATCACATACATGTGGCCAAACAATACAGAATCGCTCTCGAACTGAAGTCATAACAGCCCACTGTTCAATGTCGATGCTGAATATAGAACAGCCCAGACATTGGGAGCAGTGCATCGGGGTCACTCTGATCACCGCTGAAGGTTGAGCGGCCTAACCTTCTAGTTTTAACAAGGTATTGTTTGACTACCTAACTATGAGATAGGCTTTTGTCTGCTGCTTTGTTTGTGTAGATTTCTATCCATGTTTTTTGGATAAGATTGCGCATCTATTTACGTTTCGAATACTAACGGTGAGACTATCTATTTTCAAAGTGGCTTTTTGACCTATTTGGGGAAGAAGTTTTTGATTTTACTGAACCAAGTATTATTTATTAAAATTTCAATAGATACTTATTATATATTTTTCTTTCTTTTTGGAAGTCAAATTTTATGAATTTCTCAAATAGGATTGAAACTATAGTTTTGTATAATTTAGAAGCATTTTGTCAAATTTTTGTAAATGTGAGTACCGTGCATCCTTATAATATGTTGTTTTGATGTACGTCGACTTGAAAAAACGTGGTAGTTGAGAGTATGTCATGCTCACTTAAATGTCTCACTGATGGTGGCGCGTGTGTTGGATCATTCGGTTCCCTAGAAAATGGTTGAGCTGGATGGTGCTGATCCATGCGTCAAGTTCGTGAACGGGCGCCGTCTGTTGAGACTGGTCATCTCTTATCTGCCATGGCTTATTTTGAATCTTATTTTTTTTTATTAATTTTTTACATTGTTCTCACATATAGAAGCACCAAGAATAATGTTCCCAAAATTTTGTAATACCCACGATTTAAAAGAGTGTCCTTGGAGTTTCTTGCCCGTTCTTCTCCAGAGAGATCTACGTTTTTGGAATGGGCACCTAGCTTCAACTTCGATTTTTGTTTGACAATTCAAAAGTGCCTGTGAAAGGTCTAATTGAAATAAATGCTTTGAGTTTGAGATAGGCAGGTACCAACAAACAAATTAAAGTACCTACGTACTTTTTATTTACTAAACTGGTATTCCGATGCATCCTACCGATCCGACTTGTTAATAAAAAAATATAATGTAACTAGCTTTTGCAAGCGGCTTCGCTCGCGTGGTGGTCGAAAATTATCCCACATTACTCTATTACAAGCATCCAAACACCCAAAGATACATACTTTCACATTTATAATATTACAGCCCTGTGATCGGTTAAAATAGGAATTAAATGAAATCCCCACCTGTGTCCGTGAAGGATAATTAGCTACCACTTGACATCGCGAGACAATGAAGATAATTGAAAACGGAATTAAAGAAAATAATACGCTCGTGTGCGGAAGTATATGCTACAATCCCATACAGCATTTTAACCTCTAACAGAAAACTAAGCACCAACCCACCAGCAACCTTATGATAATGGTAATAAAAATCACTTCGATTATGGCAGCCAAGCAAATTTAAAGGTTATAACAGTTCAAAAATTAAAACCCAACTACAGAAAGGTCATCCTCTAGAACGATTAAACAAGAAAATATTCTCATTTGAAAGCCGTGGTCGTATGCCACTTTGCCCTAAAGCTTATGATCGCGTACTACGTTTAGATTGGCATACGACGGCTTTCAGATACATACCGATCAAAATCATAACCCTCCTTTTTGCTTTGCCATATACCTAACTGTCAAAGGACTGTAAGTCATACCAACTAAACATTTTATAAAAGGGTGGTATCAATATGGTTTTAAATTTGGTTATACAACGTGGTGCGAGCAGTGGTGGCCCAGTGGTAACGGCCGCGACTTACGAGTTGTAGGTCGTGCGTTCGAACCCAGCCAGGAGCATTACTTTGTGTGAATAATTTCATCACCACTGCTCTCAAACGGTGAAGGAAAACATCGTGAGGAAACCGGCATGTTCTAGAACCAAAAATTCGAAGACATGTGACATCTACCAACCCGCACTGGGCCCGCGTGGTAGATTACGGCCCACTTCCTCTCATGGAGAGGAGGCCTGCGTCCCAGCAGTGGGAAAGTTTATAGGCTGAGTATGTATGTATGTATGTATACAACGTGGGGTGGCCCCATCTAGATGTACTGACGACCTTAAGAAAGTGGCTGGAACAGACTGGATGCGGAAGGCGGAGGATAGAGTGTTGTGGCGTAGCTTGGGAGAGGCCTATGTCCAGCAGTGGACTGCGATAGGCTGAGTTGATTGATACAACAACTGCCTGTATTCAATCTGTTGGTAACTTCCTTATACAATGAATAGCACATGGATGATCGGAAAATCCCACTTTTTACCGGCTTCAAAAGAAGGAGGTTATCAATTCGACATGTTTATTTGTTTTTTTTTTATATATGTTCGTCTAAATATAGTCGGAATTTCAAAATTCTTTTTTTGTTCATAAGGGGTTTATTCCGAAATGGTCCCATTTAAATTTCATATAGATTTGATGATGAGTTTCGGAGACAGAACGAAATTCTTCAAAAAATGACAGCCAATCAACAGCGATTACTGCTCTCGCATGAATATGTATTGTTTTGACCCCGAGGATGATGAAATTTCGAATTGGTGTGACTATAACTAAAAAGTGAAAAATAAAAACTATTTCCAACAAAAAAAAAACCGACCGACTTCCGGAAAAACACTACAAAGTGAAAAATTACTTTAATTTCGGAGGGCGGTGACAAACAATTAAAATACATATCCAAAGTCACCGACTTTTTTTATTTATTGGAAAAAGTAGTTTTCATTGAAAACTCTTCAACCCTTCACTGTAAATACCTTAAATTCCTCAACATATTACACAAACAAAATTACACGATACAAAACCAATAATGTATGAAACGACAAACCCTCAAACCGCTACATACAGTATCTGTGAACGCAAAACGTAGACAGAGTTAAATTAATTCTCGGAATCGTTATTGTAGAGTTGAGCGGTATGATTCGATTGTGGTTGGTACTCATGTCGAGAGAATTTTCGATGTTTGTTTGATTATTTTAAGTCTGCGAGCTTGCTAAATTACTAAATAAACAGGAAAAGTTTTTATCCAGTCCGCAAATTGTAACCATGAATTCAGCATATCATTCTAGACTCCCTAGCGCAGAAATTTTTGCACACTGGATAAAAACTTACCCTAACTCACAGACTTAAAAGAATATTACATACATGTAAATATTAAATAAAAAAGGAAACATTCACAGGGCATCAAAAATGATTGATGAATGATTTTTTGGCTGAAATAGGTTAATGTTTATTTTATTTTATTTTATTTATTTTATTGTATTAGGGTGGCTTACAGCTATCAATACAAAAGTAGTAGTAATATAATTTACGACAAGCCATTTACAAGCCTCCACAGATAGCAATGGAGCATTGTTGTATGCGTTATCAACTATGTTTAGATTAAATAATTAATTATGTAAGTGGTAAACTAAGATTAAAACTAAATAGATACATAACTAAATTATTACATTAAGTATATTACATAGGCAGGAATGTATGTTCAACCACGATTTGGATCAATCATAAACTACAGTTTTAGATAAAATGGTCACAATAGACGCCAAGCAGCTTGCAAACAAATCAATTGAGGGGTGTTCATTCTTTACAATTCTGTTGAATGCTTTGACTGAGCGAATCATGAAGGAATTACTGCGATAAATTGTGCGAGCGTATGGAGCATGGAGAAGATCTCTCAAACGAGAGTGCCGAGGTGGAACATTCAGAGACAGCTTTGAAAGAAGTTCAGGACAATCAATCCTTGATTGTGCTATTTTCACTAAGAACCGTATGTCGGATATATTTCTCCGAGTTATAAGTGGGAGTAAGTGGAATCGAGCACATCGTTCATTGTAACTCAGATAAGGGATTTTAAATTTGTAACCTAAGTATCTAGTGAATTTCCTTTGTATTCGTTCCAATCTGTCCGAATGCACTGCATAATTCGGATTCCAAATTTGACTACCATATTCAAGATGACTGCGGACGTAAGCACAATACAGGATTTTTAAGGTTTTCATTTTGTTAAACGAACTGGTATTACGGATAATGAACCCCAGGGCCTTGGATGCTTTTTTGGCGATATGATCGACATGACACTCAAAACTGAGTTTACTATCCAGCAGAATTCCAAGGTCTCTGGTGACATGACTTCGAGATAAAGGCTGATTTGCAATTGAGTAGTTAAAGACGACTGAATGATTTTTTCGAGTGAAGGTTATAACCAAGCATTTAGATATGTTAATATCTAGTTTATTTCTGCTACAATAACTTACTAACCTAGAAACGTCTGCCTGCAACAGTAGAGCGTCATTTAAACTTTTACCTGATGTATATATTTTCATGTCATCTGCAAATAATAGGTGTATAGAGTGTTTGAAACACTCGCCGATATCATTGATGAATAATACAAATAATAAAGGCCCCAGTTAGGAGCCCTGGGGCACACCAGAAGGGATACTTGACCAGGAGGACATATAGCCATTGAGAACTACTGCTTGTGTCCTATTCTGCACATAAGACGAGAACCATCTATATAGGTCTCCCCTAATGCCCAAGTCAAAAAGCTTCCTCAGTAGAATGTCATGATCGATTCTATCGAACGCCTTGCTATAATCAGTGTCTACAGTATAATGGATCCCAGGATAATGGATCCCAGGTCGATGCAATCTATTGCATCGACCTGGGATCCATTATCCATATGCTCTGAAATATAATCTGTAAAGAGAACTAGGTTGGAAACTGTAGACCTTCCTTTCAGAAAACCGTGCTGTTGGGGACTCAAGCTAGCAACCACACAGCTGTACAACTGATTGTAAATTATGCGTTCCAATACTTTAGCTAGCAGACAAAGCTTTGAAATTGGCCTGTAATTTTCAATATTATCTTTAGGACCCTTTTTATGGATGGGTGATATGAAAGCTGATTTCCATAAAGAAGGTACTACACCTTCCGTTACGAATTGACCAAGCGCTTGGCGATGTGTCGAAAAACCATTTGGGCAAATTATCGCCTACTTAAGTAATGAGAGGTATGTTTTTGAACTTTTGGCAGATAAATAGGCTTAGACTTTTTTTTTTTGAGGGTGGAAAATCATTAAATAACTTCTCCCGCTCTGTGTGGAGTGAGAGGGCGTGTCAGAATTTTACTGACTAAAACCCACCCGTGTTCCTTCAGTTGCCTGTGTACCAGGGGCCACGGTATCTCTTTCGAACAACCTGCACCCCGGCAGACAGGCTTAGGCTTAGAGCTTAGTTAAGCGGTTGTAATTTTTGAACAACCAACTGATTTTGAGATACCATCTCATTGTTTTGCGTCAAATTAATGAGAATATCACGTTTACAGTAACATACAGCTTCTTTTGGAATGTTAGTCTAAGTTTTGATTGATTTTAAACTCACCTAAGTGTGCTGACGAGGCTGTTTAGTGAAGTAGGACTTAATGATAAACATAGATATGAAGGTGTGCTGTCAAAATAAAAATAAAAAAACACAACTTACAAAATGAAAACTAAAGAAAAATAAACCCAACTAATTGAAAAATTACTTTAATTTAGGAAGTCGGTGTCTTTGTGCTTATATTTTAGTTGTTTGCCACTAAATCCGAAATTAAAGATATTTTTCAATTAGTAGTGCTCTGTTTTTAAAATAAACTTTTTATTTTTGACTTTTTAGTTGTATTACTGTTTGTGCTTGGTGATAGGGAATTTATTATATCTTCAACATTCACTAAGTGGAGAAAATACTTATTATTGAAGCCAACTCAAAAACCAATTATTAGAACTTCACCAAAATGGGAGCACTCGATAAATAGGTATTTCAAATAAAAGAATAAATTTCCAAATCGGTTTATAAATGACAGAGTTCTAATGTAAGAAGAAACATTTTTTTAAATACAACCGAATTGAAGACCTCCTCTTTTTTTGAAGTCGGTTAAAAACGACTCCAATATGAAGGTCCATTTCAGTTCAGTCGGGAATGAAAAGGTTAAAACTTTCTCTGGGAATATCCCTTCGTCTAGGGCAGTCGAGTAAAAATAATTAACTTTTGTAGGATAATCCCACAAAAGGTAAAACATATTTCAATAGTTTGGAATATTCCCGAAACTACCCAAGTCACCCAATCAGGCATTACAAAAAAAAATATTATGTTTTCTTCATCGTATCCTATTCAGAATTTATTTCGGGTATTAAACATACGGTCATACAATACCCTTATAATATTGTATGGTCATGTTATTTCCGTCGAGTTTTTTTGTTATGATTTTCGTCGAAATCGGCAAGAGAATTGCGGCTAGTTCATGTTTTGGAAAAGCAAAACGATCCAGTATTTCCCGTGACTTTAATATTAGTCTTTGTTTATAGAAACTGCTTTAGTAATCGCAATAAGTAAGCTGAAAAGAAAAGTCACTAAACCACCTTTTCATTGGCTTTAGTAAGTAGATACACAAACTTCAGTAGGTATAGTAATACTTACATATCATAACAGGTTTCCATGCATTCATTACATGGTTCTGAACTGTCCCTGCAGTGAATTATTCATCGGTTAAAAAACAAATTGCTGTTCAATTAATTTTGACCGTGCCTACATAATGCACTTTTCTATGAAGGATCTGATTTTTTTTAACCATCGAATAAATTCTACGCGTTCTAGATTCATATTGTTGAATTCATGGTTACAGTTAGCGTGTCGAAGTCATTGCCAACTTAAAATGTCCAGACGCTTTGAATGAAGAGGGAAACACAAGTCTTCTTAAATTGATTTTCTAACAATATTTTTGAATAGATCAAACTTTATGGGTGTATTACGTACTAACACAAATACCCAAAACAACTCATTGATAATTCTAGTGTCTTACTAACACTTTGTGTCTCAGATTAAAATGAAACTGTACATATACCTCTTGGTGCAAGAGAATGCGTTCTAAATAGAGTTTCATTTAAAATGTCTGTAAGAAATGGTTTTTGGGAAATGAAAATATTTGTCATGTTTCGTCATATACATGATAAGTTTTAACCAGTGCGCAAACTGTAACCATGAATTCAGCACATAATTCTAAAACTATCTACTGTTTCATAAAAAAGTGCAATACCTACGTGGTGAAAATGTATGGAACAGCTGATTTTTTTTGCATAACCGACGAAAAATTTCTGCACTGGGGGTCAAAAATGATATGCTGAATTTAACCTGTATGAGAATTTTACTATTCTCCTCTATACATAAAAATCAATTGCTGTTCGTTAGTCTCGTTAAAACTAAAAGAACAGGTTAACCGAATAGATTTTATTTTTTGTTGTTCTCCATACATGGGTCGATTGGAAAATAAATGAAAAGGAAAATCCCAGGGGAACATTCATAAAATCGGAAAAACTGAATTAGGATTTTCTATAACTTAATGAAATTTTGAAATGACAACGTCTGGCAGGATAGCTATTTGATAATTAACATAAATTGTTGAAATAGTCGTAATTGAAGAATGGTTGTGTCGGGCAGATATTCTTTAGAGTTTTCTATACATCAAATAATGGAATGGAAAATAATTGAACTACAGCTTCGACAAAAACATTCAAAAGACAATGACTTTTATTAGAATACAAAACGTTTTCTTTGTTTTCTCGATTTCAATAAAAAGGAATGTCACCTTTTTGTGGGAACAGGCGACGCGACGCTCGAAAACAATTTTGTAAAACAATGGGCTGTTTTTCTTTATAAAAGTAAAAAGAATAAATAATACGAATTTAAAAGAATTATGGCTAGAGCTCTTGGTAATATCATCTTTTGCATATTTGCTGACTCTTCGTAACGAGATTTTGTTGGCACAGTTAAAAATGAATTACGCTTTTATACCTCGATGACTTTTATTTCATTGCATTTTTTATGGGGGTTGGGTAATGGCCCAATTCTAATTATCTCTTGTTAAATAATATTATTCTTTTTATTTTTACAATGCTGACATATTCTCGTCATTAATTGACATTATACATCAATTTTATTTAGGTTCATTTTATTTATGTAGATTATTTTACATATTGTGAATGAGAGGACGTTGTAGGCCTTACTGACTGTAGATTTGTAGACGATTTTCTATTCTGTATTCGTCTAAGTATCTGGTACTTATTGACAGGCCTGCGCTGTCCTCCCACACATTTAATCTCTGTAATTTGAAAATATTGTTAAAGCCAATTATTTTTAAAAGAGTAACCGTGGAGTTTCTTGCCGGCTCTTCTCCATAGGAAACAACAATTTGGAACCGTGCACCTAGCTTCTGACGTTTCATAAGTGCCCATGCAGGTTTATATGAAATAAAAATATTTTGATTTTGAATATCATGGCTTATTTTACTTTATTAAATTTTTAACAACGCGCTAAAATCCTTTTACATATTATAGCCCAATTCTTGAGGAAACTTATAAAATATTTAACATCACGCTACGACCCAACGGAACCGAGCAAAAAGAGCAAACGTCACAAAGAACACTAAGCGAAAACGAAGTGACAACTATAGTATAATATTTGATGTTGACATATTTGATGTCAAACCAAGAAATTTCTTGCGGACGAATTCCCTAGAAGAAAGTCCTCTTGAACATATAAAAGGGTCATTCTCAGGAGACTAATTATTTGGTTGACTTCGGTGTATTTTTTTTTTAATTTAGGCCTTGTTAACATGAAATATCATTAAATTTAAAGCATGTTAGTAGTAGAGTGTTAACTCTAGATTTGATATTTCATGCCTAAATTAGGTAACAAAAATGACACCGAAGTCAACCAAATAATGAGTCTCCTGAGAATGACCCAAAATTTAAAACGGGAAATGCTTTACATAAAAATACTTACCGAGTCCCAAATTCATGTCCTTAATCGAGTCGTAAAAAGATTTCATTTTGGTAAAACAAAATCATTTTCAATTCAAATCAAAAGTTTCTAAATATCCCAAGATCTTCTCAACAGGACATTTTACTTTGAAACACGACTGTCGCGGATCAGATAAAGACTATTTCCTTCGACGACTTGTACCATAAATCATCTTCCGTCAAAGACCGTCGATATCAAAAGATATATTAGGAAGGAGAGCTTTGGAAATGTACGGGATATCTTGCGAAGAAATGCGCTGCTCTGGATTACCTGTAACAAAAGAAATGTTGGTTATATTGTGGTTTAAAGGCATTTTTTATTTTTTATTATTCTACGAGTAAAAAGTGTACCTTTTGTACAAAATAACTTAATATCACGCCTATAATCCCCGAATAGTTAAACAGAGGTGTTTCAACAGGAGACAATTTTAAGAGTGCGTTCCGGTCTAGAACCGGTCTGGAATTATATCCTGTATTCATGGTTACAGTTCTGCCAGGGGTGCGGGTTGTTCGAAAGAAATACTGTGGCACACAGGCAACTGAAGGAACACGGGTGGGTTTTAGTCAGTAGTCTGACACGAAGAGCGGAAGAAGTTATTTGATGATTTCCCACCCTCAAAATAAAATTAAAAATATTTTTGCAATTTGCACACTGATATTTTTTTTATTCTGTATAGTATACCCACATTTCGCCAGTAGGTAATGTTCAAGTCCCATGTACAGTACCCGGCGATAAATATTGTATATTGACCTTCGGAAAGAGACAATCGGCTAATTTCGGCTTCGTAGAGCGTTATCTCTGTCGCACACTACCTGTGTGACGTTTTGTCAGTCGTTGTTCAAGTGCGATAGAGTGCGGTCGCGTCTAGTTCAAAATATATATTTAGAGTTGTTAACACCCCCAAATTTAAATAATTTGAAGTTGTACTATGGCATCTGTGGCATTGGTGTCTATGGATTTTTTTTTTACCTTAACCTTAAGCCATAGAAAAATTGGTGAATTTTATACAAAGAATAAAAAGAATTATCAAAAGAAGCAAATCATAATTGTTTTAACAGCTCCTAATTAGATACCGGACTGTTTTTATTTCGTGCGACAAAGATAACGCTCTACGAAGCCGAAATTAGCCGATTGTCTCTTTCCATAGGTCGATGTACAATATTTATCGTGGGGTACAGTATTAGGGTCTTTTAACCGGGCGTAAATCCAGACTCGGGGCTGCTACTAAAGAATCTCTAGATGGAAAAACTAATAACAATAAAACAGCAACACTCTGCCCGACCTGGGAATCGAACCCGGGATCTCATGTTCAGCAGTACCGCTTGTGACCACAAGACCAACGAGGCAGTTTGAATTTGAATTACGTTGGTACCTAAATCAATATGGAACCACTTTTACGTTCGAGTATTTTGATGAGACATAGCGTAGTGTTGGAAGACCTCAAGATGGACTGATGATCTTGTGAAGGCCGCAGGAATCCGCTGAATGCGAGAAGCGCAAATCTGGTTGAAGTGGAGGAACTTGGGGAAAGCCTATGTCCAGCAGTGGACGTCTTTCGGCTGAAATAATGATGATGATGATGAGTTATTATGGTAAAAGCAGTTATTATTCTGGTACAACATAATCTGGTAAGTAAAAATAAACTCGAAAAAGTGCAGCCAACGTAGGTATAAAAAGATATAAAAATCGCTACTGAAACTCATAATGACGCCCTAGTTTGCTTTTAAGCTTAACGAACTTCTGAAATCTCATTAAATAACTTACCTAGCAGAATCCTATAAAAACCTTCTTTATTTTTAACTCGTACGGGGATAGTTAAAAGGGTAAAAATGGTATACCTAGAACTTTTCATACGTCATTAAAATAATATAACGAGAGAAATTCATTTAACACTGCCGCGCAGAGCTTATTCTCATCGTTCAAATTAGCTTAGCTAACCTTTACGATAGCATCATCAGCCTACAAGGGCCCAGTGCGGGTTGGTAGATGTCACATGTCTTCGAATTTTTGGTTCAAGAACATGCCGGTTTCCTCACGATGTTTCAATTCACCGTTTAGAGAGCAGTTGTGATGGAATTTTAATACAAAAGGCCTGTCTCGGTTCGAACTCGCCGATACCACCAGGTCACTACTGCTTTTCTTAACTGAGTTAACTTTTACTACGAAAGAAACAAATGGGAGGATTGGAGAAGCATTCTTCTTCTGTGTCGATGGCAATCCAAATAGAATCAACCCAGAATTTGATTACGAGTTTAGCACTTTCGGTAGCGTCCAGCAGTTCGTGTAACGTGCAGGTAACATGACATGCTAGACACGATATTAGAAGAACAGCATGAAGACGAATGGCGCAGCTGGCCCGCCTAATTGAAATTTTCTCTGCTCTGTTTTACGTCGTATGCTGAGAATATTTCATATGAAAATTATTAGGTGGCACTTTCCAAATGATTATTATTATTGACTAATTATGTCATTTCAAGTTCGGAGTCTTCAGATAATAGGAATTAAGTAGACTTGTGGTGCTAAAAACTCCAGTAGGTATAGTATTTTTTTTAATAGTGCATAAAATTCGCCATTGACTTCTATCTCTCCGGAGGTGCAATACCCGTATATTTTTAAGATCATTCGTATTCTAATCTCAGTCTCAATCCATCAAAAATACGTCTAATCTATTCCAAGATAATTTGTCGATATTATCAATATGATATTAGCAGAATTCGTGTGTGATTGACGTAATTACGAGTAAGGGATCGTTAAGTGGTCATAGTGGATTCAGGCCCTGGTTTTGACTTTTTTCAAAACGAGATTTGGTATTTGTGCTGTGATGTGCCGCGATTCGTGTGCTGCGATAGGTACTTGCCATTATTATGATTAATTATGTAAATAAAATGGTAGTATCGACTCACGATACAGACCACAAGCGAAGTAGCGGCCTGTGGTTAGAGGTCTATGTAAAGCCTTTGAACTAATGGGTAGGATTAAGTATGTTGTGATAAAGTTGGATTGTCGGTTTGAACGAATCATAAGCTGCCCAATAAGCCTCAACTGTTCCTGTTTGTAACAATGGTTATAACAGGTACGTGCCTTTGAAGTAACCGTTATAACTAATCCGTAAGTATATAAGTAAAACATTTTACCACCATCATCATCATCATTTCAGCGGAAAATCGTCCACTGCTGGACCCAGGCCTACCATATGCACTGCAACTTCGACTGGTTCTGCGCTTATCGCATCCAGTCAATTTCTAGAGCCCGGCCAGGTCATCAGTCAACCTTATTTACCATCACACTAATCAGATCATCACTATTACCAACAACATGTACACGTATTTACATCCAACATTTTTTATCAACAGATGTTATTTAACCAAAGAATGTTTGACAGGTGATGACAGAATGTGTCATTAGTAATCAATAAAAATGAGTCCTGTCAGTGTGATGGACATCACTGAGGATCATCACATCTTCGTCAGTTTAGTTGCAAATTAAGTACTGATGATGGATAAGGTGATACGAAAAGATCTAAATCTGTATATTTAAAAATTAATTCTTATTTCCTTTGGTCACGGCATCACACGTGAACGGCTGGACCAATTTGATAATTCTTTTTTGTTGTATTTGTTATTGTCAGGAGAAGGTTTTTGTGAAAAAAAAAAATACAAAAGTTGCGCCTAACATATATTCATAGTTAAAGACAGGATAACGTCTGTCGGGTCGGCTAGAAAAATATAAACAAAAAGAAAAGTCTTGACTGACTGACTGACTGACTCATCAACGCCCAGCCCAAATCCTTAGATTTAGAAAGTAGAAATTTTGCACAGAGGTTCCCTTTATAATGTAGATAAGGAATAATGAAGGATTTTTCTAAATTCAACCCCTACGAGAGTTAAATAGGGGATGAAAGTTCAGCGCGGGCGAAGCCGTCGGCAAAAACTAGTAAAGAATTAAAGTGGACTATACCTTCGTGTAAAATAAATTCTTATAATATGCATTTATTCTATTGTACTTCCCTTTTCAAGCCCCATCCAATTTAGCACAAATCCTGAAGGGGTCTCCTAACAATTGGGTTTCAGTTACAATAGTCCAATTAAAATCATTTGCATCAGAGTATTCAGTAAGGTAAAGTGCATACACACTAACTTATTGTTAGAGGAATGTATATGTTAATGCCATTCAGGTGTATAACAGGCTGCCTAATTCGTTTAAGGAACTTCCTATCCCCATGTTCAAGAAAAAGCTGACAAATTGGCTTTTGGATAATTGTTTTTATGACATTGATGAATATTTGGAATATTGTAAAAATCAGAGATGACAGATACCTAGTAAATTTTCACATCGATTTTAAAGTAACAATTACCTAATGATAATAATATTAATTAATATCGGATTGAATGTAAATCACCAATCTTGAAATTTATTGTACTAAACTATGTAATAATGACTTTTGTACACCACATCTTGTGGTAGAATGTACAGAACTTATAAAAATATTAACACCATACTATGTAAAACTACATTCTTACAAATAAATAAATAAATAAAATAAATAAATAGCAACGCAACACTGTGACATAATGACGGGAATCTACGTTCTTGGGAGGTATTAAGAGCCCTTATACACTAGCAGGCGGATTGGCGATCGCAGTTTTGTGGTAAAATGCATCAAGAACGCTGCTACCCATTCTCTAGTAAGTCCCTTAGTCGCTTTCTACGACACCCACGGGAAGAAATGGGATGGTGCTATTCTTTTACATCCGGCACCACACGCAAATAACATATTATAAAGAAAATAAAATCATAAAATATTAAAACGATGTTTCCCTTTGAACAAAAATTTTGGGAGTAGTTTATTTGTGTGAGTTGTAAGGAAATGTAAGAATCAAAACGATATAATTGGTTATTAATATACAATTTATTATAATTATTACATTGACATTAGAGGCAGTTTTCGTCGTTTTAATGTTAATGTTTTCGTGTGGTTTTCCGTATTCATTAATGCACGCTGCGTCCACGCGCTCGCTAATTTCCTGTCAAGAAATTGCCGAGAAAACGCCAATGTGTACAGGCTCTTAGTTGGGCGGAGGGAAGGACGAGGGAGGTGGGAACTCAAGAGGCTGCAATTTTGCCTCCAACTAGTAAGCAGTCAACAACTCCTTTGTCAATGCACAATCTCTGGCAATTAAGGCTTCAATTGTCTTCAGAGGTGCGCTGTTCAGTAATTGCAGGGGGGTCGGTGTTGAAATTTCATGTTGTTTGTGAATTTCGTGACGTCATATTTGATTTCAAAATTGCTGAAAGTGAAAGTTTGTATGTTTGAATGTTTAGATGTTTGTGACTAAATCACGTTTAAAACGCCGAACGGATTTCGATGAAATTGGACACAAAGATAATTTGCCGACCTCCACGCGGGCGTAGCCGCTAACAAATAAAACTAGTACAATATAATAATAAACGCCGACTATGATAAACTACAATTTGAAAATATAAAATCTAGACATGCATTCGAGAATCGGAATAAGCAATGAATACTTTGTAAAGCAGTTATAAACATGGACGTGCCGAAGCGTCAACCAGCCCGGAGAGTGACTGAGCGACGCGGCTGCAGATTGTTTCAAGGAAATTGAATTTCAGAACATAGCCGAGTATTAATTTTCAATTATTTTTAGCGGAATTTTCAAGGTGACAAATATAAATTGAAGGGTAGACGACGACGCCCGTTTTTATGGTATCTGGAGCAATGATTAAGTATCACAATGATTACTAAGTCGGGTTTTCAAGTCACATAAACATATGGAAAGGTAATTTAATATTATGTATAGTTAGTCAATAGGACCTTAGTTTGACATAACTTAGAATTTTTCCAACTACTTTAGGGTCGGCTTCCAGTCTAACCGGATGCAGCTGAATACCAGTATTTTAAATGAAGCAACTGCGTATCTGACCACCACAACGCATTTAGTGTATAATTTTGACGTTAAATAGTGCCTATTTGCGCTTATTCGGCTTTAAATACGGTACCCCTTGTAGAACTGATGGTCAGACTTTCGAGCTTCTGCTGACCCGTAACGACTGACTTGACTGTTAAAGATCTACAATAACAAATAGCAGCCGCAAACAACGGCTCAACGTGTTTTCCGAACAAAGAGATCTCGGTAGGTAAAGATTGGTCACCTATTCACGGACCGTGGATAGCGGACAGACAATAGGAACACAGTTATGGACCTATATGTGAGCACCATGTCATCATCATTTCAGCCAAAAGACGTCCATTGCCGGACATAGGCCTCCTCCGCCATTTATAATCTACGTCGCCGCGAATCCCTCAGGGAACTGTTTAAAACGATTAATATTATGACAGTACCTTGCCAATTCATTTATGAAAATATCGTGTATGTAAGAAAAAATCTACATCTTTTTAATAAAATAAGTGATAGACATAATTTTAATACTAGAAACAAAGACAAAATAGATCAACCATTTTTCAGATTAGCTAAAGTACATTCATTCATCTTTTATGGGGTACTGTGTTAAATTTTATAACAAAATACCTTGTGATATATTGCAATTAAATGAAAGGAAATTTAAAACTCATATTAAAAGTTAACTTTGTAAACAAGCGTATTATTATTAGAGAATTATATCCAAGATAAGAATGCTTGGAAACATGCTGGTCCTGCTCCATAGGACAATCTAGAGTCTAGACAAAATCAAACTGGTTGCTAATTGAATTATATAAATAATTATATTTATGACATTGATTTACACTCGCACACTGACTTACTTCTTGTTAATATTCTAGGAAAATCGTATATTTACTCTTACAATGTTTGTAAATATGTGGGCACCATGTATGTATCATAGAATTAATTTATCTTTATTGCTTCAGTTGCATTTTGTTACCTTTTTTGGTATAGTAATTTTATTCTTGGTGGGTACATTCAGTATATAATTATATAATGAATGTACTATGATAAATTGTATGTAAAACATTTTAAAAGAGTAACGGTGGAGTTTCTTGCCCGTTCTTCTCCATACAAAACTACATTTTGGAAAGGGCGACTCGAATCAATTCTATTTGAATGTAAATGTTGACGTTTAAAAGTGCCTTTTAAGTGCCTAATTGAAGTAAATGATTTGACTTTTTTTACCATTTTTAGTTGACAAGAATATAATTTCCCATGAGATCATATTAGGTACAAATCTTACCCATGTTGTAAGTCATGAGGTCTATTTGCGGTAAGAAGGTTTTATTGTGTTTCAAAACAGCACCCTAAGTAATTGCTTTTCACACTATTAATCAGGATCTGGAGAGTTTTTGGCGGGATCGCGTTGGAACATGTCGCGCGAATTTTCATTTTCATGAAATTTTGTGAAATAGCGAATTAAATTGTATAATTTTGGCAGAGAATTATTCAATTTAGTTACATGTGAGTGCACAAGTGTAGTGCCGGTGAAAATATGTGACTAACGTGGACTTTTCGTGTTCCCCCCAAAAACTCCTGATAGGTTGTTGTAAAGTCACTACCGCTTTACAATCACTTTGACTTGGCTAAATATGACTTTTTGTAACTGTGTGCCTGATATCGGGCAATTTACTTGATCGAAAAGAAAAATAACTTGACACTGGCTAAATGCACAAACCATGCGAAGCCAATACCCAAAAAAAGCTGGATCTGAAACCTTTTAAAGGTCTAGGCTAATCTATTCTTCCATTTGTTCGAAAACATTGTCCGCTTAGCAACGTAAACAACGCCATGAATGTTGTGTTGTCAAAGTAAAAGCGATTCCTACTGACGTACGATTACGCAATTACCCCTTAGGCTAATTATCCTTCCAACGAAAGGATAAGTAAGACACAAAGTTACAATTGCGAAAAGGGTAAACTTTAAAGCTGAAACCTTCATACGTAGAAACAAGTCACGTTTCTTCTTCTAGCCTATGAAATAATGCAATCAAATACTTTTAGAGCGTTTCTTATCAAATACTAGCTTTTGCCAGCGGCTTCGCCCGCGTGAAACTTTCATCCCCTATTTAACTCCCTTAGGGGTTGAATTTCGTAAATTCCTTCCTTATTCCTTGTCTAAATGATAAAGGGAACCTCTGTGCAAAATTTCAGCCTTCTAGGTCCAAGGGTTTGGGCTGGGCGTTGATGAGTCAGTCAGTCAGTCAGGACTTCTCTTTTTATTTGTATAGATATAGATAATCCCATACCATCAAAACCATTAATCATAACAGAACCAATTTCCACTTCAGCCCCAAAATCAATTCTCGATTTCTACAACCCTACCGTACCTATTACTTGAACTAATACTTCTATACCTCTGTGCCGAGAGTTGCCGAGAGTACCCGAACTTGGTTCTCATCAATCATAGACGTCTAACTCTGTCCCGAGTTGATCCATCAGCTTTTAAGGGATCCTCTTAAGATGGCGTATATTGTCTTACTCACACCCTTTTAGGTGCATGTGTGTTTAACTGGGGACTATCTCTCATACTTTGTAATGGTGAGTTTGTAGTTTAATTGAATTAATTAATTTTGGGTGGTTTAATATGGATGGACATGCAAACCCAAATTCAATCTTCAACCCGAAAAAAAAAACTGTCGAGGTCATTCAAATATTTATATTGCTACTGAACTAATCTTCAATCAATTTTATTTGGTGTGCATCACAGTTTATTGGGCTTTGAAAATAGTTCATTTCTTAGCAGAACCCAAACGCAACCTTATTGTAACGAGAATAAATGTCACTGCGATTTTGCCAGTGATGCATGTTGATAATGATGCAGTTTGTCAGAAGTACAATTATAGTGAAAAGATCGTAGAAGACGAGAATGTTATCCAACTCAAGTCAATGTGAACAGCACCCTAATTGCGTAACTCACGATTCATCATAATCTGTATCGTTTATAAACGGATTGATAAACCATTGCTTCATATGTTCGAAAAATGTGTCTGTTCGACAACATAAATAACGCAATGAATATTGTTTAACTGTGAAGACGAAACCAATTATGATCAATCGTGAGTTACGCAATTAGGGTGCAGTACAGACAACTTTCTTCGTTTCAGAACAGCTCATTGTTTTGGAAATATTGAAAGTCTGGTAAAATAATGTTTCAATAACTTAAAATTAGCCCTAACTTGTAGAGGCCGAAATTGTATGAATGTCGTCATCTAACTTACAAAAAAAGGTAAGAAATATACGACGCACACTGCGTAGGAAATACAACCAACTAAACAAACATTAAAAAGATATATTATATAAAAGTTCCGTGCAAGTCCAAAATGTCTCCTATAATAATTTCAATATTATAAAGCTGCGCTATTCAGAAGAACAACATCGCAGTTAAATATTCCAAGCTTGAAACTAAAACCGAACAAAGCAAATCGAATAAAACTATACTATACCTACCTTCAAGGTAATCAAATTTCCCTGACGACGTCCATATTAGCAATATTAAACGGTGGCGGGCTAGAACTTAATTATTAACTTGAAACAAGTTAGCACTTGTTTGTAACGGTACCCATATCATATAGTGCTGCCGGAAGTGTAAGTACCGGTTGTAAAATGTATATATAATATATTTTCTAAAGTTTACGGGTATATGAAATCAGGTTAGACCTATCAATCGATATTTACATAATACACTTATTATTAAACATCACAGGAATCTGTTGGATGTGAGAAGTGCAGAACCGGCTAAATTGGAGGAGCTTGCGGGAGGCCTATGTCCAGCAGTGGACGTCTTTCGGCTGAAATCATGATGATGATGATGATGAGACATCGATAGGTCTTAAGTACAAACCATCAAATTTTCAGCTCAGAACCTCGTTTCATCTGTAATCCACGGCTGGATAAGATCGTTTCTAAAATATTTGCCCAGAAACTGTAAGAAGAAAAAAGCTATGGATGGAAAAACACTGCTAACAAGGGCTGAACATAAGTTTCCGTATGCTATGGTATTTACTAAAGCACTAGTTACCTGAAGCAACCCTTGATGTTTATTTAAACAAATATTAACAATTTGCAAGTGTAAATTAAGACCATGACAATACGGACACATTGACTGGAACCAGTGACGATTTTTTAAATGTATGATGTTGTAGTGCAATCTAAACTCAATTATGTGAATGTTGAAGTTGTTTTTCCAAAAAATAGAAACTAAATCGACAACGTAATACCACATAACGGTTTTGTGAGCATTTCTCGTATAAATATTTTCTACGGCTAGAGTAAGCGTACCTGGTTCAACAGAATGTCACTTCAATCGAAGTTAAACCCCATTCAAATTACCTGTTCCGTCAAAAGTTTACTAAAACGCGTTTGTGATCCCTGAACCCGAACCGAAAATTGAATTTTCCGAGCATAACTTTACCGACCACAACCCTCTTAACTTTGACCGCTGCTTGACGTACCTTTCGGTCAAAACTTATACCAATTAAGTTATTTTCTTCTATATATTTTTGTTGGCAAAGTAGAATTTTGTTGCAACATTCTTAGCTTCAAAGTCTGCCAGTGCCACAAGATTATGGACGAGGCTATTTGAAACTTTAAGTAACCAGTGTTGGAAATTAGGGGAGTACCCATATCATGGACTTTTGTTGAAGTTTCGATTAACCCGTGTGAAATTATACTCAAGTTGGCCAATGCTAATAGTTGAAGGCTTTAGGACCTTGAAGTGTGCGGTGGCATGTCATAGATTAGGAATTAGAAGCCTACAGTGTTGATTAGGGTAGCGCAAAATTAAGTGAACTAACTAACAACCCAAGACCTTTATAATTGGGCTTTGAAAAGGAGAATTATTGACTTCAGTCAGTATAAATGTAGCTAATTGATTGATACGCTGACATATTTTTGATTGTTTAAAGCACAGGGTAAGAGTAAGGGATATGTCAACCAATTGATGGGTGTTTTTGTTATTGATAATGCGTCGATTTTAACGATCCTGGACGTCTAAGGCATCACGATAACATAGGTAGGGAAGTGTGTGTGGAAAAAATATGTGAAGACGAAGCATGTGTGGTGTGACAATGAATGATAGGCTGAGGAGTGATGTAATAAAGCAACGGTGCGGTTTAAAAGAAGATGTAGTAACAAAAAATGAGAAGAGTATTCTAAGATGGTTTGGTAATGTTGAAAGAATGAATGAAGGGAGACTAACAAATGGTATTCATAAGGAAGATGTGAGTGGTAACGCTGAGGCTGCCTTAAGAGAACATACATATATTGAGCTTTCGTGAGTTCCGTGTGGTGCCGGACTTCAAAGTATACCACCATCCCATTTCTTCCCGTGGGTGTCGTAGAAGGCGACTAACGGACTTATTAGAGAAATGGGCAGCAGCGTTCTCTATGCATTTTACCATCATACTGCGATCGCCATCCCGCCTGCCAAGCGTGGCGATTATGGCAAAATCCCCCCTTTTGGGAGAGATGTCCAGCAGTGGACGTCTTTCGGCTGAAATGATGATGATTATGATAGTGAGCTTACTGGTGATGATCTTCAGAAAGGTCGGGTGCGTTTTACTCGCAACTGGCATGCTTGTATGACCCGATGTGTGAACTTAAACGAGGCAAAAGGAGAAACTTAGCAGGTGGCGTTCTATATAATTTCTGCCTACTCCCATTGAATGAAGGCTTGGTTTTATGTATGTATGCATGGATATATGAACTCACTGCACAGGATTTTAGTATGTACAAGGTGTAGACAACAGTAAATTAAATAATTTAATTTTAAATGTTTTTGGCAAAACCCATATACGCCTAGTATTTAGTTGGTTTGAAAAAATCATGTCTTCAATTTCGGTGTCAGAATTTAATTGATAATTTTTTTTTAAAACTTCTGTGGTAATGCAGAAAACACTGGTAATAAGTAGTACTAATTTATTACTAGCGTTTTCAAATAATAGTCGCACTAGCTTCCGCCCGCGGTTTCGCCCGTGTGGATGTCGGAAATTATCCCGCGGGAATGTCATCATCTGCCTAGCCTTTTCCCAACTATTTTGGGGTCGGCTTCCAGTCTAACCGGATGCAGCTGAATACCAGTATTTTACATGGAGCGACTGTCTATCTGACCTCCACAACCCAGTTACTGGAGAATACGATACCCAGTAACTGGGTTGTGGAGAAGCCCGAAAGTCTGACAATCAGTCTTACCAAGAAGACTGATTGTCAGACTTTCGGGCTTCTGACGACCCGTAACGACTGTCAAAGATCCACAAACGACGGCCGGGACCAACGGCTTAACGTGCTTTCCGAGGCACGGAAGGGTCTTGGTATGTAAAGATGGTCACCCATCCACGGACCAACCGCGGCAAGCGTAACTTAGCCTGGTCGATCAACCCGTGCAGCTATTGTTATTTAGCCACAAGCCCCTCTCCCGCGGGAATGTACTACCGGGAAAATTTTATCCTATATGTTAATCTAGGTTACAATCAGTCTATGTTTCAAATTTCATCCAAATCTGTTGAGCCTTTTTTGCTTGAAAGAGTAACAAACATCCATAATATTAGTAAGGATTCTGGTCTCCGCATTAGATTCACGAAAGCGTCATAAACCAAACTCACCATGACCTTTTGATAACAAAAGAAACACAATAAAAATCTTCCAAATACTTCACAATATGGGTCGCAAACATTCTGATATAGGAGTAGATCCTTGAACCAGAATGGTCCACCCACGGGCAATCAGCAAAATGGCATCTTGTCAATGCTATTCCAATTTTAGATCTACTTAATATGATCATAAATCAAATAATTATAATAAAGACGAAAGAAAATAGACCTCTCAACAAGTTAATGAAGAACGAGAAAACTTTAAAGGATTCTTTCGCTGACGATAATCAGTTCGCGAAAGCGAAGTTCGTTAGCGAACAATTTTATATCAACGGGTCTAGTTAGTGTTTGGATTAGTTTGAGTAACCACAAGGGTTTCAGACTTGGTGAAGTTTAATTAAAATACGTTATAACATCTCGTTTTTTCCCCTTGTAGGTACAGAGATTTTCTCTTGTTTTAGCACTAACTAGGCAAATGAGGAATAACTTATGTATTGGTTGTGAGAGTTGAGAGTTAGACTATTTTAATTTTAATGCGTTTAAAGCTAAAGTAAAATCCAACCTTTGCGCAAAGTCAAACTATTCTATCACCTACTACTTAAACGATAAGAATAGTTGGTCGCTGTGATTGACTCAAGACAATGTTTGTGTTCTTTCACCAGAGTTTCCTTGCCTACTGACAGGTCATATCTTTATTACACAATTGTTTGTTTTTATTTGACTGTATAAATTCATTTGAATTTACTCAGTGTTGACATAATCTACCCATTTGACGTGTGAAAGTGTCACAAACTATCTACTGATTTTGCAAAATAATAAATGCAGATACTAAATCATTGATCAAATATATTGCGATCAATACTGCTCTCTTCACAAATGAAAAACCGCCTGAACCT
Source organism: Polymixis flavicincta (assembly GCA_949987655.1). Lineage (NCBI taxonomy): Eukaryota > Metazoa > Arthropoda > Insecta > Lepidoptera > Noctuidae > Polymixis > Polymixis flavicincta. The sequence continues at coordinate 7,746,268 of OX465173.1, read as the reverse complement.
ATTAAAACATAACAAAATGTGCCGGTGAAAACTGATCTTGGTATTATCTTCAGATTTTCCCCACATAATTACGACACAGTATGACAGCACAAACCGGTATAATTAATAATATTTCGTGAGCACTTTATCCCTAAGTGATTGAAATGACACTGGCGTAGGTGAGAAGCGAGTCTACCAAAATTAGTACTACTGTAGACTTAATTTGAGCCGTTCGGCACGGCCAATGTGTCATCTAGACAAGTATCTATTCAAAGCTCGCAGCGCTACGACCAGGACGCGACGCCAGTTCATGTGTCTCTCAGCAACTGTTGCCAGGGCTGCGCCAAAATGCATCGGTGGTGCAGCGCCCTAGTCCGCCAGCGCGACTGCGTCGTTCCCGTCAACAGTCGTTGTCATCGGTGTCACATAGACATTTTTGTGTTTATATTCGTTTTGTTTGTTTTTTATGTTATTTTTATCAAGGTATAATATTTAAGTGATTATAAATGATTAGCGGCAGCAGCGATGTGGTGGATAGTAGTGCATGTCAACCTTCAACATCGCTGACCATCCTGGAGAGATGTCCGCTGTGTACCCAGGCACGATTTTTCAAAGGTAAGCGGGGTCTGAATGTGCATATTGGAAAATACACACACAACAAACTACACTCACTTCGGACCCTGTCTTAACTTCTAGTCCTACAACACCAACTACATCCACTGTTGACCCGTTTTGGAAAACCCTCTCCAAATTCGAAAAGTCTATTCCTGTTTTAAAGCGAGTTCCCCGCGGGGCTAGACGTCTTGTGGCACAACACCTAGCAGGCTGCGTTCGTCTTGCCGCCCGGGAGAACTCACAAAGTGCTTGGGAACAGCTTCTCACCTTCCCTTACAGAATCCTACATTTACAAAAGGATTTGGCAACCAAAAAGACATTAACTGCACAAATTAAAGAAAACTGTAATGTTTCGGCTCAAAATTTGGATTTAAAATTACCGACACAGCGATATACCCCTTCAAGAGGTATATCCCATCTTGTAGAGTCTAAGTTAGCGGAAGGTGACATAAGCGGAGCAGCCAGGATTCTTTTCAGTAGTGATGTGGTGGCACCGTGTTCTCCAGAAACGCTCGCAGCTTTGGAGAGCAAACACCCTGCCCCAGCGGATGACCTTTCTTTTCCCGACCCCCCTAACCCGGATAATCACTCCCTCACCATTTCAGGTCGCGAGTTGATCACAGCCGTCTGTTCCTTCCGGAGCGGCTCCGCTGGCGGCCTCGACGGTCTGAGTCCTCAGCACCTAAAGGATCTTATCTGTTCAGGCGCCGGGGAAGCTGGTGAGTTGCTCTTGAAGGAGCTCACGGCTCTGATTAACCTTATGCTCTCCGGCAAGGTGAACGAGGCCGTCATCGACGTTCTATACGGGGCCAATCTATGCGCCCTGCGTAAGAAGGATGGCGGCATTCGTCCTATTGCCGTGGGAACTACGTACCAGCGTATGGCAGCCAAAATTTGTTGCAAATTTTATGGTGAGGTGATTTCGGAAAAATTTCAGCCCCTTCAGCTAGGTTACGGCTCCAAAGGGGGCTGTGAGGCTGCCATACACGCCTTGTCGACCTACCTAAATTCCGGCAAAGGAGAGGTCATCCTGAAGGTTGACATAAAGAATGCCTTTAATTCAGTTAATAGGGACACCTTGCTGGCAGAAACTAAAAAAGAAATACCCCAAATCTATAGTTTCCTTTGGCAATGTTACAGACACCCTTCAAAATTACTATATCGGGACAACCTTTTGGAATCTGCTGTTGGCTGCCAACAAGGTGACCCACTCGGGCCAGTGATTTTCAGCTTAGCCATTCATCCAATTATTCGGCAGCTAAATTCCAAATTTAATGTTTGGTATCTTGACGATGGAACTTTGGGAGGCGATGTAGAAACGGTCTTAAATGACTTTAAATCCTTGAAAAATGAATTTCATTCGATTGGCCTTGACCTTAACCTTTCGAAATGTGAAGTTTACATAACGGACAGTACTGACAGACATCTGACACTTTCCAAATTTAACGCAATAGCTCCAGATATTAAAATAATTGAAAAAAGCTCTCTTCGTCTCCTTGGGTCTCCAATCTTTGAGAATTCTTTCCCCGTTTTTATTGAGGAAAAAATTCAAAATTTCAACGACGTTTCGGAAAGATTGTTCCAAATTAACATGCATTCGGCCATCACCTTAATTCGCTATTGCTGTTTCGGTCCCAAATTAACATACTTCCTTCGCGCTTCCCATTTATGGAAACACACTCACCTATTAAACAGAATAGACCAAATTATCCGGCACACACTAACTACGATCTTAAATGTGGCCATGGACGACCGAGCTTGGGCACAAGCTACTCTTCCCATTCGTATGGGAGGCCTCGGCGTCCGCAAAATTTCTAGTATTAGTTTACCGGCTTTCATATCCTCGGTCCACGGCACTGAGAAATTAATCAGGAAAATCCTAGCCTCCACACTGATTAATTTTGACGTGCCGTACTTCACCGAGGCTTTGGATGCCTGGAGACTCGCTTGCCCGAACTCTGATCTACCCGATAATCCATGTTCCCAGAGAAGGTGGGATGAGCCGCTCTGCAGAGTAGTACAAGACAATCTACTTAACACGTCTGCTACTACTGCGGAGCGTGCGCGCCTGCTGGCTGTGGGTAAGTGGGAGTCGGGTCTGTGGCTTCATGCACTACCGTCGTCGAACATAGGCACTTTGTTCGATGACACTACTTTCCGCCTCGCTGCTTCCCTACGACTGGGAGCTCCTTGTTGTTCTCCTCATCGCTGTCACTGCGGCGAAGTTGTCAACAGTCTAGGACACCACGGCCTGTCTTGCAGCCGAAGCGCGGGCCGCTTAGCGCGGCACGCAAACATTAACGACATCATCCGACGAGCTCTTGTCACCGTCGGCGTTCCAGCTATATTAGAACCCAATGGCTTGGCACGCGACGATGGCAAGAGACCGGACGGAATGTCTTTATTTCCATGGAAGATGGGTAGGCCTTTAGTGTGGGATGCAACGTGTGTCGACACTCTTGCACCATCCCATCTTCCTGGCTCGGTGTGCTGTGCTGGCGCTGCCGCTGCGGCTGCGGAAAACCTCAAGCGGCGAAAGTATAACAACCTAGTTGGTAATTATATTTTCGAGCCGTTTGGGGTTGAAACCCTCGGGCCGTGGGGTCCGAGTGCTCACGGCCTCTTTAAGGAAATCTCGAAAAGGCTGGTTGACACTTCCCGTGACCCAAGGGCTGGTTTCTACCTTGGCCAGCGGCTAAGCATTGCCATACAACGTGGTAATGCTGCCAGTCTCTTGGGAACATTACCAGTCGACGGCGATGAGGACGAATTTTTTGACGCTATTTTTTAATTTGTGATATGGATTAGTTAAGTTAGTATTTCATTGTTTTTTATTTATTGGCAAATAAATTTAAAATATTCTCATTGTAATGTTTTTTAATTTTTAATAATGAGTTAAATTGCAAGATGTAGCAAGCTAGCGACCTCGACAATTGATCTATTATATCTAGAACAATTTTAAATTTTTATATTTCGTAACTTACCATTGTATAGAATCAACTTCTTCTAACATAACAGACAGCTGTGCTGCTGGGGAGTTTGTTGCGCCACTTCTTCTTCCCAGCTAAAGCACTAGGAAGTGGTGAAGGGTGGGCGTTTTCGGGGGACTGTCTTTTGTAATTTTTGACGTTCAAAAAGTGCTGACACCAGCCTAGTTTGAATAAATGACTTTTGATTTTGATCCGAACATGCTCATACTAGAAAGTATGAAGGATCGTAGGGTTGTTTTTTCATGCCATGTCATCCTGTATCAAAATATTTTGTACATTAAGATCCACTTGCACCTCAAATGCTTGTAGCGGTAACGATATTCAAGCGTATCATCGTCGCTGTCATCGATAAAACAAAACAACATCGTAAAAACGAACAAATGAAATTAAAGTTTCTGTAATGTAAAAAAAAAACAGCTTTTTATTAAATGCGTATGAAAGTATCTCCGGTATTTATAGCAAGAAGAAAAAACAATTTATAAATGTTTCTCTGTGTATCTCTTTGTTTGTTTGGCTTTTCTCTGAAACAGCAGGATCGGTTTTGACGCGACTGTCGTTGGCAGATGGCTGCTAATATAAGGAGTAACTAAGGATTTGAGGAAATTAAGGTTCCGAGGAGAAAAAATAAGACCCATTTTCCAATATAACACAAATCTAGTTAAAAATAAAACAAAGTGTGAAAGTTGCAATCTTGACTTATGTCACTACAAGGTAAGTTCTATTCTAAACTTCGTGGCTCGAAACTAAAATGATACTACACATTACGTAAACATAAGGACTACAAAACTTGAACACAGCGACGATGTCTAAACTTGGTTTAAAGCAATCTGCGAACTAAGAAATATGACGGCGACGGCGCCGGCGACGTGCTAGCTCTAGAGGTAAACTTGTGTAAAGTAATCTAGGTAAATCTCTCGTAGATATCTATCTCTAATTCTCACTTATTTTAATCCCGTTTTAATTCCTTTTTGTTTTTTTTTTGCTTGTCGGACATGATCGCGAATTATTCTGTGTATTGTGTGTGATGTAGAATTACCTGATTCTTTCGTAAATTGTCTACAGGTTCGTGCAGAAGACCGCGTGCGAAGATGCGATGGATGCGTCGCGACACTCTTAGAACAATTTAAAACTACATCCGTTGGAACCGTGCTTCTGACGTTTCATAAGTAACCATCCAGGTTTATATGAAATAAAAATACCTATTTTGAATTGATTTGATTTGATTGATTTCTATGAAAACGTCATGGAAATCCTTATACAGACACCAGCACAATGAAGCTACCCCAAATCTGTTAAATTTCTTTGATGGATTTTCAACTTTAATTCATAAGCATAAGGTTCATGTTCAATTCGGAAAATTTGACAGTTTGGGGTAGCTTGATGTGCTGGTGACAAGTGTCGCGTCGCGCCTATTTGAAGAAGCCTTTATTGGGATTAGATTTTCCATGCGTGTGTATTTTATTTTTCTTTTGTGTATGTTTTGCGATATTTCCGGCAAATGTGGATCAATTTCGAAAATTCTTTTATGAATGTATAGGCGTGGTCCCACTTAAACTTTCCTTGAGTAGTTCTTGTGTTAGCTTCGTTATTAACAATTAAATCCACTTCGTCTACCTTGATGATGTTTTAAAACTAACTTTCAGTACTATTTACGTAGCCAGTAGTGGCATACGAATTGGTGTGGGGAAGGTACTCATCATCTGCTTAGCCTTTTCCCAACCATGTTGGGGTCCGCTTCCAGTCTGACCAGATCCAGCTGAATACCAGTATTTTACATGGAGTTACTGCCTATCTGGTCTCCACATCTCAGTTACTGGGTAATACGATACCCCTTGGTAAGACTGGTTGTCAGACTTTCGGCTTCTGACGACCCGTAAAGACAGTCAAAGATCCACAAATCACAACCGGGACCAACAGTTTAACGTGCTTTCCGAGGCACGGAGGTATGTTAAGATGGTCACCCATCCACTGACCAACCGCGGCAAGCGTAGCTTAACCTCATCGATCGACCCGTGCAGCTAATATTACTTAGCCACAAGCCCCTCCATAACGAAAAAGTGAAAAATATAAAAGACGGATGTTTTTTTTGGTACAAAAGTTTTTTAGTACCGCTGCTTTACGAGAACTTACCTACCCGGATAAAGTTGTCTGTGTTGTTGTTGGTCCTAAATTTTCAGATACGGATTTAAATTAGGTAACTCAAAAACCCCTTACCTTGACTTTTCCAATTTTTTCTTACCTAATTTGTCATCGAAACCTGGATCGGAAATGATCGCTATTGTACATTGATATTGTCAATTTCGTATCGCAATATTCTGATATTACATAATCGAATTAACATCAAATCCAATACCAAAACGAGCGAAAACCGAATCAGAACGATATCAAAGAGTACAGTCGGCTTCCGTTACTTTGTCATCCACTGTCGTTTGAGCTTTATCTTGTTCAATATATTTTAGTTTTCCGTAACACATCGTCAAGCAGTGTAGTAGACTGTAAAAATCGCCCCGTGAAAAAGTACGAGTAGGTGAATTAATTAAACTTGAAGTGAGCTGTCATTCCGCCTGATGCTAGACATTCTTGACAGCTCACTTCACGTATATTGAGTTTCACGCAAGAATAATGTTGGTTCTCCTATCTGCAGAGTGTAGATACCTGTTGAAACACTACCCGTGCTACCAACATAATTTTTAAGTTTTTAAGCCTTGACTTGCCTTCATTTTTGAGGTAGCCAGAGGCAAGTCCAAATATGCAGGCGACAACGTCCTACATTGGACTGCGAGAGCTACCAACATTACAGCGAATGGAATTCTTTCGTGAAACGCACTCTACGTTTTCACGGCGATATTTTTACAGGATCAGCTGGTCCAATATTTTTATTTTATCCCAAAAATCTGGCATTCATCACGGCTTAAATATTATTTCAAGCAGGCATTCAATGCAAAAAAAAAATGGTATGCCTTATGCTACGCCAGTTCAGTTATGAATGAGAATTTTAAAGCAGTGCACAAAAACTCAGCGCAGCGTTCAAAAACTGATCCTCGGCTTATGTTGGAAAATCACATTTATTCAAAACTAACAAAAACATCAGTAAAACTTACTGTTTAAACAGATTTTTTGTTAGATTTTATGAAATACAATATTTCAGCGGTCACCAAAAAACTGATACAGAGGGCGGTGATTTTTGCGCCTGACGCCAGATGGTGGCGATCATATTTTCATCTCGTTTCACAATCCGTCCGTATCCTGCACAAAATCTGTCAAATTAAAACTAGTTTTTTGTTCTTTTTATGTTAAGGCGAAATACACACTGCCCCGCGCTAAGCTGCGGGATGCGTGGCGATAGAGCCACGCGTGCGGGTGCGGCAGTGCAGATCTGCATCATCATGCAGATTTATCCGCACAAACGCGCGGAGCTGGAGTATAGTCATGCAGTGGCCTTGAGGCCTTATTTCACAGCAGCTTACGGTGGCGATAGTATCTACATTGCAGAGCATTGTTTTAATACTAAAAATGGTTATTCATTTAGAACTCTTTCAGAATGTTGCAGTTACATTATCTGTTTGGTTTTTGTGTAATCAAATCAAATTGCTTCACGACTTTCGATTTCGAATATAAATCGATCGATATCGAGATCCATTTCGAAATAGTACGTCTAGCTCTGTCAAAATCACGCGAGATTTCCATATATAAAAAAGTACCTACTCTGTGCGCACGATACTGCAGAACTCAGTGTGCCATACCTTGCTTTTTACCCAGGCGCGGGCTGCGTTTTTCTCCGCATGTACTTAGGTGCGTGATCTGCAACACTGCGCGTGCATGCGTTGTCTGTGTGTTGAACGACGTGCTTTTTCTACACAAACACAGTTATCTACTTGCAAACAAAGTAAGAACATGCACTCCCGTGCTACGCTGCGTGATGCGGTGCAGTGTGCAAATCGCCTAAAGGTTGACAGTATAATCTTCAACAAGGAAAGGACATCCATTACGAAGCTTAAACGTCTCATGAAATATATGATCACTATACAAGGTAAGTTTTCAAAGACCTACCGTATTTAAGAATCTGGCAAAGACCATCAAACTGAACAACTGTCTCTATGGGACCAATATCTGTATCGCTAAAAATTTATCAACTGCCCCATACAAAACTTCAATTGTTCGTCGATATAAATGTATGAGACTGTGGCGACATCTACAAAGCCACATGCGAACTACGCATCAAAGACTTGACGTCACACAAATCCTACATCGCGCAAGCAGAGTTTACCTCGCGCCTCGTGTATGTACAACATCCCGACATCAACCGTCGGGCAGTTGCCCACCAGACACAACACCCGTCTGGTCGGAGGATCCTCCCTTTTCCATAAAATATGAGTGAACATTACACCCTGTTCCTCATACCTCTATAGGACCACTCATTTCTTTTCACGATTATAATGTTGGCCCCATGGAGAAAAGTGTTCAGTCTGATGGTTTGTAGCACAACCTTAAATTACGAAGCTTTTTGTAAACTAAGCCTGTATTTATGCATATTATATCCGGTGTAAAAATACACTTAATTTAGCCGAGAGTCATTCGTACTCCCCGTCAATATAATATATTTTTTTGCACGATACCTGGGAAACTTCTGGTTACGGAGAAATTGGGCTGAAAGCGTATTTGACCGGCATGTGATGTCTTTTTACACCCTGTATTTTTTAGCAAATGTAATGTAAAGTTTACGCTACTGAGTGTACTCTCATAAATTAATTTTTAATCACGTTACCAGTGCGGTCGTTGTGACGAGACCAAAATACTAACTAGTTTCATTTGTATTCATGTTATACGGCTATTTTCGTATTTTGTTTACTTCGCTAATTGCTATTATTCGGTTATACCGGATAAATAGTGTGCAAACTGAAACCATGAATTCAGTATAATATGATTTTAGACCCCCAGCGTAGATTTTTTTGTTGGTTATAAAAAATACGTTACAGTTCCATACATTTTGACCGCATAGGTATTGCACTTTTTTATGAAACAGCAGTTTTTTGTTTGATAACCGACGAAAATATCGTCCGCTCGGGGGTCTAGAATCGTTTGCATTCAGCAAATGATTCTAGATCCCCGAACATGGTTACAGTTTTTGCAATGGTTACAATTTTTTCCTGTTTGCGTGTCAAGCCCATTTACTTCAGGCTTAAAAAAAACGCTTATAATAAGCGTATTTTTAAATTTTGAAGCTTTTTTCTAGTTTTTTGTGATTCACGCAAAACACGAGAAATCAAATTATTCAAAGACACCAATCTTTGAGAGATACAAATAAACAAACCAATTGAAAATGGCAACTCCAATTGATATCAAATATCACGAAACAACATCACAAAAGCAATCGTAATTAAAATAAGGTATCAAATCACGAGGCAGAAGCAAAAGGCTCTATAACTAAGAAATTAATAACTCTTCTACCAATCAAAAACCTATTTAGTTACTTCCAGTTAAATTGTTGGCAGAAAAGAAAACTCACAAAATTTTCGAACATTTTTCGATACCCATGAATTTATTAAATTAGGAGAAGAGAGGAGTGAAAATTAAAATTTATTTGATGAAAACCACTGGGAAAAATGTGCAAAGTCACGCAAACCGCGAAAGCAATTATTAGGGATCGTGTATACTTGTTGAAAGGTCGAGGTCAGTGTCATATTGCGAAAGCGAACATGAACTGATAAATCGAACGTGATGAAAAAGAGCTCGTATCCCGATATTGTTGAATTTAGGGCCAACTATCGATTGCCAGTCGTTACAGCCTTGCTTCTCATGCATGATATTGTGGGGTTCAAAACCAAGCAAGTATTAATTTGACTGTCGGAAAACATCGTGAAGAAACTTATACTTACAGTAAACTAGCTTTTGCAAGCAGCTTCGCCCTTGTGTAGTCAGAAATGATAATTTCCGACTCCACAAAAACAAAGCTGATACAGTTAATCCAGGCTATATGTGTGCCAAATTTCATCCAAATCGGTTCAGCCGTTTTTGCGTGATTGAGTGACAAACATCCATCATCTAAACACAAAAACTTTCATATTTACAACATTAGTAGGATTTAAATCCGTCTGAAACCTCCAAGTCGTCTTGAGCAAGTGCGGGGTTCAATGCTCGTGCCTTCTCTTTATGAGAAGCGGTCTTTGTCCACTGCTGGACATAGGCTTCCCCCAATTTGGTTTGCCATAATCGCCACGTTTGGCAGGCGGGTGGGTGATTGCAGTATGGTGGTAAAATGCATAAAGAACACAGGCTGCTGCCCATTCTCCAGTTAGTCCCTTAGTCGCCTCTTACGAAACCCACGGGAAGAGATGGGGTGGTGTTATTCTTTACGTCCGGCGCCACACGGAACATCAGCGGTATCATTACTATAGATTTATATGGCCGCTGGAGCCGTTGGTCCCGACTGTTATTCGTAGATCTTGAACAGTCGATAAACTCGTATCGACTGTAGGTACAAGATTTACGAAATGACTACCCAGTTAGAAGCCTGAAAGCGGCTAACAAATGTTCTCACCAATACTTCCATCGTGTTATTTAGTACTTAATTGGTTCGTGGATGCCAGATAGGCTGTGGCTCCAAGTAAAATATTGGTATGCAGTTGCTTCCAGTTAGACCGGAAATTCACTTCAATATAAATGTGATGATGGAGAAGGGATAGGCAGAGATCATCTCAGATTGTGATGATTGCCTGTAATATAGTTTTATGCCTTTTTGTTGAATCTGCCAATATTCTAAGTATACAGACAATAACACTATTGTGAAATTTTATATTATTTCAATTTTTATTTGATGCCGACCAGAACATACCAGTTTTTTTTTTAAACAATTGTACCTACTTTCGACGTTATAAAATAAGTTTTCCTCTTAAGTTTGCTTGCCATGTTCAATATTGCGAGTAATCTCCTAATGTCGTTTTTCCATTCCATAGAAAATATTTGTATCCATTTATTACTTTTGGGCCAATGTGAATATAATCAATTATTGATGGACTGTAATACGGAGTCTTCCAGATCTTCAATATTGCAATATTTAAGCAAGTGAAGTATTTAATAAGTAAGTAGTAATCCTTGTGAAGGCCGCGGGTATCCACTGGATGTGGGAAGCACAAGACCGGTCGAAGTGGAGGAGCTTGCAGGGAGGCCTATGTCCAGCAGTGGACATCTTTCGGCTGAAATGATGAAGTAGTAATCCTGGAGGTCTTGGAGTGGAGATTGCGTATCGGCTAGCGTAGTGTGTGACACTCCCTAGCTAGATGGACCAACGACCTTTAAAAGGTGGCTGAGACCGAGTACTGGCACAGCCCAGGAGAGGCTCTTGTCCAGCAGTGGACTGCGGTAAGCAGAAATGATTGATTGAAGGTTGAAATAAAAAGGGCAGAGACTTGATCACTTTCAGTGCATGCTTTAGCTATGTTAAAACTTTTTTCAAAAAAATATTAACCGACTTCCAAAAACAACACTACAAAGTTCAAAATAACTTTAATTTCGGAAGTCAGTGACTTTGGATGTGTATTTAAATTATTTGTCACCGCCTTCCGAAATTAAAGTTATTTTGAACTTTGTAGTGTAGTTTTTGGAAGTCGGTTGTTATTTTTTTGAAAAAGTTTTTATTTTTCTCTTTTTAGTTACCTACCCCACACTAATTCGAAATTTCATCATCCTTGGGGTCAAAACAATGCATATTTATGCGATAGCAACATTCATGGTTGATTTGCTGTAATTTTTTGAAGAGTACCGTTGTCTGTCTCCGAAACGCATCATCAGATCCATAAGAAATTTTAATGGGACCATTTCGGAACTAAGCCCTTTCGAACAAAAATAATTTTGCAAATCCGTTGATATACGACGGAGTTATGCCCGAACATACATAAAAAATATAAACATGTCGAATTGATAACCTCCTTCTTTTTGAAGTCGGTTAAAAATAAGTAAGCATGTCATCAAAAGAAACTAAATAAAAACATATTTACTAAGCTGGATCAATATTTTCCTAACAAATACAGGTATTCCAACAAAGATCAGCTTTAACTATGCTGTGCAAATTGTCGGGTCGGAAGGAAAATCAAGTTAATTCAAACGGAGGACTCAACCCTTTTTGTCGTCATTTTTATTTGATCATAGTATCACTAGTTTCGTTTTATGTCACGCACAGATTCACAAAAGAACAGAGAAAGACTAATAGACGTGTTTACAGTCCGTTTACAGTTATTGTTTTTCTGATTTTACGTAACTGTCAAAATTAATTTGATCTTTATTCTTGACTAGCTGCAGCCCACGGTTTTGCATGCATGGGTGTCGGAAATTATTCCACGGGAACGTGCTACAAAAAGTAGCCCTTTTTACTACTTACCTATTACTTCAGCTATCTGTCGGTGAAAATTCTGTCTAAGTCGGTCCAACCGGTTCGGAAATTAGCCGGAACAAACAGACAGACAAAAATTAAAAAAAAAAGTATTTTCGTTATACTCGTAGGTACCGTGTAAAATTTCATACGCATTTAGTCGAAAACTTTGGTATAATTAAAACTTTTAAGAAATTATACAAATAAAATAAGGTTACTATATTGGGCTGAAACGTCTGTCAACATGCCCATAATCTTTATTCTTGTCACAATAAGGTTGCTTTTGCTGCTGTCAAAGGTGAAATAGTTGTGAACGGATTGTGGTTTAGATATTAATAAAGCCTTGGAACACAGAGCACAGAGACGCCTCGGTGGCGGCTGCAGAGAGAGACCCCGTTGTCAACACTTTTCTTTGTAGACCAAGCGTGTCACTGCGGAAAAATACATCTATAGTGATTAGTGACTGAAGGCTGCAAATGCCGGTCGTAACAGAAGTTATGCGCCTCACGTAGTTTCTACGCCACGATTTTTTTGTTCGCATTGCTGTTTCTAGACGCTGCTAGTGCGGCGATGTTGTGCTCTGTGCCTTGGTACATCATCATCATCATCATCATCATTTCAGCCGAAAGACGTCCACTGCTGGACATAAGCCTCCCCCAAAAGGGGGGTTTTGCCATAATCGCCACGCTTGGCAGACGGGTTGGCGATCGCAGTATGGTGGTAAAATGCATAGAGAACGCTGCTGCCCATTCTCTATTAAGTCCCTTAGTCGCCTTCTACGACACCCACTGGAAGAAATGGGACTATTCTTTTACGCCCGGCGACACATACGGGACATGGTACATGGTACCTTGGTACATGGTTTCTCCCATTCATTTTGTAGTGTGGAAGGCTGAAAAAATAAAAAAATTGGAGCCCTTGCTAAAGTATTCCGTTTCGAGAAACCGATAGCGCGCTGTTCGTTCTGTGTGGTTTTATCTTAACATAAGCAATTATAACGAAAATAACCTAACACGCCCCAGTATGAAATGGCTAAAATACTGCTAAAACGGTAAGAAAATTTCATAAACTATTCATAAATATACGATGTTGTGTATGAAAATTCAGATAAAGCAGTCAAAATCGCAATTTTAACATGTCATTCTTCCGTTGCTATGCAACAGTCTGACCTGTTGCTAGGTGTTAGGTTATTTTCGTTACGGAATTTCTGGATTCGGTCTCCACGCTCAAGGCCCGCGATAGAAGCTATGCAATAGCTTAATAAAATCAGAGCGTTAAGCGAAAACGGAGTGTCAGCGCGATGCGATGCAACGCGGTAGATTAGGAGAGCAAGAAACAAGACGTATTCGTGAGCAGAAACTAGTCTCAAGAACAAAAGCACTAAACAAAAGCATCTCAGACGACATCTTATATATTATTAGATTATTTTGGTTATAATCAAGTCGAGATAAAGTCATCAAACCTCCGAAGATCCACCGCTGTGGCCGACATAATCACGTTTATAGCAACAGAGACGATAAAGGAAGGGCTATCAAACCAATATTGTTGCTTTATTATCAATCAATAATAGCTTTATGAAAGTAAAGGTGTTCAAAGTTTTAGAAAACCTTAATTTTCTTGAGGGCCGAGGCCACCGGAAAAATTCAAGTAATTCTAGTTGGTTGTCCTGAGGGGTAAGTGAATACCTCATCATCATCATCATAATTTCATCCGAAAGACGTCCACTACTGGACATAGGCCTCCCCCAGGCTCCTCCACTTCGACCGGTCTTGTGCTTCCCACATCTAGCGGATACCCGCGGCCCTCACAAGGTCATCGGTCCACCTTGTGGGAGGCCTTTCCACTCTACGTCTTCTGGTACGCGGTCGCCACTCCAGAACGTTTCGGCCCCATCGGCCATCTTTTCTGCATGCAATGTGCCCTGCCCACTGCCACTTAAGTTTGGCAATTCTTCATTATTCTAGTGAATACCTCACTAGCAGTAAAATGGCTTCATTTTGACAGTCCAACAACGTTCATTGCGTTATTTACGTTGTTGAGCGGGTGCATTTTTCGAAAATATGAAGCAATAGATCAATATCTTTAGACATTATTCAGATTCTAATTGATAGCGTTTTACTCAATTTAAGGTTCTTTTTCTAGTTCTGTCTCCTGGCTTTCCTTTTTCTTTCCATGCTTGAATTTTTCCAGTAAGTTGTAAGTCTTTTGTGGTGCTGAAGTTGACCATAATATTGCAAGTACACTAAAATATACCAACATTTTGCAACAATTTCAAGGGAAACAAGATAAAGTTGTTGTTTTTTTGGCTTCTTCACCGTAAACGTAGAGTGTAGCCTCCTTTTTTTTTGGAGGGGACTGGTTTGCGCTACATCAATTTTTTTTTTTGCCAAATATTCAATATAATTCTAATATTATATTATAAAGAGGTAAAATTTGTTTGTTTGTAGGTTTGTATGTAGGAGGTAATCTCTGGAACTACTTAGTCGAATTTATAAAAATACCTAAGCATTTGGATAGCCCAATAAAATTAAAGAGGAAGGTTATCGGCTATTTAATAACACGCTGCGAACGTAAGGCGCCTGGAAAACAAGCTGTCAGAAAGAATGCTAAATCGAAAACAAAGTATAAGCGTGGGCAGGCGAAGCGATGCGATGCGACGGGATGGATCCGGAGAAAAAGAAACATACGGACGAGGTCGCGGGCAAATGGTACTTTGGTATAATCCTGATGTACTGAGCAGCGTTCGGAAGGCTTCGCAATATCGTCTCGTCCCAAATACCGCAGTGTCTTAAGACGAAAGTCTTTGACCAGTGTGTGTTCCTAGTGATGACTTATGGCACAGAAACGTGGTCGCTCAAAAGTCGGCCTTATCAGAAGGCTTAAAGTCACCCAAAGAGCAAAGAGGGCTATGCTCGGAGTTTCCCTACGTGATCGAATCAGGAATGAAGAGATGCGCAGGAGAATCAAGGCAACCGACATAGCCCGAAGAATTGCAAAACTTAAGTGGCAGTGGGCAGGGCACATTGTTTGCAGAACAGATGGCCGATGGGGCCGAAAGGTTCTGGAGTGGCGACTGCGTACCGGACGATGTAGAGTGGGAAGGCTTAATTTCCACAAGGTGGACCGATGACTTTGTGAAGGTCGCGGGAATCCGCTGGATGTGAGAAGCACATGACCGACAGAAGTGGAGGAGCCTGGGAGCCTGTTTAGCAGTGACGTCTTTCGACTGTTTATATTTCGTTTGCTCTTATTAATTCTTTTTCATTTCCATTTATTTGGTTTTATTTCTGTTAATACTTTTAGCGATAAGGGAGCTTTACCTCTAGCGATTATCGCCGTAAGTTTGAGAATTACTGAGCTTGGACTATTCGTTTATTGGTCATAAACCTTTTACAGATTTCATTTGGACACTCGTGTGTTGCTACTTGATTACATACGGTGCTTCAATGGGTACATAGATTGTCTTGCAGGGTAGATTATATTCTAACGAACTTTTATCGTATGTAGGTATTTAAAATAAAACTTGCGTAATTTGTCTAGTTGTCGCAAGCACTACTGCTCAGCACGAGGTCTTGGTCTCGATTCCCAGGTAAGGCAAGGTTTAATTGGGTTTGTCCATCTGGAATTTCACAGTAGGGGCGTGTAGTCTGGATTTGTGTCCGTTTGATGGCAATAGGCTCGCCCCCTATTACATAACTGGCGAAATAAGGATGTACCAACCAAAAGATACAGTTCTGCCTAAACCTTTAGCGACTAGACAGCGTACTGTGATGTTATGTTGTCTGTACTAATATTACAAAGAGGAAAGGTTTGATTGTTTGTTTGTTTGCATTGAATAGGCTCCGAAACTACTGAATCTATTTGAAAAATTATTTCGCTGTTGGGAAGCTACACTATCCTCGGGTGACATAGGCTATGTTTTATGCCCGTATTCCCACGGGAACGGGAATTACGCGGGCGAAACCGCGGAGCGCTGCTAGTGTTAAAATAAAACTTTGTAAGGGTACCTACTTTGTAATTTTTTGGAAGAATCCTTTTTCTTAGACACTTAATATCTTTCAAACCCTATTTTCGTCCCACTTATTCAACTATGGAGAGGTCATATTTGAATAAAATCAAAACAGGCCACAACAGGTTGACATTTATGAAAAAAAAAGAAAAGTCCAGTAAATGTACTGTTGTAAAGAGCCTCAATTAATTCCAGCACTCGGTGCGATGGACCTGCCAATTATATGGCATCGCCCAGACGCTGTACCACGACGATGTTCTAGTGCTAGAACATATGTAGATAACTGGATTTTACATAGGAATGCTTAAATATAATACGTCTTTATTTTTCTTGAAGCTAAGTAATAACAGCCACCTGGGTCGATGGATAAAGTTAAGCTACGCTTGCCGCGGTTGGTCTGTGGATGGGTGACCATCTTTAAATACCAACACCCCTCTGTGCTTCGAAAAGCACGTGAAGCTGTTGCTCGCGGCTATCATTCGTGGTTCCTTGACAGTCGTTACGGGTCGTCAGAAGCCCGAATGTCTGACAACCAAGGGGTATCGTATTAACGAATAACTGGGTTGTGGAGGTCAGATAGGCAGTCGCTCTGTGTAAAATAATGTATTCAGATGCATCCGGTTAGACTGGAAACCGACCCCAACATAGTTGGGAAAAGGCTAAGCAGATGATGATGTCTTTTTCTTCCTTCACAAAGGTTCACATAGTTATAGCAATGAGCAGCTGCTTCGTGGCCTCATAGTCCAATTTTCGTAGCCAGGTTGACCGTGATTTCACAACGCCGTTTGGATAGGGTATGCCTGATCAGCCTAGAATGTTCCCAATGCTGGGACACAGGCCTCCTCTCAGAGAGAGGAAGCTGCAGGAAGATGGCAGCGAATAGCAAGTTTTCGATGAGGTATTGAGGGAGAGGAGAGGGATGAGAAATCATTTAGTAATACAGGCCTACACTTTAACTGTACCTACCTATGAATTCAGCATATTATGATTTTAGCCCCCTAACGTTAAAACATTTTGTTGGTTATAAAAGTAAAAATTGTTGCTGTTCCCGTTCATTTTAACCGTGTTGGTATTGCACTTTTCTATGAAATAGCAGATTTTATTATTGATAACTGATCTAAAATTTCTACGCTAAGACATCTAGTATCATGTTACTGTATTAGTTTGTGCACTGGTTATTTTGTTTTCCTCTAAAACGGTACCTAGTAGAACCTCTTTGGCTAACAATTAATCACAAATACTTATTCACTTATTACATAACCTATGATTTTATAATCCTTTTGGGGAAACCGCAATCGTGTTTAAAGGTCATGGCTCTCGTACATCAATTCGTTCAGCAAGTATTGGTACCAACAAATTGGACGAGAGTACATTACAATGAATATTAATCAATCTACTGAAAGAGGTCACCAGAAATCTATAACACACTGTATCACACTAATTGGCATGGCCAATTAACAAATTCCCGGTACCGGCATCGACAAACCACGTCCAAAATGCCTCTCTCTATACACGGTCAATCATTTCGGTATATTCACTATCACAAAGCAACGAAGGGACGCTTACCAAGGTACCCACGGCTAATCATTGGTAGATCTTTGACAGTGGTTACAGCAGGCTTAGCACGAACACCGATTTGTCGACGAAAGAATAGACATTACTATTAACTAAATGATGGTACAATTGGAGAAGATAGCTATGTTTTTAACCCCCGACGCAAAAACGACGGGGTGTTATAAGTTTGACGTGTCTGTGTGTGTGTGTGTGTGTGTCTGTCTGAGGCAACGTAGCTCCCGAACGGATGAACCGATTTTGATTTAGTTTTTTTTGTTTGAAAGGTGTATTAGTCGGGAGTGTTCTTAGACATGTTTCATCATAATCGGTTCCGCCGTTTGAAGATTATCAGCTCTTTTCTGGTTGAAAAAGGGATTTTAGCCTCTGTTCAACTCAAAATTTGGGATTCTATTACTTCAATGATATTAGACGAATAAAATAACCTTGAACTGATGCTGGAGCAACACCTGGAATTTCCAGGAAACCCAAGTTTTTCACCAACAAACAGCAGAAGTATCGTGTTTGGGCTCATTGAAAAGGTCTCAATGAATAGAGTATAGATAAATGGTGATTTAAGGGAGACATTAAGTTTAAAAAGCAAGAAATAAAAATTAAATTTAAAAAACCCCCGACCCAAACAAAAACTCAAAAAAGTAAAAAATAATATTTATAGGCCTTTTAATTTTAACGTAATATTTTGATCAGGGCATTGTCAAGTCGGGGGACGGCTAGGCCTCTGTTTGGCGTTTTCATTGACCGTCCCCCGACTTGACAATGCCCTGATCGATACGAGTAGTATTATCCAGTAACTTACTGAGTTGTGGAGGTCAGACAGGTAGTCACTGTTATATACAGCTGCATCTGGTAAGACTGGAAGCCGACCCCAACATAGTTAGGAAATGCGTAGGGCATTGAATTGGAACACTGACAGTGGAAGTACCTTACATCATGACAGTTCAACAACATTCATTGCGTTATTTACGATGTAGTGCAGATAATTTTTTCTATCATACAAAGCAATGGATTTGTACGCGACGATACGTCACTACATAATTATATAGTTTGTTTTTAACATTAACTTAAATTCATAGTGATGGTTATACAAAAAAAAATCTGCTGTTCCATACATTTTGACCGCGTAGGTATATATATTACTTTTCTATGAAACAGTAGTTTTTTTTTTTGTATATCTGGCGATACATTTCTGCGGTAGGGGGTCTACAATGATTTGCTGAATTCATGGTTAAAATTTGCGCACTGGATAAAAACTTATCCTGTATATCGATAGGCTAAACGCGACTGCTGAGGAAGAGGTCTTGGGTTCGATCCCTAGGCCAGGCAATATTATTAAATTTTTCTATCTGGAATTTCTTAATCGTAGCCTGGAGTAAATTCTGCCCCTTTGATGTTAATAGGCTCGTCCCCTATTACATGGGACTCAAATAAAACTGGCGAAATGTGGGTGTACTAAAAGCACAAACAACCCGACCCGTCGGAGTAACAAGGCGTAATGTTTTATTTTTATTTCTAAGAGATCGAATCTAAGACGCGACACTCAGCAGTCGCGCTTTCGACCACTAGACCAACAATTCAGTCTATTCACTTAACGCTTGGTTTGCGTCGATCTCGTAGCTCTATTCATTGAAACGCGTTTGATTCCCAGTAATTTGAGGTAAAACGTAATCTCGGATTCAGTTAGCTTCGGATTTAGTTCGCTGGTTCATTCAACCGGAGAGAATTGAATAGTGAAATTATATTGTATTGGGAAGTTGGTCGTTAAGGTGGGCACGCTAGATTGCCCGCGAAATTCAGATTTTCTTGCGTTCAAATTGCAGATCAGTGTGTTTCATTTTGATTAAAATATAATGTGTGATCGTAGCAAATATTGGTTCGGCAGAATTATAAATTACTAGCAGCGCTCCGCGGTTTCACCCGTATAGTTCCCGTTCCCGTGAAAATACGGGAATAATATAGCCTATGTCACCCGGGGATAGTGTAGCTTCCCAACAGTGAAAAAATTATTCAAATCGGTTCAGTAGTTGCGGAGCCTATTCAATGCAAACAAACAAACAAACAATCAAATCTCTCCTCTTTATTAATAGAAATTATTATTACAAATTACATAGATAATTCTGCCAATCCATATTTGTTTTTGTATTTCCATGTATATAATCCATGTTTGTTTTCAATACAACCCTTTACATACATACTCAGCCTATAACGTTCCCACTGCTGGGACACAGGCCTCTTCTCCGTGAGAGCAAGTGGGCCACCACACGTGCCCATAGCGAGTTGGTAGATGTCACGTGTCTTCGAATTTTTGGTTCTAGGACATGCCGGTTTCCTCACGATGTTTTCCTTTACCGTTTTGAGAGCAGTGGTGATGAAATAATTTACACAAAGTAATGCGCCTGGCTGGATTCGAACGCTCGACCTACAACTCGTAAGTCACGGCCGTTACCACTGGGCCACCGCTGCTCTACATACAACCCTGTAAGTTCATTTAATCCCATTGAATGACTATTTCCAGGAAAAACTTATTCAAAAGGACTAAATAAACTTCGAGATTTGAATTTAATTCTATAAATACATATCTACGTGTTACGGTCGCGAATATTATTTTGTTCAACATACAGCTTGACATTGATGTGCAAATTGCTAAAAAAACGCGGGAAAATTATAAATACGTTGATGCAGATCCAAGAGGTGCTATTGATAAATGAATAAATTTGTTTATTTCAGAAAACACACATAAAAGATTCTCAGAAACAATATTCCTAGTATAAAATTACCATTACAGAAAAAAGTGCATTTTTAACCGACTTCAAAAAGAAGGAGGTTGTCAATTTGACTTTTTTTTATGTATGTTCGGGCATAACTCCGTCATATTTAGACGGATTTGCAAAATTCTTTTTTTGTTCGAAAGGGGTTTATTCCGAAATAATAATCATCATCAGATTTATATGAAATTTATATGGGACCACCCATATAAATTTCATATAAATCTGATAATGATTTTCGGAGACAAACAACGGTACCTACTCTTCAAAAAACGACAGCAAATCAACCGCGATTGCTGCCATCGCATAAATATGCATTGTTTCTACCCCAAAGATGATGAAATTTCGAGTTGGTGTTTACGATGATTAAAAAGGTAAAAATGAAAAGCAAAAAAATATCAACCGACTTCCAGAAAAATACTACAAAGTGAAAAATAACTTTAATTTCGGAAGGCGGTGACTTTGGATGTGTATTTTAATTCTTTGTCACCGCCTTCCGAAATTTAAGTTATTTATCACTTTGTAGTGTTATTCTGGAAGTCGGTTGATGTTTTTTTGAAAAAAGTTTTTTGGTGCCTGTACTAATGAAAAAGTATCACAGATACCAGCCTTACAAACTAAGTAACAAAGAAAAAACGCGTATTTACGTGACCACACTTATTGGGCGCATCATAGACCAAGATTATTGCAATTGGTGTAGATTACACGATCATTTTATTCTAATCCTTTAGATACTTAGCAGCAGCTGATAGCAAAATGCATTACTAACGTGTTAAGTTTCCCTTAAAATTTCAAGTCAGGTCTGTGATGGTCTTGTACAGAGGCCAGCACATCAAGCTACCCCAATCTGTAAATTTCTTTGATAGTTTTTCAACTTTATTGCAAAGGAATAAGGTTTATGTTCAATTGGGAAAATTTGACAGTTTGGAATAGCTTGACCTACTGGCGACTGTACACGACTGTTGAGGTGGTCGATTTTTTCTCAAACACAAACAGAAAACAAAACAAATCAAAATCTGCAGCACATCCAGATCAATGCACTTTATACAGCGTGTACCCAATGAATGGAAGTACGAAGCTATACAGCAAAGATAACGAAGCGGCATCTGCGGAGTGATTGCTTTCATTGTTTCCTCTTCGGAGCAAAATAAACTGAAATAACATTGTGCTGTCAGTTGCACTCTCGTGTGTATCAAAAGTAGTGGCTATCTGTATTCGAATGAGGAATTAAAAGCTACCACGTTTCAGTGCTATAGGTCATCACTGGTGTCACGAGACGGGCATCATTCGGGAAGCTACGGAATATCTTCATATTGCGTAGCTTACGAACGCTACCCAGCGGAGTTAAATTCTCTCATAATGATGCCAACCCCTCTCCAGTCGAGAACCTTGAAGTTATAAGGATGGCTGATTGTTCACTGAAGGCAGTGCAGCGGTGCTCAGTGTTGGAGAGATTACGTCTCTCTGGCTCTGCCTTCGCTGCAGAAGGATCGGTTTTGACGTCCGGTCAACGGCTTACACGCTATTTAGTCAGTCCGTCTCCAGGAATCGGACTGACTTACTAGCGTTTCGATACCGATACTTACCGATACCGTCGTTTAACAATAGTCAATCTGGCACCATAGGAGATACTGCAGTACAGCCCAAGCCTCGATCCAATCGAAGGCTTAGAATAAATAACTTAAATACCATGATACATGAAAATAACTTGTCTAAAATCGTTTCTTTTCTATTGTGACAATGCGCTGTAGGTGTCATCTTAATCACGTTCTTAAACCCTTCCTCCGTCGAACTATAAACAGATCTGTATAATTCATCGAATCTTAAACCCGGAACATAATACCGTCCGGTCTATCATCACAGTCAGTTGTCCTAACCCAGCGGGGTGTATAATTTGACATCCACCTTAGCGTGATCACGACAGTTTGGCATTGTTCCACAAACCCCGTTAGGGTTGCCTGGCTGCGAAGATAAATTGTATGTTTAGAGATATCTAGAGTCCTAGGCTGCCAGACAGTAAACAAGCTACAGATATTGAAACTTGTTTTTTGAAGGTATACAAGGCACTTTAAACTGGTGGCTGTGGTCAGTTTCCTGAAATTTTCTCTTGTGATTGTGTGACTCTTTTGTGATTTCTGTCTAAATATTACTGTGATAAATATTTTAATATTAATATTTCAGTAAGCCTTTATATTTATAAACTACCTGTATTTTTTGTGTACTTAATTATTGGCATCGTGTTGTTTAATGCTGCTAATATTTTGTATGTGAACGGATTCCGATTTGGTTGCTCAAGAGTATCAGTGCCCAAAAGTTACACGTCTTGGCGTGAAAAAAAAATCGTACAATGTCATCTATCAATTCTGAAGCCCAAGCAGACGAACCGCGAGCAACACCTTATTTTTAACCGACTTCAAAAAGAAGGTTTTTTTATGTATGATATACGTCCGTCATATATAGATGGATTTGCAAAATTCTTTTTTTGTTCGAAAGGGGTTTATTTCTAAATAGTCCCAATAAAATTTCATATGGGTCTGATGATGCGTTTCGGAGACAGACTACGGAACTCTTCAAAAAATTACAGCAAATCAACCGCGAATACTGCTATCGCATAAATATGCATTGTTTTGACCCCAAGGATAATGAAATTTCGGATTGGTGTGGAGTAGGTAAAAAGGGAAATATAAAAACTTTTTACAAAAAAATTATAACAGACTTCCTAAAAAACACTACAAAGTGCAAAATAACTTTTATTTCGGAAGGCGGTAGTTATTTTTTTGAAAAAAAGTTTTTATTTATATGCGAATTTAACTCTTTTACGCCTTTACGGCTGAACGGATTTGGATGACAGGAATAGACCATGACCTGGGTCAGGACATAAGAAACCTTTTATTCCGGTAATACGTTCAAGTGAGGTAATTCCCGACATCCACGCGGGTGAATTCGCGGGCAAAAGCCAGTAATTTGAATCATTATTTCCTATTTAAACTTCTCTAATATTCCTAATTATGTAATTATTATATAATTGCATGTGTCGTACGTAATCCATTTGTCTATGGTCGGTCCCAAGCCTTGACTGACACTATCAGTCAATGGACAATATTGTGAAAATTATCGACTTGAATACGGGGCCTTTGGCCACATTGTATGTGTGCATTTTGTTTCATAGTTTATTTTGTTTTGTGTAATGTGCGTTTTGTTTGTGCAGAATAAAAAAAAAATATTTCTTCTTGGCGAAGGATTTATTTTATCAAAAGCCTTTGCAAGTAGGTTACCTACATACAATGTGTACCTCTTCACGGTCAATTGAGCAAATTCCGTGTATATTCAGGTTTTTTATGAAGTCGTGAAGATGCTGTACATAAACTTAGGTACCCTAAAATGTAGTTAAACATTTCATTAAGGTAAGATTCCATTTAACTTTGTAGTTTAGGGACTCTCTGGATACAGCTTGTCTTGTGTTTCTTGTTTTAAGTGCTCGTATTAACTTTAACTGTCTTAAGTTAACCTGTAACAGCGGTTTAGTATATTACGTATGGTCCAAACATTTGTGGTAACTCTTGAGCTGGTCAAGCGTTTTTTTTTTTTTTTTTTTGCAAATTGGTTCAAAATTACAGTTCTGCACGTCATTTTTTATGGCTCCGTACCTCAAAAGGAAAAACTCCCCTCATAGGATCACTTTGTTGACCGTCCATCTTTCTGTCTGTCAAAACCCTTTTATTCAGGAACGCCTGGAGGAATTATCGTAGAATTTAAGTTCAAATACGTAGGTTTACGACTAAGCTCTAAAAAAAGCAAACTTCTAAGTCAACTCAATAAATTATATGGTAATTTATGTCGTTTATTTTGATCCCTCGCAAGTTAATCAAAACCAACAGGGTACAACTTCCCGTTTGCCTAAGATCAAGAGCAAGAAGCAAGGTCTCACAATACAAGATAAGTTTTTATTCAGTGCGCAAACTTTAACCATGAATTCAGCATATCATTCTAGACCCCCCAGCGCAGTTATTTTTTGTCGGTTTTACAAAAAAATGTTTAGGTTTTATAAAAAATAAAAAAATGCGATTACAAACTCACATTTAGAGCCCCGTCAAACTAGCGTTTGTCCAGCGTATGCGTTCGACTAACGTATGCGCAGCGCAGACGACGCGGCGTTTCCTCTGCAGTTAATTGAACCGAAGTAAGACGGCGCTTGCGTCGCGTACTCATGTATATGTATGTGTGTGTGTTTTTACAGAATTCAAATCAGCAAAACAACCCTGTTAGTTCATTTGATCCCTTTGAATGACTATTTATTAAAAGTTTAATGGAGTTGATTATTTGACCAACTACGAAGAACCACCTACTCCAAAGGTGCAAATATATTCCTATTGACATTATAAAAGTAACAAAACTTTTCAAAGTTATTAATATCATAAGTTGTAAGTTGTAACACATCAGACTGTGCATCAAATAAATGAGTTTGTAGACTCAACTTTCGTGTACAATATTCAGTGTCCGTTGTTTTGCATACAAATATTCAGTCATGTCATATCAAGTTTCTTATAGTTTTTGATCCCGGTAAAATGAGCTGTCCACTAGGGAAACATAATAATGTAAGAAGGAACGTATTTCATGGAGAAAAGCCCGGCCAATTGTGTGTCGGACCACGCGCTTACACTTACTCGCATGAATTTATCATAAGAACAAACTTAACATTGTAGTTGAAAAACATGTTCTACCATACTTTCCAACTGCAAATGTAAGTTGGCCGACAATTGCTCATTAACTTTTAAGGGGACACTTTGCGCGGGCTCGAACTCACTGGTGGGCCTGGCTAAAAATCACGCTGTCTCACCAGGCTTCGTATACGACAGAGATAGTATCAGTGGTGAGCAGTTAGACGCTAGTCTACGCGCACAACGTTATTGAGTGAGATGCAGGAGCATTTTTGGCAAAAAAATTGCGAAAAAATTAAGAAAAGTCCTTCAGAAGATCGGGTTTTATGAAAAAACCACTGCATAAATCAATGACCAATAAAGTTTATTGAACTTATTGTTAATTGAACTTTGTCGGTACCGTCTTAGTTTTCGAGATTTTACACTCCTTCTATTACTTAAATAAGCTCAAAGTTAGGTTAAATTAGCAAGAAAAACGAATCTTTGTTGCCTCATAACTTTTTAATAGCTTTTTATTTTAGTATTCTGTTTCCGTACAGACAATAATAATAACGAGACAAAACCATACCATGTTTAATTTTTGATGTACATAGTCAAACAGTGGAGTAAACCCCTCCCGAAGTTTGTATGGAAAAAATGTCACCTTAAAACCTACTCTTAGCTGTGATATTTTTGAACCGACGAAAAACCGGAGGAGGTTACTCAATTCGACGCGTATATTTTTTTTATTTTTTATGTATGACCACGCATAACTTTTTCCAGAGTAGTCCGATTTTGATAATTCTTTTTTTATTGGAAAGGGTATACCTCGAAATTGGTCCCATATAAATTTCGAAGAAAAATTCCAACCCTAAGGGTAAGAAAACAGGGGATGATTGATTGCTTACTCACAGATTTTAATACTGAGTTGTGTATTAAATCAAAAATTAAGCATGTAGTAATTAGTAGATTATAGCCACAAAAAATTATAAAATAAAAACTTTTTAATAAAAAAATTAAACCGCCGAAAAACCGAAAAGTAAAAAAATAATAAACTAGCTTTGTCCAACCCCAATAACTAAGTTCGGAAGTCGGTGACTTTGGATATGTATTTAATTATATGTCACCGCCTTCCGAACTTAGTTATTGGGGTCGGACAAAGCTAGTTTATTATTTTTTACTTTTCGGTTTTTCGGCGGTTTAATTTTTCCTTTTAACTTTGATAAACACCGTCAAATTTTAGCCGTCTTACAAAGACGGTCCACTCGATGTATCCAAGATAAAATACGAGTACCTACCTCCAGGCGCGATTAAAAAATTGTTACCATTAATTAACCCTTCGGGTAATAGAGGTACAGCCGTGAGGATATTATATGATTCGTGTTATATTAGTATGGATGCAACATTCACAAAAAATGAGTTATTCCATATTTGACAAGATAGATTTACAGTTGAACAATTCCGTTTTATCTAACACCTGTCCAAAATGCAGCGAGTTGGATTATTTGACATTGTAAACGATAAATATTTTCGGAGTACAGTTGAAATATTTCCGGTATTTGAATAGAGCTTGTTTTGATATACAGAAGGGAAGAAGGGAATATGAAACAAAATCCTCCTCCAGCTAAATGGTTGTTTTAAAGTAGGTGAAAATATTCAAGGTAGTAGTAATAGTATGTACACCGTGACATTATAGTCGTCTTACATTGGCAGCCAATGGCTACAATACATTGAAATAATAAAAAAAGAACTTTTGTGAATAATAAAAAAAAAGGAAACATTCACTAAGACGCATTACGTAGTTTGAAACACCCTGATATGGAGATGGAATGAATGATGGGAATGTAATGGTATAGGTATCCATTATTAACACGGTGTTTCATAATTCTAAAGCATGTTTTATTATTCTTTGTACCTATTATCTTAAAAGCTACAATTTTACAAATACGTATGACAAGTATTTCAACATCTTTGTGGTGATCTTAATAAGGTGCACATAGTATTGACCCTAACCCCTGAACTGGGCGAATTCTCGCATCCGGCCCTGGTCCAGGCCATGGTACGGAGCGAGAGGGCATGGGTAGCCGTCACCTCCTTCAGCGAAGCAGTGATGCTCGCGAAGAGGGAGGCGGTGCACGTGAGGGAGAGGCAGTCTATGCGCCCTCGCGGCCCTAGCCGCCGCAGGATACGGAGACGCCCTGGGCAGCGGGAATCCCAGGCCGATTTCCGGCCACCGTAGGCATGGGCTTGCGGACGGCGAGTAATGGGTAAGCCCAAGTCGATGGCGCGTTGTGTTCCACGCGCGCCTCAAAGAGATGTCAGCACAAAGTGATGGGGCCCGCAAGGGCCGATGCCTGGCAGGGGTGCGGGCTTTTTTGACAGAGATACCGCAGCCCCTGCCATACAGGCTACTGAGGGAGCACGGGTGGGTTTAAGTAAGTGAAAGTCTGACACGCCCTCCTGCTACAATGTAACATCCTATAAAAATAACGACTACCCGAAACGACTGTCAAAGATCTACGAATGACAGACAGCTGGTTTTTTTTTGGCAGTATTAATGTGTAATAAATGGCAATACACACAACAATACACAATATAGACAATAAAATTTATAAGTTTTATTATTATAAATAATAATGTTTACATATAACAAAAACTCAGGTATTATAATAAATTAAAATTATGTCCAGCGACTTCTGTAGCTGAAGTAATAAATAATTTGAATCTCAAAGGACAATGATAAAACTTTTTCAAACATAATTAGCACTCGACAAAAGAAGCGGCACATAAATAACTTAATTTGGTACAGGTGCCCTCGGCTGATATTTTAATTTCTAAGACAAAAAATGTTTCATGTTTTCTTTGGAATTATTTTATTACTAGCATTTTTCCGCGGCTCCACCCGCATGGATGTTGGTTCTCGCGTGTGTGGAGAAGGACATAGTAGCCACATCCCAGGCTATATCACTGCCAAATTTCATGACAACGGTTCAGCGGTTTAGGCGTGAAAGCAGCGTATCAGGCAGACAGAGTTACTTTCGCATTCATAATTAATAGTAAGGATTTTTTTTTGGCATAGAGCATTCAATTCGTCAGTGAAAGCTCAGCAGTTGTGGCCCAGTGATAACGACTGGACTTACAGAGAGAGAGAGAGGAGATACCGTGGCTCCGGGCACACAGGCAAGTGAAGGAACACGGGTGGGTTTTAGTCAGTAAAAATCTGACAAGCCCTCCTGCTCCACCCAGAGCGAGAGAAGTTATTTGATGATTTCCCGCCCAAAACAAAAAAAAAAAAACCAGCTGTCATTCGTAGATCTTTGACAGTCGTTACGGGTAAAGTCGGACTCTGGGTGGAGCAGGAGGGCGAGTCAGACTTTTACTGACTAAATCCCATCCGTATTCCTCCAGTTGCCTGTATGCCAGGGGCCACGGTATCTCTTTCGAACAACCCGCACCCCGGCCTGGCAGTGACAGCTGGGCTTAACTTGCTTTCTAATGCACAGAGGGATCTCGATATGTGATGTCGGTGGTCACCTACGTATAAAGCGAGTAAGCGTAGATTATCACTTAACCACGAGCCCATCTCATACATACCATCCATACTTCATTGTTAAGCTAAGCTTGTATTTAATTATTACAGAATTAAGTTATTAAAGGCTTCTTCAGACAGCCGCGACGTGACAGCGCGGTTTGTTTCTTGCAGAACAATTTCCATAAATCTTTCACAGAAATTGTTCTACGAGAGTTGCGTCTCGCTGTCGCTTCGCGCCTGTTTGCGGGAGCCTTAAATCGATGCAAGCAAGATGTCAAACCAAAATTTTGTTCAATTCAATACATTGTTAGTATGGTTAGTTAATGAGGGCCAATCTTACCTTTTGGTGACACGGCTATGATTTCAACCCGGTCTGCAATTAAAATGAACGAAATTATAATGAGTGATAAAATCTCTCCATCCACACTCCTTTTCCCCTTATTTTGTATTAGCTTTAATCGGCCAATGTAGTGTCAGCAGCAGAATTTTGAATATAATGACAACAAAAAAAATATACATGAAACTATATATGTAACCAACACCCTAATTGCGTAACTCACGATTCTGTTTCGTTTTGAAACGGAGTGTTAAACCATTGCTTCATATGTTCCAAAAATGTGTCTGCTCAGCAACGTAAATGACGCAATGAATATTGTTGAACTGCGAAAACGAAACCAATTATGATTAATCGTGAGTTACGCAATTAGGGTGCTGTTTTAACAAGGTAACTTTATAACAAACGGTTTTCGCAATTATTGCCCTAGCTGTACTAGCTCGCGTGGACTAACCTATTAAATATAGGCTAAAATATACATGTAAATTAGCTAAGTGGTTTTCGAGACTAATGAGCGGTCAGTGACACAATGATTTTTCTTTATGTAAGGAGGAATCTCAAGGCTTGTTATAGTTTTGCATTCTTAACGAAAGTCAAATTAATTGGGACGGGGGCAAGACGACGATACCATAATTGCCCTATAATGTGCCCACTTCTGGGACTCAGACACCACGCGGGCCCAGTGCGGGTTGATAGATGTCACACATGGCTTCGAAATTCTTGGTTTTAAGACATATGTCGGTTTCCTCTTGAAGTTTTCCTTCAGCGTTTTGAGAGAAGTGGTGTTGAAAAAAATTAAACCGCCGAAAAAGCTGAAAAGAAAAAAATAATAAACCAGATGTGTTTAACCTTAATAACTAAGTTCGGAAGGCGGTGACATAAAATTAAAATACATATCCAAAGTCACCGACTTCCGAACTTAAGGTTAAACACAGCAGGTTTATAATTTTTTCTTTTCAGTTTTTTCGGCGGTTTAATTTTTTTGTTAAAAGGTTTCATAAAAAAAAAAAAATTTATTACTTTTTGTAATACACAAGACAGTCAATCATCCCCTGTTTTCCTACCCTTGGGGTTGGATTTTTTTTCCAAATTTATATGGGACCAACTTCGGGGTATACCCTTTCCAATAAAAAAAGAATTATCAAAATCGAACTACTCTGTAAAAGATATGCGTGGTCATTCATAAAAAAAAATACGCGTCGAATTGAGTAACCTCCTCCGTTTTCTCGTCGGTTAATTATTTACACAAAGTAAAGTGCCTGCTTGGTTTCGAACTCATAACCTACAACTTATAGTCGTGGCCATCACCTGGGCCACCACTGCTCTCAAGAGAACGATAATGAGGTATTTATGGACAATTTTGTATTTAAGTTACACCTGTCCCAATGGCTGTCTGTAATCAAATCTTGTAAGTTAAATTTGACCCACTTTCCGGTTTTCAATTGAGGTGAAATTTGTTGAAAGGTGAAAAAGGGCATTCTTTTTTTGCATGCATATTAATGACTATCTCTCTGATCGTATACAATGTGTGAAAATAGATGATCACATAAGCAGAGAGTTACATGTCACCCACGGTGTTCGCCAGGGTAGTATATTGGGCCCAAGTCTCTTTCTCGTCTATTTAAATGACCTTTGTAACCTAAAACTTGTTGGAGGTAAAATAATATCGTAGGCGGACGATACGGTGCTTCTGTTTTCGGCTGATACTTGGGAAAATGTCCATAAAAAGGCGCAATACGGATTTAATATCGTAACCCACTGGTTACAAAAACATCCTAACTCTTAATGCAGATAAAACGCAGTATCTTACCTTTTTTATGCGCAAATGTAATCCCCCTTCTTCAATTCTCTCTATATAAGCTCACAATTGCTGTAAAAATGTGTGCTGTTCTTGTCCTGCCCTAAATAAAGTGACAAAAGTAAATTATCTGGGAATAATTATTGATAATAATCTATCTTTTCGACCTCAAATAGACATGGTTACTTCTAGGCTAAGAATACGAATATTCGTTTTCAAAAATCTGAGACATGCAGCTGAACCCAAATTAATGAAGCAAGTGTATCTAGCGCTTGGTCAATCAGTGTTGCAGTATTGCGTTTCTGTATGGGAGGCACATCAAAAACTAAACTCAAACCTTTGGAAATTCCCAACATATCTTTTATATCAGTCTTGTGAAGTCCTCACGGTCCGCCAGTTGTTTGTCCTGAACGCAATCTTGAAACATCATGCTAGTACAAAGTATGACAAGTCCGCTTATTTTTCTAAGCGCAGGCGAAAGGTTATCAGATACAATGATCTGCCGACCTTTAAACTGCCATACGCTCGCAAGTAATATTGTTACCTAGGCTCTTTTCTTAATGAAAAAAATAATAAGCTTGTAGATATATACCCCTTATATAGGAACGGATGTAAAACTACAGTAGTAGACAATTCGCAAGCTGCCTATAATGATACCGAAGACCAGCACCCTAATTGCGTAACTCACGATTGATCATAATTGGTTTCGTCTTCACAGTTAAACAATATTCATTGCGTTATTTATGTTGTCGAACAGACACATTTTTCGAACATATGAAGCAATCAAAATCAAAATCAAAAGTCATTTATTCAAATTAGGCTGAGAATCAGCACTTTTCGAACGTCAAAATACATAAGACAGTCCCCCAAAAACGCCCACCCTTCGACACTTCCTAGTGCTTTAGCTGGGAAGAAGAAGTGGCGCAACAAACTCCCCAGCAGCACAGCTGTCTGTTTAGTCGGATGGACTTGATTCTATACATACATATGCAAAGTAATAAACAATAACGCATATTACCTAAAATAAAAGTTTCCTGGTATAAAGGGCTCTATATGTCAATAACTAATGACTTACTAGATAGATGATAAAAAACACTTGGTCAATAAAATTAAAAAAAAAAAAAGTATTTAACTAAATAAATATATGAACCCATATAACCTGTCACTAGGTACGCTAATTCTGGAGAAAGAACATAAACATTGTCTTGTGTTAATCACAGCGACCAACTATTCTTGTCATTTAAATAGTCGTTAATGGAATAGTAAGCCTTTAAACAAAGGATGGATTTTACTTGAACTTTAAACGCATCAAAAGGCAAATCTAGCAAAGAAGTGGGAAGCTTGTTATAAAAAGTTATACCAAGCCCAACAAATGAGTTATGAACCTTATGAAGCCGGTGAAAGGGAGCACGTAGTTTGTCCTTGTTTCTAGTGTTAACGGTATGAATATCACTGTTTTTAGTGTACAAGTGTATATGTTGCCTAATAAATAAGATGTTAGCTAATATGAATTGTGATGCCACTGTGAGAATACCGATATCTTTACAAAAATCTCTTAGGGACACTCTAGCACCCAGTTGGTAAATTGCTCGAACAGCTCGCTTTTGAAGAACAAAAATATTTTGAATATCAGCGGCTTTGCCCCACAACAGAATGCTGTAGGACATAACGCTATGAAAATAACTGAAATAAACTAACCGAGCTGTTTCAACGTCAGTGTACTGTCTTACTTTTCTAACGGCATAGGCGGCCGAACTGAGCCTTCCCGCTAGGCTTGATATGTGTGAGCCCCACTGAAGTTTAGCATCTACTGTTATGCCCAAAAAAACTGTCGAGTCTACGGTTTCAAGCACCTCTTTATCTAACACGATGTTTGGACCAAGATTTCTAACATTCGGTAAGGCGAACTTTACACATTTCGTTTTTTTGGCATTGAGAACAAGGTTATTTGCCGTAAACCAATCCGTAACCATTGAGAGTGCACTGTTTACGTCGTCAAAGTCTTGTCTATTCCTATCTACTTTAAAAAGAAGAGAAGTATCATCTGCAAACAGTACAACATCACAAATACCCTTTAAATAGAACGGTAAGTCATTAATATATACTAAAAACAAGAATGGGCCGAGTATTGAGCCTTGAGGCACACCTAACTGAACTGGCAGCCCGGAAGATTTTTTACCATTAATTTCTACACATTGAACCCTATTTTGCAAATAAGAATTTATTACGTTTAGAGCATCGTTATGGACACCGTAATAACGAAGTTTACACAAAAGCGTCTCATGGTGCACGCAATCAAAGGCTTTTGAGAGATCACAAAAAACTCCAATAGCATTTTGCGAGTTCTCCCATGCGTTAAATATGTGTTTCAACAGAGCAACACCCGCATCAGTAGTTGAACGACCTTTTGTAAAGCCATATTGCTCATTATGAAGGAGGCTATTTAAATTAAAATGTTTTAGCAACTGCTTGAGTATTAACTTTTCAAATATTTTGCTAAATGCAGGTAAGATAGAAATAGGCCTGAAATTACGAATGTCATTTTTATTACCTGATTTAAATAATGGTATTACTTTACTACTCTTCATGAGGTCAGGAAAAGTTCCTGAATCAACACATTTATTAAAAGTGACAGCTAGATAGGGGGCTACAATTTCTATAATATTACTTAAAAGTTTAATGGAAATGCCCCAGAAATCACCAGTGTTTTTAGACTTCAGTGTGTTAAAAACATTAACTACGTCACGAGGCGTTACATGTTCGAAACTGAATAGGTCACTACATTTAGGCACACTACTATGCAAAAGGTATTCTGCTTTAGACGGGGATGAATCTAAGGAGCGAGTCGTAGTTACAGGTATGTTGGCAAAAAACTCATTAAATGCCTCCGCTACTTCAGCTTCTGTAATAATTAATTTGTCGTCGACCAAAATCTCAAGTTGATTGTCTTGTTTAACAGACTTGCCCGTTTCATTATTAATTATTTTCCAAGTGGTTTTAACTTTATTGTTAGAATTTTTAATTGTGTCACTTAAAAATTTCGATTTTGCAAAAGCACTAATCTTTTTAAATAATTTTGAATAGTTTTTGACATACTCTAGGAAAGGAGTATCAAACCTGTATTTTTTCAATCCATATAATTCGTATAGTCTCGCTCTACTTTTGTAAATACCCGGAGTAGCCCATTGATTAAAGCCAGCGGAGGAGCCATTAATGTTAATGGTTTTGGTCTTGAAAGCAGATTGATACTCTTTTTGCACAACATCAAAAAGGGCTTCATAAATTTCATTCGGATTCTCGTGTTGTGCTATGGATGGTGTAATTCTATGAGCTATATTATTTTTAAACCTTTTGCAACGACTAGCTGTATAAGGCCTACATTCAAGTGTACGTGGTCGCTTTTTATGTAATGGCATGGGGAAGCTAGCTAATAAACCACAGTGGTCGGACGTTAAGTCAGTTAGTACTAATTTATTTTTGGCATCACAATCCGTAAACATATTATCAAGACATGTTGACGAAGATGCCGTGATCCTAGTAGGTTCAAAAAACAAGTTAATTAAATTAAAAGACCTAAACAGATTGAGAAGTCTAATACTTAATGGAGTAACATCTAAAATATTAATATTAAAATCTCCACATAAAATTATACTTTTATTACTTGATTTTAACTTATTGAGTAAATCCTCCATTACCGATTCAAAACGAATGAAATCCCCAGAGGGGGGTCGATAAACGCAAATTATAACATATCGCTCGAGTTCAACACAAGACAACTCAATAGTGCGCTCAATAGAAAGGTTAGCTAAATCTAAACGTTGTTTACATTTTAACTTGTTTGAAACAAGAACTAAAGATCCACCGCGAATAGCAGTTTTTCTTACAAATGCACTTTGAACAGTAAAATTATCATCATTGATAAACACTACTTCATGTTCCTTCAACCAGTGTTCAGTCAAACATAACACCTGAACATCATAGTTCTCCATAAATAAGCTTAACTCAAGCTCTTTGCCGGACAGACCCTGCATATTTTGATGAACAACATTCAACATATGCGGCTCACCCGTTGTCGCACCTAAAAGTTTAAACTACTAGGCGAATCAAAAGTAGTGTTAGTACCATTACTAACATTAATCAAAGAAGACTTCGACATAGTACATATGTCTGGGTTTATATAAGCTAATAGCCTCGCTATTTTAAGTCTAAACCTAATGGGCAGATACACTGTATTCCTTGTCGATTTTAACTTAACAACAAAACTGTTGGTATCAAAAAATATAAGTTTATCACTGTAGTGAGTTACTAAAAACTGCATATGATTATTAAGTATATGTATATCATTGTTTTTTCTACTAGATAATCTCTCAAAATATGGAAAAGCACACAAAATAATTTTATTACAATTAATCTTTAAAATCTCAGTAACACTGTCAGTGATATCTTGTTTATTGACCTTTGAACTATTACCTACAAGTACAGTTATGTTGGTATTACAATCATATTGATTTCTTGTAACTGATGTCATTATTTCTTTGAAGGATTTCCCAGGTAAACAATTGTTTTGAGAAGAATTACTCAAGTTGTTACTAAGTAATTTCCCTAAACCTCTTCCTATACTATCAGAAAACATAACTGACTGATAACAAACTTGACTACTACAAGGGATAACGCTACTAGTTGACTGATCTTGAGATGGTACTTGCACAATATCTGGTAAATCTTGGCTGGGGTTACAGTCCAGAGCACTCACAACTTGGGACGGTTCTTCCGTTACCTCAGGCTGGAGGGCATCAAGGCTGGTTTCGCTTTGACAAGTACACAGAGTGTTGCTGAGAGTCAGCGAGTCCACTCTGTCTAACAACGCATTAGTAGCAAGGATATGTTCCTTCATTTGGTGCTGAGAGCATACATATTTTTAGTAGTTTAGTATTTAACAATTCATTTAACAAATGGTTTGTTTCTTTGACCTGAGTATGTTCTTTAACCTTTTGGAATTCTACAATTTTAATATTTGCATGGATTAATTCATCCTCTAAGTCCCTAACCTTAAATAAAGCCTCCTCATACAAATTACTGCAGTTGTTGAAACCATCTGTAACCATCCTTAGTTGATCCCGTTCAGCCACAACATCAAGGTATTGAAGATGTAAGTCAACCAGCTCCTGTTTTAAGCTAGTGTTTTTGTTGACAACTTTCTCAACTTCCTTCTCACTTTCCTCTCTTTCGTCTAACAGCTCTTGACATTTACTTTGTGAAGCCTGTAGTTCATAAAGGGTTGTTCTCAATTTAAGCTCCAACTCCTGAGCAGCAGCCTTACGGGTCATCACAGGCATGGTTTCAGGAATAGGTACTGGAAGTATAATGAAAGGAACGGTAAGAACTAAGTAGACAGACAAACAAAAAGGGAAAGGTAGAAATGTAAGAAAAAATTGGGAGAAGTTAGTGCTGCTATAGAGTAATGAGATAGGCGGCTAAATCTAATTGAAATGCAACTAATAATAATATGAGTAGATCAAATACAAAGTTACATTGATTCTATTGCCTTATAATTTTACTTTCATTTGTGTGGGTAGGCTGCCTAATTTAAAACAGAGAGAGAAAAAAAAAATTAAAAACTAGTTTTGCTGATTGCAATTTAACCAAAAGTTTTGATACTAAGAACGAATTAATGAGTTACTGAGTCTATATGATGATTGTGTGCTAATTACAGAATAAAAGTGAACAATACTCCCCGTTTATTAATCCGCAAGTCGAACATCAGCTGTTCGTAATAGGTTACCGGTACGGTGTGTAACCAGACACTGTCTTTTACTTTGTAAATTTGGAGGATAACAATAATCCTTAGTATTTATGTTGTTATTTTACATTTAGTTATATTAATACACGATAGTTACACTTAAAACTAAATAAAACTAATTTTAAAATACGGAACAAAATTTTGACATGTCACTCGGGCAGTGTTACCATAAAAAAAAAAGTGGTTTAGCAATCCGTTTCAAAACGATACAGATTATGATGAATCGTGAGTTACGCAATTAGGGTGCTGCTGTCTGTAATAAAGTAGCTCATACTCACCCTCCTACACATATCCACTCATTTACACTCTACTCACCGGTGGCCATCACCACATATCTTATTTAAGACTAGCTGTGCCCGCGACTTCGTTCGCGTGCATGTCGGAAAACAATAATGTGTCGCTTTGACGGTGTAGGTACCACTCCTCCGATCTTCCGATCTATCCTGGTAGGAATCTACCACAGCTTTCGAATGCAGTCCAGAGCCTAGAGACAAAACACATTACTCTTGGCGTTCACGCTAAACGGTACGCCAAAATGTATGGGAATGACATTACCTGCGGAAAGGACACGGTAATGTCATTCCCATATATTCTGGCGTAGAGTTTAGCGTGAACGTTAACAGAAAGGTGTTTTGTCTAGGCCTGCAGGCGTCTTTAGGGGTTATAATAATATTGCGACGAAGTCTCACTCAGATTTTTAAGAATAAATATAGATCAAAGCGCCTGGTCGAGGCTCATTTTATAATAAATGTGCACCTGCCGTAGGTACAGTAAAAGCTCTTTATTCGCGAGGTATACGTTCCGTAAAATACCTACCGCGAATACAGAAACCGTGACTATGGAATGGTAATTTATATTGGATTATAGGGGATACGTTCCTAAGTGACAAAAAAAAAAACAATTTAATTGAAGTTTTTGACCATATTGATTAATTGTATGAGCGTGATATGGATGCAAGCGACTCTCCAAGGCGTAAACGATCAAGCATTTCTAACTTAATTAACTAATCGTTTAATTATTTGTCACCGCCTTCCGAAATTAAAGTTATTTTGCACTTTGTAGTGTTTTTTGGAAGCCGGTTGTTATTTTTTTGAAAAAAGTTTTTATTTTTCACTTTTTTGTTACCTACCATACACCAATTCGAAATTTCATCATCCTTTGGGTCAAAACAATGCATACTTATTTATGTGATAGCAACATTCGCGGTTGATTTGCTGTAATTTTTTGAAGAGTTCCGTTGTCTGTTTCCGAAACGCATCATCAGATGTATATGCAGGGCCCAATCTAAGGGGGGGCAAGCCGGGCAAATGCTCAGAGCGGCAAAAATGAGCGGCGGCAAAATGTATACTTACAAACATACCTACTCTTCTTTCGGAGTAAACCCCTTTCGAAAAAAAAAAAGAATTTTGCAAATCCGTCTATAAACGATAAAAAAAAAATATAAACATGTCGAATTGATAACCTCCTTCTTTTGAAGTCGGTTAAAAACACCGACCGCGGCGAAGGCGGCTATTGTAGATGTCAAAGGCCGAACCAATACAGCGGCGATATCATTTGACAATGTACTTTAGGCGAAGTTGTAATAAGGTCTATTTCACTTTTTTATAGTCCATCTGACGACGCGTTTACAAAGGATATTGGGTTGGAAACCTATTGGAATCCTTTTTGTTATTTGTTAATATGTATGTACCGATGTACCGATTAGACCCGCAAATAAATAAATCTTTAGCCGCGGATATAGGAATTGGGTCGCATTTTTTAATCCGCGAATAGTGAAAACACGAATGAAGGAAGCACGAATAAGGAGCTTTTACTGTACTTACTCAATAAATCGACTGCGTGTCTGGTTGAGTGTGCTGAAGCATTATTCCACGCGGGGGCGGGCGCCTATCTCGGCCCGTACAGGCGCGTGTCTTTTAGCTTTGTTTATCAAACGTTGACCACTGAATAAAACCACAGCAGTGGGAATGCTCTGCACGGACTGCGATAGGCCTCGACAGGTAGCAGTGCAGTAACACCTGACGCCACCTGTCAGTTAACGGCCCGTGGGACCATGGCGTTATCACGATGAAGAAAGATCACGCTGTAAAGGTGGATACTGACCGGCGTCACGGGTCAAAATGCACCTAATATGTTACCAAGCAAGTATTCGTGCAGTCAGTAGTACCTACGGCAAAACATGCGAGCGAGCAACACTGATTTTAGCACACGGCGTAAAGACATGCTCGCTGCGAATGTTACATTACCTACGCCCCGTAACGTCGGTCATTATCCACATTAAAAGCGCTGTTGAAAAAAAACCAAACCAGGCAAAAAAAAACTATTTAATTGTATAGCACGGGTTTTCTATGAACATAGTAAGTACGATGTTGTTGCTACGTAGTGCCATACCGCGCGCGCCCCCACCTCTCTCCCCGCTGCTGACGCAGGCAGCAGGAAGAGAGAGAGCCCGATCCCGAGGATAATGGACGTAACAGAGCGATCCTCCGCGACTCTCAGTTGCGATGCCTTTTTATTGTAAATTGTAATCAAAAATGTTTCAGTGTTTCTTTTGTTCAGCCATACATTTATTTGTAGACCAATAAATAATTATATTTAAAGAAGCGACTTTAAAATTGTCAATATTTTACTATTGTGATTTCTATTGTTCCTGTGTAGGTAATGTATCCTTTGTTGGAGATGCCAAATGGATAAATAAATACATTTTTAAACTTGTTTTAACTAAGAAAATGCTTCTCTGTAAGCGATGTTGCTCGGAAGAGCATCGACATAACTACAGTTGCCCGTGTGAAAACCTATCTATTTACTCAAATCCACCAGTAGTTATGGTCGCAATTTTGGATTTTTTTTCCTGACTTTCACCATCCGACCTCGCTTGAAGTTTTCGAGGTGCCCCTCCCCACCTCGAAAACTAACATCACGAAAATTAGCACATAAGTATTTACAACTCTTTACTCCCAAAACTCCCATTATTTGAATCGAGTAATGCTGTAAACACGCATTTAAATTTAACATTATCAAATTTCGCGCGAAATCAAGTTGTTGTCTTTGCATGTTTGCTATTCAAACCTAGATGGCGTTACTGACGCTAGAGATTAAGAATTTCTATGGAGATGTTCCTCTAGCCGCTCTAATTTTGCTATATTATGCTAGATGGCGCTACTAAGACTTTTATCACAATTAAAAATGAGATTTCTTCCCCTCTATTTGTATTAATTTGATTGATAAAACTAATAAATATTTATCTAACATTGCATTCTAGGTATAAGACTCAGAACACCACGTCAGTTAATATTATCACAACTTTTTATTTGAAATTCTTTTAGCTTTTTTGATTCGTGGGAATCAACCACCAACGGAAAGCGATTTTAGTAATCAGTTTCATTACTTTTTGAAATAACACAGACACAGTAAGTAAGTTTAAATGAGAATGACGTGATAATATTAAGTATTCGTTAGTACCGTTTCACGCCAATAGATGTCGCTATACGTAAATAAATTCTTCTTGAACACTTTAAATTATTTAGATAGGTTGACCGAAGCGATTGCGATGAAACAAAGACTAATATAAACTCTGAGTTATAAACAATATTTGAGTATGAAAGATAACCATATTAGTTTCGTTCTTTTGACGTGATAATTGATCTATTCAACATAGAAACTGAAAAACCGAGCTACAGACAAAAATTTTGATAAGGGTTAAAATGTCATCTGTTGATTATCCCTTACCACCCCAAGCAATTATTTTCGAAATATTTTAAATGTACAGAAAAAGTTCCTTTACAGATTTATTATATGTATAGATTATTCTCCTACATTTTGTCACCTCGTTAATAGAAACAAGTGTCATAAAGTGTATCACCATGCGAATAAAATGTTGTACATTTTTAGAAAAAAAAACTTAAATGCTTGAGAAGTCCTTACATTTTAAGAAAACATTAAAGTTTTACGTTTACATTAATTTTATTTCGTACTTTTAGTTAATTCCAAGTACCTATAAGCTTATTTAAATTAGTTAATTAATATTATTTTCGTTTAAGTGATTAAATTCAATCAGCAAATTCCGTCAAGCCCATGAACTAGGAGGTTTATTATGGAAATGTCTCACTAAAAACGGAACTATGAGTACACTACATCCCAAAACTCACTCAACCGCCCATCGTCCACAAAAACGTTTACATTAATTTAACACCATAACATAGGAAACTTGGTACATTGTTAAGCTAAGCTTAGAATTAAGTTATTAAAGGCTTCTTCAGACAACCGCGACGTGACAGCGCAGCTCATTTCTTGCAGAACAATTTCCATAAATTTTTCATAGAAATTGTTCTACGAGAGTTGCGTCTCACTGTCGCTTTGAGCCTGTTTGTGGGAGCCTTAAGTCAATGCAAGCAAGGTGTCTCACCAACATTTTGTTAGTATACGCCCTATTCAACATTAGTATTGTTAGTTGATGAGGGCCAAACTCTTACCTTTTGGTGATACGGCTATGATTTCAACCCGGTCTGCAAATAAAATGAACGAAATTATTATGAGTGTTAAAATCTCTCCTTTCTCACTTCTTTCCACTATATTTTTATTAGTCACTGTTTTGATAGGCCAGTGCAGTGACAGCAGCACAATTTTATATTTCAGGACAATTTTTTATTTTTTTTTTGAAATCCGAACATTGTTTTAACAAGGTAACTTTGTAAACAAACGGTTTTCGCAATTATTGTCCTAGCTGTCCTAGCTCGCATGGACTAACTTTTAAATCTAGGCTAAAATAAACATCTAAATCAGCTAAGTGGTTTTCGAGTTAAAGGCTCACTAATAAGCGGTCAGTGACACAATGATTTCTCTTTATTTAAGGAAGAATCTCTAGGCTTTGTTATAGTTTTTCATTCTGAACGGAAGTCAAATTAATTGGGACAGGGGCAAGAGGACGATGATGAGGTATTTATAGAGAATTTCATATTTTATTTTCACCTGGCCCAATGGCTGCCTGTCTGTAATCAAATCTTGTAAGCTGAATTTGACCTACTTCCCGGATTTATATTGAGCTGAAAGAACAATGCCCACTTCCCATACATTTAAAAACCTGATAATGAATGTTTATGTGTAGGTAGTTATGCGGTATAGAGGAAAGACTAACTGTATCATAATAGTATTTTTTACGATCTAAACGCTAATACTTTATGTTACTTTTTGGTTATGATTTGCCGTTACGCACCAAATATAAAGAAATAAATGTGTTAAAACTAATTCTTAACGCTCAGAAATTAGTCTCGAGATCCAGGGGCGTAGGTAAATAGTGCCATATAAAGAAAGAACACACACAAAATGGCACAGTACACAACGAGACGCAAGCACAACAACGAAACTGTGCGCCGAAGCCAAAACTGCCAATAGCAAAACTCTCAAATGTAAAAAAAAAATCCGTTTCAATCATGTGAACTCAATTACATACTACATGATTAATTGTTAATTATTATGTTAATTTTAATTAATCTGTATTTTAATAAAGAAATACTTAATGATTAAATAAAACGTAGGTAACATTATGTATAAAAATCCGAAACAGAGTTGAATAAAGTCAAGTAGTTGAGTGTAAAATGGAACGTCGTAAAAAAAAATATAGTTGAAATGCGTCCTATACAAGGTAATACGTTAACCCGTTACATAGAATAAGCGTATAGAAATGTATAAGAATATTTTTTCCCTGCGTTTCTTTTAACGTTGTGATAAACGCATTTAATAAATGTACAATTCAATGCTGAATTTTAAGATTTATTTGTGAAAAATGGGCATTCTTCTTTTGCATGTATATGTAAATTCGATGACAGTGTAATACTATTATAAAAGGGAGCTGATCTGATGATGAAACCGGAGTGTGGCCATGGGAACTCCGCAATAAAACGACGCAACTCCATAGATTTTGGGACCATTTAATTCGTCTTACAGAAATTACTAAACTAGTTATTTAACATCATTGTTTTTTTTATTAATACAAGCTTTTATTAATGAACTAAAAGTATGCAATTAAACTTACGTAAACATAGAATTCTTAAATGCTTGAGACGTCCTTCTTACACTTTTAGAAAACATTATAGTTGTACGTTTACATTTATTTTATGTATCTACTACGTTTAGTTAATTACTAGCATAAGCATTTAAATTTATAAAAAATATTTTCGTTTATCTCATTAAATTTAATCAACGAATCCGCCAAGCCCATGAACATTCCAATTAACAGCCTTACTAGGAGGTATATTGTAAAAATATTTCACCACAAACGGAACTATAAGTACACTACATCCAAAACTCACTTAACCGCCCATCGTCCACAAAAACGTTTACCGTAATTTAACACCATAACGTAGAAAACTGCTGGGTTCACGAGGGTCCATCCATCTTGTTCCTGACATGTCTATGAGTTATGTGCTCCTGGTCCTGCACGCAGCAATAGATTTTGTTTACTCTCATTATTTCACTTGTCGTGTCTGCAAAGCGTTTAATGTAAGCCCGGCTTTTTGTTTTGTAATTAACAATGAATGGGGAAAATTTTGCTGAGGTATTGTTTTTTATTTTGGTTAAGATTCTGACGGTGTCAGCTAATCTATTCTACACTAATCTGACCGTTAACTCTAAGGCAATATTAGCTTCAAGTGAGCCGTTTAGAGTATTTCTCTAGCACCAACTAGAATGATCCCTGCTATATTATAAATACGAAAGGAACTCTGTCTGTCTGTGTGTTACGCTTTGACGCCTAAACCGCCGAACCAATCGTCATGAAATTTGGCAGAGATATAGCCTGGAATATGGTGAAAGACATAGGCTACATTTTTACGCGATAACCGTCATCCTTTGCGGGCGAAGCCGTGGACAAAAGCTAGTTACAAAAAAAAATAACTTAACAAATAATAGGAGCAAATCGAACTAATGTTATTACTTAATTGCATAAAATTCAATTCCAATTGTTTAATACGGATTTTTAGAGTTGTCTATTCGTTCAGAAATAAATCACTTCGTGCGAATCAGCCAATAAGCCAATCTTTCAAGTGAACTCTAAGTAGTTTTTTGTCACAGTTAAGTACTGTAATAAAATTAAGTTCAAGCTAATCGTTTCTCGTCTTACTAGCCATGTTCAGCTTTACTATTATCGTTATTTGTCAAATCAAAAGTTCTCTCTCTTAATATTTCATGGGAATTACGATATCGAAACCTTACATGACACAGTAAACAGTTCAAATTATATTAGTAACTCCATGTGAACCCGCATCCGCTCGCGACGGGCCCAACAAAATTGAATGATTGATTACCCAAACTAGCCCGTACATGTAACGTTTTTATTATTTTTAGAGGAGTTTTCGTTTATCCCTGTCAGTACAGAAACCTCTTTGATGTGGCGTTT
The DNA here is from genome assembly GCA_949987655.1 of Polymixis flavicincta. Taxonomy (NCBI): domain Eukaryota; kingdom Metazoa; phylum Arthropoda; class Insecta; order Lepidoptera; family Noctuidae; genus Polymixis; species Polymixis flavicincta. The sequence goes on along the minus strand of OX465173.1, from coordinate 7,702,482 downwards.
ACGATACGATTTTCCATTTTGAGGGATTTTTTCTGAGTTTGATTTAGTTTGGGTAAATTGTGTTTTGAAGATAACTTTTCTTTGTTGCGGGTTTGTTTACCTTTTTGGAGTAATGTGTAATCATACTCGTATTTCTTTTAAACTGGGAGTGTGATATGAGTAGTCCAAAATCGCGTGTGCCTATAGCATACGCGATATATTTTTTGGACAATTTTTTTTAACTCATTTTTATGGACAACTCACACTTGACAAACAAAACGAACTATGCCAAGGTTTTTTTCATAGAAAACGAGCTGATGGTTCCTAAGACAATTTTCCCATATCTGCAACGGATTTGGATTTACCCATACTGCATCTGCCCAGCCTTTGCCTTCCGTCTAAACGGATGCAGCTGATAACAGTATTTTACATGGAATGATTGCCTATCTAAATTCTAGGAATATGTCCAGCAGTGAACTATTGTAGTCTATTGATGACAATAAATATAAACAGAAACCCTTAGTGACTGGGTTCTGGAGGTCAGATACCTCCAGAACCCAGTCACTAAGGGTTTCTGATAATGAGTATTAAAATACGATAAGCCCCGTTAAGACTACCTATGCCAGGGATGACGAACCAATGGCACGCGTGCCTTTGGTGGCACGAAACAAAATAATTTGGGCACGACAGTCTAAGTCACGCCATGGTAGATTCAGTATGATAAGAGTATGGTAACTTCATCTTCTTAAGCCTGCCTGCCGTACCTTCAAATGATTTTATACTATCATATGACCTTAATACCAGATATTAGAAGTTGCACTAATTTGTTCTTTCATTTAAATAAGGTAGTGTGATGTTGATTACTATATCACTATACCATAGTAGAAGTCTATTTTTGTTTACATTTAAAGACTTCCAATGATTGTGAAAGTATTTAGTTTGTTCTGGTAGTCAATAAGTCAAGATTGATTGTTGGCACGTCAATGATTTTTTTTTTAAATCGCTCGTAGAGGTTAAGAGGTTCGCCATCCCTGACCTATGCCGTCCCAGTGCAAAACGCCCTCTGTTTAATAAGCACATGAAAAAAATTAGCAGATTAGCTTCAGAAAGAGACTGGCCTACAATTTTAGTGACGGAGGTGTGTGAGAGAAAACTGTAATTTTCCTTTAAAGGCTCTCTTAGACCGGTGCGATGCAACAGCGCGGCACGACACTAGTAGAACAATTTCTAAGAAAATTTCATGGAAAGTGTAGCCTTTAAACTCGATGTACCATTGAGCCGGTTACTGTGCTAGGTAGGCACCAGGTAGTGCCTACTAACAAAGTGAAACACATCAACAGGAGCTTTGTATTAGATAGACGTATTATAGGCCAGTCTAATTAGAGAGAGTTATTATACCTTAAAAATAAACACAAAAAAACATGTGCCAGTTGATTCTTTGACATGATACCATGTAAAAGAAGTAACTGGTTTATACTAACTGGGTATATTTTTTTGCGTTTATTTTTAGGTATAACTCTCTCTATTTCTTGTAATGAAAGTTATGGGAAATCAAAAGAAACACGTAGACCAATATTTCGCCAGTCTTGTTACGTTAAAATACCATGTAATTCACCATGTTTATTGCCATCAACCGAGCACAAATCCAGACCTCAGGGTACTACTAAGAAATACCAGATGAAAACTCATTAGCACTTCCCAACCCGGGAATGAAACCCAGGACTTCCTGCTCAGCAGTAGCGTATAATAATATGGTTCACAAAATACCCGCTTGGATGTGGAGTTGCGGACACCAGTCCCATAGACTATAATATACTAAAATATGATTTGATGTTTTCCTATGTATTACTATACAGGATACGTTTTTAACCAGTGCGCAAACTGTAACCATCAATTCAGCATATTATTTTAGACCCAGCGCAGATTTTTTTTGGATATACAAAAAAAAAATGCTGTTTCATAGAAAAGTGCAATACCTGCGCGGTCAAAATGTATGGAACAGCTGATATTTTTTTGCAAAACCGACTTATCCTGTATACAAGATGTTGTTTTGCATCCTCGTCAAATTTCAGGTAGTTGTCATAAAAGACATAAATAATCAATTGAAAGTACAGTACCGGGCAATAACTAATAAGCGCTGCTTTTTTTTGTTGTTGAAATTTAACAGTATTTCAGAATTAAACCCTTAATTCAATACAAATAAAAGAGAATCACCCGTCTACGCACACAGCGACAATGCAGCTGTGTGCGTGAGTGTCGACGTCTTACCTACGAACCAAATTCAAGCGTGCGCGACCGAGCGGCGAGCAATGAATGACCTGAGCGACCGGTAGCAATAATTTTACCTAATTTTATTTCGAAAATCACCTACATTATTGTCATTTTAGTTTGATAATTACCTCTTTTTAAGCATCATTAGAATACGGAAATCTTACTAATGACAGTACCTAATACTAGTGCGCCAAAGAAAAGTTCACTGACCAGGTATCAGATGATTAATAAAATGTTCGTTTTGCTCTAATGCTATCGTTCAGCCTAAACTTTTCGTAATGATTTTGTTTTTATTTGTGGATTAAATTGGTTGATTTGAAATTTTCTTTACTACTCAACGGGCTTAGGACCGGTAATAATACCTACCTACCTTAGTTGATGTACCGATCTACTAAGTTTAAAAATGTTTTTTAGGTTTGATGGAAATGGAAAGATTTGCTAGTTAAGTGTAAGTAGGTGGTGATACTTTCGACTCTTAGGTATTATTGGCGTAGTCAAAAATTTAAAATCAACTTATTTTTACACTAATAAAATTGATTAAGCTAACAACGTATTTACAAAATGTACAAATAAATAAATTACCTACTTAAGTTACCCGGAGGAGTTGTTCAAAGTTGCCACCTTCACACTCTTGGCACGATCGAGCACGACGTAGCTGGTTTTCCTTTAGTTTACGTAACACTAACACATTCGTTTTAAAGTGTCGAAAGCACTAATGATCCTTGCACGTACACTGTGGTGTGGTGCACTCCAAAGCGTCGACCAGCCTCCCGCGTGCTTGCCCGTGGTTCTCGCTGAAAGTTTTCCAGGATGTCTTCCTGCAAGGCGACAGGCAGGCCTACCTACGCTGCCGCGAGCTTGAGCATGCCGGGGAACGTCAAACTACCGATGATCCCGCAGTCTCTGCGTAGCAGCCAGCATGACGCTCTGTGATGGGGGTTCCCGATCGGGAAACATTTCCGTGAACATCCGGATGGCTCCACGTAGGCTGTCTCCACTGATGGCATACAGGCGGACCATCTCCACCAACTCGACATTAGTGTAATTGTCCGTTATCTTGCACTCTGTATCGAATGACGTCTCAACAATTTACCGAGAACTGAGAAGCGCGCACGCACATTTCGGCGACATCAAACACACTGTTGGTCCGGGGGCGGGCGGGGAGCCGCGCACGCGGCGCCCGAACGAACGATCGCGCATGCGTTGTGAAGTGAATGGTTGTGAAGTGGATTGTTTGCGTTTGTGTGTGAAAGCGCGGTTAGGCTAGTAACAGACGGGCCGCGTTTAAATACTGCTGGTTCACACTTACGGATTTTAGTAAACAGGAAAAAATATTTAAAAAAATACCTAGGTACCCATTTTATTGTTGATTTGGGTCGAGAATCATTATAGACCAGGGTAGAAGCCTTTAAAAATAATGAAAAGTGAAAAAAAAATATAATAGAATGAGACCCATTAGAAAAGGAGGGAAATATGATAAAAATGAAAGGAAAAATAATTTACGGGCGATCTGAGGTTGGGAAGGGGATGGGGGTGAGTTTTTAAGGGTAAAAAACGGTTTTTCTCGATTTCCGGCAAAACTAAAAGTCCTATCGAAAAACGTCAAATAGAAAAGTTGTAGATAATAAAAAGATCTAAAACTTTTGTATTTACACTTTTTTCACATAACCTCAAAATTTATGTGAAAAATTCAAAAAACCAAGGTTTTGGTTTTTTATTTTTATCTTTTACAAAAAAAAATTTTTTTTAACGAAATTTTGTGAAAACTTACCTTTTTATGTCCCAAATACGCTGTAATTTATTTAATTAAAAATATTTATTTTTTCACCTTATTTTGAATTAATATCGAAAAAACACCCTAATTTTCAATCGAAAATTCACCCGTCAAAATATCAGCTTTTTTCAAAAAGTTGGTGTGGTTTCTGTTCGTTGGAATCTCTACTTTCCGATAGTAAAAAAAAAAAAATATATGTTACAATGGTAAATCTTCTCAGAAAATGCAAAAATTCAAAAAAAACTTGAATTCGAAAATTGCAAATGATACAAACTGATTCATCCATACTGATAATCTGAAAAGACAAAATCGAATTAATAATGTCTTCACTATTTAATCGTGAATAAACTCCCATGAAAAAAAAAAAATATTAAAGAAATCAATGTCAAAATGTATAAATAATATATTATAAATCTATAAAAAAGTATAAAATATACATGAAAATCGGCCAAAAGTTTGTTTTATTAGAAATATATTTACGATATATATTTTATATATTTTTTATAGATTTTAAATATATTTTTTATAGATTTTGAAATATATTTTTTTTCATGGGATTAACTAAATTTGTTTGTGCAAAATTAAGGAGATAATTATTTTTTTATCTTGTACTAAAATATCATTTAATTTCAATCTTTAGGTTATGTTAAGTTAAGCATACTATTTTTTAAAGAAAATATTACGATTTTTATGGTTGAGTTGATGGATACAGATAAAAATAGAGATAGTATTTACCTTCCTATGCAGATTCGAAAAGTTTTATTGTTTTTTTAAGTAAACTTGTCACAATTATCTTTAAGAAACTCAGCGTGCACGTGTATTTTTATAAACGATGTTGTATACTGTACTGTATTTCGAATACTGGTTAGGCTAGCGGTTGTAACAGCTGCTACGAAATATATAGTATATAATAGTAGGTATGTATGTAGTAAGACCCAGACCCGCCTAGCCCCTTCCCCACTTCTCCACGAAATACCTTTTGATGGGCTACAATTTTTCGTAGGTCACTCAGGTATATCTACTCAGGTATATATATAATTTATCTCAAAATAGTTATAAATAAGCATCTACGTATATAATTTAAAGAAAATTAGACAACTTTCTCCAAATATTGTAGATGTCTTATTAAATATTAATTTAATTAACTTATTTGTTTGTTAATTATAGTAGTATATTTTTATTTGCAATTTTTTTGTTATCAACGTCACATGTAATCTAACGTTTTTCGAGTAATTAAAGTCTAAATTTTAATAAATAGCTCAAAATTATTTATAATAATTAAAAATTTTTTTTCAAATTCAAGTTTTTTTTTAATTTTTGCGTTTTCTGAGAAGATTTACCATTGTAACATATATTTTTTTTTTCACCATCGGAAAGTAGAGATTTCAACGAACAGAAACCACACCAACTTTTTGAAAAAAGCTGATATTTTGACGGGTGAATTTTCGATTGAAAATTAGGGTGTTTTTTCGATATTAATTCAAAATAAGGTGAAAAAATAAATATATTTAATTAAATAAATTACAGCGTATTTGGGACATAAAAAGGTAAGTTTTCACAAAATTTCGTTAAAAAAAAAAAAATTGTAAAAGATAAAAATAAAAAACCAAAAACTTGGTTTTTTGAATTTTTCACATACATTTTGAGGTTATGTGAAAAAAGTGTAAATACAAAAGTTTTAGATCTTTTTATTATCTACAACTTTTCCATTTGACGTTTTTCGATAGGACTTTTAGTTTTGCCGGAAATCGAGAAAAACCGTTTTTTACCCTTAAAAACTCACCCCCATCCCCTTCCCAACCTCAGATCGCCCGTAAATTATTTTTCCTTTCATTTTTATCATATTTCCCTCCTTTTCTAATGGGTTTCATCCTATTATGATTTTTTTTGGTTTTAAAAATTATCGACCCTGGACTATTAGCATAATAACGTCCTTGAATTTGACTAGGATGCAAATCAACATCTTGTATGGAGTGTGGAGTGTTTAAAATGAAAAAATTTGCAACAGTACAATTACCAAGCAAAAACCTTATAATCGTTCAGGTCGAACAGTTAGCCAAAACGTTACGGAGTAATTCCAGGCCGAGCCCAATTCCGACATGTTCCCTTATCGCCCTTAATTTTGTTCCTAAAATAACGTTGTGGGTAAAGTCAATGTCGTTTCAATGAACGTTTATTGCTACAAAAATGTTGCTTCCTTTGTTAACGATACGTTTATATATAACCTTATTCGTACTGGTATTTATCATTTTTAGACCGGAAGCACCTATCTGATACTTCAAATAGCATAATTACCTTCCTCGTAACTAACTACTTAGGTACTTAAAATACAAAGATCTCATCTCTGCACGTCCTGGAATACAAACCGATGCAATATATCGTAAGGACTTTTCGCTTTTTAACCCACTTCAAAAAGAAGGAGGTTATCAATTCGACATGTTTATGTATGTTCGGGCACACCTCCGTCATATGTAGACGGATTTGCAAAATTATTATTTTTTGTCCGAAAGGGATTTATTCTGAAATGGTCCCAAATTTCATAAAGATCTGAGATGCGTTTCAGACAACGGAACTCTACCAAAAACAGCAAATTAACCGCGATTGCTGCTATCGCATAAATATGCATTGTTTTGACAAAGGATCATGAAATTTGGAATTGGTGTAGGGTAGCTACTATAGCGAAAAAGTGAAAAATAAAAACTATTTCCAATAATAAAAATAAAACAATCGACTTCCGGAAAAACACTACAAAGTGTAAAATAACTTTAATTTCCGAAGTCGGTGACTTTGGTCATGTATTTAATGAATTTATTGTCACTGCCTTCCGAAATTAAAGTTATTTATCACTTTGTAATGTTTTTCCGGAAGTCGGTTTGTTTTTGTTTTGCAACAATGCACATTTATGCGATAACAGCAATCGCGGTTAATTTGCTGTTTTTGGAAGAGTTCCGTTGTCTGAAACGCATCTCAGATCTTGAAAAGTCTTTCTTTTTTTTTTGAAAAGTTTTTATTGAACGTATCTTTGAACATTGATTCCATTTAAATGAACTCCTCTTTCAAACTACAGCTCGCCATCTGTCACAATCCTAACATACTCCTTTTGCTTCGTTTACGTTCATACATCAGAGGGGGGATTGTGTAACACACCAACGTTAGAAATGGCTTACATTTGGACATTTAAACAACAGTCATTGCATTATTTAAGTTGTTGAGCAGACAAATTGCTCGAACATATGAAGCAGTGGAATAGCATTAACCTTCCGAATGATTCAGAGTCTAATGCGTGTAGGGTGCAAGTCATACACGACGGTTGCGAGTTCTATGCACATTTCTGAAGAAAGGTATGTTCTTATATGGCCTTCATAAGTGTCTACCTTTTATTAGTGGTCTTTCTTTGATAAACGATACTCAATACTCAATATCTTTATTGCTTTACCATAATGTGTACTTAGGTGGTAACTTAATAACTGAGATCAATATGGACATTATGGACCCTGTACTTTTACACGGTGATCATACTTTTTAAACTAGATGAGGTCGGCGTTTCCCATCTGAATACTCCTAGAAATAAGGCCGAAACAAACACACACACACACACACACACACATGAATACCATGTGGATTGGTGTCTGAAATGGTATTTTGAGGCAAAAACCACACAGATTGAGTGGACCAGTTCATTCATTCCTTTTACAAGTCAGAACTATGTATAGAGTCTCCTTTCAATTTTTATTTTAACATCTCTCCATCTCCAAAACCAATTTGCCTAGTCATTACGCTACTATATTGAGGTTGACTTCAAATTTAACCGTTTGCAGCTGAACTCCACAACCCAGTTACTGGATAAATACCTCTTGGTAAACCAGGGTCGTCATCTCTCCATCTATCATCTGAATAATCGTTTTAACTTATACTTACCATCTCGAGAGTTGTTTAAAGTCACAAGAAGTCGAAGCATTTATGTGTTTGACAGTTTTGGCACATTTGTTGCCTGTGATTTAGAATCATAATTTTATGTCAGTCAGTTCGGTAATTTCTTTCACATTTTACATCTTAAGCAATGGATCTTCAATGTCTTCATGTTAAAACTATCTCAGTGGCATCTTGTCATTAGTTTCAAGTTTCAAAGTGGACTACACAGATGTTATCACTTTCATTTTCAATCCAGACTATTACAAAGTTAGATGAGGGATCTTATCGTGTCGATATGATGAGATGGGCTCTCATTTCCTTTGAAACTTTCAGAAGAGTCAATTTATTCGTATGAGTAGGTAGTAACTTTCGTCTTTAATATGGTACTTTTATGGTGTATCAGCTTTGATTTTTGCTTGACAGATTTTTAAGACGATGGTCGAGAAACATCTCTCTAACAAGATTTATTTTCTAGCATTTTATGAGGAAATGGTAAAATATGTATCTGTATATGATTGACTAATTATGGTTAACTAACAGCTGCACGAGTCGATTGATCAGGTTAAGCTATGCTTGCCGCAGTTGGTCCACGGATGGGTGATCATCTTTACAGACTAAGACCCTCCGTGCCTCGGAAAGTACGTTAAGCCTTTGATTCCGACTGTCATTCGTAGATCTTTGACAGTCGTTACGGGTCGTCAGAAGCCCGAAAGTTTGACAACCAGTCTTACCAAGAGTATTGCAGGTCAGATAGGCAGTCACTCCATGTAAAATACTGGTGCTCAGCAGTATCCGATAAGACTGGAAGTCGACCCCAATGTAGCTGGGTAAAGGCTAGGCAGATGAAAGTATATGTTATTCTAGTTTGGTTCCTTTTTAGTCCTGGTATCTACGAATGTGCATATTCTAAAGCCACAAGCGTGATATATATTTTATTGTTATCTTAATTGCTCCATTTAATAACATCGAATTCACCAATTTAAGCTCGGATAAAACCGATGCATTCAGCTTTAGAATTTATCCTGTAAAGCGCTTACAAATTCAAAACCTAACATTTTTCATCAAAAATTCTAGAACGTGCGTCGAATGTTGATGTTATGCAACCAAGCTTTCAGAAAATGGAGACACAACGCGATATGCTATAATCCTTTGTTTAGTTTAACTCTTAAGGATAGGTACACTCGATCTTCTAATCCACTACATCATTCATTTAACACCAAGTCTATTCTCCGAAGAATGCAGACGAGTTGGTGCTGAACTCTTATTACACCAGAAATATTTAGCCCGTTATTGTCACAGGAATCCGTTGGATGCAGAGAGCACAGACCTGGTCGAAGTGGTGGAGCTTGGGTGAGCCTATGTCCAGCAGTACCCGAGGTGGCGGCGCGTATTGTTCCACGCGCGGCCCTTGCCAGCCTGAGGTGGCAGCACCAGCCGGGGATTGTGGAAGGCGCACAAGTTCTCATGATTCACGGTCCAAGTATGGGAAGGGAACACCGGAGTAGTTTTTAGTCAGTGAGTGTCTGACAAACCCCTCTGCCGCCCCAGGGCGGAGGATATCCAATAGGGGTTTACAGCCCGAAATCCGAATGTCCAGCAGTGGACGCCTTTCGGCTAAAAATGTTGATCAAATGATGACGTTTACAACAAGCAAGACAAGCAGCGAGCTTTGTGGGCCATTATAACCGGTCAACAATCTACGAGGCTGCTACTGAAAAATTCCTGCCCAACTTGAGAAACAAACCCAAGACCTCCCGGGTCTTTTTGAGACCACGAGAAACAACGAGGCAGTATACCTACTGAAGTTCTTTCCTTTAAAGTAATAGATAAAGATAATCGTTAATGTCTTGGAAACATCGCTATTCCTTGCGGAAATCAAACTCTTTGACTCTGTAACCACATCGACCCTTTCGGTACTTAACAAAGTAAAGTCGTAGCTTAAATCTCTTTTCAGATGATCGGAATTCAATGGGCTTAAAAGGTATGTTACTTGATCTGAAAAAGCTTTCACTTCATATACAACGACGTTTGTTCAATAATTGATAATACAAAGCGCTACAAGGCTCATTTCACCGCGTGGTAAAAATCGGAACTAACGCAGCCATCTGCCAGGGGTGCGGGTTTGTTCGAAAGAGATACCACAGCCCCTGGCATACGGGCTACTGAAGGAACACGGGTGGGTTTTAGTCAGTAAAAGTTTGACATGCCCTCCTGCTCCACCCAGAGCGGGAGAAGTTATTTGATGATTTCCCACCAACAAAAAAAAAACGCAGCCATTTTGATTTTTCAATACATTTCACGAAATAATTGCACAAATGTGAAATGAGCGCCAAAAGATTTGCTTTTTAAATGCAACAGTGACTGGTTTCAACATAATGTAATAAACCTCGTTTTGATGGCAAGTTTCACTGATCGTCTGATTGTTGCAAACCAATAGACATCGACGAAATATTTAAGAATCCATAGACGATATTATAATCACATCGAAACAGTCTATGGAGTCGAAAAAAGAAGTGAACTAAAATCTAGTGTGTGACGCGAGACGTGGAAGGGCCACATCTCGCCTCACACACGAGCTTTTATCACAAACGTTTTCACTTTACTTCCTAGAGCTGTACCGTTATCGATAATGCTCTTTGTGAGTGTTAATGACACCCCTAGCTTTTGTAATAAAACGACTGTTGCCGGTTTTATCGGTTCTTAGAACTTCTTTACTAGCAGTTTTCAGCGGTTTTGCCCGCGTGGAAGTTGAAAATTTTCCAACGGGAACGTACTACCGGGATGAAAAGTACCTATTGTGTTATTCCAAGTTAGAAACTATCTGTTTGCCAAATTTCATCCGAATCTGTACCACCGTTGTTGTGTGATTGAGTAACAAAACATACAAACTAACGTATATAATATTAGTAAGATTATACTGAGAGAGCTTGATAGAGAAGGTACCTACTCCATTTTATCTGACTTTTTTCTATACGTAAATACTATTATCAGTCAGTGTACCATTGGTTTTATGGAACTCTTTTTTTAAAATCGCTAGGCTGTTAATGAAAATTTATAAATTGGGTATATTTATTACTGCAATAAAATAATCATTATTAACTTGTAAATTAGTGGCAATAACAAAATAATTGAATTTACTTACAATACAACCCTTAAAAAAATCTAACAACAAAATTCATTTCGATAGCAAATCTTTTGGAGCTCATGGCTAATGAAAATAACCACACGGGTCGATCGGAGGTTAAGCTACGCTTGCCGCTGTCGGATCGTGGATGGGTGATTATCCATAACTTATGGAAACTCTGCCGTGCCTCCGAAAGCTCGTTAATCAGTTGGTTCCGGCTGCTATTTGTAAATCTCTGACAGTCAATACGGGTAGTCTGAAAGCCCGAAAGTCTGACAATCAGTCTTACCAAGGAGTATCGTATTACCCAGTTACGGGGTTGTGGAGATCAGATAAGCAGTCGCTCCATGTAAAATACTGGTATTCAGCTGCATCCGGTTATACTGGAAGCTGACTCTAATATACTTGTGAAAAGGCTAGGCAGTCGATTAACTCATAAATTAGAATTTCGTAGGTAAGCAAAACAATAATGAAATCATTTCACTTAAGTAACTGCTTACAACTCATAAAAATATCTAACAACAAAATTAATCATATCGATATCAAATCGTAGAGTGGGAAACCTCCCACAAGGTGGACCGATGACCTTGTGAAGGCTGCGGGAATCCACTGATGAAGCACAAGACCGGTCGAAGTGGAGGAGCCTGGGGGAGGCCTATGTCCAGCAGTGGACGTCTTTCAGCTGAAATGATGATGATGACATCAAATCCTAGAATATTAGTGTAATACACACACTTCGTAATATATCATCCACGGTCCAAGCAAACGACTTCTTCCCAATTTAAAAATCGAAATTTTAAATGTTTTAAATTCGAAAAATATTTCACCAGAGTTCTAAGCGCTGCCCCGCAGTTACTTCGGTTCCCTCCCGCCACTAATAGGCCTTCCTTTCCAGGTTAGTTAAGGTTATAAGTTCGTTATATCCAACCGTCTGTGGCTGTGTTCATGCATTGGTGCATATCTGGAGCAATTAATTCGTAATTACATGTAGATATTTTGCATCTGCTTTAATTAATTTAGTTGCGGATTTTGATGTAATTTCGAAGGCTGATATTAGGTCGTGAGTATTGCACGATGTGTATTAATAAACCAAGTTTTTGTAAAAGTTGTTTGTCTCAAAAAAGGGAAGATACTATGGAACGTCGCGTCGTGTTTTCAAACGAGTTGCCGCAAAATGTGCAAAAGTTCTTAAAAAGGTTGGTTGGTTTAGTGAGTCTAGCAGAGTTTTTCTTAAGTAGGCGACTAAATGACAACTTAGTAAATGTAACCTTAGTTACATAAGTTAGAACGGAAGTCCTTTTTTACACTTTTGAATAATTTTCTAATTTATACCGACCTCAACTCAATTCTTTTGTAAGCGTACTTCACAGAAAACATCAAAAACAGGCTTCAGAAATGCAACCTTCTTTTTATACATTTTCGTTTTAAGCCCACAGAGTCTTCATCGAAGTAACGGTTCTTTTTTCAAATCATCAATCATTCGTTTCCATTCAGCCGTCGAAAAAACGTTTCAACTTACAACGTTATTGTTCTGAACCTAAGGCTGTGGGCAGACTGAGTCAAGACTGACTATTATGGTCAACACACACTGAGTAGAACGAGCTCGAGCCGTTTTCATTGAATATTTCGACTCTTAATTTCATCTTTGTCTCATAATTCAAAGTTACCTAAAATCAACTAACTGGACTAAAGAAAAGCAGTAATTGTTTTACTACTCTTCACAACAAATCCCAATAAATTGAAAACCGAAGGGGGATGCATTAAGATAGTAGTGAAATTCTTGCAATTTCTAGCTTCTTCTGCTCTTGCAATTTTCAGTAAGTATCAAGTTGTTTGTTGATCAAAACGTATGTTTGTAACATGTAAAAGTCATTCTATGAACTTAGGAGGGTTGTTTGATAATTTTAATAATTATACTTATATAAAGCCTTAATTGTCACGGTCGCAAAATATATTTTGTTCATCATATAGCCTGACACTGACTTGAAACTTGCAAAAAACGTAATAAATAGCCAACGTCCTTAAAAAGGTTTAAACTATCTATCCGTTTTAAAATAAACAGACCTTCTCGTTTTGTGACGTACAAGTGACATTCAACCTTAGTGTGATAAATTACGAGGTCAATTATAGACACAGTACACACAACTAGAGTAGAATACAGTTTTTCTTAGGTCAAAATCTTCGATCAACAATAGTAGGATACTAGATTTCCGAGGAGCTCATCAAAAACGGCAAGACTACAAAGAGGTATTTTTAGTTGTACAAAGTTTTTTGAACCCTATCACTTAGCTTTTATGTTTCATTTTTCCATAAATATTTAGGTTCTTATTTTTAAAATACGTTAAATTTCAATCGAAGCTGTCAATATATTGCAATTTGCAAACGAGAATACATTTTATGCTATGGGTTTTAAAGTTTATAATCAAGCTGTATGCAATCGCGGCCACTTGAAGCGATGTGTTTTTGTTCCTAGTCCTTATTTAGTGAAAAGGTTGATCGAAGGTGAAAATAGTGTTTTAGTACATTTAAGACAATTAATTATGAATAACATAATATTTGACGTAGAGTGGGAAGGCCTCCCACAAGGTGGACCTATGACCTTGTGAAGGCCGGAATCCGCTAGATGTGGGAAGCACAAGACCGATCGAATGGAAGAAGTCTGGGGGAGGCCTATGTCCAGCAGCGGACGTTTTTCGGCTGAAATGATGATGATGTTGAATATCAGACTGTTTTCTTGCAAGTGAAACCTGTTTCACTCTGGTATGCACACAGTCTATCCGGCCACAAGCTAGGTATCTCAAAATATAAAGTATTTTCCCCGACATATTGTTGGCAACCACCGCAGATATTTTTTACTGCCGAATCGGCTGTAAAGTTTGACATTACGTAGTGCTTTTGTGGTCTGTTTTAAATGCTTTGGAGAATGTAAATTGTAGTGATATGTTTTGTTAACTTTTTTTTGCCTTACTGTTGTCACAGCTGTGTAAAACATTAGGCATTTGGTTCACAGGCAACTGAGGGAACACGGGTGGGTTTTATTCAGTAAAAGTCTGATACGCCCTTCTGCTCCAGCCAGAGCGGGGGATGTTATTTGATGATTTCCCAGCCTCAAAAAAGAAAAAAGAATGCATCGTCACCTCGACCATCATCATCATCTGCCTAGCCTTTTCCCAACTATGTTAAGGTCGGCTTCGAGTCTAACCAGATGCAGCTGAATACCAGTATTTTACATGGAGCGACTGCCTATCTGACTTCCACAATTCAGTTACTGGGTAATACGATACCCCTTGGTAAGACTGGTCGTCAGACTTTCGGGCTTCTGACGACCCGGAACGACTGTCAAAGATCCACAAATGACAGCCGGGACCAACGGCTTAACGTGCTTTCCGAGGCACGGAGGGGTCTTGGTATGTAAAGAAGGTCTCCCATCTACGGACCAACCGCGGCAAGCGTAGCTTAACCTGATCGATCGACCCGCGCAGCTATTGTTACTTAGCCACAAGCCCCTCGACCTCAACCAATAAATAAAATTTCATCATTCGCCTATTTGTGGCGATACTCAATTTACTAGCACAAATAGTTTCAAGCTGCTTCATCGCTTCAACCTCTAGCCGTTTGAAAAAAAACTTTTATCTTTCATTTAACTATTGGATTGTGCGACAGACGACCGTCCGATATACTTTATAAAAATACTGGGAATTAAACTAAACCTTCTACCTGGATGGTTCATTCAAAAATAATATATATTCGACCTTAGAATTATGAAATAATTTCGAGGTTAACTATACGCACTCGTAAGACTGGTAGTAAGATTTTTTACTGACAAAAAGGCAAATCTTTGTCAAGACCAAGGTTATGGTTCGCCCAGTAGTGTACTGTGGGCAGCATCTATTGGGTACCCCAGTTGTATTAAAATTTTAATACAACTGCGTTACCCAGTAAAATTGATACAGCCCACTGTACATTCAATCAAGAAAAATTTTAATTTCTTGTTGTGAGATTTCTATCAAGCTCTACTAAGCATCCTGAAAGATAGAAAATAAACTAGCTGAGGGATAGCGTTTGACTATTTATAGCCGCAATAAAACCGTATATGAGCCTTGGAGCCATCAACACCTTGAGTGAACCAGAGAGAGCCAATAAAAGGTGGATGCGTTACTATAAACAGCGGAGTACGAATAACATTGGAATAGGTCAGAATAAAATTGGAATAAAACCTAGGATACATTGGTTTGGGAGGTATCTAGCTTTGTTGTGAGGGAAAAAAGGCTTGCCTTTTGGATCTGGGAAGTTTCATTGTTGTGTTGGTAGACGTACATAATATAGCATTGATTAAGTAGGTATCGAATTACAACAGTAAATAGGATCAGTATGGATGGGAAACTTATGGACGTCCATTTGGAATGTTCGAGAATATTTAGGGAGTACTATGACATTTTCGTATCTCTAAAAGCAAAGAGTGTTGACCCTCTCATAGCTGCCGACCTAAATTCTGACCCACAAATCACTGATAGGATCAATATTTCAGTTACTTGTGAAGGAAATTCTAAGCATTCAGAGTTAAGAAAACTGAATTATGATGGCAAGACTTGCGTGCGTATATGTACATATGTATGTCAGCTAGAAAACGCTTTAATCCTTCGAAGTATCAGGTCGTCCTGCCAGGGGTGCGGGTTGCACGAAAGAGATACCGTGGCCCCTGGCACACAGGCAACTGAAGGAACACGGTCTGACACGCCCTCCCGCTCCACCCGGAATAGTTCCCAGCTCCCAACCTAAAAAAAAACGGGGAAGTGCCAGAGGTACCACGCGAAATTAAAATTTACTTAGGGTCTTTTGAAATTAGCAGGGGAGTCTCCTGAGACACAGCCTGTTCCACTAAATATGATTAATGATCGTAAGATCTATGTATTAAAGGAATCATAATTAGAATAGAATCGGGCGTTTCTTCCTATCCTAATTTCTATCCTATTCTAGATTGCACCGAAAATAAACTAAAAAACTGATTTCTGTAATAAAAATAATAAGTAACAGAAAAGATTTCAGTTCCATTACAATCACCGTCTTTTCTATTTTAAGCATAATAATACTAGTAAAATATGGGCCGATTAGTCGGTGGCTTTAGCAGACTAGTCACCGACTACAAATATGGCCGACTAGTTGGCTTTCCCAAATAGTCGGCGACTAGTCAGTACATCACTAGTCATAATCATTAAAATCATCAAAGCAAGTTAGAGACTTTTCCCTTTTTCAAGAAATAGAAGTAGAAAATTTCGCGGTCAACCTTAGCGTATCCGCCTTAATTGAAAATATGTGCGAGAAGTACCGTGAACAGGGGTTACTTTAATCAATATTAAACCCTGATGCTTCATATCTCATTAATGGTTATAAAAAAAATCAAAAAATATCCAATAAACTCTCGATTCCTGTAATCATACGTGAATAAATATTATTTTATAATGAGAAAAAAATTTAAACTGACTGATCAAAGCTATACGTACGATGTAGGGTTACTTCGATACCCCCCCCCCCCCATTTTATTGCGTAGTTACAAAGTAACCCCAATTATAATGCCAATACAATTTCAAAAATCAAAATCTGCCGACACGAAAAATAACTACCTTTTTTAATTAAAATTGTTAGTGAATTCCTCAGGAAACGATTTAACAGTTCTTAACAGTTCTTCCAGTGTTGCTTAACTAGCATGTTGCGTTTCATTTTACGCAATTAGCGATTTTATATGAAAAGCAAACTCATCCCGTGAATCAATGTAAGCCCGGTTCACCGGTAAGACATGAAGCTTACAGTTTGTTTTATAGCTATTTTAGATCAAAATCTGTTAAAACGTACTTCGTATGCGCATTTATGTTGTGGTTTTACCTTCTTTGACTTGTTATAATCTGGATCACGAATCCATTAAAGTATTAAATATTGAAGTACGCCTGAAAACCACTTAGCACGAAAAGGTGAAATGCTGAAAACATTTAACCACTTACTTTCAAAAAACGGTAGGGGTCGACTGAATCTGTAGTAAATTAAACCATTCAACTCATATTAATTTGTACTGAATGTTGAAAAACGCTGCGTTAGGTGTAAGTGATCTGTCACATGAACAAAATCGTAGTAATTTTCACTGAAGAATAATTGAGGTAGTATTGCGTATGACCATAGTCTGACTAAAGGATCCGTTGTTTCGGTCAAAATTCGTCAGTGTTTCGGTCAGTAGATGCCAACCTTCAGTGGGGATCATATAATATACCAAGCCTAGCGGGAAGGCGCAGTTCGGCTGCCTACGCCGTCAAGAAAATAAGACAATACACTGACGTTGACACAGCTCGGTTATCCTATTTTAGTTATTTTCACAGCGTCATGTCCTACGGTATTCTGCTGTGGGGCAAAGCCGCTGACATTCAAAATATTTTTATTCTGTCAAAACGAGCTGTACGTACGTAATTAGGTGCTAGAGTTTCTCTGAGAGATTTTTTTAAAGAAATTGGTATTCTCACGGTGGCATCACTCAAAACAACGTTTGTGTTCTTTCACCAGAATTAGCTTACCTACTGACAGTAGGTTATATGAGTTAGCATTCACACACTCCATATCATTGTTTATTTTATTTGACTGTATAAACCATTTATTTTTTATTAATGAAATTTCCATTTTTTTATGAAATTGAATTACTTACCTATTAATTTATAGAATCAAGTTCTTCCAACTTATCAGACAGCTGTGCTGCTGGGGAGTTTGTTGCGCCACTTCTTCTTCCCAGCTAAAGCACTAGGAAGTGTCGACGGGTGGGCGTTTTTGGGGACTGTCTTATGTAATTTTGACGTTCGAAAAGTGCTGACTCTCAGCCTCGTTTGAATAAATGACTTTTGATTTTGATTTTGAGACGGATTTCACACAATATTAACAAAGGACGCGCATTTAATACTAACGTTTTAAGAGCAAAAAGATAAAAAAGTTCAAAGTCATTCCAGTAATACGGGCACCGGAATCATCCGAAAACGTTTTCCACAGATTATAGATCCCAGATATAGAAAATGAGGGACCTTTTGTGAAAACCATTATTTTGTCCAACCAGTAGGTAGGTATATTATTCTTTTTTTATACGTTGTCTATAGAACACCCTCATCCGATCCTACCCAATTCTTGAATAAACTTAGCAGTCTCTTACACGACATAGACAAAAAATATAAGTCTAAAGTAAATTTAATTATAGCAGGTGATTTCAACATAAATACTTTAAAAAAAGGCCATATTGCGAACGAGTTACAGGACCTATCGAATAACTATAACATGAAAATCCATATCAATGTGCCCACACGTAAGTCATCTTGTATAGACCATATTTTAAGTAACATTCCAGATGCGACAGCAACAGTATTACCACTTCATCTATCTGACCACGACACTGCTCAAATGCTAAGTATTCCTTTAAAACATAAAACTCAAAAACTAGCCACATATTATATTTATAAGAGAGACTATAATATGGAGAACATTCAAAAATTTCGGGAATGCTTGAAGAATCTATCATGGTTCGAAATACTTATGGAAAATGATTTAAACATAGCATTCAATAAGTTTCATGAAATATTAAGCCTATTCTATAAACTTTGCTTCCCAAAAATAAAGGTAAAAGTAAATATTAATAATAGAAATAAACAAAATTGGATAAGCAAGGGGCTAAGAGGAAGTTGCAAAGTCAAAAGGACACTACGCTACATTTACTATAAAAATAAAAACTCGGCTAGCAAAATTAAATATACAACATACTCAAATTTATTGAAGAAATGTATTCATTATTCGAAAAGAAATGCTAACATAAAGTTTATAAACAGGAGTGAAAACAAATGCAAAGCCACTTGGACAGTTGTAAAAAATGAAATACTTAGTACTAACTTCAAAGATAACATAGATAACATTAAAGTTGATAACACAATACTTACAAACCCCGTCGAAATAGCATCTGCCTTCAATAATCACTACATCAATCTGGCACACAAATCAACACATACAAATACACAAATTGGCCGTAGTAAAAACTCAATTCATGATTCGATGTTTCTTAGACCGGTGTCGGAAAATGAGGTGAGAACAGAAATATTATCGCTATCCAACACGCATTCAGAGGGCTACGACGAAATTAATACTAAAATTATTAAATTATGCATTAATGAAATAGTTGGAATTCTTACACATTTAATTAATTTATCATTCTCTTCTGGAACTTTCCCAGATACCTTAAAACTGTCCATTATTAAACCACTCTTTAAGAAGGGAGAAAAAGATTGTATAAATAATTATCGCCCAATAACCTTGATACCGATTCTGTCAGAAATATTTGAAAAATGCATGTACAAAAGAATAGTTAATTTCTGTAACAAGTTTGACATAATTAATAAAGATCAATATGGCTTTCAAAAAGGCAAATCAACTACATTAGCCACCTTCTCTCTGATAAAAGCAATACTATCCAATATTAATAAAAACTATCTGACTACAGGAGTGTTTTTTGATCTGTCTAAAGCTTTTGACCTAGTGTCACATGACCTGTTGCTACGAAAGCTAGAGGTAATTGGGATAAGGGGACATGCACTTCAGTGGATTTCGTCATACTTAAATAACCGACAACAACGTGTTATTATTGCAAAATTAGGTAGAAATAATGTCATGACATCATACTCATCCGAGTATAAATGCAACAATTATGGCGTCCCACAAGGAAGTGTATTAGGCCCTATTTTGTTCCTACTCTATATAAATTCAATCACAGACATAACAAATCATAAATGCATACTATTCGCTGACGATATTTCCATTATAGTGACGTCCGATAAAAAGACTATTAATACAATTGACGACCATGAAGCAGAAATTAACAATACAATTGACAAACTAATTGAATGGCTTGACATGAATAACTTGAAAATTAATTTAGATAAATCCGTGTACATACAATTTAACAAATCAAATAATAATAAATACAATTTAAAACTTGACATACCAAAACTTAACGCGGTTACACAAACAAAATTTCTTGGAGTAATAATAGACCAGGACATCAATTTGAAAGCACAAGTGGATGATGTATCTAAAAGAATAAATAAATTCGTATACGCACTCAGAAAGGTGAAAAATATAACAAACATTAAAACTGCTATTACTACCTACCATGCTTATGTCGAATCCTTAATACGATATGGGTTCATCATGTGGGGTAATAGTACCGATAGGAATAGGGTATTTGTTGCCCAAAAAAAATGTATTCGTGCAATATATGGGCTTCAACCTGATGAATCTTGCAGGCCTATATTTAAAGAACTTGGTTTATTACCGCTACCCTCTCTCTATATTTATGAAGTTTGCATGTTTGTTAAGAAACATAAAGACCTGTTTAAAAGGGCAGATGATGTATATCCTCGAAACCGGCGTGATCCTCACAGGCTTATATTAAGTGACTTACCGAGACTGGCTAAATACAATAAAAGCTGTTTAGCCATGTGTGTTCGGGTGTACAATAAAATTCCAAGGGACTTAAAAACTTTAGATCTTAGATTGTTCAAAAAAAAATTGTATGAATGGTTAAAAATGAATAACTTTTACAGCATTAAAGAATTTACTGACGGGAGATATCTTTAAATGTAACAATATTTGCATGCTATGATATAAGCGAAACATGTATGCTCTATAATGTACCTTGAAACAACTTTATATACCATGTTTTATGCGAATAAATATTATTTATTTATTTCTATTTCTATAGAAATCTGAAATATATTGTGGTTATTCTTGGAAATGAATTCTTTAGGTAGTATTGTTAAGTTTTCTTTCCTATTGTAGAACAAATTTTCTACGACGAGCTTTTCCCACAGGAACGTACTACCGGAAAAAAGTATCCTATTAATTAGATTTTAAACAATCTGTGTGCCCAATTCCATTCAAATTCGTTCAGTCTTTCTTGCGGGATTGAGTAACAAACTTATACATTGGAAACTCTCACATCTTTAATAATAGTAGGACGTGAAGTAGAGGTTCTAAGACGTTGAAAAAATGTTCTACTTTTATGCGGCATTTACTCGTAAATAAAGAAATTAATAAGAATCTCCTAAGGACCAAGTAAACACCAAGGCCAGGTCGACAGCGCGTTGTGTTCCACGCGCGCCTCAAAGAGATGTCAGCACAAAAAATTATGGGGCCCGCAAGGGCCGATGCCTGCCAGGGGTGCGGGTTATTCGAAAGAGATACCGTCACCCCTAGCACATGGGTAGGGTAACTGAGAGAACACCGGTGGGTTTTAGTCCGTAAAAGCCTGACACGCCCTTCTTCTCCACCCAGAGCGAGAGAAGTCATTTGACGATTTCCCACGTCAAAAAAGAAAAAAAGACGTTTAAAAAATGTATCTACTTTTATGCGGCATTTACTCGTAAATAACAACCTCCGATATTAATACGAACCTCCTCGGATATTTTGATTTAGTAATGGTAAGTTAAGTAGGCAATTATTTGTAACTGCTCTCAGATTGAGATATGGATACATGCCCCTCAACAATCTTGGATTTGTCATGAAAAAGTGCAACTCTCTAAACTGTGAGACATTTTGGAAGGTCGAAGACGTTATACATTTGTTGACGGAATGTGTCCGCTTTCAGACTGTAAGAGAAAAAATAAATAATGGATCTAGAATTCATTAAAATGACATAGGATTGTTTCACGAGATTTTGTCTCTGCCACTGTCTGATGCTAAAAGTCTGTTTAGATTTGTAAGCCTTCGTTTTAAGTCTACCTAATGAATTAAAATTTGATCTAAGAGGTTTTTTTTTTTTGTATTGTAACTATAATAAGGTACGAGTACGATGGGACTGTCATGTATTTCATATAAAAATCCCTAAATAAAATAAAAATAAAAAAGGGTGGTAATTTTGGAGTACCGGGATCAATCATCATCATTTCAGCCTAAAGACGTCCACTGCTGCCAACACATAGGCCTCCCCCAGGCTCCTCCACTTCGACCGGTCTTGTGCTTCCCACATCCGGGATCAATAAATTATATTAATAAAGGTAAATATATAAAATAAAATATTAATAGTCATTTTCATCAATGAATCGAAAT
Organism: Polymixis flavicincta; assembly: GCA_949987655.1. Taxonomy (NCBI): domain Eukaryota; kingdom Metazoa; phylum Arthropoda; class Insecta; order Lepidoptera; family Noctuidae; genus Polymixis; species Polymixis flavicincta. The sequence continues at coordinate 7,680,307 of OX465173.1, read as the reverse complement.
ACTTATTTTCCTTTTTGGATGGGCGCTGTCAGCTCAAGAAAATCCTAACTAATATTATAAATGCGTCTCACTAAAACGGCTGAACGAATTTTAAAGAAATTTGGCACATGGCAAGGGCAGAAATAAGGACATGGCATGCTTTTATCCCAATATTCTTACGGGATCGAGACATATGCGGTTTTAAAGGTTCGCACCTAAAGTAGTCCAATATACATTCCTGCATTACATTTTTGCTAGCTCCACTTTTGATAGGCGCCATCTTCGAAAGTACGCTTGCCAACGAAACTTTTCCGAGTATTGATGCACTTTGCGTTAGTACTGCTTCAGTAGTTTACTGAGCTCGAAGTAACGTACAGAAAAAGGAATTCAAATGAAAGATGTACCTTAAGTGAACGTTTTTTGTTCTTAACGACTATGGAAATTAATACCTTAGCTCCTACTTAATTGGAATGAAAATAAATAATTTTGTTTATCTTTTATTCTAGACACGGTTTGCAAATAATATGTAAATACGTTTATTTTTTTACTAGATTTTGCCAACGGCTTCGTCCCCGTGGATGTCGAAAATTATCCCACGGAAACGTAGGTACTACTGGGATAAAAAATTCTATACTTATGTTAGTTCAGGTTATAATCAATCTGTGTGCCAAATTTCATCTAAATCCGTTATCGAGTAACTAAACATACAAACTTTCACATTTATAATATTATAGTCGGATTTTTTACAGGTATGGTAACAGTGACAGGTAATTGATGCTAGTGTCCTTTCAATGCTACGCAACGCTACGTAACGCTGCGTAGCGCTACGTGGCGCTACGCTTCGCGTAGCAACAAAGCTACACTATAGTTGCTACAAAAAGTTTTCTCGAAAATGTTTTATATTTTACAATAAAGATCAGTGAAATATTTTTCATTCGAATTAAACCAACCATTGATAATATAATATTCCACACAATTATTTAGCTCTACTATCAATCATGGCGTTTCCGACGCGATTTAAGCATTTACACGTATGAAAAGGCATTACAGCTACGTCGGGGCATTCACTGACAGATTTATAACTCTGAAAACGGGGACACATAGATATTAACACATACTTGGAGCAAGAACGCCCATAACAAAATACTTGGGGCAACTGTCAGTTTCGATTCGCCCCCCCTTCGTGTACGATAGAACTGTTGGCAAGAAATATTTATGATAAAGTGTACGTGCATGTAGTTTTAAGTTAGTTTTGCTTGTAAAGTTCTTTTTTTGCGTTGGTTTTGGTTGATTGATTTAGTATAGAAGATTTTAGTTGGAAAAAAATGTGACGTAATAACATAATTTATTTATTCATATAACAATTCGCATTGTGTCTGAAATATTTTGTACATTAATATTAACACAATAGATATAGCTAAAAATAATAAATTTTGAATTTCAAACAGTAGTTTCACCAAAACAGTTATTTATTTTATAGCAAAAAATAGTTGTTATATAAATGATTGAAAAAATTATGAAGGATAGTAGAATTGACAAGAGAAATTAAATAGCAACTTACTTAAAATATAAATCATCGTATGTTATGATATTATAGGGAATTCAGGGAGCAGTGGTGGTATAGTGGTAGCAGCTGCGACTTACGAGTTGTTAGTCGTAGGTTCTAACCCCGACAGGCGCCTAACTTTGTGTACATTATTTCATCACCACTGCTATCAAAACGGTGAAGGAAAACATTGTGAGGAAACCGGCGTGTCCTAGAATCAAACATCCTAATACATGAGACATGTACCAACCCGCACAAAGTGGTAGATTTCGACCCACTCCCAGCAGTGGGAACATTATAAGTTGATTATGAATCAACTGCAGAAACACCTAAAATGTATTCCACTGACCGTGCATTTATTTTTTATTTCATTAAAACTGCACAATTAATTTTTTTTCGGTGGCCATTCGATTGAACTAACATTACGCTATTTTGAACTTGTATCTGTTGCTGCGATGCGCTATTTTCAAAGACCAAAAAATTTGCTCTTTCCACGACTGAAAAGAGGGGTAGTTGCGTATCACATTAACAGTAGAAATCGCTTCCATTTTGACAGTTAAACAACATTCATTGCGTTATTTCCGTTGTTGCGCAAACACATTTTTCGAACTTGTGAAGCAATGGATAAACAATTTTCTTTAAAAATAATTTAGAGTCCGATCGTTAAGTAGTGTGTTAGGGTGTAGGTTTCACCTTTCTTTGCCAAAACCTACTGCAGACATACAATCACCTCGATTCCCTCAAAGAATTTTGTCAGAAGATAACGTTAGACTCAGTAAAGATTTTTTCTTTAATTTCTAAAAGAGTGTTCCGTCTTCCGCTCCCAGCTCGTTTCCGCTTTAGATGGCAGTCAATTTGAGTGGTGGCTCCACGCCTTTGGCCTTGAGGCTTGAATTTTCTTCCAAAGTACAAAACATTTCGTAAAATTTTCTCTTGCATTGACATTTTTACTAGATTTTATTTCTTAAGATTTTGTGGGTGTCTTTTTAATAGGACCGTTATCTTAAAGCTCAAAGACGCGTGTTTACGTGGAATTTTTAAATAAGATGCGCTTTTTTAGACAAAAAATGTTTATTTTAGGCATGAAAAGAATAGGGGTCTCGATCTCGGTAGTCCACATACAGAAAGGCTAATTTGAATAGATTGACTATCACAATAAACAGCCAAAACTATAAGGTATGTTTTGCGTTTCAAGATCCGAGTTCGTGATGCTTGGATTATCTGATTGACCCGAACGAATGTCAAGCTCAGAGCAAAATCAAACAGTTTTTTGCCCTTTGGAACTCACTCATATGTCAATCAATGTTGGCTTTGAATGTTGTAGTGGGAGATTTATCAAACCGGCGGGCTTTTAGGAAACGAATATTTGCAAACTACAGAAGTTCAGAAAAAAATTAAACAAAAGTTTATTCATAATGTTACAACCATTAACGTTATCACAAAGCTGCAGTTCAAGTACCAATATTCATACCTTATCTTTATTAGATAAAGCTGATACCTTTAAAAAAGAGGGTGTATGTCACACATTTGAAATGAAAATTTACAGTAAACATGGCTGATAACAGCTGATTACGACTAGAGCCGAGTATACACGATTCAACGCCTATAACACGTCATTATGAGTGAGGATGTCAAAACGTCAAAACATAGATTTACGACAGCTGCGCGCATAGATTATTGAATGCCTTCGGCGCGTGAGTCGTTGCCTGGAACTTTACTATTTCATAAATATTATGTACTAGCTGACCCGACAGATGTTGTTCTGTCTTAACTATGAATATTGAATTCGCATCATATATATAGGTATACTAGCTGACCCCGCAAACGTTGTTTTGCCTTAACCCTTATCACTTAGGGGTATGAAAAATAGATAGTAGCCGATTCTCAGACCTACTGAATATGCCTATAAAATTTGGTAAAAATCAGTAAAGTCGTTTCGGAGGAGTAAGGTAACTAACATTGTGCCACGAGAATTTAATATATTAGATGTTACGCGTAACTTTCATATTTTTTTTTTCTTTCATAAGAACCTTTTCCTGACAATAACATACACAACAAAAAAAAATATTAGCTAAATTGGTTCAGCCGTTCGCGTGTGATGCCATGACCAAGAGAAATAGGGACTCATTTTTATAAATAGAGAAGATATAGATAGATATATATATTGATAATAGACCTAATTCTGCATTGAAATTGTTTCTTATTCAGTTTTTTTTTTTTTAATCTTTTGTTGCAGCCGTTGTCGTCATCACGTCAACGTCAGCTAGGTTGCTAAAAACCTGAACTGGGGCTGTCTAGGGTCGTATCAATTTGCTGAGCAATAGCAGTTTTGCGTGGACGTGACACATATTTTTGGTATTTGTGTTCTTTCTCTGCGCCATGTTTATCGCAAATAAACGTATTTTTTTTCTTTATGTGTGGCTCAGCGTGACCGACCGACTAGAGTCGAGTATACCCGATTCAGTGCCACCAAACATGACAGTTCTTATAGAAGACAAATTGCATTTAAAGAAGTTTTACTTCAAATCAATCTACAAAGCAATCGTTTCCTGCAAATTGGTCCTTTGAATCGAGAACGAATAGACTCTATAACGCAACTATTCCCGACCAGTGAACCGTGTACGTCTTTCAGGAGTTTTTATGTCTGAGACTCACTACAGTTGCGTTTACTTGACGACACAAATTGCGAGACAAGTGTCGGACACTAATTGCTGAGCTGTTGACACTTGAGTGAGCTTTAGAGTAAATTGGATATCTAATTATGCTGAGGTAAATGGTACAGTTGTCTTCGGATCTTTATTTTATTTTTACCACCTACATCTTAAATTTAAGTTATTTTCCACTTTTAAGTTTTTTGTTCGGAAGCCTATTGTTTTTTTTTTTTTTTTTGTTTTTTGCTAAAATGCTTTGCTACGACAGAAAGGTGCTGTTGAAAGTGTGGTTGACTGTACAATTGCTGCTAATTGGTCACAATCGAAGACATCCGTATTATTATCGATTAGTATGCTTAGATTTGTTCCATTACTAAAGGTACAGTTGGTGTACCAAAGACACAAATAGATGTTTAAAATTGTATTATTACTTATTTTTGTTTTGATAGCTGGCGAATTTTTTTACGCTACGGTTATGTCCAGAATTGTGATTGTATCGAATACATGGTTACATTTTCCACGTCGATCTCCTGGTCAACCTCTATGGATTGCCATCGATATGCTTAGAAGTTATGTGTTAAACAACATTTAACGCTGACAAGTCGCGTGCAAAAGCTATAATTGTACTAAAAATAAAAACCCATCTTTTTGTTTAAGGATGGGAAATCATCAAATACCTTCTCCCACTTTGGGCAGAGCGGAAAGGCGTGTCAGACTTTTACTGACCCGTGTTCCTTCAGTTACCTTACCTGTGTGCCACGGTAAAATAATATCTATCTTATACCGTAGATCCGAGTCCGAGTAGAGTCCCGTATGTGTCGCCGGGCGAAAAAGAATAGCACCATCCCATTTCTTCCAGTGGGTGTCGTAGAAGGCGACTAAGGGACTTACTAGAGAATGGGCAGCAGCGTTCTCTATTCATTTTACCATCATACTGCGATCGCCAACCCGCCTGCCAAGCGTGGCGATTATGGCAAAACCCCCTTTTGGGGGAGGCCTATGTCCAGCAGTGGACGTCTTTCTGCTGAAATGATGATGATGATGATGATATACCGTAGATAATGTAGAAACGTAAAAATCTCTTTCTTATACTTCCTTGTGTGACACAGACAAGACTGTAGCGGCACTACAAATAAAAATGCTTCGCAACAAATATCGAAAAACACAAAAAGAAAAGTGGCGCCATCTACAATACCACAGGCGAACTAACTGAGAAATTCTACATCGCGCGATCAGAGTTTACCACGCCACTCAGATAGGTACAAAAATCCCGACATCAACTGTCGGGCAGTTGCCCGGACCAGACACAATACCCGTCTGGTCGGAGGATCCTCCGATACCAACAAAGGTATGAGTGAACTTTACACCCTGTTCCTCATACCGCTAAAAGACTAAAATTTACAACTTTACGATCAATTGAGACTTCTCCTGACTCTCCCGAGTGGTGTTTAATACTAAAACGTAATACATTGTACAGTAAATTAATTACCTGTCTGCAATAAATGTCAGGTTCTCGTGGAAAGTGTTTGTGCAATTTACTACAAATTTGTTTCAGACTTTAATTCACGCTTAGTTACGGAGCAATAAAAATGAAACAAAGGGTGTTTTTAACTAAGTATATAGGGTGACTGGTAATTCACAACTTTTACTATGGGACCAAACACGAAGTCGCGAAAAATAAATCGGCTGCTCCCTACATATTGACGAGTTATGCGAACATAAATGTAGGCAACACCTGATTTTTTTTTTTCGCGATTTCGGGTTTGGTCCCATAGTTAAAGTTGTTCATAATGGAGTACAATCATGTGTTTAAATGTCGGTCACTAATTACCAGTCACCCTATAAAGCTTAAATATTTTTTTTTTCTTATAATTACGTGCTTTGTTTGTTTTAATTCTCCTGACATTACCCCAATATAGGATCGGTGCAACATGGTGAGCAGTGGTGGTTAGAAACCAGGAGACGCTTTACTTTGTGTAAATTATTTCATAACGACTGCTCTCAAAACGGTGGACGAAAACATCGTGAAGAAACCGGAAAATCAAAAAACCAAAATCAAAATATTTTATTTCACTTATAGGTGTATAAGTGAAATAAAATATTTTGATTTTGGTTGCATGGGCACTTATGAAACGTCAGAAGCTAGAAGCATGGTTCCAATTTGTTGCTTCCTATGGAGAAGAGAGCAAGAAAATCACTCTCACTCTCTTAAAAATATTGGCTTTTACAATGTTTTCAAATTACAGTGATAATAGGTATGGGAGGACAGTATAGGCTTTTCAATAACTACCAGGTACTTAGAGGAATGAAAATAAAGAATAGAAAATCATCGGAATGTTATCAAACCAAAAATTTAAAGACAAGTGACATCTATCAGCCCGCACTGAGTCCGCGTGGTGGAATTCAGCCTACTACCTCTCACAGAGAGGAGGCCTGTGTCCCAGCAGTGGGAACTTTATAGGCTCATTATGCTTATGCAACATCATCTGCCTAGCCTTTTCCCAACTTTTTTGGGTTCTTCTTTCAGTCTATCCGGATGCAGCTTAATACCAGTACTTTACACGGAGCGACTGCCTATCTGACCTTCACAATCCAGTTATTGGCTAAGACGATGCATAAATAATTAGACATTATGAACAAGTATAATATATAAAGTACAAAAGGGAAGAGCTCACTGGATATCAAAGAATTCCTCCGCATCGCTGTCAGTGGTAAAAGTGACCAAAAGGCTGGCAGCGTTGCCACGTTGGATGGCAATTCTGATTCTTTGACCAAAGAATAGGCCAGCCCTTTGGTCACGTGAAGAGTCGACCAACGGCTTGGAAGTTACTCTCTAAGCATACAACATGGTGGCGGTCTGCCCTGCTTGGGCAGAGCACCGCCGTGTCCTCGTGGAGGCGATCGGCGGCGGCGATCTCTTGCGTCCGGCCCTGGTCCAGGCCATGGTACGGAGCGAGAGGGCATGGGGAGCCGTCACCTCCTTCAGCGAAGCAGTGATGCTCGCGAAGAGAGAGGCGGCGCACGTGAGGGAGAGGCAGCATATGCGCCCTCGCGACCCTAGCCGCCGCAGGATACGGAGACGCCCTGGGCGTCGGGAATCCCAGGCCGATTTTCGGCCACCGTAGGCATGGACTTGCGGACGGCGAGTAATGGGTAGCTCGCTGTCTGGTAAGGACCAAGCCCAAGTCGACGGCGCGTTGTGTTCCACGTGCGCCTCAAAGAGATGTCAGCACAAAAAACGATGGGGCCCGCAAGGGCCCTTTTGATGATTTCCCACCCAAAAAAACAAAAAAAAAGCATACAACATTATTTTTAGTATATGCGAAACCTGAATGTAGTTTGTTCAGAATTAGGAATTGAATCGATTCCAATCGTTTTTACACGATGTTATATTTTTTTATGTTATCACCAGTTAATTACAAAACAATTGCCATACGGTTAGGTACCTACTGCCTAATATTATCAATGAGCACAATACGACGCCATTCGCGCGGGCAGCGCGTGGGGCCTATGGTGACCATGTTTGTGTAGCCAACTAGCTCAGGTAACATAACAAGCTTATAACTTTGTGATTTTTCATGCTACAGCTTTGAAATTTATACATAGATTCATTACATAAGAATACTAGACACGTGTTTCGGGTTTCGCATATACTAAAAATAAAGTTGTATAATAATCCCATTGAAATACTATTTCATGAGAAAGCGACATGAAAATTGCAAAACCCTAAGAAAATTTAAATTTCCCGGGCTTCGTTAGTGCATCCTCCTTAGGGCACAGCACCTGCACTTACACATGCATTTAAACACTCTATGATTTAACGAGTTCAGTGGACACATGTCATGTCCCCGCGATGACACTATTTCCGTTCAGTAATTGCGTTCAATCCGATTGAGCAAACAAGCCGGCTCGATTAGTCAAATGCTTGTCTGTTTGTTTGTTTGTCCGTCTGCCTGTTAATAGTTCACCATGTGTGTTCGGGTTTCAATGTGTTAAGTACTCGATGAAGTTGTTTATTGATTTTGGAGACTGAGTAATTATTGTGGACATGATGGTGAGCATATAAATGGATGTGTAAACTGGGTGGGAAAACTAAAACAACTCTTTATCCAGTCTCATCATCATCTGCCTAGCCTTTTCCCAACTATGTTAAGGTCGGCTTCCAGTCAAACCGAATGCAGCTGTGTACCTGTATTTAACACTAGCAGCGCTCCGCGGTTTCACCCGCGTAGTTCCCGTTCCCGTGGGAACACGGGAGTAAAATATAGCTTATGTCACCCGGGGATAGTGTAGCTTCCCAACGATGAAATAACTTTTTCAAATCGCTTTATTAGTTTCAGAGCCTATTCAATGCAAGCAAACAAACAATCAAATCTTTCCTCTTTATGATTAGTATCATCATTTCAGCCGAAAGACGTCCACTGCTGGATATAGGCCTCCCCCAGGCTCCTTCTTTTCGACCGGTCTTGTGCTTCCCACATCCAGCGGATACCCGCGGCCTTCACAAGGTCATCGGTCCACCTTGTGGGAGGCCTTCCCACTCTACGTCTTCCGGTACGTGGTCGCCACTCCAGAACCTTTTGGCCCCATCGGCCATCTGTTCTGCGAGCAATGTGCCCTGCCCATTGCCCACGCACAAACGAAATGGAAAAAAAATGACTAATGTCCAAACCGATTCGATATTCGGAAACTCGTGAAATATATGGGGCAGTCAGAAGAAATTTTCCCGAAACACATCGGCAATTTATTGTTGTTGCTCCAGATTGCTACACTTAATTGATCCAGATTGATCCATTAGTGTTGCCGAGCAATAATTGCTCAAAAAATTGCCCGTGTAAGACCACCTTTAGTATTGTCACAAAATTCTATATACTAGGTACTGTGTGTATTTCTATCTATGACGTCGTCAATGTAAGTGCTGTTAACGTTCTATGTAGATTGATAAGAGTAAGCATTGATCTATCGCTCTGATAAGTTTTATGTATATCGACGTGTATTGATGGTATTATCAATACAGCTACTAGCTTCGCTATCTTATGTGGTGCGATACCTTATTTATCAATCAAAAGTTACTATTATTTCAGTATAACTTGTTCGCTGATGTTACACAGCGTTCGCAATTTAGTTTCCAAACATGTAAACAAATCTGTGTATTTAGCTTTTGAATATTCACTTATTTGTTTAAGCTTTAATGTACACCAGAAAAAACGTAACAAAAAAAAAAAATTGTGCCTGTTCATTCTGACCTCAACTTTAGCTACACCAGAAAAAAGTTTAAATTCATTTAAATAGAAATAACAGCAAATTAGAAATGGATTAGGAATCAGTATCACAATCAAGAGATTTTTGACATCATAGCCAAAGATAAAATGACACGCATTCCACTTTCACCCAAGATTACAAATTAAACCAACTCTTTTGTCTCCCAAGCTAAATTCAATTAAGTCGAAACCCTGTCTTTACACAGTTAAATACAACACTACCTAAACAATATAACACCCTCGAAACTGTAAATGGTTTCTTTGTTCTCGATTAGTTTAAGTTTATTACGCACTTACAGTCTCTTGAATAGTCAAGCTTTGTATTTATAGCACTAAGCACTAAGGTCGAGCCACACTGTTAGAGTCTATTCAAATCCTTGTTTCCAACTGACGTTATTCCTACTGCGACGAATGTCATTTTTACATCAATAGTAATTGAAACAAATGAAAACGACAAACAATTTTGTTGCAAACTGAATTTTATGTTTAGGTAGTAAGTTGATTTTCCAAAAGTACACACATATTAGTTCACATATTTGGAAACTAAATGAGGGGCTTGTGGCTATGTAATAACAGCGTCACGGGTCAATCGATCAGGTTAAGCTACGCTTGCCGTGGTTGTTCCGTGGATGGGTGACCAACTTTACATACCAAGACCCCTCCGTGCCTCGCAAAGCACGTTAAGCCGTTGGTCCCGGCCGTCATTCATGGATATTTCATAGTCGTTACAGGTCGTCAGAAGCCCGAAAGTCTGACAACCAGTCTTACCAAGGGGTATCGTGTTACGCAGTAACTGGGTTGTGGAGGTCAGATAGGTAATCGCTCCATGTAAAATACTGGTATTCAGCTGCATCCGGTTAGACTGGAAGAAGACCCCTACATAGTTGGGAAAAGGCTAGGCTAGGATCATGATGATTCAGAAACTAAATCTTGATCGTAGTGATAAGGAGGATGCGTCAAGATAGCCCGTTAAATTCAAATTTTCTTACGTTCTTGCACGGCTCGGTTGGCGCAGTGGTTAAGCAATTGACTTCTGCGCTGCGTGTCGCGGGTTCAATTGTTGAAGTTCGACGGCGCGTTGTGTTCCACGCGCACCTCAAAGAGATGACAGCACCAACTGGTGGGGTCCGCAAGGGCCGATGTCTGCCAGGGGTGCGGGTTGTTCAAAAGAGATACCGTGGTCCCTAGCACATAGGCTACTGAAGGGACACGAGTGAGTTTTAGTCAGCAAAAGTCTGACGAGCCGGGAACTCCGGCCAGAGCGGGATAAGGTATTTGATGATTTCCCATCCTTAAAAAAAAAAATATGATATTTATTTAATAATACAATTATAGCTTTTGCACGCGACTTGTCAGCGTAAAATTTATTTTAACATACAACTAAGCATATCGATGGTGATCCATACAGGGCAACAAAATTGAATGTGGGTGAACTTAGCAGATCATTACGCGAGCGCACAGTCACGCGAGCGCACTTAGCGACGAAGGGTGTGCGTACTTTCGATATCGGATCTTTTAGTAGTTTCGAAAATGACTTCGACGGTGAAGTGCATATCGTGCAATATTGTTATAGACGAGTTGTTAGCATATGTGCAAAACAAAATATCAGTCATTGATGAGGACAGTTTGACCAGAATTTGTGTGTCAGCTTTTAAAAGTGAAGAAATAAAACGATCGAAAACGTTACTTTTTGAATCGCTGCCGTCAGGCAAGAGAAAAATCTCGCGTAAACGGCAAGGGAAAGAAAACCGAGATGTTGAGGATATTATATCTCTTTTCAAGGGGACTGATCGGGAGGTGATACCGGTATTTGTAGCTCGTGATTTGGAAAAACTTCCACCAGTGACCTTCGACCACCTAGATGTCACAAAATTGTTAAAGGATATTTTGATCCTTCAAACAGAGCTAAAAGATATAAAAACTACGTATGTTACGTCGGATCAGCTAGAGGAAGTTAAGCTGGCGTTAGGAAATATAATTTCTACATCGGAAACAGTTAATCAGTCGACCCCCAATAAATATCAATATCGGAATATGAGGATAAATACAAAGCGTGGTGCGTATCTGGATAGTGGCCCTATGGGACTTTCTCATATCGACGCGACAGTTACGAATCATAGTAATACGATATCATCTTCACCTAAAGTAACCCCAGTACCGAAAGCCGCGCGTTCATCACAAAATTACCCACAAGTTGTGAAAATGAGCGATGTCAGCGAAGCGACTATGATGCAAGGGGCAGGGGCACCACAGCCAGGGCCCGCTAGTCGAGATGTCGGCTCGCAGATCGTAACGGCGGCCGATCAGCTGGTTGCAGCTACTTCAAATAGTACGTATGTAGCTAATGAGAATGTGATTGACGTAAAACAAATTGAAAATAGATCTTTTGCGGAGATGGTGAAAACAGGTGTGGACAGTGATTGGAAAATTGTACAGCATCGAAAACATAAGGTGAATTATCGATATCTAGGTAAAATGGGAATTTCCAACGATACGGGCTGTAAATTTAAAGCCGCAGACAGGCAGGTTCCTATGTTTATCACCAAAGTTCATAAAGATACAACTGAAAGTGATATTATAGATTACATTTTCCAAAAAACGAAGGAAGTGATTAAATTAGAGAAAATATCCTCGATACGAGATAAATATCATAGTGCGTACAAGTTCTTTATTTCGGAACGAAAATTACCTACGTTCTTAGATGACAAACTTTGGCCCCAGGGCATTATATTTAGGCGATTCACAAACTACAAGCAAAATAATGCGAACGCTGGAGGTAACGCTTTGAGTGGCCCTGTCACGGGACATAACGTTAGTAAACAGTCATAATTCAGAGTGTCCGCTGCAATCGGCCCACTGCTCTCTAACGATGGATAGTTCGATCTACAAGTTTGCCAGTTATAATTGTAAAAATGTGAAGAGCGCCGTTAGCGATATTCGACGTTTATGTGACGAGTGTGTTCTGATAGCACTACAGGAAACTTGGCTGCTCCCCGAAGAATTGGCGTATTTGAATAGCATAGATAGCAGATTTAGTTGCAAGGGAACATCAGCTGTAGACACGGCGGCCGGCTTATTGCGCGGTAGGCCTTACGGCGGTACTGCGCTGCTATGGAATACCATTGTGTTTCCTAGTGTTACAGTGATTCAGTGCGATAATCCGCGAGTGAGTGCAATTCGTGTTAATACCTCCGCTAGTCCATTTATAGTGGTGAGTGTTTATATGCCGACAAACAAACCCGATAACCTGATTATGTTTACGGACTGCATGGGAACTGTAAGTGCTATTAGTAATGATTATGAAAGCGAACCTATTTTTGTTTTAGGGGATTTTAATGCTCATCCCGGTGAATTATTTTTTAATGAATTGAATATTTTATGTGATGAATTTAAATGGAAAGTTATTGATGTAATTAAGTTAGGTCTGGCTTCGGAAACATTTACCTACATAGATCAAGCATGTGGGTCTAAGCGCTGGCTTGATCATTGTGTTGTGTCACAATCGGCCGCTATGTCTGTATGCAGTGTGTATGTTGATTATGACGTGGTGTGGTCAGATCATTTTCCCGTTATATGTGATTGCAAATTGCAAGGCTTGACTCCGTTAAGAAGTGTAACTAGTGTATGTAATAATAAGATTGTGTGGGGTGAGAAAACAGCTGACCAAATCATACAATATCGATCTGAATGTCATAAACGTCTCAGACTAATTGATTTTCCTACTGAATTCCAAATGTGTGGTGATCGGTATTGTAACGAACCTACTCATAGCTTACTTATTGATAAGCTGTACTCGGACATCGTGCTTGCATTATCCCAGGCGTCGGTTCAGGGTGGGGGAGGCAAGCGTAAGCGGAGTAAGCGTCCGGCCAAAACCATTGTTGGATGGAATAAATTTGTAAGCGACAGTCATGGGGCGGCGAGGGCGAGTTTTCGGGAATGGTTATTGTGTGGTAGTCCAACAACAGGTGACATGTATGTAAAGATGTGCGAGACCAGAAAAATATTTAAGTCTCGTTTAAAATGGTGTCAGAACCATCAAGAGCAAATCAAAATGGATATTCTGGCAGCTAAGCATAGTACAAAAGATTTTAGTGGTTTTTGGAAAAACACTAATCGATTGAAGAGTCGGCCTGGTCTTCCCGTGAATGTAGACGGTACGAATGATTTAAAAACCATTGCTGATAAATTTAAAAGTAATTTTCTTGTTAGGTCACCGTTAGGACCATCTTGTGATCAGAAAAAGGGTTTGAGTGGGGAATATATTGATACCAGAATCTCGGCCAAGGATGTATCAATGGCGGTAAAGTCGATTTGTAACGGCAAATCCCCTGGTCATGACGGATTAAGTGTGGAACATGTACAGCACGCTGGGCCGCATATGTGTAGAGTGTTAGCTTTATTGTATAACCTTTGCATCTCACACTCTTACCTACCTACAGACATGATGCGGACTGTCGTAGTGCCGGTAGTAAAAAACAAAAATGGAGATTTGTCGGATATGTCAAACTATAGACCTATTTCTTTGGCAGCAATCGTTGCAAAGGTGTTTGACAGCATTCTTAACACACAACTAAATAAATACCTAAAGTTACACGATAATCAGTTCGGGTTTCGTCCGGGATTGTCTACAGAAACCGCAATATTGTGTTTTAAGAGTGCTGTTAAATACTATACTGAGAGAAAAACATCCGTGTACGCTTGCTTCCTCGACCTTTCCAAAGCCTTTGACCTGGTTTCATATGATATCTTGTGGAATAAAATGAGATCTTCCCATATACCGAACGAAATTATCAACATCTTTAAGTATTGGTATGGGAACCAGGTGAACAACGTGAAGTGGGCAGGCACTTTGTCGGACCCGTATAGGTTGGAATGTGGGGTGAGGCAGGGTGGGTTGAGCTCTCCCTCCATTTTTAACCTGTACATCAATGGGCTGATCGAGGCGCTCAGCGGGCAACATATAGGATGTCACATAGATGGCGTCTGTTTTAATAACTTCAGTTATGCTGACGATATGGCACTACTGAGCGCCTCGGTCTGCGGACTTAGACGGCTGATTAGTATCTGTGAGGACTATGCAGCTTATCATGGACTGCTGTATAATGTAAAGAAGAGTCAGTGTATGGTTTTCCAGGGTGGACCCAGAAAAGTAATATATATGCCACCAATTACACTGAATGGGTTACCGTTAGAAAGGGTAGACGAGTTTAAGTACTTAGGCCATCTAATGACACCTACCCTAAAAGACGATAAGGATATTGAACGGGAGCGAAGGGCGCTGGCGGTCAGAGCGAACATGGTCATCCGTAGGTTTGCTCGGTGCTCAACAGCAGTTAAAATAACTCTTTTTAGAGCCTACTGCACCACGCTGTATACATGTAGTCTATGGACCGACTACACGCAAAAATCCTACAGCGCCCTTCGTGTCCAGTTTAATAACGCGTTCAGGATGATGATGGGGCTCCCCCGCTATTGTAGCGCATCAACGATGTTTGCGGAAGCCCGCGTAGATTGTTTCTACGCAACAATGCGCAAGCGTAGCACCTCGCTGGTGCGGCGCGTGCGGGGGAGCCCCAACAGCATGCTAACCGCGCTCGCGGAAAGGCTCGATTGTGCTATAGTGACTCATTGTTCTAAGCGACACGTAGCACGCGTAGATTGTAACCAATGATATTTTATTTTTATGCTCATTTTATTAACATTTTATTTTTATTGAATTGTAATTGTATGTAATTTTAATCAATGTGACTGTGTGTGCTTGTCCTGCTATGTTCGTGCCCAATTATTATTATGAGTCTTGTTACTTGAAATAAATGATTTATTATTATTATTATTATCCAGCAGAGCAAAAAATAATGTGCGTTGGGGAATAGTGTGACTGTGAGAGAAAGAGAAGTTTTTTTTGATGATTACCCATCCTCAAAAAAAAAAAAACGTAACGAAATATGGCATTACAGAATTTGTTTTAATCCAATCGAAAGACTATTTCATGAAAAAATCTTATGGTTGTTGGCCCGTAGGTTTGCACGTTGTAGCAAGCAAGTTAAGCTGACGCTTTTTGAAGCGTATTGTCAGTCCTTCTACACGTGCAGTCTATGGGTCAACTACACGCAGCGAGTGTACGGGACTCTGCGTGTACAATTTAACAACGCATTTAGGGTGTTGTTTGGGCTACCACGTTTTTGCAGCGCGTCGACTATGTTTGCTGAGGCGCACACTGATTGCTTTTATGCAATCATACGTAAGCGAAGTGCTTCGCTGCTCAGACGCGTGCGTGGCACCGCAAACGGCATCCTGGATGCGTTGGCAAACAGCAGTGGATGAGTATTCATGCAAAGGGCGCTCAACCCGGCGCATGCTTAAATTAAAACGTTTTACAGAACGAGTACTAACATTAAGCTAAGTTTATTGTTACTAACACCTATGGATATAATTTTTTAATCCGAAATAAATTGATTTGATTTGAAATCACATTTTGTTCAGCATACATCTTGCCATACCTGCAAATTGCAAAAAAAAAGTAAGAAAATGTGAATTATGTGGTCTACCCTGGCGCTTCCCCCCTTATGGCGCTCGGTTTAGGGTTTAGCTGCGCTCCATGCTAGATGATTTGCCCCTAGAGAACGAACAATGCATGATTTTACTATTTCTTTGTCCACACTGTGGCTTGGTCACTTCTTAGAGCTGTAGTTTGTTTCATGAAAGTGTAAACAAACCTTGTTCAGGTTAAATTCTTACGCAATCACTAACTAGAGGGAATTAGTAACACATTCATCTGTATTTTTCAAAGGTTTCAGCTTTACACTTTTTTTTACTAAAAATACAAAAAAATCACCAAATTTAATCTCAATTAGAATTTCGGGCATAAGTATTCTAACAAGCAAATTAAGGCACTCAATTTGTAAGTGGCACAATAAATTGGCATCCACCTAAGTACGTTTTCTGACCCATTTGTTTACAATTACATCAAATATTATAAGATTATTTATTTAGACTGTAACTGCCCGTGACATCACATCGCTCGGGCCCTACCAGAATACCAGCGCTGCGACATTTTTTAAATGTCGCAGCATTATGCTGAGGTAGGAGCCTTTTGGCCTCGTGCAGGACTTTCTGTTTTATTTTTAATAGTTTTTACTCTCAAGTTTGTTTGTTTTTTTTTTATAATTTTTGTACTAGTTTATTTTATTATGTGATCTTCCTGTGCGAGTCACAATAAATACTTTTTCTTTCTTTCTTTCTTAAATAGTTTTGGAACGTGGCAGCACTAAGCGAAACTACTAGCTGTCTGACTACGGCCTAAACATTCTCGTCTAAATATGTTAGGATCAGAATTTATCTAAAGGAAAAAGCTTTAAACGTTATGAAGATTCCCTAGCGTTCCCAAGAGAGTTTTGCGAATATTTTGTTGAAAGCCGCAATTTTTTTGCGGTAAAAAGTGTAGGTGACATTTTACTTATGGGCTGAATAAAATGTTAGTGATACAAAATGTGAACACACTTTTTAAATAGGTAGTGGTCTATTTAGAAATATGAAAGTCACTTCATGATTTGATTGCTTGATTCATTCCATGTTCATGCAATAAATCAGGTAGCTGGTTTTTGGTATGATTAGAAAACGGGGGTAGAAAATAAAAAAATGAGGACACCGGAGAAATCTAGTTCCCACTTTAATAATGTAACGTGATAATTAACACGTGTATTGAACAAATAATTACGCTGTCGCGAATCAAAGCTGAAACCTGATAAGTGTGACTATAAAACCCAAATACACAATCTGGTGCCAACTCTATCAACAGATTCAGTAATACTCTAGCATCACGTTTTCACAACTTTATAAAGTTAGGCAATTTTTTTTTTTACAAAATTGACTACCAACTTAAAAAAGTAACTAATGTATTTTTATATGTATTTTTATTGTCATCGCCTTCCGAAATTAAAGTTATTTCACACTTTGTAGTGTTTACCTGGCTACCACCTCACAAAACACAAACTTAATCAGCCTATAACGTTACCACGGGTCACAGGCCTCCTCTCTATATTTGGTAATGGCCCATAGACCAACCGACACGCACGGGGCCCGCGTGGAACTACCAAGCGAGCGGGCCCCGCGCGGATCGGTCAGTCACTACAACTCTGCTGACTATTATTTTTCCCCTTAGCCCGTAGCTTAAGTGGGAGGGGTTCACATAGGCGTCGAGTCGACGATAAAGTACCTGGGACTCGTCCTCGACAGCCGGTGGAACTTCGCGGAGCATTTCCGCGGTATACCGCCGTTTAACCGAATTTTATTTGCCCTAATATCATTTGCCATAATAGTCAACAGCCATAATATCATACGACATAATACTCATTTGCCCTACTCTCATTTGCCATATTAGTCACGTGCCAGAATCATTGTTTCCCATAAAGTCACTTACCATAACATCATTTGTCATAATCATTGTAAGCCCTAATTATCACAAGCCATAATTATGATAAGCCATAACATAATTTGCCATCGACATCGGGTGTGTAACGGTTGTTTATATCAAGAGAAATTGGATGCAATTGGGACTTTAGGACACCCGACTCGGACAGGTTAGGTTAGAAGGGGATGGCGGGGTCGTCTGAGCGAGCGAAACGAGCGAATAGACCCCGCCATCCCCTTCGTGGTTATTTTTTTATAAACCACACAGAAGTAGGAGCCCCGCGGAGCGGGGCTCCGTCGACCTAGCCCACCATCAACCATGCACAGAATAAATAAGTTTATTCTTATTATACCAAACATTGCGCACCCATCGAAGCCGACAGCCAGAAAGCTAATAAGTAGGTAAGTATTAGAATTAAAAACAAGTTTAATAATCAAACTATATAATTATAATTAGGTAGTACAATTTCTTTTTTAATGCAAATACAAATTTGATGCTAAAGCACGCAAAAATTCTTCTTTTGTATGCCATTTAAATATTATGTCTAATAATTATTATGGCACATAAAAATAAGGCAAACAATACTTATGGCATTCGTATCTTATGGTATCTAAAATTCGGGCAATTAAAAGTATGTCATATGTCTTTTAGGGCAAATGAAACATTCGGGCAAATGAAATTCGGGAAAATGATGATTATGGCATATAATTTTCGGGCAAACAATAGACAACCCATTTCCGCCGTTTGGCTCCCAGACTGGAGCGGGCCGGGGCTGCGTTGAAGCGGCTCTTGCCCAATCTAGGGGGCCAAACGCCTCCTGGCGGAGGCTCTACGCGGGGATCGTGCGTTCCATGGCCCTATACGGGCGCCGGTGTGGGCGCCTACATTGAGGCGCCAACCAGCTCGCCGGTTGAGGGCGTCCCAGGTCATGGCCATCCGGATGATCCGAGGATAACGCACGATCTCCGGCGAGGAGGCGGGCCTCCTTGCCGGATTACCGCCATGGGATCTGGAGGCAAAGGTCCTCGCGCAAAAGTGGGAGTGGCGCGAGGAGGCCAAACGCCGGGGCGTAACTCGGCTGCCGCGGGAAATCGCGGCACAGCGGACAGAGCTCCTGCGGGATCTCATGGCGACATGGAGTATGCGATTGTCGCAACCCAGTGCTGGGCACGCCACGGTTGCGGCGGTAAGTCCCCTCTTTGAGGAGTGGCTTGAGAGGCGGCATGGCGTCCTCACCTTCCGCCTGACGCAGGTCCTCACCGGACACGGTTTTTCGGAAGGTTCCTGTTTCGGATAGGGCGGGAGGAAACGCCCGGGTGTTTCCACTGCGAAGATCGCCCTGAGAACACGGTGGAGCACACGGTGGCGGTCTGCCCGGCTTGGGTGGAGCACCGCCGTGTCCTCGTGGAGGCGATCGGCGACGGCGATCTCTCGCATCCGGCCCTGGTCCAGGCCATGTTACGGAGCGAGAGGGCATGGGTAGCCGTCACCTCCTTCAGCGAAACAGCGTGATGGTCGCGAAGAGGGAGGCGGCGCACGTGAGGGAGAGGCAGCATATGCGCCCTCGTGACCCTAGCCGCCGCAGGATACGGAGACGCCCTGGGCGTCGGGAATTCCAGGCCGATTTCCGGCCACCGTAGGCATGAGCTTGCGGACGGCGAGTAATGGTTAGCTCGCTGTCCGGTAAGGACCAAGCCCAAGTCGACGGCGCGTTGTGTTCTACGCGCGCCTCAAAGAGATGTCAGCACAAACGTGATGGGGCCCGCAAGGGCCGATGCCTGCCAGGGGTGCCGGTTTGTTCGAAAGATATACCACAGCCCCTAGCATACGGGCTACTGAAGGAACACGGGTGGGTTTTAGTCAGTAAAAGTCTGACACGCCCACCTGCTCCACCCAGAGCGGGAGAAGTTATTTGATGATTTCCCACCCAAAAATAAAAAGCCCTTAGCTTAAAAGACCCTGATAAAATTTATATTTTTACAATTTCTTGGTTTTCTTTTTTATTTACATGCCTGTTTAATTTTATTTCTAACACTTTATGTAATTTCATTGAAGCTATCTAACTGTAAGCGCACATCACATTAATTTTATAACTTGTTTTTTTTTTATAATATGTGGAAAATGTCGTGGGTTGTATATTTACTCACTCTGTAGCTAAAATTTTGAATAATATTGTAATTATAATAATTATAATAAACCCTACAATATTAAACAAAAGTTAAGAGACGCTTAAATGTAGAAAATATATGGTTAAACAATCGCTAATCACTACTTAACTTTAAGCAACGTTTATCAATATAGGAACTAATATGTAACTGTTTAATTTCCCAAATAAATAAATAAAAGTTTATTCCGATGCGAGGAGATTAATATCAACTCCTAGAACTTCAAAGCATATGTACCCACTAATACCATTAGATTTAAGAGATTCTAACCTTACCTACCTATATAATATAACGCCGTGTACAATGAAATATATCTCTTAATGCCCGTCATTTTACTAAATGAGTTCACATCTCGCAAATAGCATTTCCTGCTGGGACTACTGTTTCTCTGGCTGCTAAATATGTATGGGCTCATTACGTTTTCGAGTTCACTCCAAGAGGCGAAAAGAGGTCTTAGGCGGTGAAGTCTCTAAGAAGAGGTCTTAGGAGTAGGTGCTGAATTTTCATGTGAACGTTTTAATTTGTGTTATTGTTCTATTCTTTGGTCGAAAGAGAGAATTATAGCCGTGATGTATTTCTACTCTACCGTAGAATAGAAATCGCTTGTCTACATTTCTCGGTTCAAAACTGTCAACTGTCAACACGGAAACGTCATTTTTTGTCTACTCTTCCGTCGACAAAACGCTTCTCTACGGTTCTCGTGTTAAGCCTTACGTTAAGTAAATGTATACGTAAATTTTGTGTTAAGTAGTTTTACGATAGGTCGGTTCTATTTTCCGTAATTCTGAATTTCACAAATGTAATGCATGCAATATTTATGACACATAACATACGAAGGTTTGGCTAGAGGTGTACCCCTAGTACTAGGGCTGCCAACCGTACTCTAAAATAGAGTGTTGTACTCTTTTTCATATGGGTGTACTCTATAATCTATACGCCAAAATACAGTTTTTACGTAAACTGACCATTTTGAGGCAAATGATTTAGTTTTTCTGCGGTTTTTCTATATTTTCCACTGTGAGACTTGACTATTTGTCGGTCATGAATGTGAAGTGGCGAGAAGAGAGCAACAGGGCTTTGTAAATATTGATTAAATGGAGGTCCTGATCTTATATTGAGAGTCGTACAAAGCTTGTTAGATCAATAAAAAATGTTATGTACCGCAAACAGTGCTAGAAAGAACATAAAAAAAATGAATAAATCAGAGAAATATTTTATTAATCTGTACTCTCTCTGAAGTCAGAAATACTCTACTTCTTCTAGAAAAAGTTGGCAACCCTACATAGTGCCTACACCCACATTTTGCTAGTTATTTTTAAGTCCCATAGGGGCGAGCCTATTGCCATCAACCGGGCACAAATCCAGACTTCGGGCTGCTACTGAAAAATTCCAGATAAAACCCAATTACCCTTTGCCCGACCTGGGAATTGAACGCACGACATCATGTTTAGCAGAAGCGCTTCCGACCACTAGACCAAGGAGGTAGTCGAGGCTAGTCAGTCGGGGGCAGCTTATGCCGAATCGCAGAATCGCCTTTTGGGAATTTCCAGTGTCTTTATACAGGGTGGGTAAAAAATTGTGGATCAAATGAAACAATGTGATAGTTGGGAGTATTTGCAGTAAAAGTATATCTGTGGCAGAGCTCTCACTTGATCTCCTTAAAAGTTATGACTATTTTTGAGTGTTTTTTTATTAAAATCCAAAATTTGTAGGTAATAAATAGGCAATAGAGTAAAATGGGTAACTATTTTAAAACAATAAATGATGTTTAGTTGTTTCTAGGAAATGTATCATCACTACAAAAGTAGTTTTATGATAAAAAGGTACCATTATTTATGAGTATCAGCGTGACTTTGTTCAATTTCTATGAACTCACACCAAAATTATTTGTAACTTTAGAACCTTAGTGTAAAAAAATGTGCTAAGCACCAAAAAAAAAAATATTTTTATTTTACTGAAAATAACCTCAACTATCGCCCTGTTTCGTTTGATCCACGATTTTTTACCTGCCCTTTATAAGCCATACGCTTATAAAACGCCATACTCTTCAAAAGCGAAAAAGTCATGGATATTACTGCGCAATATAAAGTCTAGAAATGATATTTTATCAGCAATTTGTATACATAAATAAGTAAATAAAACAGCCTGTTAAGAGCCATCAATAAACACGGCTCTCCTACTTTTGAACAAGGTCTTTTATCGACCCAAACAAACCAAAAAACAAGATTCTTCTAACCCTTTGTTGAAAAGTCGTTTAGTAATGTAACGAAGTCGACCTTGATCCTACACCCAATAGGCTTGATACCTGCCTTTTTAAACCGACACAAAAAAGATTGGATCCATTTGTAATCCAACAGTAAAAGCCAGATAAACTCGCTTCGATAAAAAGTCACTTTACACAAACAATATTCGGGTATGCAGACCAACTGAACTGAATCGAAACTTCATTTCCCAAAACGAATTCAGTTTACCGATGGGCGAGTCGATTTTCACGGAATACTGAGCGATCGCAATCGGTTTGATCGCAGTATCTTTTTGATGCGTATCACGCATATTAAACTAGCTTCCCAAAAATGATGCATTCTTATTGACAATGTCGATTAAAATAACTTCGGTTGAGCTTTTCGGCAGATTTTGCCTGGTCTGAGAAAGTGTTTGAACGAATGGCCTATTGGAAAATTTTAAACGTTTTTTCATCTTACTTGCACTCTTCTTTCATTTGACGTCACCCAAAGTGAAGAATTGGAGATAGTGTTACCTGAAAACAAAAAAAAAGAAGAGTTTTAATACTGAATGGCAATCAAAATAAACGCCGACAGCAAAGGTTAATATCGTAATTAATAATTGTCCTAGTGTTATACCTAGGACGGTGCAGTGGTGGCCAAGTGGTAACGGCCGCGACTTACGAGTTGTAGGTCGTGAGTTCGAACCCAGACAGGCGCTTTACTTTGTGTAAATTATTTCATCACCACTGCTCTCAAAACGGTGAAGGAAAACATCGTGAGGAAACCGGCATGTCCTAGAACCAAAAAATTCGAAGACATGTGACATCTACCAACGCGCACTGGGCCCGCGTGGTGGATTACGGCCCAATCCCTCTCACCGAGAGGAGGCCTGTATCCCAGCAGTGGGAACATTATAGGCTGATGATGATGATGATGATGATACCTAGGTGTCTACACAACAAAACTTAGGTTTAGCCCAGCTTCGGCAGCGGCGGCTTCAAAACGTTGCAAGTCTAACAGCTTTTTGTTAAAATAAACCCAGTAGCCATGCCGCTATACCCTTTTTTTGCATTGGAAATCATCAAATTACTTCTCCCGCTCTGGGTGGAGCAGGAGGCCGTGTCAGACTTTTACTGATCTAAAACCCACCCGTGTTCCCTCAGTAGCCTGTGTGCCAGGGGCTGCGGTATCTCTTTCGAACAACCGGCAGGTATCGGCCCTTGCGGGCCCCATCAGGTTGTGCTGACATCTCTTGAGGCGCGCGTGGAACACAACGCGCCGTCGACTTGGGCTTGGTCCTTAGCGGACAGCGAGCTACCCATTACTCGCCGTCCGCAAGCCCACGCCTACGTTGGCCGGGAATTAGCCTGGGATTCCTGACGCCCAGGAAGTCTCCTGCGGCGACTAAGGCCGTGAGGGCGCATATACTGCCTCTCCCTCACGTACGCCGCCTCCCTCTTCGCGAGCATTACTGCTTCGCAGAAGGAGGTGACGCCTACCCATTCACTCTCGCTCTGTACCATGGCCTGGACCAAGGCCAGACGCGAGAGATCGCCGCCGCCGATTGCCTCCACGAGGACACAGCGGTGCTCCGCCTAAGCCGGGCAGACCTCCACCGTATGCTCCACCGTGTCCTCAGGGCGATCTTCGCAGTGGAAACACCCGAGCGTTTCCCCTTTCCTTATGCGAAACAGGAACCTCCCGAAACAGCCGTGTCCGTTTAAATATGACCACCGATATTTGATACACGATGAACAATCATAATAATAGATCGAGGAAAAACATCGTTCGTATTTTAAACCGACTTCAAAATTGGAGGGGTTCTATTTTTATAGGTATAAAGTTGTAACAAAAATTTATTTGGCTATACTGTGTGAATCAGGCTGATTTTTTTTTTACCACTGAATAGATGAATAAAAAAAAACACGTCATTTTAAAATCGTTTTTCATTTGCCAAATGTGTGAATATGACGAAGAAATTCTCTATTTCAGCCTCTTGAAAAGAAGAAAGAAGTGTTCTAGTTGCTCAAGATATAATGGCGATTTCATGATACTGATATCATTATAAGTACTCCACCTTATATATTTAATTCCTTTAAAGTAAAGTGAAACAGGAAACTCCACTTAATTATTGCGCCAATTTATTTTCTCGTGAATGTCGTCGGTGACTGCTGTTGTTTTCACGACAGGATTAAAGGTCACCCAGTACTGATTGTGTTTGTTTTCAATTAAATTATAGCCTGACCCGAGTTTCAGTTTGATTTATTCATATTTATGTTAGCCATCGGTACTAATTTAATTAATTTACTCTTGAAAGTGTGCTTAGTGGATCAGAACACTTATGTTGGTATAAAACTACCTACATTAACTCACGTCGTTTTCTCATGGGGGAAGCACAAACTACAGAATACCTGCCATCTCTTACGATCTTTTCAAAGTCAAAGTCAAAGCACTTGTTTCAAATAGGCACTTAAAAGGCACTTTTGAATGTCAACATTAAAATTAAAACAGAATTGATTCTAGTCGCCCCTTCCAAAACATAGTTTCGTATGGAGAAAAATGGGCAAGAAACTACATCATTACTCTTTTAAAATGTTTTATGTACAATATACATACATTCACTATATGTGTAATGACGTGTGATACCGATGCACCCAGAATAAAATTACCATACCAAAATAGTAAAAAAAAATGAAAGTGAAGCAATTACAGATAAATTAATTTTATGATAGGTACATGGTGCTCACATGTTTACAAACATTAACAAGTAATAAGTCAGTGTGTGAGTTAAAGTAATCACAGAGTGTAAATCAATGCCATATTATAGTAAACTATACAATTCAATTAGCAACCAGTTTGATTTTGTCTAGACTCTAGATTGTCCTATGGAGCAAGACCAACATGTTTCCAAGCATTCTTATCTTGGATATAATCCTCTAGTTTGTAATATGCTTGTTTACAAAGTTTACATTTAATATGAGTTTTAAATTTCCTTTCATTTAATTGCAATATATCACAAGGTATTTTGTTATAACATTTAACACCATAAAAGATGTGTGTACTTTAGCTAATCTTTCATACTCCTTTTGCTTTGGTTACGTTTTTACATGTGGTCATACACGCACATATTGGTATAACTACCAAGATATTACATAACATACTGCTTTTCCTGTCAAAAAGCCGAAACACTATCAATGATAAACGGATGGCAAATATTTAAGTTTTTCCGTCAATAAATATTAGTATACTGCGACAAATTGGGCAAAATTTATTTCCTTCCTAGGTTTGTTGATAGACGGGTATTTTGATAGACAAAAATCGTAGTATTGCCCGGGTCCGGGAAGAACCGGCGTTTAGGCCATTCAAGTTGGTATGTAGGTATTTTTTTCATAGGAATCAAAACCGTGTCCCATAGTTCACAAACCGATAGAAAATTAACTTCTGCGCCAACATTGTTCAATTTTAGAATTATCAGTTTGAACAGAAATCTTAAACAAATCGAATAATTCTTTATTATTAAAAGAAACCGTCTCCCCGTTTTTGTAAATGCTAAGATTATTTATATTTACAGTCCAAGAAGAATAATTGAATATTTTAAAATGATATTTTTGTGAAATGCCCTTCACAAAGGCAATTTCTGACGCGTTCATTAAACTGTTTTGCTCTAATTCATAAGCGGCAGCGATTTTAATTATTTACGATGATTTGTTATGGCTACGGCTGCATTCGAACTAAAAACGATCATCGAGATCATTGTTTGGCGAACCGGAATGCGTGTGGATTCAGTGCAACGCATAATCGTGAGAGAAAACCATTAATGCTTGGATCTATTAACTAATGGCCTAAGTTAGATTATGATGGTACTACCACTGTAGTACCATCAAAATCTAACATACGTTTGCCATGTGCCCAATGAGCTGTTAGCCAAATTATCCACTACATGGAGGCCTGACACAGCCAGGAGGCGGAGAAGATTGCGGAAAAATAAACGACCAGAGGTTCACTTTAGCTCTGGATCGAAAGATCTGGATGTCGCGAAGAGAGGCCTTTGCCCAGCATTGGGATGATGCAGGGGAACAGTAGAAATAGCAGTAGTACCTACTTTAAAACTTCACTGGACTGAAATGAGTGTTTTTATGATCGTGTTGTATTTGTTTTCTGTAAACAGTACAGCATGTGATTTTTCCCACAGAGTAAAGTTCTTTATTGTATTGCTCAGCTTTTCTATTCTGCTTATCAGCTTCTCCATAACTGGTTGAAAAATAAATGTAATACTAATTTGCCAAAAAATACCTTTATCTTGTCTTCATTTATATTAAGCAAGCCAAATTGACCATGTAAAAAAATTTGGTCGCCATTTGTTCATTGCATCATTCTCACATTTTTTAACAAATACAAAAACAAATATTTTATTGGAACAAAAACATGTTACATTTGTTGTGTATTTTTATTGGACTCAAGAAATGTAACACATTTGTTAGTTTAGTAACTGTGTAGCAGTTATTAGCGCCCACCCCAGGTGCGAAGGACAACTGACCTCCTTAACAACAATTTTGTAAAAAAATGTATTATTACGATCATTTGTTAATTAAATTCCATATTTATCTTTATTTTTTATGAATTTTACTAAACTTCAGTTACTTGGACCACACACTACCTACCAAACATAAATGCTGAGGTATACGATTTGCAAAGGCACCTTCAAGAAAATTGAAAAACCAAGTGTTGTTTTCATAAATCTTAAATGTGTCTTGTTTTGCAAATGTTTTGTCTTATAACAGAGACGTTTCATTGCATTGTTTGCTTTCGGGTTATTTAAAAAGAAATAAAGCTTTTCTTGTGATATCTCACTTTTTGATTGTTTATAGTCTAGTGTTTGCAAGTGTGTCTGTTGAGCATGGTTCCCAGGTTCGGTCCCCAATGTGGGTAAAGTGTTATTACCTAAGTATTTTTTTTTTTTAATTTTTTGCTCGGTAACTTTCAATCACTCTACTACATAGGACGAAATGTCAAAAATCAAATAAAAAAATTCAAAAAATGTTTTATTTTATTATTACACGTTGAATATTATACAGTTGGTGGAGTCTCCTTTTAAGCATATAGATGCCTGTGCCAGGAGGCGCCATCTTACAATTTGTGCAACATGTAACTGGTCAAAAGTTAATGAGTTAATAATTCTTATTCATTATCATTAGTCTGTTGGTGTGTGTGTGTGTGTGTGTGTGTGTGTGTGTGTGTGTGTGTGTGTGTGTGTGTGTGTGTGTTAGTGTGTGTGTGTGTGTGTGTGTGTGTTAGTGCGTGTGTGTGTGTGTGTGTGTGTATTAGTGTGCGTGCATTTGTGAATGTATGAGAGTGTGTGTATGTGTGTGGTTATTTTATCCGGAGCCGATTTTACTTATACATATTTAATAGAAGATTCTCCACTTCATCGTAGCATAACTTGTTTATCCACTTAATCAGCACCGGCTTACATTCTTTAAACGGTTTAGTATGAATATCTATTATGTTTATTTATTTTATCATATAATGATATAAACATAAATGTGGGCGTACTAAACATATCTGCCTACCCCTTCGGCGAATACAGGCGTCACCAATAAGGTCACTATAATAATGCCATTCTAGGCCGTAGAAATTAGGACATCAACATACGGTGTTTCCCCTCACATCTGCTGCATGAATACCTTTTTTTTAATTACCGCCTCATTCGCCCTTTATCCTCTCAATGTGGACAGACTATTTAAGTATAGTTACTCGTTTCAGTTTATTTTATATTTATTTTGATTCATTATGAAGTTATTAACCATACTAATCTATAACAATATGTGAATATCAACGGCTATATTCAATTGTATTCAGAAAAGAAACATTTTAAGTCTAAAAGTGAAAGGTTACTTTCTCGTTTACGTGTTGCCTAAAGACCGTGAAGAATCGTGAATTAACCAAGCCATCAAGGACGGCCTATAAATAACCCCCGTCTTCATAAGGGACTGTTCCCATAGCCGACGAGGTAGCGGCTAGCTATCAAGGATTTTCTCGCTCAAGAAACGTACAATAGGTTATAGATCCCAAGTAAGTAAAAGAGATACACACCTCTATGGCCAAAGTTACTATACGAAATGAAAAATTATAAAGAGACCTTTATCGTCAGCGATACTCCTATGATGCACGCGGGCGAGCGGTCCCAGGGACTCGAAGACCGCCTGGCGACAGCCCGCCAGGCGGTCCCACCACCCGTAAGTTTGTACGAAAAAGTCACTCTAAAATTTTATGTTAATAATTATGTAATTTTGGCTTAAATATTTAGTTGATTGCTGACTGTTCAGTGTTCACACCGCCGCCGGCGAGTACCTAGTTGTTTGTCGCAGCTACAAGAGCTATTAAAGAGAGAGCTCGCCCAGTGACGCCCAGACTCACGCTTGGTACATATGCATACGCTTGTGCGAGTAATAGCTCGTCGCTGTCGCGGACTCGCTACTCGTTGCTCACCAATTCTTTTTTAGTTACTAGCTCTACTCGCTTCGCGTTAATCGTCGGCGGTGGGCATTTGCCTTTTTACATAGCATTTATTGTATCCGTATACCGTTTATAAGTTAGTATTGATATCGTACGTAACATGAATGTAGGTACCTCATTGTCACTGTGTGGACTTCTGTAGGAATTTTAAGCTGATGATAAAGTCCAACCTTAAAGAAAATGCAAATTCTTTGATGAAATTATTATAAGGGTTGTGCCCTTATATTCAGTTATTTCAACAGAATATATTGCGTAACATGCTCACATAACACAATATGTCGGGTGGAACCTTTTGATAAATTTCACATACCTACATTTCTGAACTGCCAAAATCAGTCAAGTACTCGAGGCTCGGGTTTTCCTAGATAACTAGATAAACTCAATGTTGTCACTCAATTTCAGAGTGCTGGGCTAGATTGGCTTAACAGAAAAAAGGCTGAGTTTATTTAGGCTCAAACTTTTTGTGAATCTTTTTTCAGTGCGATGGATTTCTTGTCGAATTTTCTAGGATGCTTATAACGTCTCAGCATGGCACGCCTCCCGTGAACTCCCAATGAGTCGGACTTGACGGGGGTTGACGTTGGCGTGAAAAACGTCTTTTTTTGTCCACGGGATTGATTTTATTTAATAATTTTGAGAATATGGCAGCATACAGATAACTATGTAGCAGCATGGGGTCTACCGAAAACAGTAAAACTTTGAAACTAGTCCACGAGAAAAAAGTTTGAGAACTGCTGGTTTAGAGGTCTAATCATCCAAGTAGCAATATAATTTCTCTACAGAACTGAATAAATAATCACATCAATCATATTGACTTTAGGTACTCTATCGCTCGAAGATGTTTTGTAATCAATTTTTGTCTAACCCTACCCACAAGGGTGCTTTACGTACCGGCAAAAAATATTTATTGTTAAGAGTATATAGTATGTGTTAGGTATAGAAAAATGTGTAGAAATGGAAACGTTACTTGTTTCAAAATCGTAAATCGAGCTTCTAGTGACGGGTAGCCTTCAGTATGTTCTTCTATCTGTTATAAGAGCAAGTGAAATAACCAAATATGGAGGAGTATGTTTCTCACACGAGCTTCTGTATTTTCCACATTCGAAGTTTATGTTTGTACTCATGTAGGTAAAGAATGATTGACGCAGTTCTTGAAACGTGACCCAAATGTAACCCAGACAAGTTTTGCCTCTCCAACTATTTTTGTAATGACCTTTAAGTTGATGTTCATAAAAGCGTTTAACTTTCAAATAACATTCACGGATAAGACCAATCTACAGCACTAAGTACAGAGGCTGGCATATCAAGCTAACCTAATCTGTCAAATTTCTTTGATAGTTTTTCAACTTCATTACAAAAATCTAAGGTTCATGTTCAATTGGGAAAATTTGACAGTTTGGAATGACTTGATGTGGTGGCCCAGTCAGTAACATTTTTTTTAAAGTGAAAACTTCTTTAGGTGCGTTGAGCTCATGCGTGACTCGGAAAGCACGCTAAGCCGTTGGTCTCGGCTGTCATTTGTGGATCTATGACAGTCGTTACGGGTCGTCAGAAGCCCGAAAGTCTGACAACCAGTCTTACCAAGGGGTATCGTATTATCCAGTAAATGGGTTGTGGAGGTCAGATAGGCAGTCGCTCCATGTAAAATACTGATACTCAGCTGTATCCGTTTAGACTGGAAGCCGACCCCAACATAGTTGGGAAAAGGCTAGGCAGCTGATAACTCTTGTATTCACATGCGTTTCATTTTAATACTCATCACTTGGCAACAATTTCCTTTAAATTTTTCTGTCACTTTCAAACTTCCCCTTATAAAGGGTGACAGGGACATCGACGCGTATACTGTGCTGTGTACCATGAATTCAGCGCATGATTCTGAAGCCCCTGCGTTGTAATTTTTCGTCGGTTATACCTATAAACAAAATTCAGCTATTTCATTGAAAAGGCAATATCAACGCGGTCGAAATGTATGGATCAGCCACGAAAAATTTCAGTTCAGGAAGTTCAGGATCGTGTACCGAAAACATGGTAAGTGGTCGTGCTTCAATGTCACGACCGTCCCGTATAGTCACGTGACCATGCCAATATTCTGCCAGGGGTGCGGGTTCGTTCGAAAGAGATACCGCAGCCGCCGGCATACGGGCTACTGAGGGAACACGGGTGGGTTTTATTCAGTAAAAGTCTGACACGCCCTCCTGCTCCACCCAGAGCGGGAGAAGTTATTTGATGATTTCCCACCCAAAAAAAAAACATGCCAATATTTCAGTATATTTTTCGAATTGTATCGCGTACTTTTCCAAGTAAACCAAGCATTACTGCTGACATTTAGACCGTACTTGGGAATTGGCACGTTTCAGGCATCTTCTGTAAATAAATTGAATGAAGCAAATGCCAAACACTATCTGCTTTTGTCTTCAAAAAATAAACGATTGTAAATAGAATAACCTACCCACTTGTTACATGGTTGAGGGTGGGACATAATGACACTTGAAAGTAAATTTTAATCAATTCGTTGACTCTAGAAAATTATCTTACCGCGTTTGATGCTGGACTTAGGGCAAGCAACTTCGATTATATTTAGCAAACACCCTGGTTAGTAGCATCATCAACATACAGGGTTCTCACTGCTGGGACACAGGCCTCCTCTCTGTGAGAGTGAGTGGGCCATAATCCACCACGCGGGCCCATTGCGGGTTGGTAGATGTCATAATATGTCTTCCAATTTTTGGTTCTAGGGCATGCCGGTTTCCTCACGGTGTTTTCCTTCACCGTTTTGAGAACAGTAGTGATTAATTTTTTTACACTAAGTAAAGCGCCTGACTGGGTTCGGGCCCTCGATTCGTAAGTTGGGGCTGTTACCACTGAGCCATCACTGCTCTCGCAGCGCTAAAGTTCCGTTTAATTTTGACGCGTCGATTTAATCCGTTCCAGAAACCGAATGTTTCTATCAATAACCGTCTGCGATGAATTTGCGCTCGGCAACGCTAAAATACAATCTGTGAATCTTGGTCTTAGACCAAACCGAAGATGGATACCGAACACTAAAGCTCTATAAAAATTGCTCATGTAACCGATTCCCGACTGCCACAGAAGTTTGGCAACTCTTCGGTCTACGTCAATTGCCTTGGTTACTCTGTGTATCTCTTCAATTCTGAATCGATCATGTAAGGAAACCCTAAGCATACTAAACCTAAGAGGCAGTAACAGGGCACATTGCTCAAAGAATAGATAATTGATGAGACCCAAAGGTACTGGAGTAGCGAGCGCGTACCGGAAAATGTAGAATTGCAAGACCTTCCAAAATATGGATAAGCTTGTCAAGACCGCAGGAAACTGCTGGATGAAAGAAGCACTGAACTGGCGAGGCTTGGGGGAGCAGTGTAACAGTGCCCCTGTCCAAAAGTGGATGACTTTCGGCTGACATGATGATGATCAAGGCAAAAAATGCTGAATGAATCTTGCTTTGGTGTTCGTTGCCGCGATGTAAACGCAGCTTTACACCAACCTTTTGTTGCATTTGCCGCTAAATTCCTTTAGAAACGGCAGTAAAATTTTATTTAAGGGCGAATTCTATCCGAATGTTTCATTGAGATAAAATTAAATAAATGCTGTATAACAATATTATACGGTTCAGTCACACTTTAGGTACTTGTGAGGTGCTGAACTTTACTGTCGCTGTAATAACATTCAGTGACGACAAGCCAGGTTCTCTCACCGCCCAGCGTCCCTTTGTCATGCAAATGTGATGTGTAGCTTTTTCTACTTGATACAAGGATGTAGGTTTGTATTTTTTAATTAAATGGCGAACTATGATACACAAGTTACAAGTACTCAAAAACACAATATTTATGATTTTAGTTGACGCGATAAAATTTTAGTACCTATTGGTCCAATATTGGCCAACAAGTTCTACGGCACACCTGATGGATTATGGTACCCACTCTAACATGTTGTCAACTTTATAGTCACATTTTGCCTGAGCCCATACGCATATCTGAGCAATGCTGCAAGACGAAAAATTATTAACGATCATAAATACCTTACACTTACGCAAGATTCTAAATGTGTAATTTGTAAGAGTAACGAGCACAGTATTATTGAAACCTTCACGCATAAATGCGTTTGAATTTTCCGAACGAAATACTAAAACTACACCTAAAATCGAATGCTTTTAAAATTTAAAATACAACTAAGTATCCTATAGCATTTTGGTTTAAATACAACAAGAACAATATCACCCAAAGATATAAACACAATATGGCTCTTTTTTTTTGTGTGGTTTCCCACATCAAGTGACTTCTCCTGCTGAGTAGAGCAGGAGGGCGTGTCAGACTTTTACCGACTAAAACCCACCCGTGTTCCCTCAGTAGCCCGTATGCCAGGGGCTGTGGTATCTCTTTCGAACAAACCCGCACCCCTGGCAGGCATCGGCCCTTGCGGACCCCACCAGTGGTTGCTGACATCTTTGACGGCGCTCGTGTGGAACACAACGCGCCTCTACCGCAGCCCGTAACCCGCAGCCGCGATGCCTCCCATTCGACATCGCGGCCCACCTCAGTTGCGGTGCACCTCACCGCAACCTACTTTTTGGCCACTACGTCAATGGCTTGAAGGCAAAAGCCCTGACTGTCGGTCCCACCTTTGGGTTCCTCTTGGCTTCACCGTGGCTGGAATCCACGGTTACTGAGCCCACCCGCAACGACAATGCGGGAACCCATTCGGGGGTGTTATGGCTCCTCTTCACACTCGGCGATGATATTTACTCGTCGGTGATCACATGTTCATCGTTGATTGTCCGTAGACATTTGTTGTGTGGCAAGCATTCAAGCTAGATGGACCGACGACCTGAAGAAATTGGGTGGGACTCGATGCGGAAGGCGGAGGCGAGGTGTTGTAGAGAAGCCTGGGACAGGCCAATGTCCATCAGTGGACTGCGATAGGCTGAGTTGATTGATTGAAGAATTCAAGTTTCCCTTTGATGCGTGCCCAAAAACAGACAACTAACTCACGGATTGCCGCAACCATATGGCGAACATAGACGATGTCCGGTGACAACAGACGAGTAAGCCCTCCAACCAATCGTGTTCGCGGGTAATCGTCTATGATCGCCGAAGAAGCGCGGTTACGCTCAAAACGGATACTTCGTGACAATTTTAAAATGGTTCACATTGACATTACGTTTACTTCGCGCGGCCGTGCTAGGCCCTCTTAAGGTAGGTACCTAGTGGAAGTAAACCTCAATCGATACCCTTAGGGGTTTCAAGGACTCAATAACTACCCATCATTATTCCTCTGAAAGCCCCAGATTTTCTAGGAATTCGAATTAATTATTCCAATATAATACTAAAGCATACAATTTGGAAGCAAATCAAACTACGGACCGAGACGGATTTGGTCGTCGCTACCAAAACGTGACTAAAATTAATGATTTGGTATTTGAAGTGAGTGAGGCTCATTACAGTTCAGAAATCTAATTTGTTATTGTTTATTCTGTAGAAAATGTTTTGTTTTATGAATAAATTGGGCTAACAAAGAGGAAAATGCAAGGAAATTAGGTTAGTGGCTTCTGGGAAATGGTCTGACTTGTGTGTTTGTAAACCCTGTTGCTAATACATTGCGAAATTTAGATCAGATATTCTATGTAATGTTGCGAATGTGTTTTCTTTATAATTATGTACTATTCTGGTTGTCATACAGTAAACGAAAAATGATTTTATTTCTGTTTATGTAGGTTTGTTCAAAAAAATTTGACAGTTCAATCATTTAAATCTAGGTGAGATCGGCGTTTCCTTTCTGACTACTCTGAGAAGAAAGACCGAGATACAGTCTTTTTTAAGTCCGGACTTAATCTTGTTCAGACCATGTGGAGACCATGTAGATTGGTGCCTGAAATGGTATTTTCAGGAAAGCACCACACAGATTGAGTGGACCCGTCCAGCACGGGTGTAGCCAGGTTTTAGTTTCGGGGAGGGTTCAAGAAAATAAAACGACTAAAAGTACATAAAATAACCCTTTTATAAGAAATATATTAAAGATGTGAAAAATAAATAAGTACCTACGGAAAAAACCTACTTGAAGGAATTAGGGGAGTCCTTTTTCGAGCAATGGGACAATATAAACTATAAGCTTAAAAAAAAAAAATGTTACAAAAATCCAAAACACTGTATATTTTAATGAAGGTAAAGTAATCAATGAGATACGCCGCACGCCTGTTTTTATTTTAATTCTATGAATGTTAATATCTGAACTTTTCGGGGGGGTTTAAACCCCCAAACCCCCCCCCCCCCCTGGCTACGCCCGTGCCGTCCAGTCAATGCAAGCATTGGTCAGGAATCGTGCAGACTCAGCATTCAACTCAGAACGTAAGGAGCTCAACGATTCGACGAACAATACCAAAGATCTTACCATTGTTTTATTTTTGACATCATCTTTGATAAGGTATGGCATGAAACCTAAGTATCATGTAACCAAATACAAATTCGAAACTGAATTCCCGAGTTAAGCCTGATATATTTTATTACAATACCGTACAAATCAGGCATTGAATTGCTTCCGTGTTATTACAAAACACGATCTAACGTTTTTTTTTTGGTTGGGAAATCATCAAATAACTTCTCCCGCTCTGGGTGGAGCAGGAGGGCGTGTCAGACTTTTACTGACTAAAACCCACCCGTGTTCCTTCAGTAGTCCGTATGCCAGGGGCTGTGGTGTCTCTTTCGAACAAACCCGCACTCCTGGCAGGCATCGGCCCTTGCGGGCCCCATCATTTTTTGTGCTGACATCTCTTTGAGGCGCGCGTGGAACACAACGCGCCGTCGACTTGGGCTTGGTCCTTACCGGACAGCGGTTCTAACCTAAAGCTCTGAGCCAGTTCATGCATTTCCAACTTTTGTCAATTACATTTTCTGGCACTACAATCCGAACTGTCGTTACTTTTTAAATCAAAACCAACTTAGCTCATCCCAATCGGCATCTCTCCCTTTCACAGCTTTTTCTCAACAATAGAACTCCCGTCTATTTAGCTTTAAAGCAAGCTATTGTGTCAATTATCTCAGCGGCGCACAAAGCACGCTGGGAAACGGTCAAATTGATCATATTACGTGCATCTGTAAATTGTTACTGAGAATGAACAGGGCCTAGAGACAAATAACATTTCTGTTAGCGTTCACGCCAAACGCTACGACGCGCGACGTCAAAATGTATGGGAATGACATTACCTACCTGCATAAAGGTTACGTCGTGTTCTTTCTGCAGGTAATGTCATTCCCATACATTTTGGCGTAATGTTTGGCGTGAACGCTAACAGAAATGTGTTTTGTCTAGGCCTGCTGGTAGGTTTTGATGAAATAAGGGAGTACTAGCTTTTATCAGCAGTTTAGTCCGCGTGGAGGTCGTACTTTTTCCCACGGAAACGTTCTACCGGGATGAAAAGTAACCTATGTGCTTATTTCATCATCTGCCTAGCCTTTTCCCAACTACGTTTGGGTCAGCTTCCAGTCTAACCGGATGCAGCTGAATACCAGTATTTTACCTATGTGCTTATTTATGTAGGTTATAAACTTTATATGTGTGAAATTTCACCCAAATCCATTTAGCCGTTTTTGCGTGATTGAGTTACAAACATCTACAAACTTTCACATTTATTATATTGCCTATTAGTAGAAGGATCATGATATCTTTCGAGATAAATAAGTATTACAGTTTAATAGTTTCATTGAAAAAACGAAAACTGGTTTGACGGAGAATATTGCCCACATTTCTTACAGATATTATATAGGTAGAGACTAGGTCAAATTGCCATCTTAGAAACTTATAGGTAATCTTCTTCCGTTCTTATCCGTTGGCATGATGACGTAAATTAATCGGTACTAACTTACTAAGCAATAACAGCTTCACAGGTAAATAGAACAGGATAAGCCGCAATAGGGTATTTTCCGTTTTGATAAAAACTATTTTAATTTGAAGATCGGGCCGATATATTTAAAAAAAAAAAAAAAAAAAAATATTAATACACATTTTCTCAATTAAAAACGTTTGAAATCTCATTTATTTTTCGTTATTTTAATTTACCGCCAAAACGCTCCTTACGATGACTTTTCATCACGTGACATGTGTAAACGGCACCGGTACAAATACTTAGTTTGGCGCCGTTTTAGAAGTATTTGTGCACAGAGGCACCGCACACCAGTAATATCACTTTCTATCCAGTAAAAATCTTGTTAATTATGAACTCGACATTCACTTATTTACTTACTAACTACTTTAGTTTACACAAAGTTGACGTCACCTGATATAAAAGTCATCGTAAGGAGCGTTTTGGCGGTAAATTCAAAACAACGAAAAATAAATTTGGTTTAAATCGTTTTTAATTGAGAAAATGGATATAAATCAATTTACTTTTATTTTTCTGTTACATATTTCGTCCCAATCTTCAAATTAGAATAGTTTTTAATAAATTGGAAAATACCCTATTGCCGCAGTTGGTCCGTCGATGGGTGACCATCTTTATATGTAAAGACCCCTCCGTGCCTCGGAAAGCACGTTCAGCAGTTGCTACCGGCTTCCATTCATAGATCTTTGACAGTCGTTACGGGTCGTCAGAAGCCCGAAAGTCTGACAACCAGTCTTACGAATGGGTTTCGTGTTACCCAGTAACTGAATTTATTTATTAAAACTTAACACACAAGTAAAAAATATTGTACAAACGCAGACTTAAAACCTGAGGCATTTTCTACCTGTCGACCTTAGGGTGATACCTCCGTAAGCGCGGGCTTGCGGATGGCGAGTAATGGGTAGCTCGCTGTCCGGTAAGGACCGAGCCCAGGTCGATGGTGCGTTGTGTTCCTCAGAGAGATATCAGCATCAACTGGTGGGTTCCGCAAGGGCCGATGCCTGCCAGGGGTGCGGGTTGTTCGAAAGAAATACCGGGGCCCGTGGTAGCTAACTGTGGGAACACGGGTGGGTTTTAGTCAGTAAAAATCTGACACGTCCTCCTGCTCCACCCAGAGTGGGAGAAGTTATTGATGATTTCCCACTCTCAAAAAAAAAACCTTTTGGTGATTCTTCTTCTTCTTCGTCGTCACACTCTTGGCAGAATGGTCGTGGTCGTCACATCAGGGGTGATAGCAATCTTCACGATCCGTCGCCATTCCTCACGTACTGTGGCTTTGCTTGAGCATTCGTGGATTGGACCATTGAGTGCAGTTTTGACTTGGTTGGTCCAACGCATTGGAGACCTGCCACGTGCTCTTGTACCTTGTGGTATACAAAGAGTAAACATGGAAGGTGCATTATAAGGGACAGGTTACTCAAAAAAAATTGAATTGTCGATGTCAGATAGGCAAACGCTCCATGTAAAATACTGATATTTAGCTGCATCCGGTTAGACTGGAAGCCGACCCCAACCTAATTGGAACAAGGCCAGCTAATATAAAAAAAAAATCAATCGGCCATTTTTTTGAAAATCCCTTAATATTTACGACACCAAGTCAAAACAGGTTGTTTCACAACGCAGAAACCATAAAACTGGGAATCACCTCTTACTTCATATCGCTCCTTAACTAAAGCTAACTTTATACTATTATATTCATCCATTCCTAACTCCCCACGGTCCACCTAGCCACGAGCCTAGTTCCAAACTTTGGGGCCTTTTAGCCAAACTTACCTATTTCCATTAAACTATTACAGTAACTGAGAAAATTGTTTTAGAGGACAAAACATTAATTTGTTTAACTTACTTTAAGGCCTTTTGTTACGTAAACGTTATAGGTGTTTGACTCGTGATATTTTGTTTTATATTTGACTCGTGATATTTTATTTTGGAATAATTTTGTTTAGGTAGTTATGGTGTTGTGTGAAATATTGATTTTCATAAATTGCTGAGGCCTATGGTTTAGGTAAGCTGATCTTGAATGAAAAGGAAGCCTTAGAATATTTACAGGATGAATAAAATACTCTTTTTATTGATGTTCTTTATTTTTGTTTTATTTATGTCTACCAACAGCTGCTTACGCCACTAACATCTTAGACCAAAAAATAGATTTAAAACTTTGTAGAGTGTAACAATAACCACATATCCAAAATTAATTGACTGCTTAGGTACTTGTCAAGTATAGAAAAAAGAAAAATACCAGAAGATGTTAAACATAAAAGCATCATTTATGATGCTTGACAACAAAATAAACGATCATAAGTTATTATGATGCTTCACAACAAATCCCAGAAACAGTTTAGATTGAAAGGTATAGTTAAATTCTATTTAAAGCAGAGATTTCTTGAAAAATTTCAAAAAGGTAGTTTTATTAAAGCAGTGTGTC
This sequence comes from Polymixis flavicincta, assembly GCA_949987655.1. Lineage (NCBI taxonomy): Eukaryota > Metazoa > Arthropoda > Insecta > Lepidoptera > Noctuidae > Polymixis > Polymixis flavicincta. Next base: position 7,641,235 of record OX465173.1, on the reverse strand, counting down.
TCTTAAACTATTAAAAAAATCTTGATATTTTCAAGTGTTTTTTGCATACACTGATGGAACTCAAAACATAATCAAACATACTTTAATGCATAAAAAAAATCATCAAAGTCACCTCTTACTTACCTCCCTCTCCATTAACCTCTTAATATAATTAAAGATATTACATAAAATTTTAAATGCCAAACTGCATCCCGTGCTTGATTATTTATTACGAAATAGTTAATATCTAATTTTACACGATTTTATTTGTATTTTTACGACATACGCTTCCTCGTTTATTATTTGAATTTATTACAATAGATTATAACCCGTATTTGGTTGAAATGAGAACTATTATCGCTCATAACGACAATCCCGCAGAAACGTGCCTCGCGACAGTGCTTCGCGACTGTATTAGAAATATTTTTTCCCTGATGTGCCAATGAGTAATGCTACCTTGGCAGTAGGTACCTAAAAAAAAATAGGATTTTACCCTCAAAAGAATTAACAATGTAACAGACATCTTCTGGCAACGCTTATTTCATCGTAAACCTCGTCCTTTCGCTTTCCATCAGGCAAGATCGAGGTCGAGAGCTGAACCAATTGATAATTAAAAAAAAATCGCAGAACCCACTAAGTAACAAATACGATAAAAAAAAAGAATATTCAATTTGTTCTACAGAAAATTATATTCTTAAATGTTTTACGAAACGCGAGGAACTAAGCCGGTTATTTCAATAAGAGGATTGTACCTAAGAGAATACTTAAGCGCTTCTCTAGAACTAAAAAGTTTGCCTTTCTACTATATACAGTGTGATTCTTTATAATGTGCACATATCAAAATGATGGAATCTATGCTTAATTTTACCGCCAGATTTTTTTTTAAATAAAACTTTTTTTATGCAACAAAAAAAATCGCTATATTGACCCCAGTTTAAACAAAACGGTGTAACTTTTAATCCTGAATGATCTATCGTGATGAAATAAACTTCATAATGATTGGAAGTAATTAGGCCTACTCATAAAATAAACATTGTTGAAAAAAACTACCCTCAATTAAACATAAACATGTTTTTTTAGCGAAAATCTTTATTTTTTCATAATTTTTTACAAATAATCATAAAATTTCTCAATAAGACGTTTTGTTTACACTGAGGTCACAGTAGAGCACGAGTTTTTTTTTTTTTTAGATTTTTTAAATGTTTTTTCCGGTCATAAAGTTAAGCATAGATTCCCTCATTTTGATATGTGCACATTATAAAGAATCACACTGTATATCTACCTACTTACGAGTATGTCTGTAGCATAATCAGCCTATAATGTGCTGGGACACAGGTTTCCTCTCTGTAAGAGGGAATGGGCCGTTATCCACCACGCGGGCCCATTGCAGGGAGGTAGATGTCACATGTCTTAGATTTTTTGGTTCTAGGACATGCCGGTTTCCTCACGATGTTTTCTTTCACCGTTTTGAGAGCAGTGATGATGAAACAATTTACACAAAGTAAAACGCCTGCGGGGGTTCGAACTTGCGACCTACAACTCATAAATTATAAATTATTTTATTTCTTTAAGTAGGTTTGTACAAACACTTTTACACGTCAATCATATTTTTTTAAACTACATAGATGAGGTCGGCGTTTAATATCTGACTACTCTGAGAAGAAAGGCCGAAACAAACTCAGAGGTCACAGTCTCTTTTAAAGTCCAGACATAATCTTGGTCAGATCATGTCAAGACCATGTGGATTGGTGTCCGAAATGTTCTTTTGAGGAAAGAACCACACAGATTGAGTGGACCTGTCCATTCATTGCACGCATGTATCAGTAATCATACGGTTCAACTCAGAACTTGAGGAGCTCAACAATTTGACGAACGATACCAAAGAAAGGACATTGGGTAGGCCGCACAAAGTACTCAAACTACCAGATTAACATTAAAACGAACTGAGAAGGAGATCAAAGACAAAAATACCATAGTCCTCACATTCACAATAATTAAAACAAAAATAAAACTATACTTCTCAAAGTAAATATTCATGTCAAAGTGTATTTAATAATAAACAAATGTCAAAGTGTATATAATAATAATCAAATGTCAAAGAGCAAAACAAAAATAAAAGCAACATTCAGTATACAAAAATGGAGCAGGTCGATCCCAAGTTTTCTTGTCCTCAATGTAATCTTTTACGGTATAAAGGTCATTCAGGCACAACTTACGTTTAATGAATGATTTAAATTTATTGAGACTAAGATCTTGAACATGGCTTGGAAGTTCATTATAAAAGCCTATACATTGACATCTGAATGACCCACCTATTTTCTTGAGCCTTGTTGATGGTACAACAAATTTGTGTTTGTTCCTAGTATTTATACTATGGATATCACTGTATTTTTTAAACAATTTAATATCATAAATCGCGGCTGTTACCACAGGCCACTACTGCTCGAGTATGTCTGTAATCATCCTAATACTAATAAGTAGGTATTGCCATTCATCATCATCATCGTCATTTCAGCCGGAACGTCCAATGCTGGACATAGGCCTCCCCCAGAGCTGGTATTGCCATTACGATAGTTTAATTTTGCATTGTACAAATTAATCTCTTAATGTTGTACGAGTTTCATAGCACATATGTGTGAGCACTACTACCTACAACAGAACAATCATGTACTGGTTTTTTTTTTTTTGTTGAGTTTGAGAAATCATCAAATAACTTCTCCCGCTCTGGGTGAAGCAGGAGGGTGTGTCAGACTTTCACTGACTAAAACCCACCCGTGTTCCTTCAGTTGCCTGTGTGCCAGGGGCCACGGTATCTCTTTCGAACAACCCGTACCCCCGGCAGATCATGTACTGGTTATGTCTTTCAATGACGTGAGTGTGGCCTGGCAGCTGATAGTATGTCATGCTCACTCAAATGTGTCGCTGGTGGTGGCGTGTGTTGAACCATAAAGTTCCCTTCAATATGGTTGAGCTGAATGGTGCTGATCCATACTTAACGTTCGTGAACGGGCGCCATCAGTAGAGACTGGTCATCGCTTAGCTGCCAAGGCTTATTTTAATTTCTGAATTGCTTTGTTTTGTTTAATTACGGACGCTTTTCTATGAACCAGCATGTATTTTTTTTTAGCTACAAAAAATGTCTACGTAGTTCTAGAATTATGTGCTAAATTCATGGTTAGAGTTAATTCGTCTATGTCCCTGTCTCCCTGTATTTCACCTTCTACAAAAACCTTCCCTCCTGTAGGCGGAGGTGCGTCACTCCTCAACAATGAGGTCAGTTAAAGTGGACGCTAACTAACAACAACCCGCGACACAATACACTCTCTCTCTCAGTTAAACTTAATCCAGGCGACGTTATTATTCTTGGCTGGGTGTAGGAGGGAGATAACTTGATGAATGGTGGTTAGTTACCTACCTAACTTTGGTAGTGAGTTATAATAGTTAGGTAAGATGGTCATTTTGGTGTTGCTGTTGGTTAATGTTCCCATACAATCAAAAACGTTTAATTAAAATTATGGAGTCGCTCCTATAGGTGGAGGTGAAACAAAGTCCATAACAAGGGATTAGGCATACTTCTCTCAGATCAGGATCTCATCAGATGACTTCGGCTCTTGGAATCTGTATCCACACATTTCATATATCTAGATTTAAATATGTTTGTACCACAGCCTACTCGCAACAGCCTACATCTAATGAAAAACGAAGCAAACTAACATTTATCCCCAATTCAAAGTTATTTGTAGGGACTTAATTATAACAGTAATTAACTAATTACTCGATAAATGTCGTAAATTTATGTAACATTATCGCTTAAAATGTAATGCTTATCTTCGCAAAACATGTAGTTAAAATAATAATCCTTATTGATAGGGAAATATTGCAAGTCTCTCCAGTAGACATGTGCGACGCGCCTCTATTAGAATAATTTTTATGTAAACTTTGTGGAACTTGATCTACAAGAGTCGCGTCGCGTTGTAACATCGCGCCGATCTGCCGGAGCATTTAAGTGAACCAAAATAATTATGATCATGAGGGTTTGATTTACCTAGCCATATAAAATCTCAATAATGTTGTTTTATGACGAAAACCCTTTTGAGATATTTTGCACTATGTAATTAAAAAAAAAAAAATAGGAATATCAATCAAACTTTGTTTTTTTTATACGCTACTCAATTTGCAGCAATGTTCCAGGAAGTCAATGGATTTGGCAGAAAGAGACCTTTGTTAAAATATTCATACAATTTGAATAATTTAACCTGTCATGAAATGAAATGCACCGACCCCAGCGTAGTTTGACCAGACTCGATCAATCGAAGATTTGCACTAGCCCTTGAAGCCAACATGTTTCATGATGCTACAGCGACTATTGCATATTAAAAACTTCTAAAAGTAGACCGAGGGGCGCCGTCATTAGATTGGGAAGACGTGCCCTTAGGATAAGAGAAGATTGTAGAAATATTATGTAGTAAAGATGATAACGATCGACTACTTAAATGGCAATTAATGTACACACACACATTAGAGGATTTTAATTCACGCCATGGAACACATGAATACAAGAATTTCTCTAAGAAAGCTCACCAATAAAACATTGCTTACATTCTCACTTCAATGAACTAAATGTCAGGGGTCGTCTACCTTTTCCTTAGAAAAGCTCCCTGAACGGGGAATACTATAAGGAACCGTTAGGAGACAGCGATCATATTGCAATCAGAAACCCATCTGCCAACAGATTATGACATTATTACACGGATAACTTTCTCTTCAGTGATAATGGGGAACGGGTCGGTTATAAGCTGAAATGTACATGAGTATTAGAATACTTATAACATACTGGGCTAGTTGCAGTATCTTTCTCACCGAAGTATCAATAAAAGGAGGACGTTCTCGATACTATTGTAAAAAAAAAATGTTTGTTACCACGGAACTCCGCCATTTATAAACAACCCAATAGTACAGGTACCTACTTGTAGAGTGGTCCCATATACATTTGTACAAGTTCTGATCGGTGGTTTTTGAGTAAGCTTGAATAATACGTGTCTATTTTTCAATTAATGTATGTTGATGATGCTATAATAACAATAAGTAATTTACTTATTAAGTAAAGGTATACGGATTTTTAAGATAACCGACATGGCCCGAAGAATTGCCAAACTTAAGTGGCAGTGGGCAGGGCACATTGCTCGCAGAACAGATGGCCGATGGGGCCGAAAAGTTCTGGAGTGGCGACCGCGTACCGGAAGACATAAAATTGGAAGGTCTCCCACAAGGTGGACAGATGACCTTGTGAGGGCCGCGGGAGTCCGCTGGATGCGAGAAGCACAGAACCGGTCAAAGTGGCGGAGCTTGGGGGAGGCCTATGTCCAGCAGTGGACGTCTTTCGGCTGAAATGATGATGATGATGATACGGATTTTTGTGGAATAGGTACCACAACAAACAAGTTAAAAATAAAAAGTTTATTTAAAAAAAAAAACAACCGACTTCTAAAAAATACTACAAAGTGAAACAAAACTTTAATTTCGGAAGTCGGTGGCAAAAAAAAAAACGAAAATACTAAACCAATGACGCTCAGTAAACTACACACACACATAATATCTCTCTCACACACACACAACACACACAAGTGCACAGTTTTCACACTAGTGTAAACTATTTTTATTAAAGGTGAAAGATATGATGGTTTGGAATTCGAATGATAGACGCCTAAGAGTAATGGAAAGAGCGAGAATCTTAGGCATTTCACAAATTCAGCCGCCTATAAATTCCATGACCCATACTTAATGGGGTTCCTCTGTGAAAAGAATCTCTCCCAGAATATATCTAAAAGATTAATGGATAAATATAAAGGCGGTAGCGCCATAAATTTTCTATGTCAGGTGTAATTTAGAAGGTAATTAATCAACTAGGGACAAGAAACTCAAGGTTGCGAAAGTGCGAAAGAAAATATCAACAAGTTTTTAAGAGGAAAATTCACGTGGGGCAGTTTTTGGGGGAACTCCAAAGGAAAGAGTTCGTAAAGACTTTGTGCTCCTTTAAGAAGAAAGCGCCAGGGAAGCCCCAGAATTTTTAATTGTATTACGTTATTCATAATTTCTACTACTAAGTAATTAATTGTGTAAATGTACAATAGATGGCCCTCCTGCTCCACCCAGAGCGGGAGTCATTTGATGATTTCCCACCCAAAAAAAAAGACCTCAAAGGTTTCAAATAAAATAAAAAAAGAAAGCGAAAGTAAAATAAGAGAAATATCAGGCTTTTTATTATTTATTTATTATTTGATCACAATATGATCCGCGACCGTAACAAATAGGTACATATATTTACAGATATACAACGTGTAACACATATGGTATATACATACCAAGGGCACGACTTCTTTGGATGATATCAAACGATGTTGGAAGGATTTTTTAATCCTATCTCTACATGTTTGGAAGTTATGAGAACTTTTATTACCTACATTGAGACCGAACTTTTCAAATTGAAATAAAAACATCACTCAGAAGAGATTTATCGTGATATTGGCAAGTAACGTGGAAGTTATTGACCTACATAGTGCGGTGACACGTTTGTTATGATTTGAATTTAAGAAACATATTGAAACCGAAAATTTGGTATTAATTCTTAGAATATTTTATTACAGTGATTCTATGCCAGCTGTTATTAGTGCTTAAGGATAGCAATAGGGTTTCTGTTACACCTTGTATAATCATCTATACAACTCTACAAGCCAAAATTGGCCTCAAATGTCATGATAAAATGGATTGGAATGGTCATTCAATAGAGTAATTTGAACTCACAGAGTTTATAATTCTGTAAACACATGTTTTTTAAGGTCACGAATCATATTTTGATCAAAATAAAAACTGACACTACCCTAAAAATTACAAATAACATAAGACTATTTGAATTTTGCGAGGTAACTTAACGCATCTTCCTTAATGATTCGTTACCACTCGGCTATTATTAGGTCGCCTTGTCCTTTGTATGTGCCTTTGTCATGGTTTTGAGTTTATTTGAGTCATCGAACTGTGAAAACCTTCGGAAGCGGTAATCACACAAGATTTGGTGTTGGACTGGCGAGTGTGAGGTCGTGAATAGGTACCTACGTTTTCGACTATATCTGTGTGAGTTATTATGAACCAACTTCCCATCATGGATAAAGTTTCGAGTTGAACCGCACGATTATTGACAAATGCGTGCTGGCCAGGTCCACTCAATTTGCGTGGTTCTTTCCTCAAAAGATAATTTCAGTCATCTATCTACTTCACATGATCTGACGAAGATTATGTCTTTACTTTAAAAGAGGCTGTGAGCGCAGAGTTTGTTTCGGCCTTTCTTCTCAGAGTATTCAGATAGGAAACGCTGACCATAACTAGTTTTAAAAATATGATTGACATATAAAAGTGTTTGCCTACTTACAGAAATAAAACCATTTATCGATATTTGGTACGGTAACAGAAAAAACTTTTTGTAAAAGCCAAGTTACCAGTCTAAAAACTTTTTGGAAAGCTGAAAAAGGATCTTGAGCTGGTATTTGGACATCGCCAGAAATAACACGAAATTACTATATATTGCGTGGTTCACCGATTCTATCATTTCTAACCACCTAACGGAACTTTACACTAAGTAAAGCCCGACATGCTCTTGTCCACTTGTCACAGTATAATGAGTCTGAATTTCAACCAATTCAATGAATAATCAAGTTTAAACGTTCATAGCGAACAGCTATGAATTTTAACGTCTTCACAAAAGTCTGAACAACAATTTTGAGCGTGACTTAAAAAGAATATGCAAATTGAATAGTTTGGGACGAGTCATGTCCTCAAACGATTTTCTTAGGAACAATAGCTTACTATTTGAAAAGGTTTATTAAAATAACACACAATTACTTCCATAAACTTCGCCGAAAAGCAACAAGTTCATAAAATAAAGTTCTTAAAGCTTTTTGTGATCCATTAAGTTTCATCGTTTAATCTCTTGTTTAGTCCAACTTCGAACTAAACAAATTGTTTGTGACTTAAGAAATAAATATTTTGATTAAGTAAATAAATGTTAATCTGTACATATTCGAAATTAATTTTGTGTTTGTCTATGTGACTGCGTTGTTCTTGTAAACTACCCAAAGATTTGGACGCAGTTTTCACCATATTTTAGAAAATGTATTCCGTAAGGTTTATTTGTAATACCAATTTAATGTAGTTAAAAAAATGTAGCATAATAAAGAAAAAGAAATAAAAAGATGCGTCTAGTTTCGGTAAATATGACGCAGAGAAAGAATACAGACACAAAAATAACCAGTTAGGAAAAAACCAATCGACGAAAAACGGCCATCACTCAGCATAATGCTGTGACCTTATGCGAAACAGAACGCCAGCATAGTATATTGCAGTTGTGCGTTGTTGATGTTGTTATGTTGTTGGTTTGTATAGGGTGTAAGGGGAACGCTTCCGAAGCCCGAACGTAGGTTATATTATAACCTAAAATCAAACGGATACGAATAACCTCTCGCCTTAAATTGGTTATTTTGCATCAATTTAAAACGTTTGACGCTTCTGTAATGTTTCTACTTATTTTATTTTGGCGGCGTTTTACAAAGGATGCCTAAACCTAAAGTCGCCGCCTAGACTTGGGGTTGTTTTTAAATGTGTTTAATCTCAAATAATGGTTCATTTAACTGTTCTTACAGCATAGTGTGCAAAAAATGCAAAAATGTGTATAACAAAATCTCGATTTTTTTATGGTAGATACTGTATCGAGAATCACTAGCCCTATCACCTGTCATCGTTTTCGGAAGCATTTCCCTTACACCCTGTATATTGTAGCTTCGTATATATGTACCTAATAACTTTAAGACTGTGATACACATTCAGGGAAAGAGATTGTTAATCCTTAATACATGTTATTATAAACCCTAGCTAGAAGAACAGTACTTCTCACTCCTGATTAATGGTAATTTTTGATAAGTACGTCTCACATATTGGTAATCACCATGCCTAAACTTTTCCCAACTATGTTGGGGACTACTTCTTGTATAACCGGATGCAGCTGTATACTAAATAAAACAGACACCTACCCGTTAATGTGGAAATGTATTTGTTAAAACATGGAAACATATTTCGAAAGCACGTCACGTATCAGTCTCTAGTCAAGTGCACGCACTGATAACGGCATCATCCAATACCCCATACAGATTAGTTCAACATAGGACATACATGTTTAACAGCGAGCGTTTACTGATAACTTCATGATACTAGTATTCACAGCCCGAGCAATAGAGATACACTTTTATTTTCGTTAGTATAGTCGGCATCGTAAATATTTTACCACCCAAAGGTTAAATGTCGGTTGTTTAACCGAGCTTGATGGTCAGCAGTGGTGGCCAAATGGTCTCGGCCCTGCTCTCCACTTCTCTCAAAACGGTGAAGGAACTGGCATGTCGTAGAACCAAACATTGGAAGACATGTGACATTCATCAACCCCCACTGGGCCCGCGTGGTGGATTATGACTTACTCTCATAGAGAGGAGGACTGTGGCACAGCAGTGAAAACATTTTTATGTTGATTAGGTTATGCGCTATTTGTCTATTCGATGGTTTTTTTTAAGGGTGCGAAATCATCAAATAACTTCTGCTCTTCGTGTCAGACTTTTACTAACTAAAACCCACCCGTGTTCCTTCAGTTGCCTGTGTCCCATGGGCCACGGTACCTCTTTCGAACAACCCGCACCCCTGGCAGACATCGGCCCTTGCGGACCCCACCAGTTGGTGCTTGTCATCTCTTTGAGGTGCGCGTGGAACACAACACGCCGTCGACCCGAGCTTGGTCCTTACGGGACGGCGAGTTATCCATTACTCGCCGTCCGCAAGCCCGCGCCTACAGTGGCCGGGAATCGGCCTGGGATTCCCGACGCCCAGGGCGTTTCCTACGGCGACTAGGGTCGCGAGGGCACATATACTGCCTCTTCCTCACGTGTGCCGCCTTCGCGAGCATCACTGCTTTGCAGAAGGAAGTGACGGCTTCCCATGCACTCTCGCTCCGTACCATGGCCTGAACCAGGGCCGGACACGAGAGATCACATCCACGAGGACACAGCGGTGAGTCGTCCAAGCTGGGCAGACCTCAGCCGTATGCTCTACCGTGTCCTCCGGGCGATCTACACAGTGGTAACACCCGAGCGTTTCCTCCCGCCTTATCCAAAACAGGAACCTCCCTTCGAACTGCATCAGGCGGAAGGTGAGGACGCCGTGGCGCCTCACAATCCACTCCTCCAATAGGGGACTTACCGCCGCAATAGTGGCGTGCCCTGCACTAGGTCGCGACAATCGCACCCTCCATGTCGCCATGAGATCCCGGCGGTCTATGTGACGGTTAGATTATTTAAACCTTAGTGACTTTTCTGTATTTTTTTTGTAAAAGTGATAACACAATTACGAAGTCGACCATACATTCCAAAGTTATGTTAGCAAACATCTCAGTCTGTCCCCCAAGGACGCACCTTTTCCTTTCTCAAAGTACACATTGTTGACCCTCTTAATATTCTGTAAATAACTTCATATTTATTATGTTTGTATTAGATCCCTGGGCTTGGGATTACACCGGCCGGTTTCAGCTAAAAATAATGAGCCAATTAGAATTCAATTAAGTTTTGATTTTGTAAGTTAACTCTGGGCAATTTTGCCTTAGTAATGGACGGTTAAAGCACGTTGAAAAATGTAGCAGGCAGGGGTCATTAGTAACTACCCAACTAACAGGCACTTTGCATTATCAGCTTATAACGTTCCCAGTGCTGTGACACAGGCCTCCTCTCTGTGAGAAGGAGTGGGCGGTAATCCACCACGCGGGCCCAGTTCGTATTGGTAGATGTCACATGTCTTCGAATTGTTGGTTCTAGGCCATGCCAGTTTCCTCACAATGTTTTCTTTTACCGTTTTGAGAGACGTTCTGGTTCTGGAGTGGCGGTCGCGTACTGGAAGACGAAGAGTTGGAAATCCTTTTAAGCACAGAGCCGGTTAAAGTGGCGGAGCTTGGGGGAGGCCTATGTCCAACAGTGGATGACTTTCAGCTGAAATTAAGACGATCATGACAGATTTAAACATGGTCATCGTTACTTAGACCCGCTTGCTGTTAATAAGTTACAGCTAGCACAAACATCGTTGTATTTCTGACAATTGTTCAAAGATGTTTGAGACAGAATGGTGTTTTAAACATAAAAAGCACAAAAAGCGTATAGGACCTTAGGGCCTCTCCGTCAGCCAGCAATGGTTAGGCTAAAATGATAGATTAGTTGAAGTAGAAAAAAACTGGCCAAAAAAATGTTTGTAGAAAAAACATGTTCTGTCTTCAAGTAATTCAATTTCGTGATTCTCCAGTAAAAGTTTTAGACTTTTATTACCTTCTAGGTAACTCACGAACTTCCCTTTATTTATAGTATTGTCTTAGCTAAAAGTATTTTTATGGGTTTACACCTTTGTTTCCTCAAGGTCAGACTTAACTGAACCCTGAAATACTGAAGGTTAAAACAGTACTTTGTCCGTCTCCTGTGTTTTTAGGCATGAAATATGTTTAAGATTAGCCAAATGAATTGCCAACATACTTTCTACCATATTTATAAAAAGTGAAAAGAATAATTGCTTGATCGTAACAAACTGTTTTAATTAGTGAAACGTGAATAGCTTTTTTTTTGTTTCAAAGGCATAATTGCGTAGCCCTTTTAACAGTCAATTTTCAGAGTTCAACAGTGTCCATTACGTTATTCACTATGTTGAGCAGATAGGTTTTTCGAACATATGAAGCTATTGACAGTAATCTGAATCATTTAGAAGGCTAAATGATTTTTTTTTGGGGTGCGAAATCATCAAATAACTTCTCCCGCTCTGGGTGGAGCCGGAGGGCGTGTCAGACTTTTACTGACTAAAACCCACCCGTGTTCCTTCAGTAGCCCGTATGCCAGGGGCTGTGGTATCTCTTTCAAACAAACCCGCACCCCTGGCAGGCATCGGCCCTTGCGGGCCCCATCATTTTTTGTGCTGACATCTCTTTGAGGCGCCGCGCGTGGAACATAACGCGCCGTCGACTTGGGCTTGGTCCTTACCGGATAGCGGACACCCATCGCCTCGCCATCCGCAAGCCCATGCCTACGGTGGCCGGAAATCAGCCTGGGATTCCCGACGCCCAGGGCGTCTCCGTATCCTGCGGCGGCTAGGGTCGCGAGGGCGCATATGCTGCCTCTCCCTCACGTGCGCCGCCTCCCTACCGTGACGGTGAGGTGACGGCTACCCATGCCCCTTCGCTCCGTACCATGGCCTGGACCAGGGCCGGACGCGAGAGATCGCCGCCGCCGATCGCCTCCACGAAAGGCTAAATGATTCAGATTGTGATGGGTTTGTTTTTTTTTTTGAGGGTGGAAAATCATCAAATACGAGTACCTTCTCGTGCTCTGGTTGGAGCAGGAGGGTGTGTCAGACTTTTACTGACTAAAACCAGGAGCCAAAGTATCTCTTTCGATCAACGCACACCCCTGGCAGGCATCGGCCTTTGCGGGCCCCACCAGTACGCAATTAGGGTGCAGTTAATATCTTATTTTCTAAATTGATAATCGGGGTTTTAATTGTGTGTAGAATTAAAGATGATAAACAATGACCAAAAATTATCGTCTAGGAGAGCGAATGACTGGGCTATTTCGCATTAGTGTGTTCTAGATTTCCTATCAGTTCTGCTTTCAACATTTAAAGAATACCAGTAACAATTTATCTTCGAAATCTTCATCCTATCTAAACCACTTAGCTTTATCAACCAAAAAATAATTACAAAGAAGCACTTGTATGAAAACACTCCAATAACAATAATTATCGCTAATGGATTAACAACAGTACTTAGATATAATAAGTTCGCGGAAATTCTGTAAAAAGCACGTGCCAAATTATGATTCTCATTCTGACGTGTAACCTGGTGAAGGGATAGGCAGGGATACGGTGTAAGAGAAATTTCTCAAAAAGAATACATTTCACTTAAAATGAGAAATACAAGGTAATGTTAAAACTAAATACTGCTGCTACCGAATTACCAATAGTGGGTAGCTCACACAAAATACATTAATCAATACAAATAAGGAAAATTTTAGTGTTAAATTGTAAAGCCAAAATAACAGTTTTTTACTAAATGCACATGAAAGTATCTATGGTACATAAAGCAAAAAAAAAACTATTTTAATTTGGTTTGGTCTGGTCTAGACAGATAGCCTGGCTAATGTCCGAAACGGCTGGACTGATTTTGACGGGATTTTCAAGGGCAGGTAGCCGATTTTATAAGGGAGACATAGTGTTCTTTTTGTCCCGGAAGCACGTTCCTGTGGTATCATTTTCGATATCCGCGCGGATGAAGCCGCGGGCGGTTAGTCTTCATTACAATAAACATGCAGCAGTTGCATACTGCTGCACATTATTTTATACTGCTGCTCTGAACAGTGGTGGTCGAATAGAGCTGTGTTGGCCGAGTGGAAATGGCTCCGACTTACGAGTAGGTCGTGGGTAAGAACCCAGGCAGACAGTTTTTATTTTGTTTTGCGTTCTCTAAAAATGAAACCTAGCTAGATCGATTTATCGCTACCGAAAGCCCCTGCATACTAGATCTCATGAAAATCGTTGGAGCAGTTTCAGAGATTCAGATTATATACTCAAACAGGGTTATTGGAAAACTCTTACTACTCTTAAGAGCTTATTGTACTCTATGGGACGAAACCGGAAATCTCGAAAAAAAAAACAGCTTTTCCCTACATTGTGAGTTAGGTACCTATACGAATATAAATGTAAAGAACAGCAGATTTATTTTTCGCGATTTGGGGGTTTGGTCCCATAGTAAAAGTTGTTCATAATGATGAGTACAATGACCTCTAAGAGGTTGTTGGTGTTTTTTCAATAATCCTGTGTAATGTGAATTGCTCGTGTAAAGATATTCGATTATTTCATCACCACTACACTTATAACGGTGCAGGAAAATGTTGTGAGGTAACCGGCATGTCCTACAACCAAAAATTTAGAAGACATTTGACATCTACCAGCCCGCACTGGGCCCGCGTGGTGGATTACTGCCTACCGAAGAGAGGAGGCCCATGTACTGCAACTGCAGCTGCTGTGGGAACATTATAGGGCCGATATTTCTTACTAGTTCCCACCCACGGCTTCGCCCGCGTAGGAGTCGAAAATTATCCCGCGGGAAAGTACTACCGGAATGAAAATTATCTCATGTGCTAATCTAGGTTATAATCTATCTGTATGCCAAATTTCATATAAATCCATTCAGTGGTTTTTGCGTGAAAGAGTAACAAACATCCATACATGCATACTTTCGCGTTCATAATTTTATTACTGAGGATGAAAGTCTAAAGCTTAGCAACTGACTCTCGACAAAATACAAATGTCAAAGGCCTCTGTTATCAATCTTGCTACCAGAACGTTAGCGATATCAATTCTCACAATAGTCTACCTCTAATCACGAGAAAATATTAGTGAAATAGACTATGAGAATGAGCAGTTGTCTATCTTCGAACACGAAACCCGGACGCTCAATTAGTTTCGTCTTTATTTAGAAATCCTCGTTATTTATTAAATATCCGACAGTAATAAACACAATACAATTTTCACTGGAAATCGTAATTGTTCATTAATACTCCCGCTATTACTGAGAACTTGAACAGTTACGGCTCATTTGTGCGAGGAGAATTTCTAGCCCGTCGAGTGGCGAGAATTTCTAAGTGAGACGTACCAAGCGATGATCGCACTATGTATCACTAAAATATAAGACACTAATGCTTGCTTGCTATAAAACAAAATCGGACCGTTTTACTTACCAATATAAATATGGTAGCATTTATTTTCTCTAAAATGAGCAAATAAATAGTTTCGTAAGCTAATTTTACCTGGGATAGCCACTTCTAAAGAGGACGGGAGGATCTACTATGTGAAGGTACTTGCTTCATTATTGGAAGACATACAAGAGACTTAATTTTATTTATTTTAGGGATCAGCCATAAGAAAAATGCGATACAAGCAAGAAACAAAAACTCACCAGGGTCTTTATGAATTGTAATGTGAAAACTTTTAAAAGCAAGGCGATTCTCGCCTTTCGAAGTGCGAGATTGGTCTTTTTTTTCTATAGCCTATTCGAAACGAGAAATTCCCTCGTGTAAGTGAGCTTTAATTCAGTAATCTATTTAAAACTTTTTGTTTTGTAGTGTCTCTTTTGTTCTGCGGATGCAAATAAACTTTGGCGATTCTCGTTTATTTAATCATCGAAATTCAATCCCAATATGCAAGTAGACGAGATTGGAAGTGAATAGACATTGCGTTCTAATAAAATGCAGCTTTTGTTTTAAGCACTCAATCTGCAATCTGCCTAGTTTTTTTCTAAACACGTTTGTTTCTATGGTTTTTTTTTTTTGGGTGGGAAATCATCAAATAACTTCTCCCGCTCTGGGTGGAGCAGGAGGGCGTGACAGACTTTTACTGACTAAAACCCACCCGTGTTCCCTCAGTAGCCCGTATGCCAGGGGCTGCGGTATCTCTTTCGAACAAATCCGCACCCCTGGCGCCTCATCGGTCCTTGCGGGCCCCATCATTTTGTGCTGACATCTCTTTAAGGCGCGCGTGGAACACAACGCGCCGTCGACTTGGGCTTGGTCCTTACCGGACAGCGAGCTACCCATTACTCGCCGTCCGCAAGCTCATGCCTATGGTGGCCGGAAATCGGCCTGGGATTCCCGACGCCCAGGGTTCTAACTATGGTTGATTTCCAGTTTAACCGAATGCAGTTGGTTACCATGTATTTTCCATGAAACGACTACCTTTCTGACCTCTAGAAACCGGTTACTGAACACTATTACCGTCATAAACTAAAAAAAAGCTAGATGGAGTCAACATTTCCTATTTGACTACACCAGAGCAGAAATAGCAAACCAAACTCGAGTCCAAGTCTCTTTTTAACCGACTTCCAAAAAAGGAGGAGGTTATATGTTCCACCGAGCGTATTTTTTGTTTAATGTATGTTCCTCCATTTCTCCCCCATTTGTGGACCGATTCTCACAAAAAAAAATATTTGATAGAATATACTCCTGAGGTGGTCCCATTGGCACCAAGTCAGGATCTGATGATGGAATCCCAGGGAAATCGAGGGCTACCCTCAAATCTTATAGGTATTAACAATGTTTTTCATATGTTTTCTAATGCTATTGACACATTTGCGTATGGTCATCATCATCTTATGACGCTGAGCTGATGATGGAAGGTACAACTCTTTAACTTAGGAGTTAGGGCCAGATTCGGGCATAACTCCGTCATATTTAGACCGATTTGCAAAATTCTTTTTTTAGAAAGGGTTTTGTTCCGAAATGGTCCCATTTAAATTTCGTATAGATCTGATGATGCGTTTCGGAGACAGACAACGGAACTCTTCAAAAAATGACAGCAAATCAACCGCGATTGCTGCTATCGCATAAATATGCATTGTTTTGACCCCAAGGATGATGAATTGGTGTGGAGTGGGTACTATAACTAAAAAGTGAAAAATAAAAAAAAAAATCCAAAAAAAAAACAACCGACTTCCAAAAAACACTAGAAAGTGAAAAATAACTTTAATTTCGGAAACCGGTGACAAGAAATTAATAAAATACATGTCCAAAGTCACCGACTTCCGAAATTAAAGTTATTTTTCGCTTTCTAGTGTTTTTTGGAAGTCGGTTGCTTTTTTTTTTTTGGAAATAGTTTTTATAAAGTCCAGACATAACCTTGGTCAGATCATGAGTAACACGATACCCCTTGGTAAGACTGGCTGTCAGACTGCCCGTAACTACTGTCAAAGATCGTCGAAAGACAGCCGGGACAAACAAAAAAAAAATGAACAAGACTGTTGAGTGACAAGTATTAGTGATGCTCAAGTACAGCCGAAACTAAATCAATTCACGTACTCACTAGCTTTTCAATCGACTGTTCAGTTCCCTACGAAGCAGCGAATGTGTAGGAGCCTTAACATGATGGGTCGAGCAATCCACTTACAGGATTAGCGAACACTAAAGTGGGTGAAGTGAGCCGAGACAACAACGGCGGACAGTGTCCGGCGATGTTCGGAGCGGAGACGGACACCCACCGGACAAATTAACTTTGAAATTAATTCTTCTGACTGATGGGACTTGGCATTTCTCATTAGTAAGTAACTGAACTTATTCTGACTTAATAGTAACTAAACTTAAGTAATAACTGTATTACTTGTTTTCGGAACATAATAAGTAGGCGGTTAATTTAAAAGGTTACGTTGACTTAACATTGGGCCAGAGTTTCTTTTTGTTTTTTTTTTTTTTTTTGGGTGGGAAATCATCAAATAATTTCTCCCGCTCTGGGTGGAGCCGGAGGGCGTGTCAGACTATTACTGACTAAAACCCGCCCGTGTTCCCTCAGTAGCCTGTATGCCAGGGGCGGCGGTATCTCTTTCGAACAAACCCGCACCCCTGGCAGGCATCGGTCCTTGCGGGCCCCATCACTTTGTGCTGACATCTCTTTGAGGCGCGCGTGGAACACAACGCGGCGTCAACCTGGGCTTGGTCCTTACCGGACAGCGAGCTACCCATTACTCGCCGTCCGCAAGCCCACGCCTACGGTGGATGGGTTAGAGTAAAAAAATGGGTTAAAATACCTATGAGTGTCTGTCTGTGTTACTTTTTCACGATTTAACGGCTGACCGGATAGACCACGGGAACGTGATCAATCAATCAATCAAAAGTCATTTATTCAAACTAGGCTGAGAGTCAGCACTTTTTGAACGTCAAAATTACATAAGACAGTCCCCCAAAAACGCCCACCCTTCGACACTTCCTAGTGCTTTAGCTGGGAAGAAGAAGTGGCGCAACAAACTCCCGATAATCCGAATCCGATGTGATACCGGTAAAAAGATTATCCCATGTCCTAAAACAGGGTTAGGACATAGGACGACGTTCCAAGTGTGGCTGTTTGTCTATGTGAAGGTCTATGTGAATTGAAATGTTTGTAAACGCATTAACAGGAGAAATTCCAGAATAATGTATCCACCCTATTTTCGATTTTAACTTGTTTAATTGTAAATTGTGTATGTTCATTTCGTTTATGTAACACGATAATCACATTGCGCTTAACGAGCTGTGGTGGCGCAAAACTTCTCAAATGAGTAAAGTTAACATGCGTAGGCCCTTTTCAATTAACGATGACTGACATTTTTAACCGACTTCAAAAAGAAGGAGGTTATCAATTTGACATGTTTAAAAAAAAATGTATTTTTGGGCATAACTCCCTCATATATAAACGGATTTGCATAATTCTGTTTTTGTTCAAAAGGGGTTTATTCCGAAATTATCCCATTTAAATTTCATACAGATCTGCTGATGCATTTCGCAGACGAACAACGGAACTCTTCAAAAAATGACAGCTAATCAACCGCGATTGCTGATATCGCATAAATATGCATTGTTTTGACCCCAAGATTGATGAAATTTCGAATTGATGGGGGGTAGGTAGCATACTTAACTAAAAAGTGAAAAATAAAAACTTTATCTAAAAAAAACCGAGTTCATTTTTCACTTTGTTTTTTTTTTTTCGGAAGTCGTGTTTCTTTGTTTTTGCTAAAAGTTTATATAGACAACTGTTGTTACTCTAATTTGAACTTCACCATCTCGTCTGTACTTACATTCATCCCTGCAAATTAAAAAACAACGTCGGTCTGTCTGTAAGCTTATGACGTAATATATTATATCGGTGTGCCGAATGTATTTATCTGATTGAGTAATGAACATCCAAACATACAAACATTCACATATACAATCATCATCATCATCATTATCTCCGCCAAAAGACGTCCATTACTGGACATAGGCCTCCCCCAGAAGGGGGGTTTTGCCATAATCGCCACGCTCGGCAGGCGGGTTGGCGATCGCAGTATGTTGGTAAAATGCATAGAGAACGTTGCTGTCCATTCTCTGGTAAGTCCCTTAATCGCCTTCTACGACACCCACGGGAAGACATGGGATGGTTCTATTCTTTTTACGTCTGGCACCACATGGGGCACATTTATAATATTATTAGGATATTTATATAAAGTAGGAATCGGAATTTTGTCTTTTCAGGGCCCTCGCTCACAGCGACTTTTTGTAGCGATGCAGTAGCTATGCTGACGCGCGTTCGCATCGATACAGTCGCGAAGCGTTCACTAGCTGTGTGCCCTCGCCCACGGGCCCAGATTCAGTCGCGATGCAAACGGGATACTGTCGTGCTTCTGTCGCAATGCAAACGCGATTCAGTTACGGCACAAAAATACCTGCGATCGCTACAGTTGCAAGATGGACTTCGTTGAGGCAACTTTCCCCGATGTCGTCCGACACGGTCGTGCGTTTGCATGGATACGCATTGGCATCGCTTCTGTAGCACGTTGCAAATGCGACTAACACGCGTTAGTAGCGATGCTGCCGCGCGTTTACGAAACGCGCGACAGCATCGCTACAAAAAGTCGCCGTGGGCGAGGGCCCTAAGTCCACCCAAGTAGGCAGAGCCGTAAGCCGTTTCATCTTTTATTTTTAACGAGCCGCTTCTAACTATTCCATTCGAAAAACCTTAATCCCTGCAGGATGCACGTGTTTCTGCGTCCGCACTATTCCCACTGTTAAAATACTATCAAGATTTTAATCGGATTCCGCTTTTGTGATGGCACCTATAATAGGGTTCCAAGAATGTACTTCAGTTCATTGTTGTTTCACTTTTCTTGAAAATGGAACACAAACTGAGCTCGGTAAACGTGCAGCTGCGAAAATGAATAGTCAAAGGTAGTTGCCGATAAAATGCAGAATGAATAATGCCACATAAACAAGATGCAAGTTTCTTGCTTGTGGCATACAATTAAATTGACACAGACATTACATATAAAAGGAATAATTAAGTGCAAACAAGATCATTACGTCGCGTCGGGCAAACGAGCTACTACTATTGCACAGACCCAGAACAAAGCACGGTAAGAGAAATATTAAATGTGAAGGAGTACAACTGTACAATTCACTACCAAAAAACATTAAAGCAGCTAAAACTTTTTTTTATGTTAAAGAAACACGTCTTCGACGGCTCCAACATAAATAAATAAAATAATATACTATTGTTGTCTAGTAATGCATAGTATGCACAGTGCTTTATAATAGTGCTGATAAAAACAGCGCGCTCGATGTGTACAACGACGCGCGCTCTGAGTGATTTACTGCGATCTACCCACTTATGTAAGGTAATTTTTGTGACAAATTCACTACTAGATACTACTAACTGCACGATGAGCGCTCTGGATTACCTACCTACATTATTATTCTTAAAACTTTGTTTATCATTAAGTGATTGTTTAAATCTTTGAGAAATAAATGATATTTTTAACCGTAAATTGAAGCAACTAATTAATAACGTAAAATTGCTTCAACTGAAACCAGGCTTTTCGGTATGACAAAGAAAAATATGTAGTCCCTTGTAAATCATGCTTTTTGGTATGGTAAAGACCAATAAATCGTAACGCGTAATCAGGCTTTTTGATATGGCAAAGAAAAATAAATCGCAGGGTGTAAATCAGCTTAAAGTCTTGATAATTAAATTATACTGAATATTATTATTTCAACCGTACAACTGAAGTTCATGTTTAGTTAGTCTTTGAATAATTAAAGGCAAAGCCAGTTAGAATAAAACAAGAAACTCGACTATTCATCTCTGAACAAACTCTACAATAAAAAATAAAAAAATAATAATAAAAAGTTTATTGAGGTAAAAAGGTAAAACACTAAATACAAATTTGCTTAAATCTACGAAAAATTCAGTTGTGTTATGTGCCTGAACTAGGTCATCCTGTGTTTCAGGCGTGGCAAGGTATCATATTTCTAAATAATCACATTAATTATAAAATCTAGTAGGTATGTAAAATGGTGTAAATAGTACAATAAAACTAAAAATCTTAGTACCTATCCTAACCTAGCTAAAATTAATTAGTACAAATACAATTTTTTTATTTTTTTTTTATTTATTTAAGTACAACTAATAATTTCTCTGTATCTTCATAGGACATACTTTGGAGAGCTTTCTTGAGAGTTCTTTTGCAATTTATATAATTAAGAGAATAAATGTTGGTTCTAGCATTTAGTCTGTTATAAAGTAGTGGTCCTAGGAAGACAAAAAATTTGGCTGCGAAAGCATGTTTTGTACTTTTTGTAGGGCAAACTATATCTTTCCGTCTTTTTTTAGTAAATTCAGTGCTATATGGGAGGGCTGCGTGCTGTTTTAATACGATGCTCATTATGAATAACTGTCGAGCTGTTAGTACTTCACAGGATTTATAGAGTAGGTTAGTAGGAAAAAGGAAAGGGCGGCCAGTAGACACCTTGAGAATCGCTCTTTGAGCTCTTTCGATAGGTAGTAGCAAACTTTTACCTGCTCCACCCCAAGAGGTGATGCAGTACGTCAAAATTGACTGGCAGAGAGCAAGATAAACTCGCCTAATTAATTTTGGGTCTGCAATATAACGTAGTTTTTTGAAAATGAATATAAGCTTACGCATTCTATTATTTAAGGCTTCTATGTGTTGTTTAAAAGATAAGGTTTCATCTATTATAATACCCAGATATTTTATTTGATTAGTTATATTAATATTAGGACACGTAAGGAGGCAATCTGCCGGGGCCATACAACAGTGAGCATACATCGTCGAGGGCAAAACAGATGTTTGTTTGCGCATTGAAAACTTAATATAATTTGTCTTAGCCGCATTTAGTGTTAGTGAGTTATGCTGAAGCCACTTATTTACAATATTAAAACCGTGTTGCGCAAACTTGTAGACTTCATGTTCCGATTCAGCAGAAAAAAGGAGGGCAGTGTCATCAGCGTAGGATATTATAGTGCCGTGCTCTAGGTTTAGATTACAGAGGTCATTTATGTATATCAAAAATAGAGTAGGCCCTAAAATACTTCCTTGGGGCACACCAAAAGACGTGTTTTTTTCGTCTGCGCTGAGAACATTGCCAATTTTAACGCACTGGGTTCGGTCTTCTAAGTAACTTTTGAGAAGTTTCAGTTGAATGCCTCTTATGCCCATTGTCTCAAGCTTGCGCAACAGAATAGGAATGGAGACTGTGTCAAAAGCTTTGGCGAGGTCCAGGAAAACTCCAACTGTGTGCTTACCCTTGTCAAGTTCTTGGGCTAGATAGTCAGTTAGATGATGTACGGCATCGGCAGTTGAAATTTTAGGTCTAAATCCATATTGACGGTCCGACAAAATTGATTTATCCTCCAGATATCTAAACAATCTTTTATTTATGATTTTTTCTAAAATTTTTGACATAGAACACAGTAAAGAAATTGGTCTATAATTTGTTACTTCCTGTTTACTGCCTGTTTTGTATACAGGGACAATAACTGCTTTTTTGAGGCACTCGGGAAAAATACCCAAGGACAGGCACATTCGGAAAATATAAGTCAGTGGTGGTACCAAAATAGTCTTGAATTGTTTGATGATTTTATTTGATATATTATCCCAACCAACTGCACAGTCGTCTTTCAAAGTCATGATTATTCTTTCTACCTCAGTTTCGTCTGTATCTAGCAGGGCGAAGGATGTTAAGGTGGAGTTACATGCAAAAGGCGTGCTTGTTAGAAAGTGTGATTGAACCCGATTTCTTTCTGCCAGATTCTTTCCGACGTTAACAAAGAAATTATTTGCTAAGTTAGCAGATGTTAGCGGTGTCGAGTGCGCTTTTAATAAACCTGAAGATGACTCATTTTGTTTCGAGGTATATGTTAAATTTTTAATATATTTCCAGATCTGTTTACTATTTGTTCCAGCCTCTTCCAATGCAGTTTTATCGTAGTTGCTTTTAACCTTTTTAAGGAGATCATTACAGAAATTACGATACCTTTTGTACGACAGCTGCAGTATTGCATTATCTGGATGAGATTTAGCCTTCATGTGCAGTTTATCTCTATGTTTCATACAACGAATAACCTGTCGTGATCCAGGGTTTTATGTTACAATTTTTACGGCTCAGTCTTGATATGTCTGTATTTTTCTGAATTGCATGTCGTATATTTTCTATTACATACAACATACAAAACTGCGGATCAGCAGAATTGTAGACTGGATCAAAGTTGATGACGCGTAAATCTTCTTCAAGTTTATTTATGTTTAATTTAGTAATTGTGCGAGTGTTTTGTTTAGGTAATTTACAGTTTATGATTAATAGGGCAGCATTATGATCGGTTATTGTTGAGTTAATAACAAGTGCAAGTGAAGGGAAATTCGATTTAAGCATAATATGGTCCAAGCAAGAGCCACTTTGATGTGTAGGAAAATTGTGTGCGGGGAGCAAGCCATGAAAGGCGCATAGGTTGAGGTAGTCCTGAGCAGATGCATCAGCACTTCCTGGAAGAATATTAATATTAATATCGCCAATTAAAATCGTGTTTTTGAAGGATGACAGGTTTTGCAAGGTGTCATTCAGAGAGTTAGTAAAATTGCTGATATTTTTAAAGGAGGGTGGCCGATATATTGCTAATATCGCAAATTCTGACCCAATTTTAACTAACAAACTGTTGCAGTCGACCATATTAGGTTCCTCAACGGAGACATTTAAATAACTTCTGACATAAACTATCACCCCATCATTTTGATTGAAATTTATACTACTTTTGTACATAGTATATCCCGTGATTTGCGGTATGTTATATTGCTTAGCAAGCCAACATTCGGTCAAAACAATTATGTCACAAGCCATGTTTATCCGTTGTTGAAAAGTGCAAAAACTATCAAAATTCTTATATATGTGAAGGCGCGTCCCTAGCGCCATCTAGTTGGATCAATTGAAGACCTTATTTTGGCATTGACATCTATGAATGAACATTGTGCGGACGAGAGTGACAACGGTGGTGTCAGTGTCACTCTAGCGGAACGTCATGAACGTGAAGCAGCCATCTGACGGACTCGGGCAGTTTTTAACAAAAACGGTGGCGTGGTTTAGACGGTCACGACGGATCGCTTACGTCCTGAATCTTAATCGATTTTCATCCGAGTGTACTTGTGATATTTTTGTAGCTCAAATTGAGGACCCTGATTATAAGGCTGCTGATCGAAGACCTGCCAACTTATTTCTAGAATACCTCGCACGATTACCCACTTTAAGATGAGTGATTCTGATACAGATACCCACGTGCCTATATCAGAAGTGGGATGCGAGCGACACTCAGATAAAGATACTCAGCCGCATAATCAACCTAGCAATAGCGGACTGCTCAACAATATGGAAGCCCTGTTAACCCGTTTGTTACCGATGCCGCAGCAAACACTGCAGTCTGTAGCAAACACTAACGTGATTCAGTTGATCAAGTTCGACCCTGATGATGAAGCTGCTGATGTTAAGGGCTGGTGCCCTGTTTCCGAGTTGATTGTTAACAGCAAGAAACTGAGTGGCGTGGATCTTTTAGTTGCTCTGACAACTGCACTAAAAGGACGAGCGGCATCTGTCTTGACTAAGTTGCGTTTGGAAGACTTAACCTGGGAAATTGTGAAGCAAACATTGCTGGCGAAATTTACAGAGCCCAAATTGATACAGGACTATTTTGATGATGTATTGCGCTTTCAGATCGGAGCAAAGGAGACAGCTGGTGAATCAGCTATGCGTTTATGGGCACTGATCGAAAAAATCCCTAAAGTCGACATGCTAGAAGAGGCAATCGTTGGGTTTGTTGTTTCTGTTCTAAGCTCCAAAGACCACATGATTCGTCGTGAACTGAACTCCTATGCTATCACAACTCGTGCTCAACTCTTCCGGATCCTTGGCGGGATTTCCTTAAAGCGCCGAGCTGAAGATAATGATAGAAATGACAATAAGGCAAAAAGACCTCGTCTGTCAGACTCAAAGTTCAATGGAAAGTGTCATCGGTGTGGAGTTCCTGGACATAAAATAGCGGACTGTTAAAAGCGACGTGATGATCCTGCTAACTGAGCTGATAGTTCCAACATGGATCAGGTCAAGGACAAATCGGCACCAACAACCTGTTTCACGTGCGGGAAATCCGGCCACGTGTCTACGACGTGCCCTGAGAAAAGAAGCAGAGCAGTGGTGAGGGAGGTCAACAGTTGCGAGCGGTAAACTTCGAGAGGTAAACTCACGACGTCATCTGGTGAGCATATCCGTTTCCTTTTTGATAGTGGCTCCTCTTGTTCTTTGATTAAATAAACTATGTCTTCGTATCTTAGGACGTTTATCCCTAACTATACTCGGATTGTTAGTCCGTTGTACCCTCTTACAAAGCCAAAAAGAGGCATTAAGTGGACGGAAAAATACGAAGAAATCAGACAAAACGTGGTTCATATTCTCACGTCAGAGCCGGTCTTGACAATTTTTGACCCTAAACTGCCAGTAGAGCTCCATTGCGATGCCAGTTTGGTGGGATACGGAGCCATAGTTATTCAAAGAAAGAACAATGTGCCACACGTAGTGGCTTATTTCAGCCGCCGCACGACTGAGGTTGAGTCTCGTTATCATTCGTATGAACTGGAGATTCTGGCAGTCGTACGAGCGGTTGCACATTTCCGTCATTTTCTGCACGGCCGGAAATTCACAGTTTATACAGACTGCAACTCGTTAAAGGCGCCTAAATCAAAGGTCGATTTGACACCCCGTGTTCATAGGTGGTAAGCCATGCTTCAAGCCTACGACTTTGACATAGTATATCGTGAGGGGAAAGGCATGGAATACGCCGATTATTTGTCGCGAAATCACCAACCTGAGATTACATCCATAGAACATTATAAATAAATTTTCGGACGGTGACTTACCGGAGAATATTGCACAAACTTATGACGTTCGGAATGGTATTCTATACCGGAAAATTAACCGCAATAAAACTGTTTCCTAACTACCAATAGTACCTCGCTCGTTAGTATGGACACTAATCAATCACATTCATTCAGAAATTCAACATTTAGGTCCCGATAAGACTCTGGACAAAATTGATGAGCCGAATGTGAATGTCGAAAACTGTTCGCCGGTTTGTCGACTCATGCATAATATGTAAAGCTTCGAAAGGTCCCTCAGTTGCCCAACCAGTAAGACTTCATCCCATCCCTAAAGTTTCAACACCTTGGCACACGCTGCACATAGATTTCACTGGGAAATTGACGGGTAAGAGTGACCAAAAAGAATACTGTTCTGTCATCATTGATTCGTTCACAAAATACGTCCTCTTAGAACACACCACCTCTTAAGATGCGGCCAGTGCCATTATGGCGCTGAAGAAAGCTGTGTGTTTGTTCGGGTCTCCTAAATGGATTGTAGCAGATCAGGGTCGCTGCTATATTAGCAGTGAATTTAAGAAATTTTGTGCAGAACATCACATTGACCTTCACTTCATCGGCACTGACTCAAGTAGAGTCAATGGTCAGGTCGAAGGTGCAATGCGAACTCTAAAATGTTTACTTACGATCATTGAAAATGATCCGCACAAAATTTGGCGCGATGAGTTAGGCAATGTGCAACTTGCTCTAAATATTACAAGGTCTACCGTGACAAAATTTACTTCGACTGAATTAATGTTTGGAGTTCAATCGTACTCGTTGGGAATTTCTAATCTTTCAACAGGAAATGGTCCACACGATCGCTTATATTTAGAAGCGATACGCTTAAATGCCTCCAAGAATATAGAAAAAGCTGCTAACGCTGAGACTGATCATTTTAATCGCGGAAGAGCTGTAAATCCATTTAATAAAGGTGATTTCGTTTTCGTAAAAAGTTCAGAACGCAATCAGACGAAACTTGACCGACAGTTTAGAGGACCTTTCGTGATCATAAAAAGTGTTGATGGTAGGTACCATCGTTTAATGTACGGCAGGTGCCATGCCGTACGTTAAAGTATTCGCATGAAAATTTACATTTGGTGCCGGGAGGTCACGAAGGCTTAATGGTATAGGCTGTAGACATTATGGATGACGAGGAGGCCGCGAAGGCGGTAGATGTGCAGTCAGAAGGCATTCTTGATACCGATTTTGAGACTATGTTGGCTCGCAGTGTTGACATCCTGACTGCAGATTTTGCTTCTCTGACTGCATCGTCTGATATGGTCCTGTGACCTTTGACGTAGAAGTAGACATCCACCGAGCATAGTGTTCAGACTCTAAGGTAAGTTCAGATTATGTGATTCAGGTGTGGGTGTTGTTGTCCGGTTTTGCCTGTTGGTTGGTAACTCGAAAGGACGCAAACCCAGAGACGAGATGTTGTCCGGTCCTGTGATATTCGTCTGTGTGATACGAATGGGTAGTATTGTCCGGGCTTAGCGGTGCTAGTCGAAGGGACGTATTATTCCAGTTCGTTGACGTGGGTGATGGCTAGTCGAAGGGACGGTGTTGTCCGGTCTTGCACTTGAGGCAAGTCGAAGGGACGCATTTGTCCGGGCTACGCATCATATGAGGAAGGAGAGTGGTCTAGTCGAAGGGACGGTGTTGTCCGGTCTTGCACTTGGGGCAAGTCGAAGGGACGCATTTGTCCGGGCTACGCACCATATGAGGAATGAGAGTGGTGCGTGTTGAGAGAGTGATGCACTGGCATGTCAGGGTGGACGAGCATGATGATTGGCTGGTACCTTCTTGTTGCAGGAATATTTATTCGCCCGAGGACGGGCGATTGTCAGTCCGGCCGTGAAGGCGCGTCCCTAGCGCCATCTAGTTGGATCAATTGAAGACCTTATTTTG
The DNA here is from genome assembly GCA_949987655.1 of Polymixis flavicincta. Lineage (NCBI taxonomy): Eukaryota > Metazoa > Arthropoda > Insecta > Lepidoptera > Noctuidae > Polymixis > Polymixis flavicincta. The sequence continues at coordinate 7,613,487 of OX465173.1, read as the reverse complement.
GCATTGACATCTATGAATGAACATTGTGCGGACGTGAGTGACAACGGTGGTGTCAGTGTCACTCTAGCGGAACGTCATGAACGTGAAGCAGCCATCTGACGGACTCGGGCAGTTTTTAACAAAAACGGTGGCGTGGTTTAGACGGTCACGACGGATCGCTTACGTCCTGAATCTTAATCGATTTTCATCCGAGTGTACTTGTGATATTTTTGTAGCTCAAATTGAGGACCCTGATTATAAGGCTGCTGATCGAAGACCTGCCAACTTATTTCTAGAATACCTCGCACGATTACCCACTTTAAGATGAGTGATTCTGATACAGATACCCACGTGCCTATATATGCTACGTATATTTTGTGTTAGTATGGTTAAGGGAGTTTTATAGCCGGAAATATATTGTTTGCATTGTTCCGCTTCACAGAGTTTAGACTCGGATACAGATAAATTATTTAAGTCATTAATTATCGTGTCGATCATAATTAAATAAAAAGAATAGAAAACGAAAAATGTAAAATAAAAATTAAGTAAAAGGTCTAAAATAACTTATAAACGGCGCTCTTAGGCGCCTCCATAATCAACAGAATTAACGTATCTTTTCTCGGCCATTATTTTCGCCGGGCAGTCAGTAGCGCCTGTTATGTGATTGTCTGGCTTTTTGAAATGCGAGCAAGTAGCGCATTTTGGTTCATTTGCCTTCTTTGGACAGTCTTTGATCGAGTGACCCTGATCACCACAATGGCCGCAGGTGTAAGATGTCTGTCGACATGACTTGGCAGCATGTCCATACTGCTGACACTTATAGCAGCGTGTGACTAAAGTGAAGTCTCTGACAGGACACGATGACCAATTAACAAAAACACGTTCTTTAGACATCAGGGCTTTTCGAATGACCGGAGATACTTCTACGATATAATTGCAGGTCTCGGCGTCCTTCTTACCTGACTTATGGCTTAGCTTTATAGAGGTCAAGAATGACTCAACATTGCAGTCCTGAAGTTTTTCGGCTAAGTTTTGATGGAGGATGAAAAATTGAAATGAAGTCTTCACATGTTTGTAACATGTGAAGACTTCATTTTCTGTCATGGATGTCGGCACTCCTATGATGACTACTCTGGGCTTTCTTTTATGAGGCTCGTCGACGGTTAGACCCGACTTTGTGAGCTGCACCGATTGTCTCAGCTTTTCAATATCTTCCTTCGTCTCGGTGCTGATAATCACTCCGCCGTTTTTAGTCTTGCGTAAGCCCCTCACGTGAAGTTGCATTTTTTCCGGGCAAATTATTTTTTGGACCAGACATTTTGTCTCATCACTGGTCTTTAATTTGTCGTTCGGATAGATAGCCACTGAACTTAAGTTAATTGGCTGGATGTAATTGTTGGCTCCTTTCTTTACCATATCAGAAAAAGACGGTCCTTGGGCAGGTTTCAGTGACTCTCCGATTCTCGACTTGAGCTCCTGTAGCTGCTGCGAAAGGTCAAGTTGGTTTTCTAAATTTATAAGGGCATGGTGGAATTGGATGGCTTTTGCTTTGATGGACTGGTACTGGACGGCCATTTGCGACGTTCCATGGCCAACCTTCCGGCATAGGGCATTGATGCGCAATTTCTGGTCCATGTTCAGCTTGCCATCAGCTGCAATAGCGCAAACCTCCTTCAGGCTCTGGTCAATATTGGTCATCCAATTTTGGACTTCTGTCGTCGGTATAGCATCGAGGTCATTGTTCCTTTGACTGGGCGCTTGAGGGGGAGCAGCAGGTACGGCTGCGGGCACAGGTGTAGCTGGTGGGGAGCGGGCACACCTACTTCTAGGACTGAAGGGACTCTCCTCCATTGTGAAACAGTTTATTTACTTGCTAATCATGGATCATCGTCAACCAAACACACACTTTACACAAACCTACGTTAATTTCCGACACAGTTTGCGTAATTACCGGCTATTGCACTAAAAACTAGGTCACGACTTCGCAAGTGATTATTTGTTTATTTCAATTAATTGTTCGACACGTCTGTTCACCCCGACAATGCAAAGGCAGAGAAATGAGTGCAATACAATGGCGATACGAGACTCGATATAATGGTATGCATAATCGATTCGATCAATCGTTTCTCACTCGATTATTTGCCACTCATCGAATGCAATAGGGCTTCATGCTTTATTGGTTATAGACTAAACATGGGTTTTTTCTTTTGATTTTATTTTATAAATTATATATTATATACACACGGTTACACATCAAGCCAGTTCCAGTATAAGCTGATCTCGCATTGTTTACGATTTCGGTACAGTGTGAGATCAGCGTAAACTGGAAATGTATAGCTTGATGTGTAGCCGTGTGTACTATTAAGCTGATATTGTAGAAATTAAAATATTAGTCTGAGAGAGTGAGAGGCTGCTTATTCCCTTATACATGTGACGGCAGTTTCGTGATTTTGTCCAACGGTATGTTAAATGAGAAATTGAATCCAGTTCATGGTCTATGTATAGGGACATCGACGCGCAACCTGTAATCCATGATTCTGAATTACCCTTTGAAAATTTTCTTCGGAAAATAAAAAATAAATAGCTGTCTCATAAAAAAGTGCAATACCTATGCGGTCAAAATGAATGGAACAGCAAATTTTTTTTCAAACTGCATAATAGCAGGATTTATATTTTCTGAACTGTGTTCAAAATTTCAGTTTGCGCGACGATGCCCCAGCCGCCCTGTATACTTTTGGTATTTTCGGGGCATCATTTTATCAAGGATTCAGACGTGACTTTTCCTAGAACTGGTCACTTGTAGTAGGAGTACGTACCCTTAAGGTAACCGCACCAATCCGTGCCTTTTCAGGGCCATAGCCTGTCCGTAGCCTTTCATTCACATTTACTGAAACTCCGGCGTCGGCACACGAACATGACCGTGAACAACTTCATATAAAATGTATGGACTGATAGCTTTTAGCCCAAGGCTTCCCACGGGTACCTGACACGATATACACGGATGTTTTCTATCTTGTGATTGGGTGGTAATTAATCTGGCGGCCCATCTGACTAAACATAATAGAATAAAATAAGTATATTTTAAATTAGATAAAACAAATTATTACACTTAAAATGAGTCGTACACTGGACGGGAGTAAGTGGTGTGTGTGTGTGTGAGTTAGAGAGAGAGTGTGCCAGTGTTTTAGCATGTGTGTGTATGTGTAGGGGTGTGTGTGCATGGGTGTGTGTGTGCGGCTGTTAGTGTGTATGTTTATTTATTTATTTATATACTCTTTCTTGTACACCAGAAAATACATGACAAAAATAAAACATTAAACACTAAAAAAATACAATGGGCGGCCTTATCGCTTTCTGCGATCTCTTCCAGGCAACCTGGTGTGTTTATAATATATGATAAGAAGTTAGTAAAAAAGCATTCTCAAGTTACATCTTAATGCTAAATTTAAATATGTGGGTGACTGCTGTCAGTTACATATGTCACCAAATCGTGTTGTTTACTGACACTAAATTTATAAGGTCAATGTTATTACTTAATAAAGAACTTGAATTTTTCCAACAATGATGAACAAGAAAAGCTACAACATTTCCACTTAAACAAAACTATTTTTAGTTCACTCTAGTGCACTCTCATAATGAAAAACAACCCCGTCTCGTCTGTCCTCTGTTAGTAAAACCTTGGCGCCATGACAGTTACTAATAAGCCTGCGACCTGCTCCTAACTCATTAATTTTCTCGCGATGACTGACGACACAAAGCTGTTGCTCCTCTCTCAACTGATATAACGACCGCAACTTGTAGTTAGTGAGTTGTATAGTGGTGGGAAGAAAAATATGGTTTTATGTTTGTGGGTGGTGTAGATTATAAAAAAATAAGGTGATTGTAGTGCTAGGACTAATCTATGGACTAATTGGTTTCATTTACGGGTTGCTTTAGGAAGAAAATTTTCCAAAATTGTCCAGAAAACTTGGTAATATTTTTAATTTTCTGTAGATGTTGAAACTTCCTGACTGCGTTTTCATCATCATCATCTACCTAGCCTTTTCCCAACTGTGTTAGGGTCGGCTTCCAGTCTAACCGGATGCAACTGAATACCTGTATTTTACATGGAGCGACTGCCTATCTGACCTCCACAACCCAGTTACTGGGTAATACGATAACCCTTGGTAAGACTGGTGGTCAGACTTTCGGGCTTCTGACGACCCGTAACGAATGTCAAAGATCCACAAATGAGCCGAGACCAACGGCTTAGCGTGCTTTCCGAGGCACGGAGGGGTCTCGGTACGTTAAGATTGTCACCCATCCACGGAACAACCGCGGCAAGCGCAGCTTAACCTGATCGATCGACTTGGTTGGTTGGGAGGGACATCTACGTGCAACTTGTTAACATGGATTCAAGCAAATCATTCTAAATCCCTGTTTTTGAGGTTGGGAAATCATCAAATAACTTCTCCCGCTGTGAGTGAAGCAAGAGGGTGTGTCAGACTTTTACTGACTAAAACCCACCCGTGTTCCCTCAGTTGCGTGTGTGCCAGGGGCCACGGTATCTCTTTCGAACAACCCCCACCCATAGCAGGCATCGGCCTTTGCGGACCCCACTAGTTGATTCTGACATCTCTTTGAGGCCGGCGTGGAACACAACCCGCTGTTGATTCGGGCTTGGTCCTTACCGGACAGCGAGCTACCCATTACTCGCCGTCCACAAGCCCGCGCCTACGGTGGCCGGGAATCAGCGTTGTTATTTACAGAAGGGTATTATAAAAGAAAGGCTGTTCCAAACATTATGACCGCGTAGGTATTGTATTTTTCTAAGGAATAGGAGATATTTTAAGATAACCGAAAAAAAAATCTACCCTAGTCAAAAACAATTTTCTGAATTCATAGTTACAGTGTGCGCATCTATGCCCACTATTTAATAACCATCATCTTGCAGTTTAGTTCATGGGACTTAAACAAAACCGGCTAAATGTAGGTGTACCATATGGTCCATTTCGTGATCCAAATATACTACCAGCACCTTAGAAACCAGCAAGAATCCGTCATTTAAATATCTGATAAAGATGCTCTTAAAGATATTCGATATAGAGTATAAGGAAGAAATAGGTTCAAATCACGCCTCAGCCGGATACCAAACGCTTCGATCCCCTCCATTTCCACATAAATATACAAATTATACCTATATCCTTTTCCAATACGTTTCTGTCGGCACATAAATGAAAGATCTTTCTGTATATTCGGTAAATAATTCTGACCTAGTGATAAAATAAGTGGGAAATCAAATGTCGTGACTGGCACTGAGGGGCTTCGCGGCGCGTCGGTGCCAATTACAGCCTTCGTATAGAGTGCCACTTAAGTCGCAGATTACGCACAATTGCATAATGAACACTTCTAGAAAAGCGTGAAAGAATTGAGTTAAATGGTCAGCCATTTTTGAAGTAGCTTTGGTGCTGACGTGAGAAATCTTTTCGTCTAAAACATAACTCTCAAATAAATTTTATTATAAAACACCATTCGTTCGCTCTGCAAATAACCTTCATGAAGGTGCCAAAGTGTTTCACTCTTTCCAGCGTCTGTACTCCATTTCTTGAAAGATTGACAGTTCTTCACGACTGACAGTTGTCAAGATTTAATATTGGAGTGGTATCAAAATAAATGATATTCAAAGTAAGAGAGATAAGGCATTTTCAGTGTGTTCTCATTCTATCGTAGACCTCAGCCATCGCATTCCATAAGGTAAAATCGAGGTCAAGACAGAAATAATTGAATTAAAAAAAAAACGAAAAAAGACTTGCTTGAAGACGAAGAGTCTCTCTCGAAATAATTTTGAGGGATAATAACCTTATTGTAACGCATGACTGACTTGTAATCGCATTGTTTTTAACATTTTCAAGACACAATAAGTAGATATAGGTACACACTGACCCACTCTTCTAAACACGACAAAAATACACGAGACAAGAACACACACAGACATGACATATTTAGCTATTTTGTACACAGACTATTAGAATAAAATGATAATAATTTCGACAATTCTGTTTGAATTCGAATTCACAGACTAAAATGCATTAATTCTAGCTAGCGAAAGGCAACGTTTTTTTTTTTTTTTTTTTGGGTGGGAAATCATCAAATAACTTCTCCCGCTCTGGGTGGAGCAGGAGGGCGTGTCAGACTTTTACTGACTAAAACCCACCCGTGTTCCTTCAGTAGCCCTTAACTGTGGTGTCTCTTTCGAACAAACCCGCACCCCTGGCAGGCATCGACCCTTGCGGGTCCCATCACTTTTTGTGCTGACATCTCTTTGAGGCGCGCGTGGAACACAACGCGCCGTCGACTTGGGCGTGGCAACGTCAGGTTTGGTTTGGCCCCTGGCACACAGGCAACTGAAGAAACACGGGTGGGTTTTAGTCAGTAAAAGTCTGACACGCCCTCCTGCTCCACCTAGAGCGGGAGGAGTTTTTTTTTTTTAATTCCCACACTAAAAAAAAATTATCGTGGTTTCCAGGAAATTTAGAGCCACATACTGTTTCACTCAGCTCATATGTAGGTATATTGGATTTTCGAATCGAGCACTAATAAAACGTTCTTTGTTATTCCGTTTATTCATCCCCAAAAAGCCACCTGGTGGATACGTGGAAATGCATGCCCAAGAACACACCTAAAGTATATAGCATAATCAGCCTATAATGTTCCCACTGCTGAGACTCAGATCTTCTATCTCTGAGACGGTGTGGACCATAATACACCACGCGGGGCGCGGGTTGGTATATGTCACCTATTTTCAAATTTTCGGTTCTGAGATATGCCGGTTTCCCGATGTTATCCTTTACCGTTTTCAAAGCAGTGGTGATAAAATAATTTACACAAAGTGAAGTGCCTGCTTGGGGTCGAACCCCGACCTACAACTTGTAAGTCGCGGCCTTTACCACTTGGCCACCACTGCTCTATGCCTATGAATTCCGTTTATCCAAGTAGACCTAGAATGGATTCTCGGACATGCGTTTCCAGGTATTTCACTATACAGTAATAACTCGACGTTCTAAATGCACGGACCTTTGTAATGATGATGAAAAAGATGAAAAAGTAAATACGTGCAAAAAAGAAAAAAGTATGACTAGGGTCTGAGCACGATTCAAAACAAAACTACAGGTTGCTGGGGATTTCAAATGTTCCATTATTTATTTATTTATTTATTTATTGAATCTCCAACAGAGGCTACACGATTACATGCAAGTTTACATTGAGCAGAGACAAATATAGTGTGCGCTTCCAATTATAGGACAACACATCATTTACTTATAATCTGGGTACATTAAATTTAATATTTAATAATATTTAAAAAAGAAAACATAACACGAAAATCATACAGGAAACAAAGTTAATGACAAAACATATCAATAATAAAAATAATGTAAATGAACAGTTAGAAAAAACAAAATCAATATATGATAACACATAAAACTAGCAAAATATTACGATTCTGACTAAACTCATTTTCTGAAAAACAAGGGTTCAAAAGGCTACCTTACATTGATACAAACAAATATTGATGATAAGGTAGGTAATGTTTTCGAGTATTTAGTTAATTTAATATTCTAGGTCTCCGAATTTATCTTAATAAAGATCAGAATTTATGTTGTTAGTCTAAAAAAATACTACACACTTAACAAAAATCTAGAGACATCGATTCATCAGCAAAGTGAGTGCGACCGTCCTTTTATTATTTTATTGTATTCAGTGTAGATAACTTGGTGACCAATTTTTTTACTAAACCAAGGGCCTAGACGTGCCAATCACTTTAAAAGCACTGTGTATTTTACAAAAACTTTCAACAGCATTGACATAGGCTTTTCGGTGGGTTACGTCAATCCTATCCATTTTCACTTTTCCATCATCGGTATCGCTCATAGAATGTCACTTTGTGTAGGCCCTAACATGATGCCATTATCCACGGTAGAAAGGATACAAAACAGAACAGGCAGCCAAAATTTGTAGGTGCGAAAAAACTTGTAAATTGCGTAACACTATCAATCTGAGTTTAAATTTTGTGTAAGGTTATTGCCCATTGCTTCATATATTAAAAAAAAATTGTCTGCTCAACAACATAAATAACACAATGAATGTTGTTGGACTGTCAATAATCTCTTTGATAATAATTGTAGAGAACAATTTTTTTTCTCAGAATTCCTATTTCAGTAATAAATACTATCCCACACTCCAAAGGACATCGCCCATTCCGTGTCACATAAGGACACCAATCCCAACCGACAAGCATCCAACAACCTAATCCCGACACTTCTGTTGGCGATAAAACGAATAGACGAGACCAAATGGACGAAAAACAGAATAAAATATATTTATCAGAAGTGGGATAATCCAATACAGATTACTGGGGCATTTTCGATGCCCACGTCATGATAAATAATATCTTGTAATGTCGTGTAGGCGTGTAATGTCTTATGAACAACTGTTATTCTTTCTGTAATTTTATTGTGGGCTGAAAACCTTTAGACACATCAAGTATCAAGAAAATATTCTTCGCAGAAGGGTCTCGATTCTTGGAGCAAAAACATAGCACATTGCAAAAAAATCAAATCGCATTTTCTTATTATACAACATTAGTTGACCCGGCGCCATACATTTCGTCGATTTAAGTGAACACAAATGTATGGAGCAGCCGATTTTTTTTTTTCGAGATTTCGAGTTTGGTCCCATAAAAAAAGTTGTTCAAAATGATGAGTACAATGACCCCTTTTTGGGTTTAGGGTAAACAAAAACTAATGTTTTATATTCAAATGTCGGTGGTTATTTTTCAAAAATTGGGCAGTCTTCTTTTTTACAATCTTCAAGCGAAGAAGAATTTAATAGAATCGTATTGTTACAGTATATTTCTATTCGCTGGTTTTTTGGTGATAACGATATCAATTATGCTGTCTAGCAGCTGTACGGCACCCAAGTAAAATTAAAATTAGGCAGGAACAAATTAGTCTAATTTGAAAGTCTAAGAATTTTAGCCTCCGAAGAACATCTGACGTTGAACTCGTCCACTAGTCCAAGCTTGAAACAAAAGAATATTATAGTAAGAAGAGAAAATTAAGACTCATAATGCAAAATCCAATCATTTAAGACCTCTAGCAACCCTCGAATACAATCCTAACAGCGTTAAATTTAAGGCTCCCACAGACAGGCCCGACACGATTCGAGTAGAATATTTTTAGTAAAGCTTCATGAAAATTGTTCCACCAGAATCGCGTCGCGCCTGTCTTTGGGATCCATTAACCGAGGCCTCAACAAATTCCCTCTAATTTCCCACTCTAAAAGATTAGGACAGGCATTTTCCTGTACCTTGATATCTCAGAAAATGTCAAACGGCTCTTAAATCCGAGAAGTTTTCATGTTAACCAAATGTTTTGAGTCTCTGAGGCTCGCAACAGGACGTGGACGTCGAGTTTTCCAAATTAAATTACATAGAAAACCTTTCAGGGATCGACAACATTTTGATAGAAAAATCGGCTTTTAGACACGGGAGCGGTACGATACTATTAGTATCGTATCGCTGCCGTGTCTAAAAGCCGAATTTTCTTTTTTGTTGAGTACGTTCCAAATAGACCTCAGCAAGTATTCAGACAATATTGAATACACAGAATATTAGTTTAACTGATAAGCAGTTTGTATCTGGAGTCGCATTAGGAGGATCGAATTAGGTTACGCTGATGGGTAGGCATTGACAATAAGTAGGTGTATTATGTGTGAAGATACCGTATTATATTGGTTGTATATTGGTTTTGCTTGTGGCTTCATCCGCGTCAACCGCGTGGAATGGCTTTCTATTATACATTCCTATATCGAGCGAATACGTATGTATTTCATGGAATCAATATTATGTAGAACTATTTATTTTACTGTTAATTACTCCTTTATGAGGCAGTCGAGCTTTGAGACGCATTTTTGCACTAATCTGTATACGATACCATATATTTTCATGTTTGTCTGTGTGACCGCTTAAGTCTTCTAATCTCCCCAAACTGTAAAACTTCTTGATAAATATCTGTATTTTATATGGTGTAACTACTACAGAGTACTACATCCATCTATCTAACTACACAATCAAGTTTGATGCGTTTTTTTGGAGGTTTATGAGTATAAGAACTAAATTAATATATTTAAAGACCGTAACCCGTCCAGACCGTATTTTGGCCTAGCCTTCGGCGTGGGAGTTTTGTAGTGCACAAGTGTGTGCGCAGACATAGGTGCACTCCCTCTTCCGTCACTCTTCTAATCCGAAGGGACGGCAATCCAACACGATCAGAGACTCAGGGCTATCACACTGCCAACTTCCAAACTCCGGGCTGTAACTAAAAAAACCTAATGGAAAAGCTCATTAACACTGCCCGACCTGGGAATAGAACCCAAATGAATATTTATAATTTAGATACAGCACAAAAATGTAGATTTTTTGACATCAAAGTCAAAGTCAAAGCATTTATTTCAATTAGGCACTTAAAAGGCACTTTTGAACGTCAACATTTACATTAAAACAGAATTGATTCTAGTCGCCCATTCCAAAATGTAGTTTCGTATGGAGAGGAACGGGCAAGAAACTCCACCGTTACTCTTTTAAAACGTTTTAAATACAATTTAACATAGTACATTCATTATATAATTAAATGTGAAAAAAAAATATACTATACCAAAATAGGTAAACAAAATGCAACTGAAGCAATAAAGATAAATTAATTATATGATAGATACATGGTGCTCACATATTTACAAACATTGTAAGAGTAAGTATACAATTTTCCTAGATTTTTTACAAGAAATTAGTCAGTGTGTGAGTGTAAATCAATGTCATAAATATAATTATTTATAATATAATTCAATTAGCAACCAGTTTGATTTTGTCTAGATTCTAGATTGTCCTATGGAGCAAGACCAGCATGTTTCCAAGCAATCTTATCTTGGATATAATCCTCTAATTACAAAGTTTACTTTTATTATGAGTTTTAAGGTTTCCTGTCATTTAATTGCAATATATGTCGCCATATTATTACATAATATGGCACCAAAAGTAAGATCTATAAAAGCCAACCATAATATTAAGTTGATCACTACACTATACACATGACACATTGTCTAGCCTAGTAAGCGTCCCGGTATGAAGAGGGTATCTAAAGCTAGGTAGGTACATTGTAGTCTGTACCTGCCATGCAATAGCTTAAAGCTTTTCATCACCCTAGTTTCTTTGTCAGGAGAACAAACATACGCAAAATCCGAGGGACGCAATCCTAGCATACCCCAGTTTGCTCTACTGGAATAATTTGATAAAATATACCAGGATTACATACATTGAACGATGGTTGGAATTTCACGGATATTATGATGTCGAGTCCTGGTTTCAGTATTTGTTCTGAGATTCAGTGCATTCGAATTGGTTGCTGAAATTCGATAGGTTAGCAAACTTAGCTGAAATGTTTCCATGATAGAAATTGTTGACGGAAAAATTATGAATTCAACTCAGTGTATGAATCGAATGAATGTGATTTTTGTGAATGCAAGCGTTTGTTTTGTTGACATCAAAGGAAATGTTTCTGCTACTGATTTTGACTGCCTTTCATCAATTATCATCAAAGTGTGCAGATTTCACGAGGCTTGTTTCCGCATTTGATGACGTTATGTCATGTTTAAAATATGATTCTGTCTCAATCATTTTCAAACGGTTGCCAGACACAGAACGATATTTTAAATTGCTTGTCTAAAAATGGCATAATATTATTTTAGACAAGCTGAATGTATGTGACACTAGTGTCTGTAATAGGAATACCTGTATAGCAAATCATCAGGGTTCCATCAAACAGTATGTAAACATAATCGGCACCCTAATTGCGTAACTCACGATTCATCATAATCTGTATCGTTTTGAAACGGATTGTTAAACCATTGCTTCAAATGTTCGAAAAATGTGTCTGTTCGACAACATAAACAACGCAATGAATATTGTTTAACTGTGAAGACGAAACCAATTATGATCAATCGTGAGTTACGCAATTAGGGTGCAGTTTAGGGATAGGGCCATAGCATAAAAATCAACGATAAGTTCACAGTTCGATCAGTTCAAGTATCAAAGATAAATTAAAAACAATAAGTGAGTGACAAAAACAGGGCGATTTAGTATGTGAAGGGACACTAGCGAGATAGAATATCTTGAATTCATATAGTTAACCTACTAATAGAATTGCGAAGAACGCCCTGAGGACACGATGGAGCATACGGAAGAGGTCTGCCCGGCTTGGGCGGAGCACCACCGTGTCCTTGTGGAGGTGATCTCTCGCGTCCGGCCCTGGGCCAGGCCATGGTATGGACCGAGAGTGCATGGGTAGCCATCGCTTCTTTCTGTGAAGCAGTGATGCTCGCAAAGAGGGAGGCGGCGCACGTGAGGGAGAGGCAGTATATACGCCATCACGGCCCTAGCCTCCGCAGGAGACTCCCTGGGCATCGGCAATCTCACGCTGATTCCCATAGGCGGCGGCTTGCGGACGGCGAGTAATGGGTAGCTCACTGTCCGGTAAGGATCAAGCCCGGGTCGAAGGCGCGTTGTGTTCCACGTGCGCCTCAAAGAGATGTCAGCACAAACTGATGGGGCCTACAAGGGCCGATGCCTGCCAGGGGTGCGGGTTGTTCGAAAGAGATACCGTGGCCCCTGGCATATAGGCTACTGAGGGTACACTTGTGGATTTTAGCCAGTAAAATTCAGACACGCCCTCTTGCTCCACCCAGAGCGGGAGAAGTTATTTGATGATTTCCCACCCTCAAAAAAAAAAAAAACTTACTAATAGAGTATTCTATTCGATTCAAGGTACAGAAAATTAACACTTAAATGCTACATTGCCAGAAATTTCCCGCCAGCTTTGTTCTGATAGCAGGAAACAACCAATCAACAAACAAAGGCTAAAGCCTAACATAGGGTCCTCCAAATACTAGCTACACAGCCCTCGATCGAACAAGCCCTGACCTTTCACCCACCGGTGTTAGGCACTGATGGTTACGTCAAAAATACAGTCGTAAGTCACTTTTATTACTGTTCGTTCTGTAACGTCACCGACATGAAATGACGGTGCTGCTAGATGTAACACTTACCTTGGGAATCGAGTTTGCATGAGGAAGGCTGAAGTCTAAACCTTGGATGGGAAATTGAAACTGAATGGTAGGCATTTGTTTTGAAAACTTAAGAAAGAATTATATTTCTATTAATTTATACAAAAAAAATTAAAAAAAAAACAATGTAGTAATAAAATTTTAAACCCTACAAAAATAAAAAAAAATACAAATAAATTAGTAAATATCTTTCTAGTTATATAAAATGCATTGGTATTAATAGGTATAGAAATCCTACTATCATAGTCGTATTAATATCTGATTTTTTTGTGTTTGGATGTTTAGATGTTTGTTACTCAATCACGCAAAAACGGCTGAACGGATTTTTGATAAAATTTGGTACACAGTTAGCTTATTTACCTGGATTAACACAGTGTACTTTAATCCCGATAGTCTTGTGGCTAAATAACAATAGCTGCACGGGTCGATCGACCAGGTTAAGCTACGCTTGCCGCGGTTGTTCCGTGGATGGGTGACCATCTATACATACCAAGACCCCTCCATGCCTCGGAAATCACGTTAAGCCGTTGATCCCGGCTGTCATTTGTGGATCCTTGACAGTCGTTACGGGAAGTCAGAAGCCCGAAAGTCTGAAAACCAGTCTTACCAAGGGGTATCGTATTACCCAGTAACTGGGTTGTGGAGGTCAGATAGGCAGTCGCTCCATGTAAAATACTTGTATTCAGCTGCATCCGGTTAGACTGGAAGCCGACCCCAACATAGTTGGGAAAAGGCTAGGCAGATGATGACTTCGATTGTACGGTCCCGTGAGATATTTTCCGTCCTCTACGCGAGCGAAGCCGCTGGCTACTGATTTACTGTTTATGTATTTGTGCGGTTATGACGATAAAAAATAGTATGGTCCAAAAGTAGATGTACCTAAAAGCCCTCAGCAGGATTCAATAAGTAGAAAGGATGAATTTTCCTGATCCAAATAAGACCAACTTTATATCCTCGTTTGAACCTCAACTGGCTGTTGAGCACACCTGGTGACAGATACCACTGTTATTACAAGTAGGGATGATGATGATGATGATGATGGGACTCCCTTTTCCGCACGTAGACTCCCATTCGGTCCGTTGTGCGTGGGGATGCTGGCTAGCAGAGCCAGCCTAGCTCCGCCCAAAAGCACAGAAGCTTCCTGGGAGCTTCACAGGCTTCGCGGAGCGACCTCACTGTTCCGAGGATTTCTTCGCGTTGAGAAGCCACGGCCTCGCATTCCAGGATGACGTGGGCGGCTGATTCCTCGGCGTCAAGGCAGCCCCTGCAAAGCGGGCTGTCTGTGGCGCCTATGTTAAAAAGGTGTTTGTTAAGGGTGTTATGGCCCGTAATTGTTCCTATTATTATTCTAAGGTTATTTCTGCTCAGGCTGAGAAGTTTTTTGGTTAATCGCGGGTGTACAGTTGGTAAAGCCAATTTTGACTGTCTACAGTCTGTTGCCCGTGACCATCTGTTGTTATGGAGTTCGGTCGACCTTTGGCGAATCCACGCACGAAATTGTGAGAAAGGCAGGGGGAGAAGTGGGTACGGGCCTAGCACTTTCATATCAGAGCCTCTCTTCGCAAGTTCATCTGCGGCATCATTGCCTAAAGATCCACTGTGCCCTTTGATCCACTGGAGTGCAATACGATTGGACGTCGATAAACTCTCCAGGGCAAGATGGCACTCAAAAATTAGTTTGTTGTTAGTTTGTTTGTTTTCTAAAGCTTTGAGCACAGATAGGCTGTCGGATAGGAATTTAATGCCGTAGTTCCGGATGCCTAAGCGCTTTACTGCTGTAGCGGCTTGTGTTAAGGCAACACATTCACACTGAAAGATTGAACTGTGTGTGCCTAGCGGTATGTGAAAGTTGATGTTGAGGTCGAGGGAGTGTGCGCCAGCACCTGAACCGTTTTGTGTTTTTGAGCCATCTGTGTAGATGTGCACTTCATTGGCTCCCGACTGATCCCTTTCTTCCTCTACTGTTTGTATAATATAGTTTTTGTTGAACATAGGTTGGTTTGGTGTTCTATCACACGGGGCAGCGATGAGTGGCTGGTACTCAATCGCCCGGTCCAGGATTTTAGCGTGTGGGCTGGTTAAATTCTTGCCCCATATGCCCAGATGCATTAGCCTGATAGCAGCTAGTGCGGCCTCCTGCTGTATGTACAGGTCCAGGGGAGTTAATTGAAGGGCTATCTCCATGGCTGCTGTTGGGGTGGTTCTCATGCAGCCAGTGGTAGCTGAACAGGCCAGTCGTTGGAAGCGCTGTAGTCTAGTAATGGTGGTTGAGAGTTCGGTCCTCGTCCACCAAACCAGAGCGCCATAAGCCAACATTGGCCTGATCACCGCTTTATATAGCCACAGGGTAATCTTCGGAGAAAGCCCCCATGTTTTTTTTACAAGTAGGGATATTACGCAAAAGGATTAAAATCCTGGTTAAACCAACAATTTTGACCACGTAACCACAAAAAAAGCATGGCCGGGCAACAGTCAATGTTGAAAATTGACACTGAATTTTTTTTAGAGACAAAGCAACATACTACAACTGGTTTTCTATTATTTTCAGTGACTTCCATTCCAACCGAGAGTTGTTAAGATCTTAGCAGGTGATGTTCTGAAGTTTCTACCTCACCTCATTGGAAGAAGACGTCATTTTATGTATGTGTGTACTGTGTATGCAAATTGTATGATCGGTGGTTAATGATAACCATTATCATTAACCACCGATCATACAATTTCAGCCGATATTTAAAACCTTAACACACATCACAAGATTCTTAAAACATCTTCCCATAAACGTAGTAGTAACTACTAAATGTATTCTCAATCGTCAATATAGCACAGTTGCATCTGCGAACATTATTACGCATGGGTCGTAAAATGCACGTTTTATAGCCTAGTATTGAGTACCTATTTGATAACGACTATTGACTATTAAGTCAGTTCATAGACGTAACACAATACTAGTTAATTATGATTCAAGTACTACCCTCGCTATGTTCTAGAATTGTCTTATGTTACTAAGCAATAACTAAATAAATAACAGAATGCAAGGCTCTACATTTCAAGTCACTTCACTACATACGGTTGATGACCCAAAAAAAAAACTCATATTTTTTTTATCATGTTTATGTATTGATAATAACAACGACACGTCAACACTTCATTAGCTATTTCAATTTGACCCTGTATGCTCCCCCCCGAGTGGGTTCCCGCATTGTCGTTGCGGGGGGGCTCAGTAACCGTGGATTCCAGCCACGGTAAAGCCAAGAGGAACCCAAAGGCGGGGCCGCTCGTAAGGGCTTTTGGCTTCAAGCCATTGACGTAACGGCCAAAAAGTAGGTTGCGGTGAGGTGCACCGCAACTGAGGTGGGCCGCGATGTCGAATGGGAGGCATCGCGGCTGAGGGTTACGGGCTGCGGTAGAGGAAGAGTGCCGGTGCTTCTGAGCAGCGCTCTTCCCTTCCGTGGCCTGGACGGGGCCGCCACTGTTTGATGGCGGACGCGGTGGGGCCGCAGGCGAAGAGAAGTGTCGGTATAGCGTCAGCCGCTCTCCCTATCTCCTGCGGCCAAAAAGTGGTAGATGGGACGACGCGTTGTGTTCCACACGCGCGCCGTCAAAGATGTCAGCAACCACTGGTGGGGTCCGCAAGGGCCAATGCCTGCCAGGGGTGCGGGTTTGTTCGAAAGAGATACCACAGCCCCTGGCATACGGGCTACTGAGGGAACACGGGTGGGTTTTAGTCAGTAAAAGTCTGACACGCCCTCCTGCTCTACTCAGCAGGAGAAGTCATTTGATGATTTCCCACCCAAAAAAAAAAACCCTGAATGCTGCATGTTCGTTTTTTTCGAGATACACTTTTTCCACCAAAGGGATGCATAAGTGCTCTAAAATTGATGCTCAAACGGAAAGCACTTGTATTTTATGATTTTTCCATAAAGTGCACCACCTGTACCGACGTACTGTAGAAATTATAGCCTATTAGGTGTTTACATGCAACCTCCACGATTCTGTGAAAATTTAATGGCAAGAATTACGAGAAACACATTATTTTATTTAAAGAATAGATTAAAATACAAGTAAGGGCCAGCTGACAAGCTACGGCAAAAGAAAAAAAAGTTTTTAAGCCTTGAACGAATTAGAATGAATGAAACAGTGTTGCTCACGAAGAGAGAGGCGGCGCACGTGATGGAGAGGCAGTATATGCGCCCTCACGGCCCTAGCCGCCGCAGGAGACGCCTTGGACGTCGTGAATCCCAGGCTGATTCCCGGCCACCGTAGCCGCAGGCTTCCGGATGGCGAGTAATGGGTAGCTCATTGTCCGGTAAGGACCAAGCTCCGGTCGACGACGCGTCGTGTTCCACGCGCGCCTTAAAGAAATGTCAGTACCAACTTACTGCAGGCTTAGCACAAGCACCGACTTGTCGACGGAAGAATAGACAACACTATTAAATAAATTATGTACAATAGGATAAGATAGCTATGTTTTTTCATTCATTATCACAGTTATGCGTTCTAAACGAATCATGATTTTGTAGATAATCGTATGTACTTTGTGGCCGTCGAGTAGAAAGTTTTGTTGTCAGTGTGATTTTGACAGTTTGGGAAGAAATATTCTTCTGAAATAGTCTACATATAAAAGGACCTAGAGAAATATCGTTAGAAACGAAAGACTAAATGACAGATTGTAGAAGGATATCTACGGTGCGACAACAAAAATGTAGGAACGAAATATCACTTTGTATTAAAAAAGCACTGTCTATTCTTCGTAGAAATACAAAGCGTCATGCTAAGCCCGCTGGTAGGGTCCGCTAGGGCCGATGCCTGCCAGGGATGCGGATTGTTCGAAAGAGATACCGTGGCCCCTTGCGCATAGGCAACTGAGGGAACACGGGTGGGTTTTAGTCAGTAGAAGTCTAACACGCCCTCCTGCTCCACCCAAAGCGGGACAAGTTATTAGATGATTTCGCTCCCTCAAAAAAAAAAAGCCTAGAACGAATGGTTTTCTAGGAACAATGATAATTTACTCATCCCAGTACCAGGAGCTCATAAAGCGCTCAGAGTACCTTCCAACGTATACACAGGTAATAAACTCACAGTCAAAATCAGGTTAGGGAAATAAATCTCATTACTAAGAGATGAAACGTAAAACGATTAGGGCGACACTCAAAACTGCAGATACCGCCGGAAGGGAATTAGTTGATTAATCCGAGGCCGAAGTATTACCTACGGCTTCCCTGAAATAGGCCAAATTACTATCTATGGATACAGTTCGTTTATTTAGTTTAAGTCAATTTTGTTTGGTTAAAAGGAGGTAGGGAGGGAGTTATGTTCAAATTCTATACTCTTATTTGATCTTGCACTATTCTTAGAACTGATTTTTAATATTCTACTATAACAATATTATACAGGGTAAGTTTTTATCCAGTGCGCAAATTTTAACCATGAATTCAGCATATCATTCTCGACCTCCTACTGCAGAAATTGTTCGCCGGTTATACAAAAAAAAAACAGCTGTTTCATAGAAAAGTGCAATACCTACGCGGTCAAAATGTATGGAACAGCTGATTTTTTTTTGTATAACCGGCGAAAAATTTCTGCGGTGGTCTAGAATGATATGCTGAATTCATGGTTAAAATTTGCGCACTGGATAAAAATTTTTCCTGTATATGTGGAAGTTTGTTACACATTTACGCAAAAATGGCTCATCGAATTTGGGTTAAATTTGGCACACAGATAGTTAATGATCTAGTCACCGTTCCCGTACGATATTTTTCCGACATATTCGCGGGCTAAAGCTTTTTCACGAATTTTCCTTTAATTGTTAAATTTTTGATAAAGTCAATCCATAATACATACTTTTTTCATTATTATTACTTTGTCACAGATTATTAACAAAGTCCCATTTCAATGATAATCATATTCATGCACTAAATTCTCAACAGTGTACCTACATTATAGAGTGCACTTTCGTCTGTGTTTCATAACAAAATACGGCTTTTTCTAACAACCAATTCTAAGCTGCTGCCAAATACATTTACCACACAGGCCCTGGCACAAAACCACGAAATTAGAATATCGGATTTCCCTCCAGCCAGAGCTACTAACATGATTATAGACCTTCAAAAACATTGGGTAGGTAGATGTAACTTCGTTTCAAGCATAATGTATTCCATTCGTGTCAGAAGACACAATAAAGATATCAGGTAGGTACAGTCAGCCTCAAAAATAGGTGTACTTACATCGACAAGATTTAGGTAACTTGACTGTCGACAATTTGTGTTACATAAAACTGTATTGTGAACAGGGACCGGACAACCCCGCTTATGAGTTAAGCCTTTTGACAGGGTAACCCGTACATGGGGTAATTCATATCGCAGTGTTACCTTTTGTTCGAGTTTCATGCGCGAAACCCAGCGAAATGGTTAACACCTTTATTATGGTAACCACGTGAAGGGGTTAACCCCTTCAATGTCTTAAGCCTTTGAAGGGGTTACCTTCACGAAAAGCTTTTATTCGTGTTACCCTGAATTACCTAATCCGCTTGAGCTGCATGTTTATACTTGTACCCGAGCGGCGGCGCGACGCGGTGGCGCCTCATTGTCTTACCTACTATTTTTATTTAGTTATTAGGAATTTGACAACAAGTGACGATTGATAAGCGATAGTCCGGTCAAAATAGACATTCACCCTTGCATAAATTCCTAAGACGCTGAACTTTTAATTATATGTTAGGGATACCATTATAATAAAATTCTCCGTCGATCCCAATTTGTGCAATTTGTTTCCATTCAAGGTCAAAGTTCGCTAAAATGGGTTTTTTGTTTTTTTTTTGGGAAACGGTTAGTTTTATGATAAAAATAGGTCAGATAAAAATTGTAGATCATGCAATTATGTACCTATCTATAAAAAAATACCTTGGATGGGAAATCATCAATTACTTCTCCCGCTCTGGACGGAGCGGGAAGGCGTGTCAGACTTTTACTGACTAAAATCCACCCGTGTTCCTTCAGTTGCCTGTGCCAGTGCTGTACTTCTTTCGAACAAATCCGCGACCCTGGCAGGCATTGTCCCTAGCGGACCCCTTTCATTATTGTTGACATCTCTTTGAGGTGCGCGTGGAACACAACGCACCGTCAACCCGGGCCTGGTCCTTACCAGACGGCGAACTATCCATTGCTCGCACTGCGCAAGCCCGCATCTACGGTGGCCGGAAGTCCACTACGGAGTCCCGACGCCCATTCCGTCTCCTGTGGTGGCTAAGGGCGCGACAGCACAAGGATTGCCTCTCCATCACGCTCTCCGCCTCCTTCTTTGCGAGCATTACTGCTTCGCTGAAGGAGGTGACAGCTTCCCATGCACTTTCCTCCGTACCATGGCCTGGACCAGAGCCGGACGCGAGAAATCGTCGCCGCCGATAGCCTACACCGATCGCTTCCGCGAGGACACGCGGCAGTGCTTCGCCCGAGCAGGGCAGACCTCCATCGGATCCAGGCGATCCACACAATGGTGACACCCGGGTGTTTCCTTCGGCCTTATCCAGAACAAGAACCTCCCAAAGCAGCCGTGTCCGGTGAGAACATGCGTAAGGCGGAAGGTGAGGACGCCGAGACCTTTCTTTCCCTCCGTGCCCAGCACTGGGTTGCGACAATCGCACTTTCCATGACGCCATGAGTTCCCACCGGAGCTATCCGTTGTGCCGTAATTTCTTGCGGTGGCGGAGTTACGCCCCGGCGTTTTGCCTACTCGCGCCGCTCTCACACATGCGAAGTCTCCAGATCTCAGGGTGGCAATCCGGCAAAGTGGCTCACTGCCTCACCGGAGTTCAGACGGTATCCCGGGACTAGCCGGAACACTTTGTCCCCTAAGATTCACCATTTCTGAGAAAAATCGATTCTAAAATTTACTTAAGTTGTATTCCCCATAATATGCACACATTTCCACGCCACCTACGAGGTAGTGTACTTGTCGCGTTTTTTTTAAGCGCCATTAGTCAGGCCAGCTGACCACCAGACGGGCAGCAAGGCATGCACGAGGGATAAAAAAGCTGATTCAAATTGTAACGTGGGGCCCTCGAAGTCAGCTCGCTCACCGCCCGCCGGCAATAACGCCCAGGAAAGGGCTGACGGGGAGGCGGTAATTACTGAGTAATTGCCAGACCTTCGTCTTCTCCAAGCCAATATCAATCGTTGCACCAGGGCTCAGGACCTTTTGCTCCAGGCAAGGCGAAGTGGTTGATCAACGTTGCCATCGCCGCCGAAACATACTTTGTTCCTCCCAAGGATGACAGGATGGGTGACATTGATGGCTTGGTGACACTTATCTTGAGGCTGGCCGCTGACACTCTGTCCCTTGAGACCTTCAGTCGGGACGGGGCTTTGAAGCAGCCTTAGTCGAAAATATGGTCGTGGAGATTTATTTCTCACCCAACCGACCTCTCGCTGACTTTGAGACTTTATTTCGGAATTGAACCCAGTCGTCAATCGAAGCCGTCCTCACCCCGTCCTTGTCATGGGTTACTTCAACGCCGAGTTCACAACTTGGAGTTCCCCAGCAACGGATGCACCGGGTGAGTGGGCGATGGAGTCAGGCCTACTGCTCCTAAACCGGGGATTCGTTCAGACATGTGTGCAGCAGTGGGGTAGGTGTATAGTGGACTTATCGTTTGCTAGTCCTGCTGTGGCACGCTCTGTTCAGGACTGGCGTGTACTGTAGGAGGTGGAGACGTTGTCGGACCACAGATACATCCAGTTTGATGTTTCCGCCCAGACTTCGAGTGGCCCGGTCCAAGCGGCCCGGCCGGTTGAGGATGACTGTTGACGATGGGTGGTCAAGCAACTGAACCAGGAAGCTCATCTGGTGGCCTCAATGGTGCATGCCTGGTTAGACTCACCAGTCAGGTTTATCGATATTAACGACGAAGCAGAATGGTTCCGGGAGGCCATAACCCAAATCTGTGATGCTGTGTTGCTCCGCGTTCAGTCTCCATCTGCCAGGCACCAGGTGTATTGGACGTCACAAGATATTGCGCAGTTGCACATCGCATGCGTAGTGGCGTGGCGCCCGTATACTAGGCACCGACGAATGCGCCGACGAACACCAGAAGGGCTAGTAAGAGAGGCGGAACGGTGTGAAGTGTACAAAGTGGCGGTGGCGGAGTGGTGGTGGTGGGTGGTAAATTGGATTGCTAATTGAAATATAATTTGCTGTGTCTAATGGACGAATTTAGAATCAATTGATGCTGTGTAGCGTCCGACATCTTATATTTGTACGCCGTTCGGACAAAACATGACTGTCTTAATCATAATTTGACGTAACATCTTGCATGCTATGTGTGTGTATGCTGTAAGAAGGCTCTTCAGCTGGAAATTAAACGAGCAAGGGCCGAAGCTCATGATACATTGCTGGCAATTCTAGAAAGGGATACGTGGGGGTGACCATACCGTTTGGTTAGGGGCAAACTTCGCTCGTGGGCGCCCCCACTGTCCCATAGCCTCCAGCGCTGCTAGAGAGAGTGGTGAGCGCTTTATTCCCCTCTCAAGGGGAGCACACACCACCTAATATGCTTCCGCCTACTATAGTGCCCAACACGGAAAACGAGGATGACGACGCGCTTGAAGTGATCCAGGTAGAACTGAGAGCGGCAGTACAAAGGCTTAAGGCCAAAAACACTCCAGGACCAGACGGCATTCTTGGCCGTGCATGGGTTCTGGCCATCAAGGCTCTCTGGCCCCGCTAAGTAGGACTCTTGAGTGCATGTCTGGAGAGAGGCCAGTTTCCATGCTAGTGAAAGACTGAAGCGCTGGTCCTGCTGAAAAAAAGAAGGGCATCCTGCGGGCTCTCCATCCGCTTACCGACCCATTGTGTTGGTGGATGAGGTGGAAAAACTCTTCGAGAGAATTATTGCAAACCTTCTCATTCAGCACATGGCAAGAGAGGGGCCGGATCTAATCTGATCGGAACCGGTTTGGTTTCTGTACGGGGTGCTCGTCAGAAATGTTGAATCTTAGGGTATAAAGTGTAAGGATAATTTATGTATGTACAGTCGCCAGCAGGTCAAGCTATCCCAAACTGTAAAATTTTCCCAATTGAACATAAACCGTATTCCTTTGTAATAAAGTTGAAAAACTATCAAAGAAATTTGACAGATTGGGGTAGCTTGATGTGCTGGCCTCTGTACTTAGATAATTGCATGATCTACATTTTTTGTGAGTGAGCTAATTTTATCATAAAACTAACAGTTTCGCAAAAAATAAAACATCTTTGCGAACTATGACCTTGTATAAAAAAAATTGCACACAGAGGAACGATGGGGACGACTTTCACAGTTTCAATATAATGGTATCCCTAACGTTCATGCAAAAATTATGTTTCTTGGGAATTTATGCAAGAGTACACCTATTTTTCGGGCTAATTTGACTGGGCTATATACGGTGTCCAGCATCTCGACTCGGCTGAGGCATTTCCACAGAAAAAGAAACTAAATATGATAATAAGAAATATAATAGGCAGTAATTACTCATGTGGTAATACCACACACACTTAAACAAAAACTCAGCTAAGTAGTTCCGTCCGAGTTTCGAATTAAATGACGAATGATGAGAATGTAAACAAGCATAGACACGAAAAAGAAATAAGTACCTATTACAATGTTTAGCATGTGCGACAAACAAAATTGAACTGTAAAATCATATAGGCAATAATTAGAATTCCGTGTTTACAAGTCGCTCGGTACATGCAACCATGGCGCCGCCGGGCAGAAAGATGTCACGTGCGGTCGTGGATATACAATTTTCAAACTAATGTCGATTACAAAGATTGGATATTACAATGTGTTGGAATGGAATGGCTTACCCTGTTACAGTGTTACAGGGTATTGAAAGGTTAACTTGTTCGGAAGGGGTTACATTGCACCCATTCGAGGGTGTAACATGTATCAAAGGGTTTATTTTTTAAGCGCTTAAAAAAACCCCTTCAAAAACCCTTTCAACGAGTATCCGGCCGGTCCCTGATTGTGAAGCTACAATTAAACACCTAAAGTATATTATATTTTGTTACTCTACACATCATCTGCATGGCCAGTCTAATGGAATTGAATACCGGTATTTTACACGGAGCGATTGCCTTCCTGACCCACAACCCAGTTACTGGGTAATACAATACCCCTTGGTAAGGCTGGTTGTCAGACTTTCGGGCTTCAGAATTAAATAATTATCAAAATCAAAATATTTGATTTCACATAAGCCTTCATGGGCACTTATAAAACGTCAGGAGCTAGGTGCACGGTTCCAATTGGTTCTTTCACATGGAGAATGCCAGTAAGCAACTTCAAGGTTACTCTTTGAAAAATTTATTTGGTTACTCCTTTCACAATGTTGTCAAATTACAGTGTTAATAGGTATGGGAGGACAGTGTAGGTCTGTCAGCAAGTATCAGGTACTTTATGAAATGGTACAGCCTGCACCAACGGCGTTACGTACTTTCCGAAGCACGGAAAGGTTTCGTGGTTACACACTGATACAATAATATGAAACACAGATTGTAGACAGTTTTTTTTTTGTGCTTTTTATTGCGATCTATCATTTTTGCAGATATTCAGCAATTTGTATAGTATTTTTACGGTTTTGTACGGAAGCTGTCCAGTGACAGCTCCGTTTATTGTAGACAGTTAAATTAATTCTTGTAGATGTTGAAATCTCTTTGAGTCTGACTGTACTATAGGACAGAGGTACCGTACCTATAGCATACAAACAACACAGTGCAGTGTCACCTAATTTCTGTCATTACTTTGTCATTAATACCTAGGTACATAATACACTAGCAAATATTCTGTGGTACAACATTTAAGAACAAAAGAGTATTTTTCTTACGAAACGTCCATAATGGAGGACGACAGCGAGTAAATAATTTTTTTTCTCAGGAATCAGTGGCACGCTGTCCACTTTTTTTAGTTCCTTTGTTATGCCCACGTAAAAATGTTCGCTATCCCTGCTATAGGTCTTCAACTAGGTATTATGTACGAGAATGTTTTGTTCCCCGATTTTATGAAAGCTGCCAGTATTGTATGTAGACTGTAAACAATATGGTTTCCATTGATCAGTATGTTCCTTTGTATTTAAACATAGGTTTATTGAATATCTAGAGACTGTCTATAAATACCTAGGTGTGCGTCAATACCAAAGTCAAACCAATGAGATATTGATAGTCTACCTGTAGTGGATCTATTTAATACATATAGTACTTAATACCGGTTGTATATCATTATAGCTGTAGGAACTTTGACTCTTAAAACACATGCCTAGTTTAGGAGCCATCAGTTTCCCCGTGATGTGGCTCTATCGTACAATATTTCGTTCATCCTTGTGTACTTATGCGTATTTTCTTTGTGTACAAATTATCATTCATTTATTATTATTATTCATAAAGGAGAGGGGCTTGTGGCTAAATAATAAAGCCACACGGGTCGAACGAAAGCTACGCTTGTCGAGGCCGGTCCGTGGATGGATGACGTCAGAAGCCCGAACTCCTGACCACCTGTCTTACGAAGGGTTATCGTGTAACCAGTAACTGGATAGTAGACGTCAAATAGACAGTCGTTCCATGTAAATTATTAAAATTCAGCTGATCCGGTTAAACTGGAAACCGACCTTTCTACATTTAAACTTACTTTCCGACCTATAACAGATATTCATTTTAAATTACACTAGTACGAAACTACACCACATATATTAACTTATCAAATAAAATAAAAACTCACATAACTGCTTCAAGTAATTAACTTTAGTTAATGTAAAAACTTTCGGAAACTCAGAAAGAAACTTCGCGATGACATTTTTATTAGTTTCGCGACTCCACATCTTTCTATGTTTGCATCATTGCAAGTTTCAGCGTTTGAACGTTTCTGAACTTACTTTACGGTTCTTTTGCCTTTCAGCTACGTGTTTTTCATGTGCTTCTCTTTTAGCAATACAATATGTCTTTGAAGAGCATCGAGAACAGTCGAGGACGTAAAGCTTCTAACAAGCTAAGTGCATGTCCAGACAAAACCTTCTAGAAAGAAAGAAAAGAAAGAGAGAAAATAAGAAAAGAAAGAAAGGGTAGAAAAGAAAAGAAACGTTGTTTTTTCTGCTGAAAACAAAAACGCAAATTACAAAAATAAAAAAACATACTACACACACGTTCTACGCGCGTGTCTATACGCATGTATATGTATTAGAACCTACTGGAAAAGATTTAAATCACTGTACTTAGGTCGTGCAAAAATTGGCTGAGATCATGGTACCATAGATGCAAGACAAAACTATTTAAATGCCATTTTCAACAAAACATGACCATCTTTTGACGCGGTCTGACAAATCTAACGATCTACTGGACGTAACAAGACGCCCCAAGTACCTACCCATCTAGCTATCATAGCAACGCAAGCGGAACGCGCGTATGTGGACGGATTTACTGGCGCTTATGAATTATCGCAGGAATTCACTTCTATGAATATTTATTTTTTGTACAACCGACGAAAAATTTTTGCACTGGGGCGTCTAGAATTCTATGCTGAATTCATGGTTAAAGTTTGCGCACTGGTAAAAAACGTATCCTGTATGTGTTCATACGAGTATGTCTGGAATATGCCTTATCTGAATCTGGCTCATGGGTAAGTTGTTCCTCCAGGGACATCGACACAGATTTTTTTAAATTTTCTGCGGAGATGATTTGTTCTAGCTAATTAGGTATACGTATAAAGCAGAAAAAGTGAAGACTTGAAGCGAGTGGATCTCACCAAAGCATCGTTTCTGGATTCTGGGAAGTGAATCTCATTGCACAAGTAAATTGATTAAATTAAAAAATAGCGTTTGTGACATGTGGAAAAAACCACGATTATGTTGTTGCAAAATTATTATGGCTACCGTAACACTCAAGAGTATTTCGTATTTATATTGTACTCGCGATAAAAAAAACGGCTGTTCCTCACATTTTGTCGAGTTGTGTATGCGAACATTCTTTTTTGCTTTATTTTAACATCAGCGCAATCCATTAAACTTCATCCAACAACTAAACGTCGTCCTGTGACATCACCACAATCAACTAAAACTATAAAACAGTTAAGTAATTTTAAAATAAAAAAAGAAGGTTGCTAGGTTGTTCCGATAATGGACAAGTCAGGATAGCATTATGTGTATAAATAATATATAAAGAAAAGTCCTGACTGACTGACTGACTCATCAACACCCAGCCCAAACCCTTGGACCTAGAAAGATGAAATTTTTCACAGAGCTTCCCTTTGTAATTTAGACAAGGAATAAGGAAATATTTCTCGAAATTCAACCCCTATGGGAGTAAGCGGCTTCGCCCGCGCGGAACGTTCATCCCCTATGGATGAAATTTCCGCGCGGGCGAAGCCGCTGATAAAAGCTAGTGGAACATAAATGTAGGTATGGAGCTCGTTTATTTTTTAAAGAGGTTTTTGTGTTATTTCAATTACACCTTGTATGTTTGAATTTAACAACTGCTAAATCTGCTGCCCAATACATCTATGCCAGCATAACTGGAAAACATGGAGGGAACTGTTAATTATTTCTCTATTTCAGAGCTGTTGGTTCCAAAGTAAACTCGTTCATTTTCACGAGAACTTAACTCCATTAAAGTATGTCCCTCATTTAATAACACCCAGTATATGCAATTAACAAAATATGAGTAAGTACAAAGTACCTCAAAGTGCTCAATCCCTCCCACACGCTTTCACATTTCATCGATAACTCGAACTCTTCCCGCATCTATATTTGTCTCGTAATTAAATTGGTGGAAAGTTGGAAGATAATTTAACTTTCCCTGGAGCAAGAAACGACGAAAATGTTCGTCACGGTGATTCTGGCTAACTCTGCTCGAGCTGACTGACAACTATTTATGACTAGGTTTTGCCAGTAGCTTCGCCCGCGTGGAAGACTTTGTGTTAATCCAGGTTCCCGACCGTCCCTTACTCGTTGATGCGCCACCCCGCGCCGCAGCTGAGCCAGTAGAGTTAAATTTCCCGAATGTTAATAATCATGAAAATATTTTGATCCAGCCTGTCCCCACTAGCTGCCCCCATAGTGACGCCCTGAGCCGAGGTGCGTACCTCACAGGGGGTGCCTTCAGCGTGCAGTCGCTTTATAACTAAAAACCCTTCAGAGGAAAGCCCGGTTAAGCAGTCACGGCCTCTCAAGGTCAACTGCGAGATACCATACAAAAAATACAAATATAAAATAATCCAGGTTACCAAATCCATTCGGCAGTTTTTAATTGATTGAGTACACACATCGAAACATCTAAACATCCAAAGTTTCACATTTGTAATTATGTGACACCTTTTAATGTCAAATGCAATGACTTTTGACAGGCTTGTGGCTAACCAATACAGCCGCACGTATCCTTCGAACAGGTTAAGCTACGCTTGCTGCGGTTAGTCCGCAGATGGGTGACTATCCATTTACATAATTATCAAGACTCCTCCGTGCCTCAGAAACCACGTCATGCTGTTGGTCCCGGCTGTCATTTGTGGATCTTTGACAGTCGGTTCGGTTATCGGATTACGGGTACTAGTTACTGGGTTGTGGAGGTCAGATTGACAGTTGCTCCATCTAAAACCTGCCTACGTTTGAGCTCACGACCTACAACTCTGTAAGTCGGGCCGATATCACTGGGCCACCACTGATATCACCATTTTCCAACTGAATTTCTCTCAAATTACCAAACCATTTTAATTACATAGAAGCTACATAAAACCAACAACAGATACGTAAGTCAAAGTCAAAACGTACGTCAGTGGGTTACCCTGAAACTACGTAAACCACCCTTACTGGTACGACATAAAGGCGATGTTAATGTCGAATACCTTGGACGTGCATTTGAAGGTGCTATCGGCAACTAGGCAGTGCATTCAGGCACGCGAACTAATTCGAAGGATGCAGTCGGACTTTATTAGCCAATCCCACTCGCGAACTGTACGTGATGGAATATTGGACCGGCTTTATAAGCTAAGCTGCATACTGGTACGTTTCAGGCTAGTTCAAGGGCTTATCTTTGTGGTTAACGTAGTGAAAGTATTTTCCTCCCAACAATCTAAAAGTATTAGTGTGTTTGATGACTGTAGACTAACATGGGACTTAGATATAACTGGCGAAATGTATGTGCCATCTCTGCCACACCCTGAGGGAAAATTAGTCCTGATGTTTTGTTTGAAGTATCTTGTAGTTTTTTCGTAATAACAAGAAACAGTACCTACCCTATTTTCTTACCACACTATTTATGAGAATGTATTAATTAATCTGAATAATTTTGAAGATGAAGCATTGCTTCATGTGTTCGAAAAATTTGTCTGCTAAACATCGTATGCATATAACGCAACAAATGTTGTTGAACTGTCTTAATGAAAACATTCCTACTATTCACTAATACTTGCCACACTTGTCAGATACGCAATTACCAAACTGTCTAGCAAATATGACATAATG
This sequence comes from Polymixis flavicincta, assembly GCA_949987655.1. Lineage (NCBI taxonomy): Eukaryota > Metazoa > Arthropoda > Insecta > Lepidoptera > Noctuidae > Polymixis > Polymixis flavicincta. The sequence continues at coordinate 7,583,887 of OX465173.1, read as the reverse complement.
CAAACAGTTCTCAAAATATTGCAACAAAGTACTTTCTTAATTGCCCGACGGTTGATGTCGGGATGTTGTATACATACGAGTCGCGCGGTAAACTCTGCTTGCGCGATGTAGGATCAACTTTCCAATTGTTCGACTTTTTGTCAATTCAAAAGTAAATGGTTTAATTGAAATAAATGCTTTAAATTTGAGTTACAAAGCACGAAAATTAAATTAACTAGTCACTAGAAAACATGTCACACAAAAGTGAATCATCAACTATCCTAGCTCAAAAGACCATTTCAGACACCAATCCACATGGTCTTCACATGATCTGACCAAGATTATGTCTGGACTTTAAAAGAGACTGTGACCTCTGAGTTTGTTTCGGCCTTTCTTCTCAGAGTAGTCAGATAGGAAACGCCGACCTCATCTATTTAAAAAAAATATGATTGACGTGTAAAACCTACTTACAGAAATAAAATCATTTATCATTTATACCGTCAAAAGATTAAACTCCACAGCCTCCTTAGAATCGAATCAATACGACCGCTTAACGAAACTCCAGCTGTTCATAATACTACAGAATACCAAAGATATAAGAGAGTCGAGATAACCACTAAGTATCCACCAATGAGCGGCGACAACCTGTTGACGGTAGATAATGATACTTATAACAATGTTGGCGGACGTCCAAACATTCGAGTTAAGAATCGAGATGCTCTGTATCCGAGTTTTGTCGAAATATTGCAGCTGAATTGGCTTAAGGGTAGATTCGTAGCTTGATTTAGATTAGTGGAAATTATGTATTCTTGAATTCATCATTCAATTGCTGCAACAACTTCCTTTCTGAGAGAGGGAGTGGGCCGTAACTCCCCACGAGGGCCTAGTTCGGGTTGGTAGATGTCATGTCTTCAAATTTGTTGCTTCTAGAACATGACGGAATCCTTGCGATTTACTCCTTCACCATTTTGAGAGCAATAGTGATGAAATAACTTACAAAATTAAGTGCCTGACTGGGTTAGAACCTAGGACTTACAACTAAGCCACTTCTGCTTCTTTTATTCGTTCACTATCAGCGTTCGCGGTTTCGCCCACGCAGTTCCCGTTTCCATGGGAATACGGGGATTAAATATAGCCTATGTCACCCGGGGATAGTGTAGCTTCAATAGTGAAAGAATTTTCAAATCGGTTTATTAGCTTCGGAGCCTATTCAATGCAAACAATCAAATCTGTCCTCTTTATTATTAGTATAGATTATGTAGTATAGATAAAAGGTACTAATTATATTTAATTAACTATGCTATGCCTAAGATGGATTAACTTTCCTTCTCAACTAAACTGTAGCTACATATACCGGGTGCGGCGATTGAACTGTCCGTCTCTATCTATCTGTTTTAAAATTCGAACCACTGAATCGAATGCCGCCAAAATTACAAATGTTGGTCTTTGACATGTTCTCTATCATCATATGAAGTGATTCTGTTGTGAGAGAAACACATTCGAATTGCGAACATTGGATTTAAAACGAAATTCAGTGATTGCTCTTCATTTGGAGGGAAACTCGAATATCGAAATACGTCGAGCGCTGCCAAATCTTCAATTGAACGAGAAATTTGTGCATCGCACTATTCAACGTTATAATGAGACTGGTAGCGTTAAGAAACGCTACGGTGGCGGACGACGCTGTACTGCAACAGAACCAGCAGTTGTCGAAAAGGTGAGTCATCGATTAGACAGAAATCCAGCGCGCTCAGCAAACCAGCTCGCGCAGGATCTCAAGGTGAGCGATCGCAGCGTTCGTTGCATATTGAAGGAAAAGCTTAAAGTCAAACCATTTAAAAAACCGTTCTCAGGAACTCACTGCTTTACAGCGTAGCAAACGGTTGGATCGATCGAAAGAGCTGATTCGCTTGCTCGACTCTGGCGAGCTTCCCAATTTGGTATTTTCACATGAGAAAACTTTTTGCGTGGAACAGTTTTTAAACAAACAAAATAACCGTGTTTGGTTAAAGGGACGTGTCACCGACCATTCAGACGAATTGAAAGTCACTCGACGCCAAGGAGCCGACCAAATCATGGTCTGGGCGGCGGTGTCTGAAAAAGGCCGTTCTCCACTCGTTTTTCTTCCAATGGGTCGCAACCAAGTCAAAATAAACCAACAAATCTATCGAGACAAAGTCTTGCGACCAGGGCTGGTACCGTGGGCATGCAACACATTCGGTCTGAGCGTTGGACTTTTCAGCAAGACTCGGCACCATCGCACAGAGCAATTGGAACGCAAAACTGGTTGAAAACAAACGTTCCAGTGCTGATCGACCGAGATATGTGGCCGTCGTCATCGCCCGACTTGAACCCGCTGGGCTTTTGTATTTGGGGTGTTTTACAGGCCAGGGCCTGTGCTAAAAAACACACTTCGGTGGAAGCGCTCAAAGTTACTCTTACGCGAGAATGGAATTGTTTGAGTGACGTAGTCGTTCGAGCAGCCTGCGCTTCTTTCAGAAAGAGACTTCAGCTTATAGTAAAGGCTAAAGGCGGTTTTATTCCTTCGGAATAAATCATAATAAAACTTTTAACTTTCTATTTTCACATGGCAAAAGTGTATAAATAAATATTGAAAATTTACAGTCAAATCAATTTCATTTTCACGTACGGACAGTTCAATCGCCGCACCCGGTAGGTACATAGCTCCTTAGATGATTTACTTTCCTGCTTAAGCCGCTTGAACTAAAAGCACCTCACCGCAATAGTTCGACGAAGTTTGCATTCCTACCCACAGCTTGGAAAGGAGAATTTCAATCTAAGACGTTGTTGTCTTTTACTTATTTAACACATCTCTGAATTTTAAGTTTAAGACGTCTTGAATAAGTAAGAGACAGCTGCGTCTATCTTATATCATTTTGGTGTAGCAGAGACGAACGAACTGAAATAGCTTTTAAATTAATGAGCTCGAATTGTGAGAATATTAAAGAGATTCCTAATCTTCACATGACAATTGAAGGGGTGAGTGGACAAAAATGTTAACTAAAAAAAAGTTCGAAATATAAATCATAAAATCAAGTTAGATTTTACAGCTTGTTGTATGCATGTTCGTCAGTTAACACCTTGGCTTGGGTCTGTATTTTTGACACGAATCAAAATTTGCGTGTTTTGAGCTCATCAGTCGATTTATCATCACTTAAAACCTATGTATATGTAAAAAAGTAGATTATTTCAGTTTTGTGAGATTTATCCTTTGTCCACACACCCCTTCAATTATAGGCATTGAAAATGTCTAGGCAAAATCAAATATTTTTAAACTATCATTAAGACATGTGAGCCGCGAATTACACAGAAACAGGCATGATGCCGCTTTTAAACGTTTTCATACTAAACGTACTGCGTACGCTGCGCCTACGCCGCTCCTTCACCTTACGCCGTCTCTGTGTAATTCACGCCTAATGGAAGACGCAGCGTTGGAAGGCATTCCACAAGGTGGACCGATGATCTTGTGAAGGCCGGAGGAATTCGCTGATTGCGAAAAGCACATAACCGGTCGAAGTGACGATGCTAGTTGGAGGCCTATGTCCAGCAGTGGACGTTTTTCGGCTGAAATAATGATGAAATACCTCTTTCGATTTTTCAAAATCAACGCGGTGCAAACGATTTCAGTTATTCTTATACTCCTTATTATGACTAACGATATCCTTCTTCGAAATTGGCATTATAGAGACACACAATAACGTGCACGTGTCTGAACTTTAATAAAAATATCGTAACTGTTACGTTAGCCAAACAATGAGACACTTTAATATCGTGTCCAGCGTGTCTGTACGTTAAGTTTCTGTCACGTGCAGACAACAGGACACGCTACTGAAGGTGCCAAATACGTAGCCAAATTCTGGGCTAACTATTTTGATTGCCATCGACACGCTAAGGAGAAGAGATTGAAAAATAATGGCGGGCGAGAATGCAAATAACCTACTTATCTAATATATAACTTAGCTTATAAAATATTGATAAAACATTACGTTATTAACTCGGTAGTGTCGTGGTTGCTCTTGCAAACAACACGCTCACGCGGTTCGAAGACAAAATACCACTTTATCCAAGCATGACGTTTTAACTTGGATCATGTAGACTTAATGAAGACAACGCTAAAGTCGACTGTCCACTGCTACGTAGGATATAAACGGAGATGCTTACCACTTTAGCAGCACGATTCATTTGTTTGACAACAACGCATCGTGGGTAGATTGGCTTGGCTCGCTGTGGATGATTCCGCCAAGATTTCCATACAAACGAAGCTAAGCACATGTGCGAAGCTTAACTGATGGAGGTTGTGGAACAGAGCCTTAAGTCCTTGAATAATAATCAATATAGCTTTGGATTTTCCTAAATATGTTGGGGTCGGTGTCCAGTTTAACGGGATGCAGCTTAATACCAGTATTTTACATGAAGCGACTGCTTATCTGACCTTCACAACCCAGTTATTGGGTAACACTATACATCGTAGGTAAGACGTATTGTTAGACGTTTAGGCTACGTAACGACTGTCAACATCTACGAGTGATAGCCGGTACCAATGGCTTAATATGCTTTCCGCGGCACGGAGAGGTTTTGATATGTTATAGATGGTCCCATCCACATACCTTAACCATCGATAGCTTAAACATCTATCGTCCAGCGCGGCTTTTATCATTCAGCCACGAGCCACTTTAAGACCTTTAACAATATGTATGTTTAAATTCAATAGCTCATTTAAATTCAGTTCTATGTGAAATGTGTGAAGAATTCGCGTTATAATTGTGAATATGTTCTTAGAAGTGTTTAAAGTTACCTGTAATGTGTAGGTATGTATAGGCTTTATTTTTAAAGATAGTTTACGAATAGGCAGTAATTATCACGTTGTTGAAATAAAAGTGTAATATTGGATTATTTTTAGTCATAAACGAAATGCCCGAAGAACTGCCAAACTTAAGTGGCAGTGGGCAGGGCACATTGCTCGCAGAACAGATGGCCGATGGGGCCGAAAGGTTCTGGAGTGGTAACTGCGTACCGGAAGACGTAGAGTGGGAAGGCCTCCCACAAGGTGGACCGATGACCTTGTGAAGGCCGCGGGTATCCGCTGGATGTGAGAAGCACAAGACCGGTCGAATTGGAGGAGCCTGGGGGAGGCCTATGGCCAGCAGTGGACGTCTTTCGGCTGAAATGATGATGATGATAAACGAAATGGAGCTTCTTTGAAGAATTAAATAAGAATTGATATTATGGGCATCGCTTGCAAAAGCAAGCTGAAGTGCCATCTGCTATGGATGGATGGATGGACCGCATTCAGCCTATAATTCAGACCACAGACCTCCTCTCCGTGAGATGGAGTGGTCCATAATCCACCACGCAGGCCCAGTGCGGGTTGGTAGATATCACATGTCTTCGAATGTTTGCTTCTAGGACACGCCGGTTACCTCACGATGTTTTCCCTCACCATTTCGAGATCATTTGATAAATGAATGGTGATGAAATGGTGGTGTCTGGGACAAACTGGATACAGAAGCCGAAGGACAGGTTGATATGGCGCAACTTTGGAGAAGTCCAGCAGTGAACTGCGATAGGCGAAGTAGATTGATAATATCAAAAGAAAATATTAGCTATAGACACACATATAATTTATCCTTAGGTGATTAATATGTTACCTACTTACCTAGCCGGAAATAATTTGATAGAAAAAAGGTACACTTTGTTTTTGTTTGTGATACCCTAAATCTGGTTACAAAACTTGGTAAGCCCTTGCCACATCCACCGCTTCGGGGATATAAGCGTATCGGAGGTAAATGTCAGTTCTAAATATAGTTTAGGAACCGTTATGTGTTCTATTCAACTTGGTACCATCAACCAACCTATAGATAAATGTATTATTTCATACAAAGACTGTACAATGTACATCCTGAAGGGTATTCTCACACCGTCGCCCCTGGCACACGGGTGGGTTTTAGTCAGTAAAAGTCTGACTCGCCCTCCTGCTCTCTACCCAGAGCGGGAGAAGTCATTTGATGATTTCCCAACAAAAAAAGGTTTCGATATGTTTGATTGGGCAAATTACTAACTAACTGATTCTAAAAGTTAGTTTCGTATGGAATTTAGAAATAGACAAGAAATTCCACAGTTATACTTTTGACATGTTTAACAATATTTTGTATACATCAATAATTATAAACATACCTAAGTGAACACGACATACCTAGAATAACTTTAGTAATCCATAAAAGGTATGCAAAATCAAAATCAAAAGTCATTTATTCAAACTAGGCTGAGAGTCAGCACTTTTCGAACGTCAAAATTACATGACACAGTCCCCCAAAAACGCCCACCCTTCCACACTTCCTGGTGCTTTAGCTGGGAAGAAGAAGGTATGCAAAGGTAATCGTATGCAAAGTAGGTTCAATATTAACGGTCAACATATAAATAAGGTTCATTACAGCCTTCAGCTGCCTCGTGTTTATATGAATACGCTCTATTAACTGATTTTTGGGTTAACACAGTGTTGGCAAACATAACAGTAATTGTTGGACAGCTGTTTCAATGTCAATGTTTGGACTGACCTGTTCAGGTTAGATTTGGGTATCGGTATACATGGGCAAGTGTTTATTGGGTTCGAATACCTTACATTATGTATGTATACCCAATAATAGGTAGGTACACCACGTTGCGGTACAAAATAAGAATTTTAGACATAGGCAAAATGACTGCCAGGCTAAAATAGGACTGGGCGGGTCACACCAGCCGCATGCACGGTGACAGCTGGGCAACAGTCTCCACACGGTGGGTGCTTAAGGATGGACGGTGCCGCCAAGGCCGGCCCATGAAAAGGTGGCGTGACGATCTAGACGCGTATTGCAAAGGCCCTTGGAAAAGGATGCCTGCATCTGATTTGGGGAAGGCTTTTGCTCAGCAATGGGACAGTGTAGGATATAATTTTTTAAATAGGTATGTTTTAGGACCGTACTCCCTGCGAGCATTCGTTGTGAATGAATGTACGTCACGAGGGCTCGCAACGAATGTTACCTAAACTAGTGCGTAAAGCAAATTCCCGCGATGAGTACCGTCCATACCAGCTTATAACAAAAAAAGCCATCTTGCAAAAAAGATAAATCAGACACGCGCTGTCATTTTTAAAAAATGGTTCCAAAATTGACATCGCTAACTATTGTTGTGACACATTTGTTGAAAGAATATTCAAATACTAGATTAGAACATAGGCCACATCACAAATAGACGTCTCTGTCAAAACCTTGCAAGGAATAATATTCTCAATCATCAACGCAAAATGTTACCCATCAGCTCAGAAGCAGTAGGTACCTATAAGAACCTTTGTTGCTCTGACCAGAATAAGACAAAGCTAAGCTAAACATGAATTCTAAACACCTGTCTGGCTACGTGTTACAGTAATACAGACATTACTTACGTGTCTGATGTAGATAATCTAGATATTACGTGACGTGCTCGTTTTGATTACGAATAGTATCATATTATATTTAGAAAGCCTGACTACGACACCCCTACATTACCTTATATTTGGCAAATCTTATTGAAAACAAAAATAAACCGGCCAAGTGCGAGTCGGCCTCGCGCACCGAGGGTTCCGTACAAACCTGTAGTTATATAAGTAAAAGTTATAGTATTTTAATAATACAGCCATAAAAAAAAAAATGTGCAAATTTAGATTTTTGCGAAAACTTGTAAGTACCAAAATGTACCTAAAATTTTCAACTCTTTTTTTTAATTTTTCCTTTATTTGTGCTGTAAAACTTTGCTTCGTACCAAATTTCAAGATTCTGAGTTCACGGGAAGTACCCTATAAGTTTTGATTCCCTTGCGAGACTCGAAAATTTGCGGCATAAACGGCTGTACCTTTTGATTGCGCCAGCATAGAAGTATGTTTTTTTCACAGCCCCAAGGGACAGTAGACTTGAATATTTGACATGAATTTCAGCTTGATACCTCCACGCGTTCGGCGGACAACAAAGTGATCCTATAAGGGTTCCGTTTTTTCCTTTTGAGGTACGGAACCCTAAAAATGGTTATGTGCAAGATTGACTCGCTAAGAGCTGGGTCCAGTCTCTGCAAGAACGATAACTTTACTATTAGCAGAAGTTACGAGCGTTTCCCACTCTGCATCACCTACGTTCATAAGATTACTTCGAACTTCGAATTATGAATGAATTACGGTTTAACAGTTGTCCCTATTCCCGATCTGTATTTGTCCATTCGACAAAGTTTGTACATCAGGAGAAGGGTACCTACTTTCGGCCCGTATCTTCCTTGACGGACGTAGATAGTATGCCCCCAGTTTTAGAAGTCAGCAACTGAAGTCAACCCTATACAAGTTTTCCTTGTCATTTTCAGGAGTTGTGAGATAAGATTGGATTGATTGGATGGAGATTGAATCGGATTGATAAAATTGTTCCGTGTGGTGCCGGACGTAAAGAATAGCATCATCCCATCTCTTCTCGTGGGTGTCGTAGGAGGCGACTAAGGGACTTAGGTACTAGAGAATGGTCAGCAGCGTTCTCTATGCATTTTACCACCATACTGCGATCGCCAACCCGCCTGCCAAGCGTGGAAATTATGGCAACCCCCCCTCCCCTTTGCGGGAGGCCTATGTCCAACAGTTGACGTCTTTCGGCTGAAATGATAATGATGATAAAATGTAGTCATGATACGTGATAAAAACAAAAATACCTAAACCTAGCTTCATCTAAAAGTTTACCCTCCTAGTGTAAATCTGGTCCAGAAGTAGATCTAGACCAGAAATAAAAGTTTTTTTTCCGGTATTTTTAATTGTGGGTACTGGGCATAATGTAACATTCGCATGGCACAGCATTCGAGCATATAGTTACACTGTGTTCTAAATTCTGTGTTGCTCGCTCGCTTGTTTCCCGGTACCTACTGACTGCACGAATCATAGAAATATAAAAAACAGACGAATGCTCGGTTTGTAAAACGTATTGACTTATTAGTTGTAAGTCGTAGGTTCGAACCTAGACTTTGTGTGAATTATTTCAACACCACTGCTCTCAAAACGGTGAAGGAAACCATCGTGAGGACACAAGGATGTCCTAGAACCAAAATTTCAAAGACATGTGACATCTACCAAACCGTACTGGGCCCGCGTGGTGGATTACGGCCCACTCCCTCTCACAGAAAGAAACCAGCCTATAATGTGCATACTGCTGGGACACACCCAACAATGTGAACATTTTATGCTGTTTAAGGGCTAATACAGATTTCGTATGATATTTAAGATCAAGATTCTTGGAAAATAAACTCTTTCGAAACCGACCGAAGCCATCAACATCCTGTATGTAGTCGCGATATCATGTTGCAAACATCAACCCTAACCCCTTCGTTATCGCAGTCTCTAGAGGAACACTCAACTAAATCCTAGCTATAAGAAACACTAGCCTTCGCTCTGGAGTTTATACTTCCATTTAGTGGAGAACTGTTTTTCATTGAGTTTATTTTCCAAGTAATCTTTTCTTCGTGTCTGAGAAGAAGCCGGTTGATATGGTGCCACACGTAAAGAGGGAGAATGAGGATCACATGACAAGAAAAGTTTTGAGTATGATCGTGGCTTTTGGCTTTGACATATGTAAAACGATAGCTGGCTCATGGTGACGTAGAAACGAGAGAGCAACACTTCTTGAGGTGCTTGAGGAGTGGAGAGGTAACGTACGTAATTTTTCACTCCAGCCGGCCAATTAAGGCAAGCCAGAAGTGAAGACCACGACTTCTCTTAGGAGATAGGGCCCATAGGATAGCTACTGCCCAATAGCTCGAGGTTGACTGAAGCTATTATTATGGCAAGAAGCAGGCCAAAGATGATATATATGACTAATAAGACACTAAGGCTAAGGTGTAACATGGGTAGTGTTCCAACCCCAAATAGTGTATGGCAGGGGTAGAAAGATGAAAATGTTTACACGTCAGTCACCCCGCCAGTCTGAGGTGCTGGCACCAGCCATCGTGGAAGGCGCACAAGTTCCCATGATCCTCCGTCCAATTATGAAAATGGAACGTCGGAGCAGTTTTAGTCAGTAAGAGTCTGACAAACCCCTCTGCCTGCCCCAGGGCAAAGCACATCCATGAGGATTTTCCACCCCGGAAGAAAAATAACGGAAGATGAGGATCTTTCTCTCGTGGAATGTTCCGTTTATCCCAAATTTTGTAAAATTGTACAAGAATAGTTCATGTTGTGAAGAGTCCTAAATATCCCTCCCAAATGTCCCTCCAAGTGCGTAGGGCGACCTGAAGTATCGTCACACCAAAAAGGCAGTTGTATGCTTAAAATATCGTGAATAAAAAGTCTACATACCTACTTTTAAATACATATAACATACATAACAGTACAAAAGATCATATGACTCCGACAATTGTATAAACATTATTCATGTAATGCAAATTCGGTACATTGCCCCGTAAAAACTGAATTAAAATGAGCTCTTTACGCATAGTGACTTCATTGAGTCCAAGGTCTTTCAGACTGGTCATTGTAGGGTCATAATCTTAATCCAAGTTTGTTCTAAAGCATCACATGACTTGAATCAAGTGGGTTACACCTCGTGATTACGATGACTTGTTTACAAGATTTACGATAATCAGTAATTCTGGTATGTTCTAAGTCATCATTCATTTACCACATTTGAAAACAATTTCCAGTGAAATACAACTACACCTAGGTTGAAACCACGTTGAAACTATGCAAATGATACGTAGACAAATAGATCATACGGCCCAGACAAGTGACAATCGCTTTCAAAGCGTTTCGTACAGACTTCTCACAGCTATTTTGAATCACTGTCAAAATTACATTGATCTTTATCCTCGTTAATATAAGGTTGGTATTGTGTTGCTGCCACTGACAAACTGTCAAACATCATGGTAATTTTTACTGTCGTAACTACTAGTCTTTCAACATGATTGACATACGATTTTCGGTAGCATACGTCATCATTTTGCACGCATACAATTCATTTTTGACTTTTCCATCATCTTTATCGCTGATAGAATGTAATTTTATTGAGGCCCTCTTTTCGGTTTGTGAAGTGTAAGTAAGATTGTTGCTCAAGGGTGATAAGACAGTTTTGAGGTCGACTACACCTATGCGTGTTTAATCGCTTAAACAAAACTGGTAGCAAAGGAAAGAAATAAATACTTTAAAGGTTATCAAGTAATAATATGCTAAATGTATGAGGCTGTTTTGAAAGGAAAAGGCTAAATAGGCAAAGGCCAGTGGTGATAGACAGTCTAATTGCAGTTTATTGCATTAATAAAAGCCCACTAATCGCTTGAGATTATCTATATTGAAATCTAAATAAAATACCTACGTTTATTATTTTAAGTAAGTACTAGTTCAGTAGTTACACTAGTTACCTACATATAAACCTGAATATAATTTGTTCAGAATAAGGAACAGAATCGATTCCAATAGTTTTACACCTTGTTATATTTTTTTAAAGTTATTTCTAGTACAAAGCAATTGCCATATGGTTTAGTACCTACCGCCTTACAATCAATGAGCACAATACGAGGCATATACGCACGGGCAGCGCGTGGGGCCTTTGGTGACCATGTTTTCGTAGAAAACTAGGTAACATAACAAGCTTATAACTTTGTGATTTTTCATGATACAGCTTTGAAATTTTGTTCATAGATACTTTACATCTCAGATTATATTATAAAACAAAGGCAGATAGACTGCGCGGAACACCAAGAGTGAGGCCAAAAAACCAAATACTAAAGCGTCGCATTTTATGTAACATACAATGCGACGGTTTAGTATTTGCTTTTTTTTGGTTTGCGCTTTACGTAAGAATACTAGACACGTGTTTCGGGTTTCGCATATACTAAAAATAAGGTTGTATATTTACCCTATAAACCATTTCACCATTGTTCTCACTATTGGGACACAGGCCTTCTCTGTTCGAAGAGGCAGTGGGCTTATAAAATCAATCACGCGTGCCCAGTGCGGGTTGGTACATAGATTAGATGTCACATGTCTTCGAATTTTTTGTTCTAGGACATGCCGGTTTCCTCACGATGTTTTCCTTCACCGTTTGAGAGCAGTGGTGATGAAATTATTTACACAAAGTAAAGCGCCTGACTGGGTTCGAACCGGTGACCTACAACTCATAATTCGGAGCCGTCACCACTGTTTCACCACTGCTTTCTATGTGAGTTTGGCTGGAGAAAGCACTGTAAATAAGAGAATAGCTTTACTCAGAATAACATTAGTATTTACTCAAAAAACAAGGCATTTTAGTACACGTTAAAAAAATACATTTGTACAAAAATAAGTACTATATCTACAAACGTGTGGGTGAGCAGTGAGCACTGCAGATCTCCTAGCTAGGTTATGAGAACCTGTGTTAAGGAGTAGCATTCCTGTCCACTAAGGTATATGACTTAAAGGTTATAAATGTTACAATTTTGGAGTACTATGATGGGTAAAAATATTTAAAAAAGTGAAAAAAAGTATGTTCAAAAAATCATAACAACCAGCTAGAAAAAAAAAGTTGCCTGCTTGTATAGAATTTAAGTCCTATTATTACCTACATAATTAATACTCTGTTTTCCTTTTGTCGACTCACGGAGTCAGTAAGTATCTCTAAACTGCATAACTTATTTGTATATCTCATATGTTATGTGAACTGTTTAGTGCTCTGTATGAGAATAAATTCTTTAAATTAAATAAACCGAAAATCATCATAATATTTAGTATAAGTATAGGCAGTAAGCAGCAGTAAGAGCAGTGGTGGCCCAGTGGTAACGGCCGCGACTTACGAGTTGTAGGTCGTGCGTTCGAACCCAGCCAGGCGCAATTACTTTGTGTTAATAATTTCATCAGCACGGCTCAGACATGGTGAAGGAAAACACCGTGAGGAAATCGGCATGTCCTAGAACAAAAAATTCTAAGACATGTGACATCTACCAACTAGGGCAGCGGAACCGGTTTTTCCCGGTTCCAAAAGAACCGGGAATTCCCGGTTCTGAGGGTCCCTGAAAGAACCGGTTCTTAGATTTACAGAAACGGTTCTTTCGATTCTTTCGGTTCTTTCTTAAAATAAATTAAGAAACTTTTTTATGCTAAATATGAAGTTGTTATCGTATAATATTGTTTTGACTTGACTCTCCAACATAATGACATACAACTGATTCCCCAAGTGTGGATCTAGCCACATTTGTGGAATCAGTTTCAACATCGCATTATACCGATCGACAATGTATTAATTTTTGGCACTATCGAAGACATCAAAATGACCTTTACTTCACTGTAAGTTAATAAATAACGTTATAATTTTAATATTTGAAAATAACGAATTATTAAAGGGATTCGGAAACGTTAACAATATCTGGTTGGTTGGTTGGTGTTGATTTGAGTTGAATAGTAGGTAATTTCTCGGTTTTGGCACTTGGTGGAACACGCGACACGTGCTACATTAAACTACAGTTTCTACCATGTTTTTTGCAAATAAATGATTTATTCTTATTCTACTTATTGCTTAGTAGGTTGGTATGTACTAAATAAGCATAAAACATAACAGCGTCGCTTGCGACTAAATTAAACTGACAATGTAAATGGACATTGTTAATATTATGTGATCGTGTCGATTTTTGGATTATAGGACATGCCAGTTTCCTCACGATGTTTTCACAACTTTTGCATAAGAAGTTCGATTGCAAGCTACTTGGCCACCGAGTGCTCAAAGAATCGACTAACATGTCTGATATCAATAAGTTAACTAAAAAACATATTGGATATCAGGCGCACCTTTCGGTTGACTGTGTGTTCCTGCACAAAATACAAAAGAATGGTTGTCTATTGTTTGCCCGAAGATTATATGCCATAATCATAATTTTCCCGAATTTCATTTGCCCGAATGTTTCATTTGCCCTAAAATACATATGACATACTTTTAATTGCCCGAATTTTAGATACCATAAGATACGAATGCCATAAGTATTGTTTGCCTTATTTTTATGTGCCATAATAATTATTAGACATAATATTTAAATGGCATACAAAAGAAGAATTTTTGCGTGCTTTAGCATCAAATTTGTATTTGCATTAAAAAAGAAATTGTACTACCTAATTATAATTATATAGTTTGATTATTAAACTTGTTTTTAATTCTAATACTTACCTACTTATTAGCTTTCTGGCTGTCGATGTCGATGTCGATGGGTGCGCAATGTTTGGTATAATAAGAATAAACTTATTTATTCTGTGCATGGTTTTTTTTTCTGTGCATGTTTGATGGTGGGCTAGGTCGACAGAAGTAGGAGCTCGCTAACACGACCCCGCCAACCCCTTCTAACCTAACCTGTCCGAGTAGGGGTGCCCTAAAGTCCCACTTGCATCCAATTTCTCTTGATATAAACAAACGTTACACACCCGATATCGATGGCAAATTATGTTATGGCATATCATAATTATGGCATGTGATAATTAGGGCTTACAATGATTACGACAAATGATGTTACGGTAAGTGACTTTATGGGAAACAATGATTCTGGCACGTGACTAATATGGCAAATGAGAGTAGGGCAAATGAGTATTATGTCGTATGATATTATGGCTGTTGACTATTATGGCAAATGATATTAGGGCAAATAAAATTCGGGTAAACGGCGGTATACCCAAAATAATGGCTTTCGAAGAGGTGATTAATAAGGCAGGAGACAAAGCCTTTTTTTTTTTTTTTTTTGGGTGGGAAATCATCAAATAACTTCTCCCGCTCTGGGTGGAGCAGGAGGGCGTGTCAGACTTTTACTGACTAAAACCCACCCGTGCTCCTTCAGTAGCCCTTAAGCCAGGGGCTGTGGTGTCTCTTTCGAACAAACCCGCACCCCTGGCAGGCATCGGCCCTTGCGGGCCCCATCAATTTTTGTGCTGACATCTATTTGAGGCGCGCGTGGAACACAACGCGCCGTCGACTTGGGCTTGGTCCTTACCGGACAGCGAGCTACCCATTACTCGCCGTCCGCAAGCCCATGCCTACGGTGGCCGAAAATCGGCCTGGGATTCCCGCCGCCTAGGGCGTCTCCGTATCCTGCGCCGGCTGGGGTCGCGAGGGCGCATATGCTGCCTCTCCCTCACGTGCGCCGCCTCCCTCTTCGCGAGCATCACTGCTTCGCTGAAGGAGGTGACGGCTCCCCATGCCCTCTCGCTCCGTACCATGGCCTGGACCAGGGCCGGACGCGAGAGATCGCCGCCGCCGATCGCCTCCACGAGGACACGGCGGTGCTCCGCCCAAGCAGGGCAGACCGCCACCGTGTGCTCCACCGTGTCCTCAGGGCGATCTTCGCAGTGGAAACACCCGGGCGTTTCCTCTCGCCCTATCCGAAACAGGAACCTCCCGAAACAACCGTGTCCAGTGAGGACCTGCGTCAGGCGGAAGGTGAGGACGCCATGCCGCCTCTCAAACCACTCCTCAAAGAGGGGACTTACCGCCGCAATCGTGGCGTGCCCAAGGAGACAAAGCCTCTGTTTGGCATCACTTTCTGAGAAACAAATGTAAAAGTGAAGTAAAATGTAAATTATGCCACGAGCAGTTTACAAAAACATTTAAAAAATACAGGAAAAGTTTTTATCCAGTGCGCAAATTGTAACCATGAATTCAGCATATCATTCTAGACCCCCCAGCGCAGAATTTTTTCGCCAGATACACAAAAAAAATCAGCTGTTCCATGCATTTTGACCGCGTAGGTATAGCACTTTTCTATGAAACAGCTGATTTTTTTTTTTGTACAACCGGCGAAACATTTCTGCGCTAGGGGTTCTAGAATGATATGCTGAATTCATGGTTACAATTTGCGCACTAGATAAAAACTTACCCTGTATACATAAAATCAGTTTAGAAACTGCAAGAGTTACAACTTCGAAACTCCTACAAAACCGAAATGCCGAAAAATAAATCTAAATTGACCCATTTTTTTGAGAGTGATGCCAATCCAAATATGGAAGTAATGGTGTCTCGTATTGCTTCCATAGATGACATTCCACTGAGAAAAGTGCAAGTTCCTATTGCTATCTTGTAACATTGTTTTTATTTGGTGTTTAATTTCAATTCATAGATGGTTTTTGATCTCTGTAGTGAATTATAAACAACTACGAAAATACTGTAATTTTAAAGAACTAATTGTTGCTAAATAATACTTAACCCTCTGCGACTGACGTGGCGTAATTTTTACAATGCCAGTGACGTGGTAGTGTGTTGGCCACCACTTTGACTGGTCATAAGTTTATAATTATTTTTTAATTCCTCATGTTGTGATGTTTTTTTACTAAATTAGAGTATTTGTAATTATTTTAAAATAATAAAAGTTTTAAAATAAAAAGCAATGTCCACTTAACAGCATTTATTGACTTAGCATAAATCAGTCTTAGAAACCTTAATCGACACAGAAACATAAAAAATACCAAATCAAATAGATCACTTTCTTGAGAATTTTTTATAATTATCAAAGACAACACTCAAAATAATCAGACTTAAAAATTTGGACAATATTCGTTGGTTCAATTGAGAGTTATTAGCTGTCAAACTGTTACTCTATTTACAATTATTTTTTGACAATCGTCACACTATGGCTTTGAGCATTGAGGCAAATTGGCTTTAGACAACACAGCAACAATATCTTGTTACTCTTTTTATTTTAGTTGAACATATATGACACAACTTCCTTCCACTTGTTGGAATAGATCGAGTTTTTGGAAGTGGAGGGGGAGGTCTTTAGCCAAAACTCGACTAATAGTTATATGCAGTTCTATAGGCAATTTTTTTCGTTGTATACCCGGGCTTACTGATCCAGCACTAAATGTCTTCCTAAATTCAGTATAAATGTTCCTCTTCTCATTTTCTCATCACTATCTGAAGACATTTGATATATCACAAAGCTATTTACTCCTGCCATATCTACCAATCGTTGAAAAATTGCCAAAGGCCAACGATGAGTTTTGCGTCTGTAAGAATATATTGAGCACTTTCTGTCAATTTTGTCAACAGGGACTTCATCGGATTCCAAGTGAAGTGTTTCTGTTTGAAAGTTCGGGTCGTCATTTTCACAGTCCAGATCACTAAACTCATGCTCACTTTCATCTTCCAACCACTGTTCTACAAGCTGGTCATGGCTTTAATAAGTTCTTTTGGAACCCTGTGGACATTGGCTCTTACTTGAGTGAGCCACCTGACAAAAGGGGAATTAAATGTTACATAGAAAACAATTTTACTGACGGGTTGTTTAGGAAACACTATGAACATATAACTATTTTACTGAGGTGGTTGTCTAATAAACACTATACCTTAACATTGACATGGTAGTTTGGTAGACACCTTCCCGCTTAAAACGGTGTATGCGGTTGCCTCGACTGCTCACGGCGCACTGATTGAAGCACGGCCGCGCGACACGAAGGTACTGAGAACCCGGGGTTCGTATTATACAAAATCGCGACTCAGGACAAAATTTTCGATTTAGCCGTGTCTGTGGTACTACCACGTCAGTCGCAGAGGGTTAAAAACGATTTTGTAATATTGAGTATTATTATAAAAATTATAAATAATATGATTTCCAATAAAGTGTGTTTTATTAAGATCCATTCTCCTTTATTCGTTTTGATAGTAGAAAATCTATATAAAAGATAGCATAGCTTATCAAATAGAATTTATCAAAAAACCGGAACAACCGAAAAAACCGGGTACCCGGTTCCGGCTTGAATTGGGAACTGAAAGAACCGGTTTCTAAAATAGGGCCGGTTCTCGATGCCCTACTACCAACCCGCACTGGGCCCTGGGGTAGTGGATTACGGCCCACTCCCTCTCACGGAGAGGAGGCCTGTGTCCCAGCAGTGGGCACTTAATAAGCTGAGTATGATGATTAGGCAGTAATACCAATACTCCTAGATAAAGCACATGTAGTTGCATTATGTTTATTCTTTTTGTTTTTGTTCTAGTTAGTAAGTAAATATTATTTGAATTTGTTTTTTGTTTTGTTAATATTTAGGAGGAATAATTTGTTTTGTTTATCTAATGTAAGAAGTTTCTATTTTATTTTTGTGTGTTTTTTTTTTCTTATAACTCTTGGTATATAGTTTTTAATTTGTGGAAGCTTTTGTGGCAACTGTATGCGCTAAACTTATATTATTTAAGTAGATATTACACTGTAAGCTTTCTGAAGAATAAATAAACAAATAAAGTACGTCTTGGCTTGATTTATCATTTAATGAATAACTATGGCCGCACAGTACCTACACCAAAATAAACAATGAAAAGTAAATTATTTAAAAATGTGTGCAATTCTCATTAGTCTACTGGTTGTAAGCGCTGCTGCAAGCATGAGATCCTGGGTTCAAATCCCAGTTCCCAAAACTATTACTAGGTTTTTCCATCATCAATTTCTCAGAAGTAGCCCGGAATCTGGATTTGTGGACCGTTGATGGCAATAGACTCGCCCCCTATTACATAGCATTTAAACAAAACTGGTGAAATGTGGGTGTAGGTACTATAGGTACACCTCTGCCTAACCCTTCATAGATTATAGGCGTGATGTTGTGCTTTTATGTTAGTTGCGTATAATTCTCAATACCCACGTCATTGCTACATTATAAACACCCACACAAAGTACGCAGTTGCAGTGTTTACAATGAAATAAAGTTTCGATTCGTCATGCACCGATAAATCTAGGGAGGCAGCAAAAGTAGCGTGATGTTTATTTTTAGGCACAAATTTTCTACTAGTTGTTGGTCAATCATTAGCCTAGCTTTTTCCAACTATGCTGGGGTCAGCTTCCAGTCTAGCCAGATGCAGCTGAATATCAGTATTTTACATGGAGCGACTGTCTATCTGACCTGGTAATACTAGTTGTCAGACTTTCGGGCTTCTGACGACCCGTAACGACTGTCAAAGATCCACAAATGACAGCCGGAACCAACGGCTTAACGTGCTTTCCGAGGCACGGAGAGGTCTTGGTATGATGTTAAGATGGTCACCCATCCACGGACCAACCGCGGCAAGCGTAGCTTAACCTGATCGGGCGACCCGTGCGGCTAATATTACTTAGCCATAAGCCCCTCAGTTGTTGGTCAATGTACTCAATAGAAGTTACTTAGCGCCCGAGAAAATATGGCACAAGATCACGTCTCTCTTGCCCAAAATTGAGAGCAAATTTTGCATCCTTTGCATTGTTAGTTCGCAGGTAACTATCATCCATCCACGGATCAACTGCGGTAAGCGTAGCTTAACCTGATCGATCGAATCTCACGGCTGTTATAACTTAGTCGCAAGTACCACATTTAAGAGTAGGTATAAACAACAGGCTATTTTACTCTTAATGAGAAAAAAACTAAAAATATATTATTGAGATAGCTTAGGCAAAATGCAGTTGGAAAATATTAGTTTTGGTACATGAAATAACAAAATTAATTCTAAAATTCAATTATAAAGGATTTCAGTTCTTTAAATCTGTTTTTGTACACCATGAAAGCATGTAGCCGCCATGTTATGACGTCATATGGCGTGTCAATTGAACAACTTTGTAATTATTTTCGTAATCTATATATATAAAAGAAAGTCGTGTTAGTTACTTCACTTATAACTCAAGAACGGCTGAACCGATTTAGCTGAAAATTGGCAGGGAGGTAGTTTAGAGCCAGGAGAAGGACATAGGATACTTTTTATCCCGTTCAGTTGTTTCAGAAATAAAAAAAGTATCAAAGTGGAAGTTGGCTGTCGAAAAACGAAAATTTTCACGGATAGGATAATAGGGTAGATAGGGTAGGGTAGGTAGGGTAGGTAGGGTAGGTAGGGTAGGTAGGGTAGGTAGGGTAGGTAGGGTAGGGTAGGGTAGGGTAGGTAGGGTAGGTAGGGTAGGTAGGGTAGGTAGGGTAGGTAGGGTAGGTAGAGTAGGTAGGGTAGGTAGGGTAGGTAGGGTAGGTAGGGTAGGTAGGGTAGGTAGGGTAGGTAGGATAGGTAGGGTAGGTAGGGTAGGTAGGTAGGGTAGGTAGGTAGGTTAGGGTAGTGTAGGGTAGCGTAGGTAGGGTAGTGATTTTGTATGAATGACTTTTGGACGAACAGGACAACGTCTGTCGGGTCAGCTAGTTATCATATAAAATATCAGCGCATTTGTCTATAAAGTATGATGACGTCAAACCCACAAAGCAATATGGCGTCCACTGCGTCACGGTAATATTAGATAATATTACCGTGACTGCGTCCAGCGTTTTCCTCAAATTACGCGCGTTTGAAACTGTAAAATTTAAATGCATTTTTACGGCACTAATCGATTTTTAAAAAAGTGGGTTTTTTGTGGTTTATTAGCACTTATGAATCTAATTAGGACACTTTTCAAAAATGGGTGTAATACCCTATTAATATTCAAAACCTTCCTTTTGGCGTGTCCTAATTTCATCGTACCTTTATACACTAGAAGCCACATATGTTGCAGATGACGACATGGAAGAAGGACAGAACTTGACCTATTTTAAGAGGAAACTACTCAGCTTTATTAAAGCTACTAGATACTTTATACTAGCCTATTTCTAACCATGTCTGGGCCGGCTTCTGTTGTAACGAAATGCGTTTTTTTTATTAAACTTATTCACACATATGTGGCTCTAGTGTGAGTTTCATTTAACCATCTCGTTCAAACGCTTCGAGCGCGTTCGGCGCTCCGATTGGTCCGTCACCAATTCAGGGCCAATCGGAGCCCAAAACGCGCTCGAAGCGTTTGATCGAGATGGTTAAATGAAACTCACACTAAGGCCTCTGGATTGTGTTATTTAAATAGCATAATACTGCCTCGTTGATTTAGTGGTTCGCAAGAGCAACCGCCGAGCGTGTGGTCCTGGGATCCATCCCCAGGTTAGGAAACGTTTTCGCACCTGGTTTTTCAATCAAGAATTTCTCAGTTAAGCATTTTGAACTATAATTCGTTTAATTTGTCCGAAAACATATTTACATACCAAGACCCTTCTGTGCCGCTGTTGGTCTCGGCTGTCATTCGTGGTTCTTTGACAGTCGTTACGGGTCGTCTGAAGTCCGACAGTCTGACAACCAGTCTTACCTAGGAGTATCGTATTACCCAGTAACTGGGTTGTGGAGGTAAGATAGACAGTCGTAAAATACCGGTATTCAGCTGCATCCGGTTAAACCGGTTACCGACCCCAAGTTGGTTGGGAAAAAGCAGGCGATGACGCGTACATGTGGGGAAGGATGACCAAAATTAATCATAGGAAACTTATGGGCCAAAAAATCCACAAACCACCACGCGGGTGCAATGCTGATTGGTGATTGACACATGTCTTCGAATTTTTGGTTCTGAGAGATGCCGATTTCCTCACGATGTTTTCTGTTTTGAGAGCAGTGCTGATGAAATAAATATATAAAGAAAAGTGCCTGTCGGGGTTCGAACACACGACCAACTCGTGGGTTGGGGCCTATATCACTAGGCCACCACTGCTGTTCTGGGCCACCACTGCTGTAACTCGGGAATTAAAATTATTAAAATAGAACATAAGATTCCAAAGGTGTGTAAAAATATCAAAACCTACTTTTTACGTTTTCTTTCAGTCACGAACTCAATCAAATCTACTTCCGTTTTGAACACATAATCTTTATGAGTAGAGTATACCTAATAATAAAATACTTTATTTGTATGGCATTGTAACAATAGTTCATTTAGCCAGTAACTTGATAACGATATCAGAACAGTTATTACAATTGAAACATAAAAACGCATAATCACAGTGACTAATAAAATAATGTGTTAGTTAGGGCTTTGAACTCTATAAATAAATAAGTATGATACGAGTAAGTGAGTGAACTTCCATTGTTATACCTCTTTTGTTTTTGCTCGTTTGAGGAAGGGCATAATGCCCTTAAAACACGTGTTGAATTCCTGAAAAATAATGCAACAATTGATGTTGGAGATACTTTTTCTTTGACTAAATTACACACTATGAAATAATGGATTATCCTTCTTCTCATGGTAAAACAATATTAATTCTGAAGATTATAGCTGACACAAATCATGGGAACTTATAAAAGACCGCAACGCTGAAATGGAACAAGGCGGATCATTCTAACGGGACGCATCAGAACATATGGGCCCGGGTCGTCACGCAGTGTGTGCCCGAAGACGGGCAAGGCACCGAGGCAGGCCTAAGAAATGCTGGCGCGTCGGCCTTGACTGGTTCTTGACTGATTGACCGCAAAAGAAAGCAGACAAAGATGTAGGGTAAGAAAAGTATGGACGGAGATCATAACCCAATGAGACAGTATAGGTACAAAAATATTCATTTAGCCATTCAAGTCCTACCAACCACGGTGGAGTATATGGTGGAGGTCTGTCCGGCTTGGGCGGAGCACCGCCGTGTCCTCGTGGAGCCGATCGGCGGCGGCGAACTCTCGCGTCCGGCCCTGGTCCAGGCCATGGTACGGAGCGAAGGTGCATGGGTAGCCGTTACCTCCTTCTGCGAAGCAGTGATGCTCGCGAAGGAGGCGGCGCACGTGAGGGAGAGGCAGTATATGCGCCCTCGCGGCGTTAGTCACCGCAGGAGACGCCCTGGGCGTCGGGAATCCCAGGCTGACTCCCGGCCACCGTAGGCGTGGGCTTGTGGACGGCGAGTAATGGGTAGCTCATTGTCCGGTAAGGACCAAGCCCAAGTCGACGGCGCGTTGTGTTCCACGCGCGCCTTTAAGGGGACACTTTGCGCGGGCTCGAACTCACTGGTGGGCCTGGCTAAAAATCACGTTGTCTCACCAGGCTTCGTATCCGACAGAGATAGTATCAGTGGTGAGTTATCAGTTAGACGCTAGTCTACATGCACAACGTTATTGAGTGAGATGCAGGAGCATTTTTGGAAAAAAAATCGTGGAAAAATTAAGAAAAGTCCTTCAGAAGATCGGGTTTTATGAAAAAACCACTGCATAAATCAATGACGAATAAAGTTTATTGAATTTATTGTTAATTGAACTTTGTCGGTACCGTCTTGGTTTTCGAGATTTTACACTCCTTTTATTACTTAAACACGCTCAAAGTTAGGTTAAATTAGCAAGAAAAACTAATTTTGTTGGCTCATAACTTTTTAATGGCTTTTTATTTTAGTATTCTGTTTCCGTACAGACAATAATAATAACGAGACAAAACCATACCATGTTTTATTTTTGATGTACATAGTCAAACAGTGGAGTAAAACCCTCCTGAAGTTTGTATGGAAAAAATGTGGACAAGTGTCACCTTAAGAGATGTCAGCACAAACCAATGGGGTCCGCAAGGGCCGATGCCTGCCAGGGGTGCGGGTTGTTCGAAAGAGATACAGTGGCCACAGGCTACTAGTGGGTTTTAGTTAGTTTTTTAGTTAGACCTGCATTTCATCATTGACGTCATCAATAGCTTTCTATCAGGCCAGGTCAAGAGCAGGCCCTTCAAAAGAATAATTTAGAAAAAAAAAACATATTCATATTCATATTCATATTCATATCTTTATTTGCATTCCATAATGTTTAAAGGTCTTACAAATGGCTTAAAGCTAAGGTACAATTACGGACCCTGTAGGGCACAGCAAAAAGTGTAAAAAATAATAAAAATAACAAAAACAAAGAAAAAAATTACAATCAACAATTTAAAAAATAATAGTATTATTAACATTAATTAAGTAAATTTATTTTATTGAGATCAGATAAATCTTAAATAATTATTTGGGTCAACATATTATTATTACATCATATTAAAACATTCAACTGTGCATATAACAATGTATCTATCTGTGTAGTATGGCGTCTGTTTGTGTCAAATAATTTTTTTGTCATTTATATATTCGTTAATTGTGTAGTACGCTTTTTCAATTGATATTTGCTTAAGCTTATTTATAAATGTCGTGTCGTTAGTTTCATCTTTTATTGCATCTGGTAGTTTATTAAATATTTTTATGGACATTACGTAAGGGCTGTTGGAATGTAATTTCATGCGCGAAGAAGGTAACATTAACATATTTTTATATCTGACAGACCGGTCGGTATGTTTATCGCCGCGGGTTGTAAAAAAGTGTATGTATTTCCTAACGAATTTGCATATTTCCAGGATATAGATCGATGGTAAGGTGAGTATTTTATGTTTTATAAAAAAGGGTTTACAGCTGTCTGTTTGTTCTATGTTCACTATAATCCGAATTAATTTCTTCTGGAGAATGAAAAGCGTGGGCGCATCTGTGCTATTTCCCCACATTATAATGCCATAGCTGAGCCATGCATGAGCGTAGGCGTAGTATGTAGTAAGTGCAGTTTGTAAGTCGGTAGTTTTTTTTACTTCTCGTAGTGCGTAGGTGAATTTTGACAGTTTCGAACTTATTTTATTTATGTGGGGCTTCCATGTAATGTGTGTGTCTATTGTGAGTCCTAATAACGTGCAGTCGTTAACTAGTTCAACTTTTGTGCCATTAATTGTAAAGTTTACTGCCAATGGGGATTTTTGCTGAGGGTAGAAAGTCATTATTTTGGTCTTTTTATAATTAATCTCAAGATTGTGGTCATCCATCCATGTTGTTGTTTTATTTAACATTATATTTATCTGTTCGTTAATATTACTATTAGATTGGCATGTGGTAAGTAGGGATATATCATCTGCGAATAGGACACATGGTTCTTTCATTATTTTCGGAAGGTCATTAATGTAGATAATGAATAGGAGAGATCCAACAACACTGCCCTGGGGAATTGATGCATTAATTATCTTCTTTTGTGACCTTACCTGGATTATTCGCTTTTGGTCGTGGTTAAAATATTCTATTTGCACATATTGCTCTCTATTTTTTAAGTAGGACGTAAACCACTTATGTGTATTACCACGAATTCCTATGCCGTATAGTTTTTCTAATAAAATTTTAAACTGCACTTTGTCATATGCCTTGGTCATGTCTAAAAGTATGCCAACCGCATATTTTTTATCATTTATAATATTCGTAACTTCTTGCATATATTTATAGACAGCTAGGGTTGTTGATCGATGTTTACGAAAACCATTTTGACTGTCGTCAAAGATTTTATATCTTTCGCAAAAACTGTACACACGATCACACATAGCCTTTTCGTAAATTTTTGAAGCCGTCGGTAGAAGGGCTATGGGCCGGTAATTATTGGGGTTGGTTTTCGAGTTTTTCTTAAATAATGGTTTTATAATTGCTTTTTTAAGTTGATCAGGAAAAGTACCTTCATCAAAGGACTGATTTATTAATACACAAAAGGGTACAGCAAGTTCATCTGCACATTGTCTAATCAGCGATGGGGGTAGTTCATCTATTCCATGACTTTTTTTATTTTTTAGATTTTGTATGATTCTATGCGTTTCTTGACAGTCTAAAGGTCTGAGAAATAGGGTATTTTCAGAGGGGTTGACTACTGGCTGGCCTTTGGCCTCACGGCCGGACTCTTCGCCAATTGATGCAAAAAAGTTATTGAATGTGTTTACTATTTGTTTGGGATCTGAGACTAAAGTATTATTTATTTGTAATTGTATATTATATTTATCTTTAGGTGTTGTTTTGTTAGTACGTTCGTTCACTACATTCCACATAGCTTTGACTTTGTTTTGAGATATTTTAATTTTATTAATATAGTGCTGTCTTTTGGATATTATCACCGACTGCTTTAGTATTTTTTCGTATTTTCTATAATATTTTTTAATGATTGGATTGTCAGTCTTAATACTTAAAATTTTTAATAATCTTTTGTTTGTGCATGATATCTTTATGCCTTTAGATAGCCAATATTTTTTATAATGTGTTTTTAATTTGGTTTTTATTTTCGGTATAGTTTTGTTTAATAAATTAATTAATACGTCGTTAAAAACATTATAATTTTGATTTGCGTCGTTAGTGTCTCTAATGATATCTTCCCAGTTTACTGACTTTAATGCAGATTTAAAACTTTCAATGTTATTTTTGTTGTATAGTCGTTTTTCAGTGTACCAAGTGGTTTGCTTTGGTCGTTGCGGTATTTTAAATTTTATAACTGTACCACAATGATCTGAAAAACCTAGTTCTTCTACATATGTATATAAATCTGTGTTTTTAAAGTTTGTAAATATTAGGTCCAGGCACGTTGAGGCTGTTTGTGTTATGTGTGTGGGCCGTTTTATGTGCTGTGTGTATTTGTATTCAGACATAAGGTCTAAGAAAGTGTTAACTTTGGAGTTGTTTGTAAGTATATTAATATTGAAGTCACCACCGATGACTACGTTTAGTTTTGTGTATTTATTGTTTATGTATGCTAGTATCTGATTGAGTTGGTTATAAAATATACTTTCCTCTCTTCTGTTCCAGTACATTGTTACTAAAAGCAAACCATCATTACATATTTCAATTGCACAAACTTCTAAGATATATTCGAGTGACATTTCGGTTATGTCGGATCTTTCTATATAGTCTATGTGTTCTTCTAGTAGGATGCAAACTCCGCCGCCTCCACGGTTTGGTCGACAGTAGGATGTTGCAATTCTGTAGCCAGTAAAGTCAATGATGCTTAATTTATCTCTTGAGAGCCATGTTTCAGTAATACATATAGCCTGATACGCCTGGTTTTCGTTGACAAATGCTTCCATTATGTGTTGTTTATTAAATAGACTTTGGACATTTTGAAATAAAATGTTAAAATCCTGCTCTTGATTTTCGAAATCTATTGCCTTCCTCGTATTCTCGAAATGTACGGTCGTTATACGGTGCGCTTTGTCTATCTATACTATTCAGTTCGTTTTCAGTTGTGGGTGAAGGATATGATATTGTTTCGTTTTTGTATCTTATAAGCTCACCTTCAATATACAGTTGATTATTTCTGATTACAGCTTGCTGTCCTTTATTTCGTGCTACGAGCATTTTATCCCGCAAGTTTACATAATTCAACCGATGCGACATTTCCTATCCTACTAATATTAGAAATGTGAAAGTTAGTATGTTTGCATGCTTGGATGTTTGTTACTGAATCTCGAAAAACGGCCGAACGAATTTTGATAAAATTTAGCACTCAGGTAACCCATAGGATAGTTTTTGTCTCAGTAGTACCTACGTTCCCGTGGCATAATTTCCTACCTCGACGCGGGTGAAGCCGCTGCAAAAGTAAGTTTATAATATTTTTACGGAACACTTATTTTACTCTACGTTAAATTAGTTAGGCATTAATTTGCTCTCAAGAAATAGTTCCAGTATACAATTTTAATTATGATATCATTTTTATAAAGAACCTTTCTTTAGCTTAGCCTGTTAAGGAATTAGGTCGGCTGTACTAACTACAAAAGAATAGTTAGCGTTCCGACGGAGAAAAATCCTGTTACCTATCCTTATAAAGATTAGTAATATCTTCTTTCTTCTTATATATATCGAATCTAGATTTTGTATAAGACATCCTTATTTTGCCTGTTACGTTCTTTTGTTTGGGAAAATATATTATGAAATGTTATATTAAATTTCTATTGTAGGCAAAGAGCTAGGAACTTAGTTGATGGAGTGATTCAGATTAGTGTAAGCCGCCTCACTCGCCTCTGTCTGATCTTAGTAATCTAAGATAAGACAGTGATTGTTTGCCAAAAAACTGCTTAACTAGAAAAAAATAGCTTGCAAACCTGTACTTGTAGTGATTGTTTTAAGCATTTAAACTTTCATGTAAGTTTCTTAGGTTTGTATGAAAAATACTGGTTTGTTGTAACTTCAATCCTAATAGATTGCAATGCATTAAGCATTTGACGGAATTTCAACCGTTCCTGTTTTAGTTCTATTTTAAGTGGAGCACGTATAGACCACTGAGATCCCCGATTAATAGTAAATACTACCACATGACATGTGTTGTTCGTAGTTGCTCATCTGATTGTAACACAATAACAAGCTATTGCATTCATTTACCTAAATTTTGACGTTCAAAAGTGCGTAAGTTTTAAGCGTTTATTTGAAATAAATGCTTTGACTTTGCTGGTCACTGCTGGCAAAATTAATTCTCTTTACTAAAACCACATGTCTGTTCATGTAAATTCACTTCAAAAGACTTTGTAGGTACAGAGGCCAGCGCATCAAGCTACCCTAATCTGTCAAATTTCTTTGATAGTTTTTCAACTTTATCACAAAGGAATAAGGTTCATGTTCAATTGGGAAAATTTGACAGTTTAGGATAGGTTGACCTGCTGGCGACTGTACTTCCACGTTTATAACCGGTTTGAGAACAGTTGTGTGGTACTCTTTTATTTAGACATTCAGAGGGGATACTATAAGCTAGGGGAGCTCCTGCGCTCCCGTCTGGCCGGGGATTATGACGCAAGCGCGAGAATTTTTTGTATAGGGTGGCGTGATCTCGTGTGATCGTAAATGTCCTTACAGACGTGCCACGGGGCAAAGTTCTATTCACACCTAATACAAGCTGTCGTCTGTAGATGCTTCCTTTTTTTTTTTGGTATCTAATGACATCTCGCAGGAGTTGTCGGCTGTTGCGTGTGGCTGTCTCATTAATTTATGGCCTCCAGCCAGAGCTTGAACACATAAGAAACTCAGCGAGCTCTGAGGTACAGACCTCGGCTTAGGGTTTCGGTGCAATAGGGCAGCAAGGGACGGCCTAGATTGGAATGATGTAGAATTGTAGTGCTTGCCAAGACATCGCGGCCTATAAATGCGACCATTCACGCCATTCACACGCAAGCGGTCAAATGAAATGTTGTTTTTGCGATTATATCGCCAAAGTAAACAGTTATTTATAGTTCTATTCTCGATTCCACCTGATGCTAGACGGATTTATACTTTTGACAGATTACTTCAAGCTCGCTTGAGCTTTAAGTGATCTGTCAATAGTTTACTTAGGTACCTAAGTTTTTACAGTGAAAGATGGACTCACTGGCATATTCTAGGTACCAAAGTACGCCATTGTAGACTTCATTCATCGCTTTTCACTAGGCGAGATTGAGAATAACAGGGGGCTCATTTTTTTTAAACACGTTTTAATGGCGTCGTTTACGCAACTTCAGACTCCTCCGTGCCTCGGAAAGCACGTTAAGCCGTTGGTCCCGGCTGTCATTTTTAGATCTTTGACAGTCGTTACGGGTCGTTAGAAGCCCGAAAGTCTGACAACCAGTCTTACCAAGGGGTATCGTATTACCCAGTAACAGGGTTGTGGAGGTCAGATAGGCAGTCGCTACAAGTAAAATACTGGTATTCAGCTGCAGCCGGTTAGACTGGAAGCCGACCCCAACATAGTTGGGAAATGGCTAGGCAAATGATGTTTACGCAACTTCAAACAGCCGCAGCGAGACATCAAACGACCACTGCCAAGCAACATTTTGCATCCAAGATGTAGTTGTGGTCCGTCTAAACAAACCTTTATCGCCAGACCTCTTATACCGATACCTTATATTTGCGTTGTTAAAATGAAAGGTTTAATGTACTCAGTGGAGCGTTAGTCTTAGGCTGGATGTATTTGAAAAGGTTTTTGTTCAAATGTTGGGTTGTTTTAGGAAACTTTCGGTGGATTTTGTTGTCATGAATTAGGGCAAGGAACAGACCGGAATATGCAAACTGTTTTGATACGGGACTTGGCAACAGCTTGGGTGACTAAACCTTGCTTAAGCTTAGAGATAATGCTAGAATAATAACTTGGTATTATCAGCATTAAGGCTTGTATGAACCACATTAATCATGAAATATATTTAGCGCTAAAATTTAAAAGCTTCAATGGTCTAGTGCTCGCAAGAGCATGAGATCCTTCCTGGGTTCGATTCAAGGGTCGAGTTAAGGGTTATTGGGTTTAAACATTACTGATAAATGTGGGTATACCTCTGCCCTAACTCTTCGGGGTATAAATGCGTGATATTTATTACGTTATTTACTTAAACCATCGTTCGATTTCTGTCAATCGTTTGAAAATGAGAGACAGGATGATTTTTTTGATACATTTAGCGCTTTTTAGCAATTGGTGGTAGAAGCAAGCCATGCTTTGAACTCTCACTGCAATAATAATCACTTCTTTTTTTTTTTCTATCTAAAGATCGAACGACATACGGACAGTATCACATGGAATGTTTTATTTTTATTTTCTGATAGTGCTCATACACACGAGCGGCTCATGTGTATAAACACTTACCGGATTTAGTTTAAAATCGCCATAATCAATTCATTTGACAGAAAAGAAAAAAAAGAAATGAAATCGCAATTTTACCTACTTTCAAATTTAAATTACTTACAGTTTCAAGAACTAATATAATATTTTAGTTTGTGTAAGAACTTCAGGAATATCGAACATGTTTATATCGTTAATATTCGTGATACGGGCTTTAAATAGCAGTAACAGTTCCAACGCTTTGTAAATATTAAACATGAGAATGTTACGCTGAAATACCCAGTCAAAGGATTTGGAAATGCATTTTGGCGCTTTATTTTATACTACGTTTATAAAAATGTATTTGAATTTTGTGTCGCTGATTATTTGTCAATTCCCGACCTCGCTGGAACCGTATGACTTTAATTTTTTTCCGAAAATAAAAGATAAGCTTACAGACATTCGTTTTATGAACCCTGAAGATAGCTGCGTTTGAAAAAGGCGTGGAAGAGATCCCAAAACAACAGAAGAATGGGCCCATTGCTTCAGTCAATGGTTCCATCGCATGCGACGGTGCTCAAAAAAGAACGGAAACTACTTGGAAACAACAATAAAAATAATAACAGGCTACTACATCATTCCATTCTAAATTTTCTAAAAATATTTCAGTGCGTCCCCACACTATATCTTCCAGTAAAAACTCCGTATTTGGCCATTAATACACCAAAACAATGATAAAACAGCAACAATAAGGTGACACAGAGTCATGTGATGCTGATAGCTTATCTACACATGTCATGACCCATTGCAGAAGTGCTGACCCCTAAACAGACTTTCCTTCATTTCACGACTGATAACGTACTGATAGCAGAACATTTAATAATGATGAGTTGTTTTGGTGGGAATGGGGAGATTACATTGATGAGGAATATGTATCCTTTCATCTGTTGCACTAAGTACCTACTTAGTGGTAATATTGTGAGAGTAATTTATAACTTTTTCTCTAAAAACTAATTGACTTTCTAACCATGGACAAATTTATAACCCCCGACGAAAACAGAGGAGTTTTAAGTTTAACGTGTGTGTCGGTGTACCTATCTGTGTCTTTTTGCGCTTCGTTATATTTTTTTAATAATGGAGCCCCTTTTTTAAATTATCTTACAGTTGGTCGCAGTAACTAAGTCAGGGCTCAGGGCAACCCGACCAAATGAAGACCGCGCGCGAGCCGAGCGAGCAAAGCGTCTGGTGCGTCAACGCCAACATTCATGTTCATCTGAATACGAATTTTAATTTAGACATTACTACACTACATAGTGAACCTAATTGATGTAAAAATGGAATGCTTGTATGCGGTAAATAGCCATTAAAGCTACAGGAGGAATGTCATCATTGCGGTTGTTAGACAAGCAAGTGATCAAAAGGAGGCCCGAGACCACTATAATCTAAGAAAGCATTACAATAACCACGACAACTAGGTGCAGTACCTCTTCTGACACTAGTGAGGTCTTCGTGACACCTCACGATGACCTGAATAGTGTCATCATGACGCAAAATCGTACTAAAACACTCATAGCGTACAAAAATAAACCAAACTACATCCTATCAGACTCACTATTTACACAAGATACTGCAGCATCAAAAAATTCACCAACAAAATATACAGCATCTATTTCTATCTATTACCACAAACATAAAGTAGCACCGCGGTATTAATAGAACTCACAGCCCATTGCACTTGAACCACAAATATCGGACTATAAGCCAGCGAGGTATACCGCAATGCCGACTTCTAGCCATTATACTTATTTCTAGAATTATCGTTTACGTAGGACAATGTTCTGTGGCAAGACACAAAATTGGTCAGAAGATCCGTCCCTACCTTAAAAATACCGAAATTAACTCGAATTTGTAGAATGGTAAACTATCGGATCCGTTATTCTGTGTCGTGCCGGACGTAAAAGAATAGCACCATCCCATTTCTTCCCGTGAGTGACGGCTCCTTCTACGAAGAAGGCGCGTACTAGAGAATGGGCAACAGCGTTCTCTATGCATTTTACCACCATACTGCGATCGCCAACCCGCCTGCCAGGCGTGGCGATTATGGCAAAACTTCCCCTTTTGGGGGAGGCTTATGTCCAACAGTGGACGTCTTACGGCTGAAAAGATGAAATGATCAATAATTTTACTGGAACGAATGATAATTTTGTACAGATCATAAAAAGACGAGTACTTGAGTGAAAATTGTGCATGGTTCATGCCAAGTTTGACGGGTGACAGAAACCCGTTCAGTAAAATGCGTTTTCTGTAAAAAAAGATAGTTTAAAAATCTGACTATTTTTGTAACAGAGCAGGTAATTAAGGAACTGAGAAGATAAGTAGTGTCACCTATTTAGGCTGGGTAGCAAAATACTCTGTTAATGACTTGTCATTCTTACTCCTGAAGAAGACAGCCTGGGTTGGGTGATACAGTTGAACAGATAGATATGTATTACAATAAATTACCTAGGACCCGTTATGCAGCATGTTATTTTCTTCTACGCTTTTCACTAATAGTGCAGTCTATGAACTTCGCAGACGTCGCACGAAGTGAAACTTCTGCATTATGATTGCGTGCTGAGCCATCATTTGCGTAAATTTGCATAATTTGGGCATTATTCAAGTTTTATCCAAAACTTCAGACAGGTATATGTGACAGAGATGCTTAAAAGTTGCGCGTAGTTTGTCACAAGCCCTCCCGAGGATTGGTTCGAATGTAAGTTAAAATAATTCGATAATAAAATACGTAGGTATGTAATGTTTTAACCTCCTCCCGAAGGAAATGAGATATTTCGAATAAGTTGGTATTCCGATTCCTATTCTATACCAAGGCAAGTACAGACGCCAGCACTCCCAAACTGTCAAATTTCTTTAACAGATTTTCGACTTTATCACAGAAGCATAAGGTTCATGTTCAATCGGGAAAATTTTACAGTTTGGGGTAGCGTGACGTGCTGGTTTCTGTACCTCCTTTGCTTCACTATCGATTCCGCTTAGCTAAAAGACAAATTATGTCTTTTTAATCCTTCCCTACAGCGAACGCACCACAAATCCACAACACAACCATCATTAGGCCATTTTATCAACTTTTGTACGATATTTTATTTTTACTTAGAACCTACCCGCTGCAGTTTCTAGGAAATAATAAGTGTTTTCCGTGACTACACCAAACAGCTGACAACTTCCTTCGAATTTTATCATTATTTTCTCAGTAATTA
Organism: Polymixis flavicincta; assembly: GCA_949987655.1. Classification (NCBI taxonomy): domain Eukaryota; kingdom Metazoa; phylum Arthropoda; class Insecta; order Lepidoptera; family Noctuidae; genus Polymixis; species Polymixis flavicincta. The sequence continues at coordinate 7,550,568 of OX465173.1, read as the reverse complement.
ATAATTCACTAACTTGGCAGTTCAAAGCAAAATAATGTTACCACACTAACTTATGACTACGAATAGTGTTGGGATAGTGAATGAATTAGCGAAAAGAATTAACGGTAAAATAGTGGAAATTATCTGTAAAACAAAAAAATCTGTTGTACTGGAATATTGCAAATAATTATTACAATTTTTTATTATCATACATAAATCACTCCAACACTGACTGTTGCCGAATTTCACCTGTATCGAGATAACCACATAAACCACGTATTAAAGCAGTCAGTGTTATTATTTTTCGTAGAGTTTTGACACTGACAGCTCTTGAACGCGGTATAACTAGCACTAAATCTCCAAGTATGGCAGTTAATGCGTTAGATAAAGTATACATTTATTTTCTTAACCTACTGTAGTTATTCTCCACGAAGTACGGAAAATAGATTACGCAACAGACCGTTCAAATACATCGGTTGAACTAAAATATGGATGTGAATCATACTAGTTTATTCTTGACCTTGTGGAGCTATGAACTGCTTAATTTGCGTGTCACGCCAATATTTACCGAGCTTTGTTTAATCTAAGTAAAATATGTGAGATTGTTTAAGGTTTTTGTCGGGGAATTTACATATTATGCTTAAATGTTTGAAATTGCTGTGACTTGTAGTATTAGCCGAAAAAAGATTATTATATCGTATATGAATAGGGATGTTATATTTTCTTTTAAAGATAAGATATGTTACTAATTATAATTGTGAATGGCTTTCCTTGTGGTTGGATTTGGATTTATTTTTAACCGACTTCAAAAAGGAGGAGGTTCATTTCGTCCGTATGTTTTTTTTAATGTATGTTCCGTGATATCTCGGCAGTTGTGGATGAATTATGAGATAGGTAGGCTAGAGGTATGCATCAGGGGCGATCCCATTTAAATTTTACTAACCATGCTTCGGTAGTTTTTTGTGTTAGCTTCGTTAAAGCAAGTAGTAAATAGTAGTAGTAAGTTACGTAAGTGAAAAATAAAAGTTTTTTCCATGTAAAAAATACAACCGAATGCTTGTCTTTAGATCTGTATTTTTTTATATTAATATTTAATTAATATTTTATAATCTGCCTTTTGTAAAGAGCCTAAAAAGACAGGTTACCTAAGACCTTTTAGAAAATACAACGAATTGCTAAATTGAAAAGTACACCTGTGTTGTAGTATGGAAACTGAAGTGGCAGGTATTACGTTTAGTAGATTAACCAGACGCCTTTGAATGCGCTCTCAACAGTTGACATTTACGATTTTGCGAGTGCGTTTCGATTTTATTAAATTGTCTTATTATAGCTAGCAAAATAATTTGATACAACGGAACGATTTATTATTAATGTTACATATAGGAAAAGTTTTTATCCAGTGCGCAAATTGTAACCATGAATTCAGCATATCATTCTAACCCCCCCCCCCCCCGCCAGGGAAGCGCAGAAATTTTTCGCCGATTATACAAAAAAAAAACACCTGTTCCATACATTTTGACCGCGTAGGTATTGCACTTTGCTATGAAACAGCAGATTTTTTTTTTGTATAAAAACTTTTCCTGTATAGTTCATCAGATTCTGATTCAGATTCGAGAATAAAGCCTATTAATAAGTGACTATAAATATTTGAAATAAAAGGTTTCGCATCTATGAGTCACGTGTTGTTTATTTTTTTGTTTACCTTATTTTAACTACCTATGGAGTATAGATGTATTAAACTCATGATATTTGAAAAGGATGATGTACTTGTAGAAGCTCTGACAGGTAAGTTAATTGATTGATGTTACCTAGAGGGTATATTTGTGAACAGTATTGATGCGTAAACACAGAACCTATCTATCATACAAATTGGAAAATAAAACGAAAGCTTTCCTTTTAACAAAGCTTAATAAAGTTTCCGATAGTTAGAAAACTGTATGTAAATTATTTTCGAGTTTGACGATAGAAAATACAAGTTTTTTTTTTTTTTTTTGTATTTATTACAAAGAAAAGTTTCGTAACTTTGAACAAATTTGAAAAACAAAGTATTAGACACAAATGAGATTATTTTCCTAATAATAAAGGCCGAACACGGACTTTGTACACTGGCATCACTTGCTTGTTTGGCATTGATAGAGCTTTTATTTCGTAGCAGTAAAGTCGGTTTTCGTATTATAAAGTGAGGTTGATCATACCAGGGTCGCATGTCAACGACCTTTATGTTAGTGTGAATAAGCTTTAATGTGGTAATGGGAAATTACGTCATGGCTCCTGTCTAGCCATAATTATGTGAAATTAACTTTTTTCATTTAGAACTAACTTACAAAAATGTTATAACTTAACTGTCGAAATATGGGTGTACAATAAGTACCTATACTTCTGCCTACCCTTAGGGGATCACAGGCGTGATGTTTATGACGTCCGTCGATGTTTTACTAAATGCATTATTAACAAATAAAATAAATTATTGGAAATATCATGTGTGTAAGAAAAAATCTACATCTTTTTAATAAAATAAGTGATAGACATAATTTTGATACTAGAAACGAAGACAAAATAGATCAACCATTTTTCAGATTAGCTAAACTACATTAATCTTTTATGGGGTACTGTGTAAAATGTTATACCAAAATACCTTGTGATATATTGCAATTAAATGAAAGGAAATTTAAAAGTCATATTAAAAGTAAGCTTTGTAAACAAGCGTATTATAAATTAGAGGATTCAAGATTCAAGATTCAAGATTCATTATTTGTGGAAACATGAGTACACATACAGAGCATGCAAGTTAATAAATTACAATAGTTGAGATCAGTCATGTTTGGCCTTAGTGGCGTACAAATATTTAAATTTCGTCATAGTTATTACATAAGAATTATTTAATGTCAATTAAAATAAATTATCATCATAGCAATAATATGTTGCTGCATGTATGGATTATGTCAAAGATGTACTGATAATATTGTCATTGAGAAATTCTAGAACACTGTAATATGCTTTCCCTTGTAGCAGTATCTTTAATTTATTTTTTAATTGGCGGACATTGAGCTCCTTCCAACTATTAGGGAGTTTATTGAAAATTTTAGGGGCCATACAGAAAACACTCTTGTGCATTAATGTCGTTTTAGACCTATGTAGACAGAGAATACTATCATCGCGTCTACTATGGTTGCGATCAACCACTTCTGATTGACGTGGAAATAAGAGCCGATTTGATTTCACAAACATGACAATCTCTAAAATGTAAAGGCACGGGAGAGTTAATATTTTATATTTTATAAAGTAGGCTTTACAACTTTCAGTTGACTGCAATCTAAACATAGTCCTGATGCACCTTTTTTGGGCTTTAAAGGGTACGTCCTTGTCAGTTGAGTTGCCCCAGAAAATGATCCCATATCTTAATTGAGAAGAAACCAAACCGTGATAAGCCGTGAGCAATGATTCTGTGTTAAGCACTGGGACCAGTTTGAACAGAGCGTAACAAAAATTACTAATTTTTTTACTGAGTTCTTCTATGTGTGCTTTCCAGTTCAGCTTCTTGTCAATCGTCACTCCAAGGAATTTAGTGTTGTCAACTTCTGTAATAATTCTATTATTGTATTGGACATTAAGATCAGTCATAGTTGATAAACGTTGACTGAAGTGCATTACGGTAGTTTTATTAAGATTAATTTTTAGATTATTATTATTCATCCAATTTATTATTGATGTCAGAGAATTGTTAATGTCATTATTGTAGCTATCTTTAGTATTACATTGAATTGTGATAGTGCTATCATCAGCAAAGAGTGTAACTGGTTGGTCTACATGTTTAGGTAAGTCATTTATATATACTATGAATAGTGGGGGACCCATCACACTACCCTGGGGAACTCCATACTTGACCACTCGCTTGTGCGAATGAAATATTTCTTCACATTTCGTTTTTAAGTTTATCCTAGATATCTCCGTGACTTGTTTTCTGTTATCCAGATATGTTTTCATTAATTTTAGAACATTTCCTCTTATACCGTATGCTTCCAACTTATTTATTAAAATATCATGCCTGACGTAATCAAACGCCTGCGTCATATCACAGAATATGGTGCAGACGGGATTGGTTCTATCGACGTTTACCATAACTTTATGTAGGAAATCGTAAACAGCCATATTTATAGTTCGGTTTTCTCTGAATCCTTTTTGTTCGTTAACTAGTATATTATGTTTTTCTAAATAAGCACTTAATTCTTTATATATATATTTTTCAAATATTTTGGAGAAAACACTAATAATCGAAATGGGTCTGTAAAATTCCATGGATTCTCTATTTTCTTTTTTAAATATAGGTTTTACAATTGATTTTTTTAAAGCGTCAGGGAATATGCCAGTACTTATGCTTAAATTAATCAAATGACTTAAGTGCGTACAAATTTCTGGAGCCACCAACTTAACTATTTTTGTTGATATTCCGTCATAACCCACGCTGTTCGTATTTTTCAATAGTTTGATTATTCTAAACACGTCCTGCGGTATACAAGGGGGCATAAAAAATGATTTTTCTCTATTTGGGATATTTGAAGTGACTTGATTTCCTGAATTAACAAGTGGGACTACTTTTTCAATGAAGTAGTTGTTAAATTCGTTGGCTATTTTCTGGGGATCTCTTATAGTGTCACTGTTGACTTTTATTTTTGTGATCAGATTTCGTGGTATTTTATGCTTTGAGTTATTAATAATGTTCCAACTGGTTTTTGATTTATTACTGGATTGTTTTATTTTATAATTATTCTGTGCATATTGCGTTAATTGTATAATTTTCTTAAATAATTTAGAGTATTTAGTCAATCTATATTTATTAGTTCCATTTGGGTCACGTCTGTATTGCCATAAAAGTTGCCGCTTCTTTTTGCTGCATATTTTGATACCACGTGATACCCACTTAGATTTATTTGCTGTATGTATCATGACAGATACTTCAGGAAAGCATAAATGGTAGAAAAGCGAAAATGTTTCTATAAATGTATTGTAGGCTATGTTAGGATCACTTGTTTCGTATATTTCAGAGAATGACAACCTACGCAGGCAATTTTGAAATTTTGCAATATATTCTAATTTATAATCACGCCTATTCATACGCCAGTATCTTAGAGTGCAACAACTTTCGACAGGTATTTTTATTAATTGCGCTGTGTGGTCGGACAGCGCGAATTCAAGCACTTCTACTTTACAGACTCTTTTGAAGTTATGTACAATATTATCTATACATGTTTGACTCTTTATTCTAGTAGGCTGATTAACAGATAATCTTAAATTATAATTCAGTAAGAGACATTCAAAATCTAAAGTTTGGTAAGTTTTTTTTAAGGTATTTACATTGAAATCTCCTGCTATCACAATATTGCGAAAAGATTGATTAGTGACTTCTCGCAAAAATGTATGTAGTTTTTCCATGAACATATTGAAATTTTTGGCGTTTGGAACTCTATAAATACAAGCTATTACAATTTTATAGTTAATCAACTCTACGGCACAACATTCAAAAACCCCGGTTTCTGACATTTTTGTAATTTGTTTCAATTCCTTATATTGAAGTCCGTTTCTTACAAGTATACATGCTCCACCTCTTTTACTTTCCTTTCTTGTGTAGCACACCGCAAGCTGATAATTAGGTATATTAAGGTATTGTTCATAGCCCTCCATAATAAAATGCTCTGTAATACATAGTATGTCCACACATGACTTTGTATCTGCTAACTCTTCTAGACACACTGTTATTGCATCTGATTTAACTAACAATCCTGCAATATTTTGATGCATTATGTGTAAATATTTAGTTACGAAAAAGGCTCGTTGATTGCTCATTACAGGTCCCGTCTTTATTATTATCCGCAGAAACTTCGTCACAAATAGCAAACGCATTGTCGTCAGCTTCACTAAAGTTATTCGTGTTAGAGTATTCTATGTCAGTGATCAGAGCTTTTATTTCTTCAAAAATTGTTCTCATTGCAGTGTTGTTTATTAAGCCCGATTTTTTGCGAAACATACTAAAGTCATACTTAAGGTTTCGATTTGACTCCAGGTAGTAAGCGTGTTCATAGGTCAACAGATCCAAGTAGAGTAGGTTATTAAATGCCTTAATCCTCCAGTTGTATATGCTACTATGATTTCCATATGCATATGTAGGGAAGCATAAAATTATGTTAGTATGTGTTATTCTACTTAGCACATTTCTTATGTTGATTATAATTTTGTGGTAGTCATTTGTTACTTTAAAGTCTTCTGGTCCTATTAGTAGTATGCAATAGTCTTCAATTGTGAAGTCAGATAGTTTTGACTCAATACCATTAAGAAGCTGTTCTATACCTACTCTCGGTGTTAGATAGTGACATATTTCATCTTGATCTTCTACTAATACATTTTGTGCAATATTTATGATATTGAATTTCTGTTCCGTGCTAAGTATACATACTTTTTTCTTTCTACAAGTTGGTTGAGTCATCTGTTTCGTATTGTTTTTAGTTAATGTATTTAAATTTCGCGCCTTTTGTATGTAGCCGTTTCTGTTGTCTTGTTGCTTTTCCCGAGTTTCATTGTCATTTTTTTGGCTTGTTATAGTATCAGTTTGTGTCTGCTTTGTGTTAAAGTTTGTGAGAGGTATTTTCTTAGGTGTTTTTCGGTTCGACTTAATAGGGGTATCTGCTGTCACTTTTTTGTATAACTGGTTTTTTTTAACCAAGTCTTCATTCAAGTGTTTGAGTTCAGTGTTTTCTTCATTCAATAATTGTATTTCTTTATGGGCGCTATTTAATTCTGATTCAAGGTTTTGTATTTTATCTCTCAGTATTTTTACTTCGTCATATTCATCCTCAGAGATATCTGGTAAGCTATTAGAGGTGCACTCTAGTGTCTGTGATGTTACGTCATTGTCGCAATCATCTGTACTTGGGTCCGAATTGGTACGGACGTGTTTACTACGGAAAGTTATATTTCCCAGGAAATTATTCATCCTTTTATTTAAAAAAATATATAATTGATTATTTTAATTATTAAATTATATTGATTAATTAGAAACAAGTATAATCTGATCTCAAAAAGAGCTTCTACTTTTCTGATATGTTGAGATTTGAACTCGCATCTTCTTCAATTGCAGCAAACAGTAGTTACCATTAGGCCAAATAGACATTAGATACGTAGGTGAAATTTGTGACCATATTAGATGCTGACCGATAGTGTATTGTTTGCGGACTAGATGGCTCTGTCCTAATAATGTCCGGCTTTAATTGCGGTGTGATCCCTCAGTACACACGCACATTTTATGGTAACACTAGTTATTAGTTGGTATCACTGTCAACTTGTTGTTACTGCACTAGATGGCGCTTATCCAAAGATTTAATTCTTACTGACTAGTGCGCAGGCGACGACGGGGACAGTGGCGGTTGGCGCGGGAGGTATCGAGCGCTCTGCGGGTTGTCGTAGGTCAGGGATAGAGTTCGTTAAGACACTATTCAAATTTTGAGTTTTTTTCCACAGTTTTAATTTTGATATTACTATTTCATACATGTGTTATAACACCACACATCATAAATTGTTTATAATTATGATTGTTTTGTAGGCTATTGTCTTAAAATTTTGGTTTTTACACTGGTATAACGTATAACACTGAGTTTATTGAGTTTTTTAGTCAATGTTTACATATTTGAGAATCAATGTTTTTATGATAACCCGGTATTTTTAAACTACGATAACACTGTTACTGCTTGTTTATGAGTCTAACTTCACTTTTATGTTTAATACACTATTTGAATACGGGTTTTACTATTTTAAATAACTATTAAATTACGAGCACAATCACATGCAATGTTTACTTGTCAGCTGTCAACTGTCAACACTGTCAACTGTCAACAGGATTATATCCAAGATAAGAATGCTTGGAAACATGCTGGCCCTGCTCCATAGGACAATCTAGAGTCTAAACAAAATCAAACTGGTTGCTAATTGAATTGTATAAATAATTATATTTATGACATTGATTAACTCACACACTGACTTATTACTGGATAATTTTTTAAATCCGAAATAAATTAATTTGATTTTATTTGATTACTTGTTAATTTTCTAGAAAAATCCTATATTTCTATATATATCACTGCCACTTAAGTTTGGCAATTCTTCGGGCTATGTCGGTTACCTTGGTTCTCCTGCGGATCTCTTCATTTCTGATTCGATCGCGTAGGGAAACTCCGAGCATAGCCCTCTCCATTGCCCTTTGGGTGACTTTAAGCCTTCTGATAAGGCCCATTGTGAGCGACCACGTCTCTGTACCATAGGTCATCACTGGTAACACACACTGGTCAAAGACTTTCGTCTTGAGACACTGTGGTATTTGGGACGAGAAGATATTGCGAAGCCTCCCGAACGCTGCCCAGCCGAGTCGGATTCGACGATTGACCTCTTTCTCGAAGTTGGACTTACCTAACTGGACAGTCTGTCCTAGGTAAACGTACTCGTACTTCGAGTGTAGCACCTCCGATCGTCATGGGAGTGGGTGTTACATGGGCATTCGACATGACCTTTGTCTTCTCCATGTTCATTTTAAGACCCACTCTTTCGGAAGCTCTACTGAGGTCATCGAGAATTGCACTGAGGTCCTCCACGGTCTCAGCCATGACGACTATGTCATCGGCAAACGGAAGGTGAGTGATGTACTCGCCATTGATGTTGATGCCAGCCCCTTTCCAGTCCAGAACCTTGAAGACATCCTCCAGTGCAGCGGTGAATAGTTTCGGAGAGATAACATCTCCCTGTCTCACACCTCGCTGCAGAAGGATAGGTTTCGAAGTCCGGTCCTGGAGTCGGACTGACATAGTGGCGTTTTCATACAGGCACTTCAGCACCTCGATGTACCGATAGTCGATCTGGCACCGTTGAAGAGACTGCAGTACAGCCCATGTCTCGATCGAATCGAAGGCTTTTTCGTAGTCCACAAACGCTAAGCAGAGAGACCCGAGCACCATGTGTCTATCATAAAATTAATTTATGTGAATTGCTTCAATTGCATTTTTTTTTACCTGTTGTGGTACAGTAGTAATTTTATTCTGGGTGCATCGTTTTCACACATAATTTTGTAATGAATGTGTACTTTGTTAAATTGTATTTAAAACATTTTAAAAGAGTAACGATGGAGTTTCTTGCCCGTTCTTCTCCATACGAAACTACATTTTGGAATGGGCGACTAGAATCAATTCTATTTTAATGTAAATATTGACGTTCAAAAGTGCCTTTTCCCCCCGAGTGGGTTCCCGCATTGTCGTTGCGGGGGGGCTCAGTAACCGTGGATTCCGGCCACGGCGAAGCCAAGAGGAACCCAAAGGTGGGGCCGCTCATCAGGGCTTTTGCCTTCAAGCCATTGACGTAGCGGCCAAAAACTAGGTTGCGGTGAGGTGCACCGCAACTGAGGTGGGCCGCGAGGTCGAATGGGAGGCATCGCGGCTGAGGGTTACGGGCTGCGGTAGAGGAGGAGTGCCGGTGCTTCTGAGCAGCGCTCTTCCGTTCCGTGGCTTGGACTGGGCCGCCACCGTTTGATGGCGGACGCGGTGGGGCCGCAGGGGAAGAGGAGTGTCGGTATAGCGTCAGCCGCTCTCCCTATCACCTGCGGCCGAAAAGTGGTAGACGGGACGGCGCGTTGTGTTCCACACGCGCGCCGTCAAAGATGTCAGCAACCACTGGTGGGGTCCGCAAGGGCCGAGGCCTGCCAGGGGTGCGGGTTTGTTCGAAAGAGATACCACAGCCCCTGGCATACGGGCTACTGAGGGAACACGGGTAGGTTTTAGTCAGTAAAATTCTGACACACCCTCCTGCTCTACTCAGCAGGAGAAGTCATTTGATGATTTCCCACCCAAAAAAAAAAGTGCCTTTTAAGTGCCTAATTGACCCCCCCGAGTGGGTTCCCGCATTGTCGTTGCGGGGGGGCTCAGTAACCGTGGATTCCAGCCAAGGTGAAGCCAAGAGGAACCCAAAGGTGGGGCCGCTCGTCAGGGCTTTTGCCTTCAAGCCATTGACGTAGCGGCCAAAAAGTAGGTTGCGGTGAGGTGCACCGCAACTGAGGTGGGCCGCGATGTCGAATGGGAGACATTGCGGCTGAGGGTTACGGGCTGCGGTAGAGGAGGAGTGCCGTTGCTTCTGAGCAGCGCTTTTCCCTTCCGTGGCCTGGACGGGGCCGCCACCGTTTGATGGCGGACGTGGTGGGGCCGCAGGGGAAGAGGAGTGTCAGTATAGCGTCAGCCGCTCTCCCTATCCCCTGCGGCCAAAAAGTGGTAGACGGGACGGTGCGTTGTGTTCCACACGCGCGCCGTCAAAGATGTCAGCAACCACTGGTGGGGTCCGCAAGGGCCGATGCCTGCCAGGGGTGCGGGTTTGTTCGAAAGAGATACCACAGCCCCTGGCATACGGGCTACTGAGGGAACACGGGTGGGTTTTAGTCAGTAAAAGTCTGACACGCCCTCCTGCTCTACTCAGTAGGAGAAGTCATTTGATGATTTCACATCCAAAAAAAAAAAAAGTGCCTTTTAAGTGCCTAATTGACCCCCCCGAGTGGGTTACCGCATTGTCGTTGCGGGGGGGCTCAGTAACTGTGGATTCCAGCCACGGTGAAGCCAAGAGGAACCCAAAGGTGGGGCCGCTCGTCAGGGCTTTTGCCTTCAAGCCATTGACGTAGCGGCCAAAAAGTAGGTTGCGGTGAGGTGCACCGCAACTGAGGTGGGCCGCGGTGTCGAATGGGAGGCATCGCGGCTGAGGGTTACGGGCTGCGGTAGAGGAGGAGTGCCGGTGCTTCTGAGCAGCGCTCTTCCCTTCCGTGGCCTGGACGGGGCCGCCACCGTCTGATGGCGGACGCGGTGGGGCCGCAGGGGAAGAGGAGTGTCGGTATAGCGTCAGCCGCTCTCCCTATCCCCTGCGGCCGAAAAGTGGTAGACGGGACGGCGCGTTGTGTTCCACACGCGCGCCGTCAAAGATGTCAGCAACCACTGGTGGGGTCCGCAAGGGCCGATGCCTGCCAGGGGTGCGGGTTTGTTCGAAAGAGATACCACAGCCCCTGGCATACGGGCTACTGAGGGAACACGGGTGGGTTTTAGTCAGTAAAAGTCTGACACGCCCTCCTGCTCTACTCAGCAGGAGAAGTCATTTGATGATTTCCCACCCAAAAAAAAAAACAAAAAAAAGTGCCTAATTGAAATAAATGCTTTGACTTTTACTTTGAACAAGTTTATTACTGAGCACCTCTTACCTTTTAGATTACCGAAGTTGCGAGAAATAGAGTTTTAGAATTGTCAAAAGTTTCTGGTTGCGAATAATTTTCCGAAAATTGAGTTCAGATTTTGAGAGTGCAGTCGCTTTTTTTTTAGTTAAAAAAGGAAAAATAGGTTCCGAATAATTAATTATAATGTGACCTTTAAGACTAATAATATAATATGCTACTACCTGATTTAAAATACGTGATAATTATTATAAAATTTAGAATTGTGTTGACCGCACTTAACACAAGTCCGTTACACTTCCTTAAACAGAGAAGTGATCAAAGGAGCCATCCTATAATCAGTTTTTTTTTAAACTATAATTCCTAGATTTTCAATAAATAAACTCAAAAGTAATCAATCTCAAGAACGAGGAAACTCTCAAAGCATTACAGCATTGAGAAAATTGCAGTAACAGAATCTTTTCAACAAATAAATGGCGGTAATAAAGAGAGGCAACTAACAACGTACGCCACTAGCATTTTGCACGAAAGCGAAACATTGCAACAAGTCGAAAAGCCATGAAAGTGCTGAGCACGAGAAAAGCATTACCGACTCGACCAACTAGTGGGATGTAATCAACACACCGCGGGACGAAAACAGAAATAACAGGATATGTAATAAATTGGTATTAATGTCTTTAAGAAAATTTGTAAACAGAATCTAATACCTCATTAGCCGGACTTGACAGATAAAACGAGCAATTCTTGCATACAAAGTATAACTTAAATAACGCACAATTTCTTAAGGGGTAATTTTACTCATAATTATCAACAACTTTTACAATGGGACCAAACCTTAAATCGCGAAAAAGAAAATCAGCTGTTCCCTACATTTTGACGAGTTATGCGAACATAAATGCAGGGAACAGCAGATTTTTTTTTTCCGATTTCATGTTTGGTCCCATAGTAAAAGTTGTTGATAATAGGGTATTTTCCGATTTCAGAAAAACTATTTTAATTTGAAGATTGGGACGATATATTTAACAGAAAAATAAAAATAAATTTATTAATACACATTTTCTCACTTAAAAACAATTAAAATCTAATTTATTTTTCGTTGTTTTGAATTTACCGCCAAAACGCTCCTTACGATGACTTTTTATCACGTGACATGTGACGTCAACTTTGTTTATACGGCACCGGTACAAATACTTAGTTTGGCCCCGTTTTAGAAGTATTTTTGTACAGAGGCACCGCACACCAGTAATATCACTTTATATCCATTAAAAATATTGTGAAATATAAACTCGACATTCACTTATTTACTTACTAACTACTTTAGTTTACACAATGTTGACGTCACGTGATAAAAAGTCATCGTGAGAAGCGTTTTGGCGGTAAATTCAAAACAACTAAAAATAAATTGGGTTTAAATCGTTTTTAATTGAGAAAATGGATAGAAATCAATTTATTTTTATTTTTCTGTTAAATACCTCGTTCCAATCTTCAAATTAGAATAGTTTTTGAAAAATTGGAAAATACCCTATTATGAGTACAATGACCCCTTAAGAGGTTGTGCGTTATTTGAGTTACACCTTGTATATGTATATCATCGATCACTAATAAAGAACTTATTAGTGATCGATGATGTATATACAGGATGTGTCGTAAATAATGGATAACCTTGAAACTGTCGATCAGCCAGATTATTATCTAATATTTACCCCACTTACATCGCCATATGCCCATGTATGATTTTTTGTGATACAGGGGCCCAAAATTGCATAATTCCTTAGAAAAAATGTTAAAATTTGAGAATAAGGATATATTTTTTTCAATATTATCTTAGAATGTAATAAAAAGTGACAAAAAAAAAAAAACGAGAAAAAATCGCCAATTGTAGAAATGGCAGTTGATTTTGTAAGACTATATAAAAAATATCAATAATTTGGTCATCCATGGGCATATGGCGATATAAGTGGGGTAAATGATAGATGATAATCTGGCCAATGGACAGTTTCAGGGTTATCCATTATTACACACCCTGTATATAATCTGAATCTCGGAAACGGCTTCAACGATTTTTATGAAATTTTAGTATGCAGGGGGTTTCGGGAGCAATTATCCATCTAGCTAGGTTTCATTATTAGAAAACATTAAACAAAAGAAACCGAGCAAAGCTTGGTCATCCAGATATCATTGTGTACCTACTTAAACAACGTGCAACATAATTAACGTAGGAACTCATATGCATCGAGTATCGAGTTAAAAGCATAATACAATGACGAATACTATTTTTATAGCTATTACCATTAATAAAAACATGTTTCCATGCATTTAGAATTGAGTCTTACTACTTTGGAATAAGGTTGAATTTTATTTAGCTCAATCAGCGGTAGGTATTTTATTTTATTTTATTTTTATTTTATTTCTTAAGAAAACTTACAGCTAGGATACAGATGACCGTTAGTGAAAGAAGGCCAATTAAAAGTTTTCACTGACAATATTAGGGTAGCACAAGAAACAGCAGACAGGCAAGCAAAAGTAAAAATAAGTAAACACTCTGAGATAAATAAGAAAAGACAGAACAGGTTTCAGTGATCTTCAAAGAATTTTTTGCACAGTATTTTTTTAAGTTGAGGAACACTGGTGGAGAATAAGTCAAGATCATCAATACTCTGACACATCGAGTTGTATGTCCTGCTAGCTCTTATCATATAAGAGTTTTGTCGATATATGCACCGCACAGAGGGAACATACAGAGGTTGATGATTCCTAAAGGTATGGCAAATTACATAGTAAAAAATACCCATATTAAAAAGTTACTAAAATCGATACAGTGGTCAATTAGGACAAACAACTTTCAGGTTTTGCGTTTATTCTGTTACACCTTGTATAACAACTTATGTACACACGGCTACACATTTCCAGCTCAAGCTATACATTTCCAGTATAAGCTGATCCCGCATTGTATAGAATTTCCGTACAGTGCGAGTTGAGCGTAAACTGGAAATCTATAGCTTGATGTGTAGCCGTGCGTACCTAATTAATGAATTAAGACAAAAAAATAATATCCTTACTAAATTCATCACATGCCTTTTCTCAACTATATTGGGGTCGGCTTCCAATCTAACCGGATGCGGGTGTATACCAGTATTTTACATGGAGCGACTGACTATCTGACCTCCACAACCCAGTTACTAGGTAATACGATAAGACATAGGATATCATTTAAAATGATAGTACGTTCCCGTAGGTTAACTACCGACATTCGCGGGAGAAAACGCGGGCAAAAGCTAGAATCTAATCAAACGTATACAAAGAGTAACCGCTAAACTAAACACTTGAAACGTTAAAACTGTTCCAAGCGTGAAGGTGCGCTTACACGAGCAACTAAAATTACTCCATCCTGGTCAATTCTAGTCAACTATGACTTCACGACTACACGTAGCCCGAGATACGGCCACACAATACCATGCAATATGGAGCAAATTAAAAACTAGGCAATTCGCACCCCCGCCACCTCCGCCGCCGGCCGGCCGTTTTCTCTTGCAAAACGAGACGTAGTTACACGTACAAACAACAAAGAAAATTGACTAAAAATTTCCAAACCAATTGTTTAGTCGGCAACTCATATTGGCGACTTTGAGGAATGTGAAATATATGGAGCAATCAGAAGCAATATTCCCGAAACAATTTCCGCATCTTATTGTTGTTGCCCCAGATTGCTCCACTTAATTGATCCATTTGTATTGCCGAGCAATAATTGCCTAACAATTTTACTGTTTAAGAGCACTTTTACGATCTTTAAACCTGAAATACACACTTTGGTAGTTATTGGATAGGTACTAAAATAACCAGACGCAAGTTTATATGTTTTATATAGGTACGATCCAATATGGAACGCTGTGCGAAATATCGTTCAGAACGTTTTCTTGAATAGCTTTGACACAGATGAACGATTTCTATTACCTAGCGTACTTTATAAATATGCCTATGAGTAAGTATGCTGACTTTATTTGAATGCACACTGCATTTACCTTTCCTTATTGTATTACCAGCACATCATCATCTGCCTAGCCTTTTCCCAATTATGTTGAGGTCAGCTTCCAGTCTAACCGGATGCAGCTGAATACCAGTATTTTGCATGGAGCGACTGTCTATCTGACCCCCACAACCCAGTTACTTGGTAATACGATATCTACCCCTTTTGTATTACTTGCACATTATGAATTTTGCTTTTCATCTTTTAGGTGGCTTTCCAGTCTAACCGGTTACAGCTGAATACCAGTCCTTTACATGGACAGTTACTGGCAAGACTGGCTGTCAGACTTTCGAGCTTCTAATGCCTGTCACGACGCGACGGTCAAATATCGACATGACACAATGACGGCTGGGGCCAACTTCTTAACGTGCTTTCCGGAGGCGTCTCGGTTTGTAAAGATAGTCACCCATCCAGGAACCGACCGCGCCAGCTACCAAAGTTAACTTAACCTTGCGCTTAACAGTGCGGGCCTTATCATTGAGCCACGAACCCCTCCGAGCCACAACACATTTACCAATCCTTAGTTTATTACCTACACATTATGATAGTAGTTGTACCTGTATATAAATTTACATCCTATAATACTATTAATACCATAAATGTGAATGTTTGAGAGGATCGATGGATGGACGTTTGTTACTCTTTCACGCTAAAACTACTGAACGGATTTGGATGAAATTTGTCACACAGATAATTTATAACGTGGATTAACACTTAGGATACTTTTTACGTTTCCGTGGGATAATTTCCGACCTCCACGTGGGCGAAACCGCTGGCAAAATATAGTAAGTAATAACTCGCATTGCGTCTATGACGTTTTGTGGGAGTTCGCATGCTTTGCTCGAATGAGAAAATCGATCAAATATCAAACAATAGGTTATAATAATACGAACATAATAACGTGCGCTATTACTGTAGGTTCTGAATAAGTATAGGAAATCTACGAATTTGCTTCGAGTCATTCACATTGATACTTAGATACAGACACGAGCACATTAAGTTATCCCAATCAGTCAAATTTTCTTTGAACGTTATTCAACTATCAAAAAATGATGATATAATGAGGTTAAAGTTTAAGTCTCATGTAATAAGGAGCGAGCCTATCGCCATCAACGGGGAAAAAATCTAGGCTCCAAACTGTTACAGATAAATTCCAGATTCCGAAAAAACACTTTGCACAACCCGGCAATTGAACGCAGGACCTTATGATCCGCAGTGGCATCAATCTTAATAAAACCAAGCAATATAGCTATAATTATATCTAGTCCCGAAACCCTGCCCAGTGAACAGATAATTAAATAGAACTAGGTACCGAAACCAACTTCTCCGAGCATTTCGTAACGTAACGACGAGCTGAAATTCTACAGAAAACTAAAATCATAATGGCATGGCCGCAATCAAGTCTGCGTAGGGCTGCTACCGATATTTATAATAAATATTTATAAAATCAAGGACATTTTTGGTCTTAACAAATATAATTAGACGTTATGTACAAGTATATGTATAAAGTACAAAAGGGAAGAGCTCACTGAATATCAAAGAATTCGTCCGCATCGCTATCAGTGGTAAAAGTGCCCAAAAAAGGCTGGCAGCGTTGCCACGTTGGATGGCAATGCTGATTCTTTGACCTAAGGCCAGCCCTCACCGTAGGCGTGGGCTTGCGGACGGCGAGTAATGGGTAGCTCGCTGTTAGGTAAGGACCAAGCCCAGGTCGACGGCGCGTTGTATTCCACGCGCGCCTCATAGAGATGTCAGCACAAAGTGATGGGGCCCGCAAGGGCCGATGCCTGCCAGGGGTGCGGGTTTGTTCGAAAGAGATACCGCAGCCCCTGGCATACAGGCTGAGGGAACACGGGTGGGTTTTAGTCAGTAAAAGTCTGACACGCCCTCCTGCTCCACCCAGAGCGGGAGAAGATATTTGATGATTTCCCACAGAAAAAAATGGCCAGCCCTTTTAGTCACGTGAAGAGTCGACGGTCATTCCAAATTATTTTCTTTATTTTTCCTTTTCTTTCTTAAAAAAAAGAAGGTTAGAGCTGTAACCAACCACATGCGAGCCGAGCGAGCGAAGCGAAAGGTTCCGTGACAGCGGCCGGCGAGCGCTACATCCAAGTTGATCACAGTTAATTAGCTATTTAGTATTTTAGGACAATAATATGCCTTACAAAATACGTCTGATCTTTTTTTAATAGGTTCTGTGTCGTGTTTACCTACACCATGAATAGAATAACATAGTGTTATGATTAGAATCAATCAAAAGTTATTTTGTTCTTATCCACAATAAATATTTTTATAACCCTGTGATGACCGATCTCTAAGCCAATCATAACAGTTTAAAGAAGTTTATTTTAACAACATTTTATAGAATAACTAATTCGCCCGAGTGGACGGCGGAAATTATCCTACGGGATCATATTGTTAGGATAAAAAAAAACTATGCTAGGTCCCACCGGACCCAGACCCAAGTCATAGTCCACCTACCCATGGTGCGGGTTGTTCGAAAGAGATATCTTGGCCCCTGGCACACAGGCAACTGAAGGAACACGGGTGGGTTTTAGCCAGCAAAAGTTTGACACGCCCTCCCGCTCCACCTAGAGCGGGAGAAGTTATTTGTCGATTTCTCACCCAATAAAAAATCCTATAAAATAATAATAAAAATGTTTATTTTCTTCCACAAATACCCGTTCGATCAAAAAAACAAAAATGGACAATAATATTACAATACTAATGAATTGTAATATTATTGTCCATTACAATACTAATGTATTGTAATATTATTGTCCATTTTTGTTTTTGCTAATGTGCTATCTTGCGGGAGACTGGTGCCTAAACTAAGCCATGGCCTGTATTTCAGGACACCAGGGACTCCCCTCTACAGGATAAATAGCATCAAAACATATCACCTTATTAGACAAATAGCATCATTAGTATAAAGATGGCAAATACTTAAACGGAAAGTTATTCTTGGAAGAAAAAGAAAAAGTACAAATAAAAAAGGGGAACTTAAAACTAACTTTCTGTAGAGTGTACTTAGTAATATTTTAGATGTGTGTAGGGTGTGTGCATGTTAGGAGTGTGTGGTGTTGCGAGGATGTGGAGATATTTGAGCAGTGAATCCACTCTGTCTGAATATATTAATGGATGCAAAAGCTATGTGTCCATTCAGCTTACTTTTGCACTTATAATATTACTATCTTTGGCCGCGTGGAGATCGGATGTTATCCCACGGGAACGTAGGGACTACCGGGATATAGAACCTATGTGTGATAGGTATCCTACGTATTTATCCAGGTTATAAAATAAATTTGAATCCGTAAATCCGTTTGGCTTTCATAATTTTAATATTGGTAGGGGAGTTTCGAAAATCTTAAAATATAAACTGTATCCCAAAATACCGATACTGTTTGAAAAGGTGTGTTTCTTTTTATAGCAAGGTGTGATATTGCCGCCCGAGACCTACTTATTTATAACGCGGTTGTTGACAAAACATCAATATTTGTGTATTTTAAGTTAACAAAGTATAAATATTATTATAAGTACACAGGAACATTGCTCGCAGAACAGATGGCCGATGGGGCCAAAAGGTTCTGGAGTGTCGACCGCGTACCGCAAGACGTAGAGTTGGAACGCCAACAAGGTGGACCGATGACCCTGTGAAGGCCGTAGGAATCCGCTGGATGCGGGAAACACAGAACCGGTCGAGGTGGCGGAGCTTGGGGGAGGCCTATGTCCAGCAGTGGACGTCTTTCGGCTGAAATGAGGATGACGATGACACAGATACACATACTTTCTGGAATATGTTCTCTAAACCATAGCGAAAACCGCATTTAAATCCATTGCGTAGTCAAGAAGAACTACGTGGTCATCCCAACAAACACGAAAAGCTGCTTTACTATCCTTCTTGTTAAAAAAATCATTACGTTCTAAACAAGTCAAGTCAAACCTCTCAAGAGCCGTTCAGGTACGATGCTCAAGCGACCTAAATAAATTATAACCGCCACAATCCAATATTTCAACAGCCCTAAGTCGAACCAACTTGTTGTGGGTATTACTCGAGTTTCGTGTCACTGCATAATTCCGCTTCGGTCGCGGGGTTTCTTTTTTTCTATTCTAGCATTTCCACATAGGTGAAAACACGGTGAAACTCCGCTTTTGAAAGTTTAAAAGCGCAAAACGTACTTTTCACTGAAGCATTGCACTGAAAGCATCGCAAAGAGTCCGACTTACGGGAAATGCGTCATACATTTAGTTGGAGGAGTTATTCACTTAGGGGTCGGCGGCCATTTTTTTTTAACCTACTTTCAGGGTTTATTTTTTAACCATGTTTTCGAGTAAAGCATTTCAATGTTTCATGATTTTTTTCAAACATAAGGATAAGAAGGATAAATAAGAAGATACATTGTAATATCTATTATTATTTATGATTTATGTATGTTCTATTCTTAAAAGATAAAAAACAAATGCTGCTCGTTGGTAAACGCATCGAAGAACGAGACTCATTAGTTTATTAGTCGACTCGCACGAATTTACTCGCCCAAATCGGGCGAATCGTCACTTATAAAAACTTTTTAACAAAAAATTAAACCGCCGAAATAACCGAAAAGCAAAAAATAATTGACCTTTTTTGTTTAACCATAACAATAGCTGCACGGGTCGATCGGCCAGGTTAAGCTACGCTTGCCGCGGTTGGTCCGTGGATGGGTGACCATCTTTACACACCAAGACCCCTCCGTGCCTCGGAAAGCACGTTAAGCCGTTGGTCTCGGCTGTCATTTGTGGATCTTTGACAGTCGTTACGGGTCGTCAGAAGCCCGAAAGTCTGACAACCAGTCTTACCAAGGGGTATCGTATTACCCAGTAACTGGGTTGTGGAGGTCAGATAGGCAGTCGCTCCATGTAAAATACTAGTATTCAGCTGCATCCGGTTAGACTGGAGGCCGACCCCAACATAGTTGGGAAAAGGCTAGGCAGATGATGATGAACGAAGTTTCGAAGGCGGTGACATAAAATTAAAATACATATCGAAAGTCACCGACTTAAAAAGTTTTTGTCTTATAATTTATTGTGCCTATAATCTACTAAATACTACATAGTTACTACTAATTTTTGATTACTTTTTGTAATATAAAAGTCAGCTTTAAAAAATCTGTGAGTGAACAATCAATCATCCCCTGTTTTCCTACCCTTAAGGTTGGTTGTTTTTTCCAAATTTATATGGGACCAACTTCGGTGTATCCCTTTCCAATAAGAATTATCAAAATCGGACTACTTTGAAAGAAGTTATGCGTTGACATACATAAAAAAAAATACGCGTCTACTTGAGAACCTCCTCCTTTTTTCGTCGGTTAAAAAATAAAATATTTTCTATAGGCGAATCTTACGAAGTTAATTTAACTGTGGGCAAATTGACAGTTCCAGAAATACGTATTTGGCATTTGGCACGTTTTGTATTTATGTTATAAAGTTAGTGTAACTTCCTAGTTCGTTTTATTAACAAGTAATAATATAAGCTTTTTTTTTTAAGTTTTTCTTTCTTTTAATTTTATTTAGACTAGTATTATGATAAACATCATAACATTTGTGTCTCAAAATATAAACGAAGCTTATCCTTAGTACGCATTTTTAGAAATAAAAGGCCCTGAAAGCTTTCAGCTTACAGCAAAGGCTTTACTCTACTTTTTTGCTACTTAGCAGTAGGTCAATGAACGTATTACATAACTATAGGTAATATGGTAAATAATAAACATTTATGTACATGGTTTATGTATCACAATAATATGCGAAGGACATCCTATTATTGTATTGTGGTCAACCTCATTTAAGGCTTCTTCAAACAGGCGCGACGCGACAGCGCGACATGTCGCGGTGGCGATTCTGCGATAATCGCGACGCAAACCCTTTCACACAGGCGCGACAACGCGTCGCGCCGCTACGACTCGTGACGCCGCGACGTCGCGAATCGCGTGCGACGAGTAGCGCGACAACAATGTTACATTTTGTATGGTGTCGCGGCTGCGCGGACGCGACACGCGCCGTCGCGCGCGAATCGCGCGCGACACCGGGTATAAATAGCGGTGCATTCCAAGCTGAGCTCAGTACTAGACGAATTTTCGTCAGAGGACAAAGGTAGGTCTGTGCCCGTTTGCGGCGTGGGGTTAGGTTAGGTTAGGGAGGGTGAGGAGGGACCCCCTCCGAGGAGGGTCTCTCCTCTGAGGAGGAATTTCCTCTTAGGAGGGTCGTCCCTCTGGGGAGGGAATTCCTCATAGGAGGGTCGTCCCTCTTGGGAGGGATCCCCTCTGAGGAGGGATGTCTCTCTTGGGAGGGATGTCTCTCTTGGGAGGGATTCCCTCTGAGGAGGGTTGCCCTCCGAGGAGGGCCAGACCTCTGAGGGGTTGTGAGGAGGGTACCTCTCTCAAGATCCGTGTCTCCCTGAGTTAGGTGAGAGTTTTTTTTTTTTTTTTTTTTTTTTTTTTCTTACGGGAGCCGGCCGCTGCGTCGGTGACAGTAAAGGGCAGCCACGGCTACTGAGCCCCCTGTAATGAACGCTCAACCCACCGGGGAGGTAGGTTAGTGACCAAACCTACCACCTGGTGGGCTAAGTACGGTAGGAATACAAACGTTTCTTCTCTTAGTTTTCAATTTATGTAATTTCGTAAAAGTAGTCGCCTGCAAATCATTTTATGATCCAAAAAAAAAACTGTGCGTTTACTGGGCGTGGTCTAATCCACTTGGAATAATATAAAAAACATAGATATTTTATGAAATAAAGTTAGCGTGAAACAATGATTAGTGTAACTGGGCGCTTTTTAAACCCTGGAAAAGATTCATATATACAGACGCCAGCACATTAAGCTACCCCAAACTGTCAAATTTTCCCAATGGAACATGAACCTTAAACTTATGTAATTGAGTTCAAAATCTATCAAAGACATTTGACGAATTGGGGTAGCTTGATGTGCTGGCGTCTGTACAAAAGCCAAGTTCTATATATCGGTTTCGGCCTCATCGTCCAAATTTTGATTAATTATTATTATGCTTTGTGCAGCTCTTGAAAAATGTGTGCGAAAATCCTTATTTCTAGATTCAGAGGCTTCCTCTGACAACTTTCCACTTGTTGGAAGTAATCCGAACCTACTTTAAAAGTATAAATAAAGCCCAGCTTTTGCCCGCGGCACCATCCGCGTGGATGTAGGTCATCACGTAAAAAGTAGTCTATATCCTTTTCCATATCTCAGGCTATATCTCTGCCAAATTTCATGATGACCAGTTCCGCGGCTTAGGCGTGAAAGCGTAACAGACAGACAGGCGGTCAGTCAGACAGAGTTGCTTTCGGATTTATAATATTACTAGAGATAATCCCCCTTATTACAAAACAAGTGTTTTCTTAAGGTATGGTTTAAACCACCGAGCCTGTTTATGGAATAAGAACTTAGAACTGAAATAGAATTACAGCTCCTTTTACAAAACTGACAATTTAGCACTGGACTAATAAGAGTTTGATCTGCGAATTCTTTGAAATACCTAAATTCCTAAACTCCGCAGAAGGGTATTATCCTTCTGCGGAGTCCCCTCTCCGAGGAGGGACTCCCTTCTAAGGTGGGTCCTCTCTCCGAGGAGGATCCGCTCTCTGAGAAGAGTACCCTTTTCGAGGAGGGTCTCCCTTATGAGGAGGGGAGCCTCCGAGGAGGGTCCGGAGACGGACGTCCGCAGCAGATTCGCGGATGTTCTCGTGTCCCCGTCACAAGCGGCACATTTTTTGTCACTAAAACTCCACAGTGACCTCCAGTGCCGCTTGTGGCTGGAACACGGGAACATTCACGACCCTGCCGCTCCGTCCGACTAGAAAACATGGCACGCCGTAACCACCCCAGGGACCAAATAGCACACGGGTGCCAGACGACCCTCTGCATGGCACCCTTGGTTCCCCTGCGACGGGTCAGCACACTGGCACCACCGCCTACCAGTTTTCGGCTGCAGGAGATAGGGAGAGCGGCTATACCGATACTCTTCTTCCCCTGCGGTCACACCGCATCCGCCATCAAACGGTGCCGACCCCGTCCAGGCCACGGAAGGGAAGAGCGCTACTTAGAAACACCGGCACTCCTCCTCCGCTGCAGCCTGTAACCCTGATGCCTCCATTGAGGTAATATGTACTAACGTACAGTACATATTACCTCAATGGATGCCTCCCATACGATACTCAGTTGCGATGCCTTATTCACAATACTTGTCTGATAAGCAAAATAGGCACATTTATAATATGAATATGTTAATTTATAATAGGACTAGTCGTCACAGTGACGCCATTCTATATTTTGATTGTAATCAATTTATTACTGATTACAAACTGACAAATTATACTTTGTATTTACCACCTAGTTGTAGGAGACAAATTGTTAATCTTTTAGCATACAATTTACACCTTAACACTGGTACCTGTAGTGTACCATCGATTACTGTTAGTAGTGGTACTAACGCCACTATTGATACACCTAGTAGTTTAAACTACTAGGTGCGACAACGGGAAAGCCGCATGTTTTGAATGTGGTACATCAAAATATGCAGGGTCTGTCCGGCAAAGAGCTAGAGTTAAGTTTATTTCTAGAAAACTATGATGTTCAGGTGTTATGTTTGACTGAACACTGGTTGAAGGAACATGAAGTAGTGTTGATCAATGATGATTTTTTTACCGTGCAAAGTGCTTTTGTAAGGAAAACTGCTATTCGTGGTGGTTCTTTAGTCCTTGTTTCAAACAAGTTGAAATGTAAACAACGTTTAGATTTAGTTAATCTTTCTATTGAGCGCACTATTGAGTTGTCTTGTGTTGAACTCGAGCGATACGTCATAGTATGCGTTTATCGACCCCCATCTGGAGATTTCATTCGTTTCGAATTGGTAATGGAGGATTTACTCAACAAGTTAAAATCAAGTAATAAAAGTATAATTTTGTGTGGAGATTTTAATATTAATATTTTAGATGTTACTCCATTAAGTATTAGACTACTTAATCTATTTAGGTCTTTTAATTTAATTAACTTGTTTTCTGAACCTACTAGGATCACGGCATCTTCGTCAACATGCCTTGATAATATTTTTAGTGATTGCGATGCCAAAAATAAATTAGTTTTAACTGACTTAACGTCCGACCACTGTGGTTTATTAGCTAGCTTCCCTTTATTCTTACACAAAAAGCCGCATAAAATAGAATGCAGGCCATATACAGCTAGTCGTTGCAAAAAATTTAAAAATAATATATCTCGTAGGATTACACCATCTTTAATAGAACATGAGCATCCTAATGAAATCTATGGAGCCCTTTTTGATATAGTGCATAAAGAATACCAGTCTACTTTCAAAACCAAAACCATTGACATTAATGGCACCTCCGTCGGCTTCAACCAATGGGCCACACCAGGTATTTATAAAAGTAGAGCGACACTATACGAGCTGTATGGTTTGAAAAAATACAGGTTTGATACTCCTTTCCTGGAGTATGTCAGAAATTATTCAAAATTATTTAAAAAGATCTGTGCTTTTGCTAAATCTAAATTTTTAAGCGATACTATAAAAAATCTAATAATAAAATAAAAACCACATGGAAAATTATTAACAATGAAACGGGTAAATCGGTTAAACAGGAAAAACAACTAGAGATTATGGTCAACAACACATTACTTAATGAAGCTGCTGACATAGCTGAGGCTTTTAATGAGTTTTTTTCCAACATACCTTTAACTACGACTCACACCTTAAATTCGTCCCCGTCTAAAGCTGAAAACCTTTTGCATAGTAGTGTGCCCAAATGTAGTAGCTTATTAAGTTTCGAACATGTAACGCCTCGTGATGTAGTAAATATTTTTAATACACTTAAATCAAAAAACACTGGGGATTACTGGGGCATCTCTATTAAACTTTTAAGTAATATAATCGACATCGTAGCCCCCTATCTTGCTGTTACTTTTAATAAATGTGTTGACTCGGGAACTTTTCCTGACCTCATGAAGATTAGTAAAGTCATACCATTATTTAAATCGGGTAATAAAAATAACGTGGGCAATTTTAGGCCTATTTCTATATTACCGGCATTTAGTAAAATATTTGAAAAATTAATACTCAAGCAGTTGCTAAGACATTTTAATTTAAATAGCCTCCTTCATGAGGAACAATATGGCTTTACAAAGGGTCGTTCGACTACAGATGCGGGTGTTGCTTTGTTGAAACACATATTTAACGCATGGGAGAACTCGCAAAATGCTATTGGAGTTTTCTGTGATCTCTCCAAAGCCTTTGATTGCGTGCACCATGAAACGCTTTTGCGTAAACTGCGTTATTATGGTGTCGATAACGAAGCTTTAAACGTAATAAATTCTTATTTACATAGTAGGTTCCAATGTGTAGAAAGTAATGGTGTAAAATCTTCCGGGCTACCTGTTCAGTTAGGTGTGCCTCAAGGCTCAATACTCGGCCCATTCTTGTTTTTAGTATATATCAATGACTTACCATTCTATTTAAAGGGTATTTGTGATGTTGTTCTGTTTGCAGATGACACTTCTCTTATTTTTAAAGTAGACAGGAATAGACAAGATTTTGACGACGTAAACAGTGCACTCTCAATGCTTACGGATTGGTTTACGGCAAATAACCTAGTACTTAATGCCAAGAAGACAAAGTGTGTAAAATTCGCCTTACCGAATGTTAGAAATCTTGGTCCAAACATCGTGTTAGATAAAGAGGTGCTTGAAACCGTAGACTCGACAGTTTTTTTGGGCATAACAGTAGATGCTAAACTTCAGTGGGGCTCACACATATCAAGCCTAGCGGGAAGGCTCAGTTCGGCCGCCTATGCCGTTAGAAAAGTAAGACAGTACACTGACGTTGAAACAGCTCGGTTAGTTTATTTCAGTTATTTTCATAGCGTTATGTCCTACGGCATTCTGTTGTGGGGCAAAGCCGCTGATATTCAAAATATTTTTGTTCTTCAAAAGCGAGCTGTTCGAGCAATTTACCAACTGGGTGCTAGAGTGTCCCTAAGAGATTTTTTTAAAGATATCGGTATTCTCACGGTGGCATCGCAATTCATATTCGCTAACATCTTATATATTAGGCAAAATATACACTTATACACTAAAAACAGTGATATTCATAATATAAATACTAGAAATAAGGATAAACTACGTGCTCCCTTTCACCGGCTTCATAAGGTTCATAACTCATTTGTTGGGCTTGGTATAACCTTTTATAACAAGCTTCCCTCTTCTTTGTTAGATTTACATTTTAGTGCGTTTAAAGCCAAAGTAAAATCCAACCTTTGTTCTAAGGCATACTATTCTATTAACGACTACTTAAACGATAAGAATAGTTGGTCGCTGTGATTAACTCAAGACAATGTTTGTGTTCTTTCACCAGAATTAGCTTACCTACTGACAGGTTGTATGAATTACATTCATATACTTAATTGTTTATTTTATTAGACTCTGTAAATCATTTTATTTTTTACTATTGTATTGTACAGTATCAAGTTCTTCTAACTGAACAGACAGCTGTGCTGCTGGGAAGTTTGTTGCGCCACTTCTTCTTCCCAGCTAAAGCACTAGGAAGTGTCGAAGGGTGGGCGTTTTGGGGGGACTGTCTTATGTTTTATTTTTTTTTTGACGTTCGAAAAGTGCTGACTCTCAGCCTAGTTTGAATAAATGACTTTTGATTTTGATTTTGATTTTGATTTTTGATGCGCCTCACCGCAACCTACGTTTTTGGCCGCTACGTCGTCGGCTTGGCAGAAAAATTCCTGACGAGTGGCCCCACCTCAAAAAATATCTTGTAATTAGTTTTAATTAATAAAATTGTCTCAGAATACAGAAATTGTTTTCGAAAATGTGATTATTTCGAGACAATATGATGACGTTTAATTGTCATCTTAAAATAGTGTTGCCACATTACAAATTTACTATCGATAAAATAATAGTCAAGTGAGAGTAGTCTTTAATTTTTTATCGCCGTTTATGAAGAAGTTTGTACAAAACGCAGTTTTCTAAGAAGTTTTTAATCAGATTTATCCGTGATAGTTCCTCTCCACCGAATTGTCTTCCCTACTATCATATCCTACATTAATATTACATAGTATACAATGTGTCCGGTTGTCGGTTGTATACCTAGATTTTTTCTCGAATCCGTGATTTTAAAATATTGGCTTTCAATTTTGAATTCAAACACGCAGACACTGACACACGCAAACAGTCACTGTCACTATTGTATACGATAAAATATTATAACGTGCTTGAAAAATAGCGCCGTGCTAACGCAGTCAGGTTATGCGCTGACAGCATAACTCGGTGCTCATGTTCCCAATCAAGTTCGTATCTATGCCATATACTCGCATCTATGACACTTGGTAAATAGTCCAATGCGTCCGTAATCCGACAAGACCGGGGACGGTTATATACAGGGTAAGTTTTTATCCAGTGCGCAAATTTTAACACAAAAAAAAATCAGCTGTTCCATACATTTTGACCGCGTATGTATTGCACTTTTCTATGAAACAGCAGTTTTTTTTTGTATAACCGGCGAAAAATTTCTGCGGTAGGGGGTCGAGAATGATATGCTGAATTCGTGGTTAAAATTTGCGCACTGGATAAAAAAAAACCTGTATTATGTACTAAATTAATTTTGATGTCCTAAAAAATAGATTCGATAAATTACAACTGGAGCAGTAGGTTCGTCACTAGACAATAAAGTACGGTAATTATTTCTTCATATGTTGTCACAATATTTAAGGTTCTTTCTGAGCGGCGGCATCATAAGCAAAAGAATATGGTTACAGTGTAAGCGAAACAGTACGACCATTTTTAGCCTATTCTCAAAAAAAATAAACAAAATCAAAATATTTTATTTCAGATAAACCTGCATGGGCACTTATGAAACGTCAGAAGCTAGGTGCACGGTTCCAAATTGTTGTTTCTTATGGAGAAGAGCCGGCAAGAAACTCCACGGTTACTCTTTTAAAAATAATTGGCTTTAACAATATTTTCAAATTACAGAGATAAAATGTATGGGAGGACAGCGCAGGCCTGTCAATAAGTACCAGGTACTTAGACGAATACAGAATAGAAAATCGTCTACAAATCTACAGTCAGTAAGGCCTACAACGTTCTCTCATTCACAATATGTAAAATAATCAACATAAATAAAATGAACCTAAATAAAATTGATGTTTAATGTCAATTAATGACGAGAATATGTCAGCATATTAAAAATTAAAAGAATACAAAAGAACATTGTATTTGAGAGCAGTTAATATAATAACATAGTTATGCTGTTAATGAGGTACCAGGGAAGCCACATGTGCAGAAGGAATTAATGCCAAACTTCCCTGTCTTCAACGTAGTCTTTAATCTTATAATATGCTTTTTTGATAATGCGTTGATGTGCGTTTTAAACTTTCTATCGCTAAGTTCTGTAACTGACTTTGGCAACTTGTTATAGAAGCGGATACTGTTTATTAGAAATGACTTGCTAGTTTTAGTCAGTCTAAATTTTGGAATCACAATTTGATCTTTACTACGTGTATTCAGGTTATGGAATCATTCATTATTCTACTTAACCAACTCATAATCAGCCTATAAGGTTCCCACTACTGGGACACAGTCCTCTCTGTGAGAGGGAGTGGGCCATAATCCACCACGCGGGCCCATGAAAATTTGTATGGAAATCCACCATCTTTGTCGAAGAGAATACCGTCGGGCTCACGGCTTGTTTACTTGATAAATTTCTTAAATTCACTGACAACTAACGCTTAGCCCCAACCTCTGGGTCTGGAAGCATGAGTTTGGTTTAAAGACATTTATTTTCTCAAAGAACAAATTGCTCAAGGGTTCTTATTGCAATGTTAAAACCATTGCATTTATAATTTTCACCTAACAACCGCAAAACCTGTAACTAGTGCTATATTTGTAACTAGCTTCTGCTTGCGACTTCGTTCGTGTGGAAGTCGTAAGACACCAACGACAACCACGGCCCTAACCGCCGCAGGAGACGCCCTGGGCGTCGGGAATCCCAGGCTGATTTCCGGCCACCGTAGGCGTGAGCTTGCGGATGGCGAGTAATGGGTAGCTCGCTGTCCGATAAGGACCCAGCCCAGGTCGACAGCGTGTTGTGTTCCACGCGCGCCTCAAAGAGATTTCAGCACAAACGGATGGGGCCCGCAACGGCCGATGCCTGCCAGGGGTGCGGGTTTGTTCGAAAGAGATCGCAGCCCCTGGCATACAGGCTACTGAGGGAACACGGGTGGGTGTTAGTCAGTAAAAGTCTGACACGCCCTCCTGCTCCACCCAGAGCGGGAGGGCGTGTCAGACTTGTGTGTCAGAAGTTATTTGATGATATCACACACAAAAAAAAAAAAACACATTATACAAGGTGTAACAGAAACCCTATTGCTATCCTTAAGACACCGATATCAGCACAATAGAGGTGAGACAACTGGCCATTCTTTCATTTGATCACACTTATTCCCACTGCCGACTTCAAGACGTCGATACTTACTATACTGTGATCGTTAGGTGAGTCGCGATGGTCATCGATATTCACCAATATCATCAAGCCGATAATAATTATATCGGTTTCGAATCGGTATGCGTATAGCTGGCAACATATCGGTATCGGGTTGGTGTCGATATCTGATAATATGAAAACGCTCAATAGGTAACTTACAGGACACTTACCCAACATAGGGCATTTTAAGTAATAATATTAGTTCTACCATAAAATGTAGGTACCTAAAAGTAAGGAAAAAATATCGAACCTAAGCAAAATTAATTTAGTTGATCAACTGCAATATGATATACTGTGGCATGGATTTTCCGCTAAATGGTTGGCAGTTCATCGTAGGCTCCGGGAGCCGCTCACACTAGGGTGCCGTACAGGGCCATCCATCGAGTGCACCACCCCCGTGCTAGGCCGTCGGCACTCCGCACTCGGTCCAGCCAGATTCCGACTTCGAGTGGAAGCTGTGCTGATCAACTTCGGGGCATGTGATCCCGCTCCATGATTAGCTCACTACCTAAAGTGGTGCCCGCCGGTGGTCGATGGTGGGGTCCATGAAACACCAGGGCTTCCATCTTTTCGAGCGCGACACGTCCTCCCGACAGCACATAAATGCGCTAAAAAAAAAAAAAAAAAAAAAAAAAAAAAAAAAAAAAAAAAAACTATCACTCAACTCAGGGAGACACGGATCTCTCAGAGAGGAACCCTCCTAGGGGAGGGATCCTCGGAGGAGGAATACCCTCCTCAGAGGAGTGGCCCTCCTACTCGAGGGCCGAACCTCCTCAGAGGGACGACCCTCCCCAGAGGAGAGACCCTCCTCGGAGAGGGTCCCTCCTCACCCTCCCTAACCTAACCTAACCTAACCCTACGCCGCAAACGGGCACAGAGCTACCTTAGTCCTCTGACGAAAATTCGTCTAGTACTGAGCTCAGCTTGGATTGCACCGCTATTTATACCCTCTCGTGTGGTGTCGCGCGCGATTCGCGCGCGACGGCGCGTGTCGCGTCCGCGCAGCTGCGACACCATACAAAATGTAACATTGTTGTCGCGCTGCTCGTCGCCGCGATATCGCGTTGTCGCCGCGATAACGCGTCGTCGCGCCGCGACGCCATACAAAATGTACCAATTTGCAGTCGCGCTAGTCGTCGCGGGGCGACGGTGTCGCGGCGCGCCAGATCGCCCCTGTGTGAAGTGTCGCGCGCGTTTTCATAGAAATTGTTCTAAGGATATAAATCGCCGAATCGCACGCGACCGTCGCGTCGCGCTAGTGTGCACGAGCCTTTATCCTAACCAATTCGTCTAGAAGTTGGAAGGCCGGACAAGGTGGATCGATGACCTTGAGGGCCGCAGGAGTCCGCTGGATGCGGGAAGCACAGAACCGGTCGAAGTGGCGAAGCTTGGGGGAGGGCTATGTCCAGCAGTGGACCTCTTTCGGCTGAAATGATGATGATGAATTTGTCTGAATTAGATAGAACACAAGACCCAAAGGCGATTTTCTCCCAAATTATTATTAAATGTTTTTTAATTATTTGAACCATACGGAATTATGTGATATGCCGAGCTCAGGATAAATGGACCAAAATGCTCATAAAATGGTGCCCAAGGAATGAATTGGAAGACGGTTGAAAAGGTGAGAGGATGATCTGCCGAAAGGTTGGGGAAGAACAGCTCTGGACTGGAATAAGTGGAGGGAAATAGAGGGAGCCCTACGTTGCAAGAAATGAAGAATGGGGCCGAAAGGTCCTGGAGTGGCAACCGCGTACCGGATGACGTAGCGTTGGAAGGCCTCCCACAAGATGGACCAATGACCTTGTGAAGTTTGCAGGAATCCGCTGGATTCGAGAGGCACAGAGCCGATCGAAGTGGAGGAGCTTGGGGAGGCCTATGTCCAGCAGTGGACGTTTTTCGGCTGAAATAATGATGATGATGAAAGGGCCAGATCAAATCAAATCACGTCATTTTTAATTGAGGCCCATATATAAATAACAGCACATTACAAATTATTCATTCCAAAATTATAAAAAAAAAAAAAAAATCATATAACAATACACACAAAGCAATAAATAGTTATTATTTTAGCTGGATAAAACTATTTTTTTCTCGAAATGGGTAATTTTTCAGTTTTAATTGTTATGTCACGGGAAAGATGCATTAGGGTATTTTCCGATTTGATAAAAACTATTTTAATTTGAAGACAGGGTCGATATATTTAACAGTAAAATAAAAATAAATTTATTAATACACATTTTCTCAATTAAAAACGGTTAAAATATAATTTATTTTTCGTAGTTTTGAATTTACCGCCAAAACGCTCGTTACGATGAGTTTTTAACACGTGACATGTGACGTCAACTTTTTGTAAACGGCACCACTAGAAATACTTAGTTTGGCGCCGTTTTAGAAGTATTTGTGCACAGAGGCACCGCATACTAGTAATATCACTTTCTCTCCATTAAAAATCTTGTTAATTATAAACTCGACATTCACTTAGTTACTAACTAACTACTTTAGTTTACACAAAGTTGACGTCACGTGATAAAAAGTCATCGTAAGGAGCGTTTTGGAGGTAAATTCAAAACAACGAAATATGCATTTGGTTTAAATCGTTTTTAATTGAAAAAATGGATATAAATCAATTTACTTTTATTTTTCTTTTACATATTTCGTCCCAATCTTCAAATTAGAATAGTTTTTGATAAATTGGAAAATACCGTTTTGTATATTATCTAATCTATCAAATTTAATATGAATAAAGTTAAGTTAGTTTAAGACAGGACAACGTCTCTCGGGTGAGCTAGTTATATATATACATATATTTCGTAATTCTAAGGTATTTATGCTCGTGACTGTATATTCCTACATACATAGAGATAGGTACGGTCCCGGTCAAGAGTCCATTCTCATGCTAAGGATTATATTGCTATGACTAGCGGTCCAGGCCGTACCTACAGCTGTGTGTATAAGTGTATGTAACCAGGCCGCACACCACTGTCGTCGAAAGATACAAAAAACATACCGTCGCACAGAGTACTCTGTCTCTGTCTGTACTGTGTTACGTAGTAACTACGTATGACCTTGGTCGGTTCATACGATCGCTAAAATTCACGTTCTAATATCATGTCTCGGTAGCTCGCAGCGTACTGTCATTGATTAAGAAACACATAAGTCTGGATTCAAATCTCCTGATGAGACTTTTATTTTTCTTTTCAACAATAATATTCATCAGTTCTTTTATTATTCGTTATACGAGAATGTTTTTTTTAAATTACTTATATTATTATTTAAACAAAGGATTAAGAATATTATGTGATTACAAAATGTTTATTCGTTATAATTTTATGAAGTAGGTATAAAAATAACTACTAATGACTTCTTGTTAACAGTTTATTTTCTCATAAAGAACAATTTATTGAAGTAAAGTAGCTAATTGGTGAACCATGATAATCAGGCTATTGTATCTTAGTAATATAATAATATTGTGCTGTAATTACTACTATGTGCGGTACTCTAAAGAAATCACATTTTTCTACGCAAATCTACCCACGTAAAAATAACAAATGCAGACAAGTTGTCACAATACAATTAAATGACTCAGTAGTACTACTACTGGAATAAATCTACTGCGAGTGAGTTAGTTCTCTCAAACCTCAAAGTCAACAAATCGTATTTAATAGGACTTATCGAAGTTATAGCTTAAGTAATCATTTTCATTACGAAAAGAAGATTGAAACTAAACCTCGAAATAATCCATATTACGGATATGACACAATATTATGTGAATATTACTAAAATCAATAAAAGTCAATAATAATAAATATTTCTAATTTATATCTTAATGTTAATGTTTATGTTTTTTGAGCTGGTTTTCAATGATGCAAACCTTCTGCGTGGAGTGCACGGCGCACGGTTTGGAAATATGTGTCGAATAATTTGGCAAAATGTCTTGTCTTTTTGAAACCACTTGTGCTGTCGCTTTCTTTTATAAGCTGGGGTCTTCCCTTTGCTTTCGACGGGCAAGGCTACCCCCTTCCTCATATCTTTTCATCCACTGACTCACAGTATTTCACTAAAACAAAAAAAGGGTACTGTTAGGCCACTAAACAAAATACATACTAATATGTATTACTATTTAGAAACAAAATTATTTGAAATATAAATTTCACATAAATATTTAATCTAGGAAATAAATTTACTTTGAAATTTTATATTTTTCTTCTATTTAGACGTTTAGATATTTATAAAACGTTTAAAAAATAACTACAAGGATCAGCAGTTATACTTTAATTAAATAAGTGCTTAATAAAATAATTAAATCATAATACTCACACTCAGGCCGGTTTAAGGCCGGGTCAGCGCAATAATATTCGCTTTCGTTTCTATTATTAAATTTCCTTACATTTTAAAATGAACTAGAAGACCGCTAATAGATTAAACACACGTCACTAGCACACAATAACAACCAACACCGTTCTATATGTCACGTCGAATGATTCGTAAGTTAACTATCATTTAAATTTATTTAGGTTTCTGTGGGTATATTGATAAAGTTTTACGAGTTTAGTGAACAAGGCGAACAGAACAAGAAACTATAGTCAAAAGCGATTTTTAAAACAATAAAAAGGCTACCACACCGCGCGTGGGATTCGAACCCGAGACACGTTGCGCACGAGGGCGCTAATCCAAGTACAGTAACCACTAAGCTATCACGTCATTTACTTCCACGGTTGAATTTATGAAATATAATCATTTGTAGACGTATGAGAGTGTGTGTGTCTACAGTATAGAAATTACTTAATATAAGAAGGTCGTAAGTTAAACCGTAGTGTCAATCTATTACTTGAGATTGGTACTCCGCTTTTGGATCCTACTGTACACATTAAAAACGTACAAGAGTTATGTGATATATTGTAATTAAATGATGGTCAGTTCCAGTAATTCAGTTGCGGTTACTGATAAATTAGATGGACATTAATTGCAATTGGCGTGAATTGATAATTTTAGGGTCATCATAGACAATGTAGGTGTATTGAATATTGGACAATGGGACACGCATGCTCATCTATAGAAATAACACTAGTAGTGTCTGTCATTACTTTTCTACAGCTTTATGATGGACATATTCCCACTGCTGGGACACAGGTCTCCTCGCAGTGAGAGGGAGTAGGCCATTATCTCACGTGTCTTCGAATTGTTCTTTCTAGGGCTCCCAAACAATGTTTTCGTTCACCGTTTTGAGAACATTGGCGATGAAATAATTTATCACTGCCGAAACTAGAATTACTTAACTAAAACTAAATTTCAAAAAAAAAGTATACCTGTGTGTATTTTTCTGTCTTGTTTGTGTTAAAAATAAAACTTTTTCTTTTCATTTAAAGTTTTCCCGTCATAATTAATTGAAGCAAGCATAATTATTAAGTTTGCTTTGTTTGTTTAATTGATTTTGTTTGCTGTGAGTGTGGATCGTGTCAATATTCCCTGGAGCGAGTGAACTCCACAATAATTATGCAATAATATTAATTTCCAAAAAACCTAAAATAATTAATATTTTTAACTTTGTTAGCTTAGTTGTTAACTCTATTATGCATGCTGTAGTCACCTATAAGTGAAGGAGTACACCTACTTAATACCTGATGTTGCCCTTTATTTTTGTCATGTATTTGTGTATACATCTTTTGTTGGAGATCCTAAATTAAAAAATATCAATAACTAGCAGTGCTCCGCGGTTTCGCCCGCGTAGTTCCCGTTCCCGTGGGAATACGGGGATAAAATATAGCCTATGTCACCCGGGGATAGTGTAGTTTCCCAACAGTGAAATATTTTTTCAAATCGGTTCAGTCGTTTCGGAGCCTATTCAATGCAAACAAACAATCAAATCTTTCCTCTTTAAAATATTAGTATGTAGATTAAATCGTAAGCAAAATAAGATCGTAGTAAGTGGTGTCCTGTGGTTTCGTGCAACCCTCAAGACCAAAAAAAACGATGCATGGACTGTGTGAAATATAATTTGACTAGAAAGGGGGGTAACTACTGAGATGACCCCTAAAGGAGAAATCATCATCAGCCTAGACTTTTCCGAGCTGTGTTGGAGTCAGCTTCATTTCCAACCGGATGCAGCCGAATACCTGTATTTAACATTGATCGACTGCCTATCTGACCTCCACAACCCAGTTATTGGGTAACACGATTACCCCTTTTAAGAGTGGTTAGCAGACTTTCGGGCTTCTGACGACCCGTAACGAATGGCAAAGATGCACTAACGATAGGCGGGACCAACGGCTTAACGTGCTTTCCGGAATCTTGGTATATAAAGATCGTCACCCATCCACGGATCAACTGCGGCAAGCCTAGCTTAAACTTATAACTTAGCCACAAGCCTCTAAGAGTAATGGAGAAGTGTAGAAGAAAAACACATTTTGCTCCGACCAGGATAGAAGAACGATTATGGCTAGTTATAAGCTGTCCTGTTAGCAATATACACCTAAATAATCTAGACACAAAACTCTTAAACAAACTTGCATTGACATATCATACGGCCTACTGAATTTAATAATAGCCGAGATGGCCTCCGTGGCCCTCGTATTACATTCTCATAACGTTTTATTTGCATTTGTGGGCACGGTGGCCGGGAATCAGCCTGGGATTCCCGACGCCTAGGGCGTCTGCTGCGGCGACTAAGGCCGTGAGGGCGCATATACTGCCTCTCCCTCACGTGTGCCGCCTCCCTATACGCGAGCATCACTGCTTCGCAAAAGGAGGTGATGGCTACCCATGCACTCTCGCTCCATACCATGGTCTGGACTAGAGCCGGACGCGAGAGATCGCCGCCACCGATCGCCTCCACGAGGATACGGCGGCGGCAGTGCTCCGCCCAAGCCGGGCAGACCTCCAGGGTATGCTCCACCGTGTCCTTACGGTGTATGGTGCTACCGGTACTTAGTCAAACTCAGACAGACAATCAGTCTTGTCAAGGGGTACCGTTTTATCCAGTAACTGGAAACTGTGTTTTGGAGGTCCGATAGACAGTCGCTCCATTTGAGATACCAGTATTCACCTGCATCCGGTTAGACTGGAAGCCGACCCCAACATACATAGTTGGGAAAAAAGCTAGGCAGACTAAGAAAGGTTTCTGATAGAAATCTAAGAAAATACTGTCGTTTTATCAAACACAAAAAAAAAAAAAAATTGAAAAGAAAGCTAAATTATTTACCACAGCAGCATAGTAACATAGTGTGCAAAATACATGAGCTTTTACAAAAACAGTTTTTTTTTTTTTGCCCCTGTCTGCAAAATGTCCTGAAAAAATAGGAGGCATATATTAATGAAGGACCTCGAAGCTTTAGCATACCCACGTAATATTAATTATTTATATTGTACAGCCAGGAGCATTAAATATACCTTAAACTAACGCAAGATTCAAAGGCGATTTTCTCTCAAATTCTTCTTAAATATATTTTAAAGCCACTGAAAGTATGCTATCGGAAAAACTCATTAGTCAAATTTTAACTCTCCTACTACTTTTTGGTTAGACTACGCTTCGATATCAGCATGCAAATAAATAAGTCGTACAGTCTGTTTTCAGATATTAGGTCTTTACCTATGAAATTGCCGTTCTGCAGTACTGGCCATTTCAAATCAAAATAATTTTTGTTTGGCTAAGAATTCTAATTTCAAATTAATTTTATTTTAAAAACATGGATTTTTTTTTCTAAAAGTAGTCATTTCTTTATTGATTAGTGTTACATTTTCATCGCATTTCAATCTTTTTCGTCATCATGGATACGTTAAAAATTCGAGTAATTATGGAATATGAGTACCGTCGTGGCAGCAACGCGGCACAAGCGGCACGCAACATCAACGACGTTTACGGAGCTAACACTACAAACCAACGCACCACCTGTTATTGGTTTGCTCGCTTCCGTTCTGGAAATTTCGACCTGAAAAATGAACCTCGCGGTCGTCCGAAGACTTTGGTCGACAATGACGAATTAAAGGCGATTGTGGAAGCTGATGATACACAATCTACGGCTGAATTAGCAGCAGCTTTCGACGTTAGCGTCAAAACAATATTGGTCCATTTGCGTCAAATTGGCAAGGTAAAAAAGCTTGACAAATGGGTGCCCCACGAACTCAATGATCGCCAGCGCGAAGTACGCGTCGAGACGTGCCTTGCACTGCTCAACAGACACACAAATGAAGGAATTTTGAACCGCATTGTTACCTGCGATGAAAAATGGATTCTGTTTGATAACCGTAAGCGCTCAGCAAGTTGGTTGGATCCTGGTTCAGCACCTAAACAATGCCCTAAACGAAAACTTACCCCTAGAAAAGTGATGGTCACTGTTTGGTGGTCTAGCGCCGGTGTGATTCATCACAGCTTCTTACCAAACGGGGTGAGCATTACTGCAGATGTGTACTGTGAAGAACTGAACACAATGATGGAGAAGCTGGCGCATCTCCAACCAGCATTGGTCAATCGCTCGTCTCCGCTGCTCCTGCACGACAACGCGCGACCTCATACTGCACAGCAGACGGTCTCCAAGTTGCAAGAACTGGGGTTGGAAGCTCTCCGTCATCCGCCCTACTCACCAGACCTTGCGCCTACAGACTACTACTTTTTTCAGAATTTGGATAACTTCTTGGCGGGAAAAAAATTTAATACCCGAGAGGCAGTACAAAATGCCTTTGAAGAATTTGTTGCCTCCCGTCCAGCTGATTTCTTTAAGAAGGGCATCAATAAACTGCCACTGCGATGGCAAAGATGCATTGATTGCATGGGTGATTACTTCGATTAATACAAATAAAAAATTCATGAAAAAAATTCGTTTAAATTTTTTCATACAAAACGGCAATTTCATAGGTAAAGACCTATTATTTACCTCCGACGACAGCAACCCAACAGCAACCTTATTGTAACGAGAATAAAGATCACTGTGATATTGACAGACTTCTTAGTATCAGCAACCCAAAAGCAACTTTATCATAACAAACACAACGATCATTTTGATTTTGACAGTGATGAAAAATCAGAGGTAAAATAACTGTGAATAGATAACTTCTCAATGGGTTGCCAATAAACCAAATGAAAATAAAGTTTACTCACCAAATAGTTTATGGTTTCAGTGGGTCTTCTAGCACGAAGTAGGTATACGTAAAGAAATTCCGTATAATAATGATTATAAAATTAATAAAATGCGGTTTTATCTAAGCGTTTCGCCTAAATTATTTAGTTAGTTTTACTTAAAACTGTATTCCCATCTATTTGTGATACATGCTTGTCGGAAAATAAAAATGGCTGGCTATAGGAAAACTAACATAGGGGTAAGGAATATTGTTACTAACAAATTGAGTCATGTCACTTGATAAATAAAGATATTATTATTATTATTATAGAATAGTTGTATTTTTGATAAAAAATGCGTTTACGTACCGCGTTCATGCTAAGGCCCCTGAACCTAAAATCTCCTAAATTACGAGTATGAGATAATTTATGATATCCTTTGGCCTTTGGCCCTCAATCTTCCAACTAAACCAATATCAAAATTCACCAATAACTTTGGTAATTATTTCCAAACAAGTCTAGGCCAGCGGTTTTGTCCTCATAGATATCGGAAATTACCCCAGTGGGAACGGGATAAAAAACGTATTACTACCGGAATAAACATTCAATAAACATACAAATCCATTTAGTCGTCTTTGCGCAATTGAGTAACAAACAAATAAACTTTCACATTTATAATATTAGTAGGATACATATTTATATGTGTAGGAAGAAGGATATTTTAATAAACTATGTTATAATTTCGCTACACACACCCACACCCACACACACACACACACTGAAAAAAATAAAACGAGACTTTCTACTGTTCTTGTACAGTAAAAAAAAAAACGGTTCCGGAAACTTATTTTTACGTTAAAATAATTGATTACTGACAGTGCACTGAAATGGGCAAAAACAGTAAAGAGCTAAACAGTTATTTCAATTGAATGAACATTAAAGTTTACTGAAACAAACAGTTCCTTTTAAGTATTGCCGTTTTCAGAGCTTTACTGATATCGTAGCAGTTATTTTTACTGCTTTAGAACAGTTGTTGTAGCATACAGTAAAGAGCCAAACAGTTATTTCAATTGTTTGAACATTAACGTTAACTATAACAAGCAGTTTTTTTTTTAAGTATTGCCGTTTTCAGGCTTAAATGATATTGTAGCAGTTATTTTTACTGCTTTTGAACAGTTTTTGTAGCATACATTAAGGAGTTAAACAGTTAATATCAACAACAACATTAACGTTTACTGATACAAGCAGTTTCTTTTAAGTATTGCCGTGTTTAGACTTTACTGATATCGTAACAGTTATTTTTACTGCTTCTGAACAGTTTCTGTAGCTTACAGTAAGGATTTAAACAGTTAATATCAACTGTTTGAACATTAACGTTTACTGATACAAGCAGTTACTTTTAAGTATTGCCGTGTTTAGACTTTACTGTTATCGTAACAGTTATTTTTACTGCTTCTGAACAGTTTCTGTAGTATACAGTAAGGATTTAAACAGT
Source organism: Polymixis flavicincta (assembly GCA_949987655.1). Classification (NCBI taxonomy): domain Eukaryota; kingdom Metazoa; phylum Arthropoda; class Insecta; order Lepidoptera; family Noctuidae; genus Polymixis; species Polymixis flavicincta. Next base: position 7,510,247 of record OX465173.1, on the reverse strand, counting down.
TAATATCAACTGTTTGAACATTAGCGTTTACTGATACAAGCAGTTACTTTTAAGTATTGCCGTGTTTAGACTTTACTGATATCGTAACAGTTATTTTTACTGCTTCTGAACAGTTTCTGTAGCTTACAGTAAGGATTTAAACAGTTAATATCAACTGATTGAACATTAACGTTTACTGATACAAGCAGTTTCTTTTAAGTATTGCCGTGTTTAGACTTTACTGTTATCGTAACAGTTATTTTTACTGCTTCTGAACAGTTTCTGTAGCATACAGTAAGGATTTAAACAGTTAATATCAACTGTTTGAACATTAGCGTTTACTGATACAAGCAGTTACTTTTAAGTATTGCCGTGTTTAGACTTTACTGTTATAGTAACAGTTATTTTTACTGCTTCTGAACAGTTTCTGTAGCATACAGTAAGGATTTAAACAGTTAATATCAACTGTTTGAACATTAGCGTTTACTGATACAAGCAGTTACTTTTAAGTATTGCCGTGTTTAGACTTTACTGTTATCGTAACAGTTATTTTTACTGCTTCTGAACAGTTTCTGTAGTATACAGTAAGGATTTAAACAGTTAATATCAACTGTTTGAACATTAGCGTTTACTGATACAAGCAGTTACTTTTAAGTATTGCCGTGTTTAGACTTTACTGATATCGTAACAGTTATTTTTACTGCTTCTGAACAGTTTCTGTAGCTTACAGTAAGGATTTAAACAGTTAATATCAACTGATTGAACATTAACGTTTACTGATACAAGCAGTTTCTTTTAAGTATTGCCGTGTTTAGACTTTACTGTTATCGTAACAGTTATTTTTACTGCTTCTGAACAGTTTCTGTAGCATACAGTAAGGATTTAAACAGTTAATATCAACTGTTTGAACATTAGCGTTTACTGATACAAGCAGTTACTTTTAAGTATTGCCGTGTTTAGACTTTACTGTTATAGTAACAGTTATTTTTACTGCTTCTGAACAGTTTCTGTAGCTTACAGTAAGGATTTAAACAGTTAATATCAACTGTTTGAACATTAACGTTTACTGATACAAGCAGTTACTTTTAAGTATTGCCGTGTTTAGACTTTACTGTTATCGTAACAGTTATTTTTACTGCTTCTGAACAGTTTCTGTAGTATACAGTAAGGATTTAAACAGTTAATATCAACTGTTTGAACATTAGCGTTTACTGATACAAGCAGTTACTTTTAAGTATTGCCGTGTTTAGACTTTACTGATATCGTAACAGTTATTTTTACTGCTTCTGAACAGTTTCTGTAGCTTACAGTAAGGATTTAAACAGTTAATATCAACTGATTGAACATTAACGTTTACTGATACAAGCAGTTTCTTTTAAGTATTGCCGTGTTTAGACTTTACTGTTATCGTAACAGTCATTTTTACTGCTTCTGAACAGTTTCTGTAGTATACAGTAAGGATTTAAACAGTTAATATCAACTGTTTGAACATTAGCGTTTACTGATACAAGCAGTTACTTTTAAGTATTGCCGTGTTTAGACTTTACTGTTATAGTAACAGTTATTTTTACTGCTTCTGAACAGTTTCTGTAGTATACAGTAAGGATTTAAACAGTTAATATCAACTGTTTGAACATTAGCGTTTACTGATACAAGCAGTTACTTTTAAGTATTGCCGTGTTTAGACTTTACTGATATCGTAACAGTTATTTTTACTGCTTCTGAACAGTTTCTGTAGCTTACAGTAAGGATTTAAACAGTTAATATCAACTGATTGAACATTAACGTTTACTGATACAAGCAGTTTCTTTTAAGTATTGCCGTGTTTAGACTTTACTGTTATCGTAACAGTTATTTTTACTGCTTCTGAACAGTTTCTGTAGCATACAGTAAGGATTTAAACAGTTAATATCAACTGTTTGAACATTAGCGTTTACTGATACAAGCAGTTTCTTTTAAGTATTGCCGTGTTTAGACTTTACTGTTATCGTAACAGTTATTTTTACTGCTTCTGAACAGTTTCTGTAGCATACAGTAAGGATTTAAACAGTTAATATCAACTGTTTGAACATTAACGTTTACTGATACAAGCAGTTACTTTTAAGTATTGCCGTGTTTAGACTTTACTGTTATCGTAACAGTTATTTTTACTGCTTCTGAACAGTTTCTGTAGTATACAGTAAGGATTTAAACAGTTAATATCAACTGTTTGAACATTAGCGTTTACTGATACAAGCAGTTACTTTTAAGTATTGCCGTGTTTAGACTTTACTGATATCGTAACAGTTATTTTTACTGCTTCTGAACAGTTTCTGTAGCTTACAGTAAGGATTTAAACAGTTAATATCAACTGATTGAACATTAACGTTTACTGATACAAGCAGTTTCTTTTAAGTATTGCCGTGTTTAGACTTTACTGTTATCGTAACAGTTATTTTTACTGCTTCTGAACAGTTTCTGTAGCATACAGTAAGGATTTAAACAGTTAATATCAACTGATTGAACATTAACGTTTACTGATACAAGCAGTTTCTTTTAAGTATTGCCGTGTTTAGACTTTACTGTTATCGTAACAGTCATTTTTACTGCTTCTGAACAGTTTCTGTAGCATACAGTAAGGATTTAAACAGTTAATATCAACTGTTTGAACATTAGCGTTTACTGATAAAAGCAGTTACTTTTAAGTATTGCCGTGTTTAGACTTTACTGTTATAGTAACAGTTATTTTTACTGCTTCTGAACAGTTTCTGTAGCATACAGTAAGGATTTAAACAGTTAATATCAACTGTTTGAACATTAGCGTTTACTGATACAAGCAGTTACTTTTAAGTATTGCCGTGTTTAGACTTTACTGTTATAGTAACAGTTATTTTTACTGCTTCTGAACAGTTTCTGTAGCATACAGTAAGGATTTAAACAGTTAATATCAACTGATTGAACATTAACGTTTACTGATACAAGCAGTTTCTTTTAAGTATTGCCGTGTTTAGACTTTACTGTTATCGTAACAGTTATTTTTACTGCTTCTGAACAGTTTCTGTAGCATACAGTAAGGATTTAAACAGTTAATATCAACTGATTGAACATTAACGTTTACTGATACAAGCAGTTTCTTTTAAGTATTGCCGTGTTTAGACTTTACTGTTATCGTAACAGTCATTTTTACTGCTTCTGAACAGTTTCTGTAGCATACAGTAAGGATTTAAACAGTTAATATCAACTGTTTGAACATTAGCGTTTACTGATACAAGCAGTTACTTTTAAGTATTGCCGTGTTTAGACTTTACTGTTATAGTAACAGTTATTTTTACTGCTTCTGAACAGTTTCTGTAGTATACAGTAAGGATTTAAACAGTTAATATCAACTGTTTGAACATTAGCGTTTACTGATACAAGCAGTTACTTTTAAGTATTGCCGTGTTTAGACTTTACTGTTATAGTAACAGTTATTTTTACTGCTTCTGAACAGTTTCTGTAGCTTACAGTAAGGATTTAAACAGTTAATATCAACTGTTTGAACATTAACGTTTACTGATACAAGCAGTTACTTTTAAGTATTGCCGTGTTTAGACTTTACTGTTATCGTAACAGTTATTTTTACTGCTTCTGAACAGTTTCTGTAGTATACAGTAAGGATTTAAACAGTTAATATCAACTGTTTGAACATTAGCGTTTACTGATACAAGCAGTTACTTTTAAGTATTGCCGTGTTTAGACTTTACTGATATCGTAACAGTTATTTTTACTGCTTCTGAACAGTTTCTGTAGCTTACAGTAAGGATTTAAACAGTTAATATCAACTGATTGAACATTAACGTTTACTGATACAAGCAGTTTCTTTTAAGTATTGCCGTGTTTAGACTTTACTGTTATCGTAACAGTCATTTTTACTGCTTCTGAACAGTTTCTGTAGCATACAGTAAGGATTTAAACAGTTAATATCAACTGTTTGAACATTAGCGTTTACTGATACAAGCAGTTACTTTTAAGTATTGCCGTGTTTAGACTTTACTGTTATAGTAACAGTTATTTTTACTGCTTCTGAACAGTTTCTGTAGTATACAGTAAGGATTTAAACAGTTAATATCAACTGTTTGAACATTAGCGTTTACTGATACAAGCAGTTACTTTTAAGTATTGCCGTGTTTAGACTTTACTGATATCGTAACAGTTATTTTTACTGCTTCTGAACAGTTTCTGTAGCTTACAGTAAGGATTTAAACAGTTAATATCAACTGATTGAACATTAACGTTTACTGATACAAGCAGTTTCTTTTAAGTATTGCCGTGTTTAGACTTTACTGTTATCGTAACAGTTATTTTTACTGCTTCTGAACAGTTTCTGTAGCATACAGTAAGGATTTAAACAGTTAATATCAACTGTTTGAACATTAGCGTTTACTGATAGAAGCAGTTTCTTTTAAGTATTGCCGTGTTTAGACTTTACTGTTATCGTAACAGTTATTTTTACTGCTTCTGAACAGTTTCTGTAGCATACAGTAAGGATTTAAACAGTTAATATCAACTGTTTGAACATTAACGTTTACTGATACAAGCAGTTACTTTTAAGTATTGCCGTGTTTAGACTTTACTGTTATCGTAACAGTTATTTTTACTGCTTCTGAACAGTTTCTGTAGTATACAGTAAGGATTTAAACAGTTAATATCAACTGTTTGAACATTAGCGTTTACTGATACAAGCAGTTACTTTTAAGTATTGCCGTGTTTAGACTTTACTGTTATAGTAACAGTTATTTTTACTGCTTCTGAACAGTTTCTGTAGCTTACAGTAAGGATTTAAACAGTTAATATCAACTGATTGAACATTAACGTTTACTGATACAAGCAGTTTCTTTTAAGTATTGCCGTGTTTAGACTTTACTGTTATCGTAACAGTTATTTTTACTGCTTCTGAACAGTTTCTGTAGCATACAGTAAGGATTTAAACAGTTAATATCAACTGATTGAACATTAACGTTTACTGATACAAGCAGTTTCTTTTAAGTATTGCCGTGTTTAGACTTTACTGTTATCGTAACAGTTATTTTTACTGCTTCTGAACAGTTTCTGTAGCATACAGTAAGGATTTAAACAGTTAATATCAACTGATTGAACATTAACGTTTACTGATACAAGCAGTTTCTTTTAAGTATTGCCGTGTTTAGACTTTACTGTTATCGTAACAGTTATTTTTACTGCTTCTGAACAGTTTCTGTAGCATACAGTAAGGATTTAAACAGTTAATATCAACTGTTTGAACATTAGCGTTTACTGATACAAGCAGTTACTTTTAAGTATTGCCGTGTTTAGACTTTACTGTTATAGTAACAGTTATTTTTACTGCTTCTGAACAGTTTCTGTAGCATACAGTAAGGATTTAAACAGTTAATATCAACTGTTTGAACATTAACGTTTACTGATACAAGCAGTTACTTTTAAGTATTGCCGTGTTTAGACTTTACTGTTATCGTAACAGTTATTTTTACTGCTTCTGAACAGTTTCTGAAGTATACAGTAAGGATTTAAACAGTTAATATCAACTGTTTGAACATTAGCGTTTACTGATACAAGCAGTTTCTTTTAAGTATTGCCATGTTTAGACTTTACTGTTATCGTAACAGTTATTTTTACTGCTTCTGAACAGTTTCTGTAGCATACAGTAAGGATTTAAACAGTTAATACTACAAATTGTTTGAACATATTTTTAATATAATAGCCTATATCCTCCCACTGCTGGACATACCTACGCCTCCGCTGAAAACTTCCAAGAATCCCGGTCTTTCGCAGATTGCCAACACTCCCGGCCGTAAGATCGTCCCGCCACCTTTTACGAGGCCGACCTCGTCGTCGTCTCTCATCTTCTGTATGCCAAGGAGTTATATTATAGCATTGGCCCATCTCAGTAATCAGTAGGTATTTTTATTGCGTACCTATATTTGCCATCGGTCCGGGCGGGTTTCCCCGGATTTATCTTAGTTTAGAGGGCATCCGGGGAGCGTGCTGGCCGGGCTTAAAAATTTATTCTTGGGCCGCCTGCGACTCACGCACTGTGCCCGCAAGCCGCGATCAACCGTAGAACCGACTCTGTAAATCACTGTAAACATATTCATAAGGCGGGGGGCCGCCTTATGAATATGTTTAAAAAAACCTGTTAACATATCCAGGTTCTAGGCTCTAAAATCCAAGGTTTTCACGCATCTTGTCCTCGTTGCCAAATTTTAGAGATGGCAACCCTAGGTATAACAATAAATCTTAATCTAGGACTTAAGATAAGTAGGTACTTAACTACAATACAATACAAAATCGCTTTATTGTACACCAGATAAAGAACATTACAAAAAACCGGCCAAGTGCGAGTCGGACTCGCGCACGAAGGGTTCCTTAGGTACCATTATCTTTAAAAACGGCAAAAAAATCACGTTTGTTGTATGGGAGCCCCCTTAAATATTTATTTTATTCTGGTTTTTAGTATTTGTTATTGTAGCGGCAACAGAAATACATCATCTGTGAAAATTTCAACTGTCCAACTATCACGGTTAATCAGATACAGCCTGGTGACAGACGGACAGACGGACGGACAGACGGACAGACAGACGGACGGACAGCGGAGTCTCAGTAATAGGGTCCCGTTTTACCCTTGTGTACGGAACCCTAAAAAATAACACGAGACAAGTAGGTACCTACAATTAATTAATTAATTACAAGTAATTAATAAGGTAGGTAGATGTTGATCTCTCCGGGTTGCATACGACTGACATGGCAAGCCCAATCCCACTTTAACCTGGCGGTCTTCTCTCCTACATCGGCAATGCCTGTTGTTAGTGAGCGTAGGCTAGCCGCACACACTCAATAATATTGTCAATGCAAGATTGTCAAAATCTTCATCAATAAAATGATCCCCGCACACTACACAATATTATTGACAATTTTTCATGGTACAATCTGACTCAGTTGCTCCGCAGCTAGGTTCATGTGCGCACGTTTAACATAATGGAAAGAAAGAAAAAACTCGTTGCATTGAGTATTGCATTAATTTTACTAACTAAAAAAAGGCAATCAAGAAAGAAACGATGGATTAAGGACTGGATGAGAAAAAAAGCTGAGTTTAATCACTTTAATCTAATAAATGAACTACGAGTTACAGAAGAAAATGATTTTAAAAATTACATGAGAATGAAAGATAGCAGCTTTCAAAAACTATTATCTTTAATTTCTCTTGTACTATTTGTTTTAATTTTTTTATAAATATTGAGCATTGCGCAATTTGCAATTGCATAGTGCAATTTTAAAAATAATGCTTTGCAGGATGTATTCCATAATTCTGGATAAGTTTCCCATGTTTTAATAAACACTGTCAAATAGTGTTTTTCCGTACGGGTACTACCATCAACAGTATCAATACTATTTTCGCTTTGGATACTGTTTTCGTCTTCCATTTTGAACAAATAACACGAGCGTCCGCCTGCCTTGAAATCTTTTCCTCAACTAAAATATTGCCGCGCGCCCGCACACGTCAATATGATTGACAATACCCCTGCCTCCCCCCGATATTGACGTGACAAAATCAGAATTTCTGGATAATCTACAATATTATTAAACAATACCGCAATACAGGCCGCACACATACAATATTATTGACAATACGTACTTTATTGACAATATTATTGAGTGTGTGCGGCTAGCCTAACAAGATGTTGGGCACTCAGTCAATTCGTTTGAAGCCTAGTAAGTATGCTCGCTCCATCGCCCTTTGGAAAATCTTGAGCTTGGACTTCTATGCTTCACTCATATTGACCACTAGCTGTGCCCGCGGCTTCGCTCACGTGACCGCGTATTCTTTTGGTATTGTCAGGGTACCTACATTACATGGGGACGTGAATTAAGAGTGAGTATATTCCTAAGATCCTCTAAAAATAATATACTAATTAACTGACTTACTGTTAATTTAAACTAAAACCTGTTAGTATATCTTTGCTTTAAGTAGGTATTAAAGGAACTCGACTATGAAGTCAATTTCTGGGGGAATCAATTTAGATTACCATCGGCACGCTAAGAAGAAGTTTATGAACGAAAGCAAATTTTAATACATGCAACTCGTGATCTATCCTGGGTCCCAAACCCAACAAAACTTAAAAAAGACGCTCATTTGCAAATAGATAAAGAAAAATACTTAAACTTCAGCAAGAACATGTATAGGTACATAACAGAATCTGCCCCCTAATACTACTTATTAGATTTTGAAGAAATCATCATCATCATTCTCTTGCCCTTAGCCCAATTTATTTGGGGTCGGCGCAGCATGTCTTCATCTTCCGTACTTTTGTATTATATTTTGTACAAATATTTCAAGAAAAAAAGAGAAAATTAGGAATATAGACTACTATGTCAAACCAAAAATAAAAAATTAAAATATCACAGAATCAAAAAAAAAACAAATCACAAAAAGTGAACACATTGCCGGGATATCATGCGATCTGTTGTTTACAGAGCGAGCATATACAGGCAGACAGACAAACAGACAGACAGACAGACAAAAAAATTTTTAATCACATATTTGGGTTTGGTATCGATCCAGCAACACCCCCCGCTATTTATTTTTTCAATATTTTCAATGTACAGAATTGACCCTTCTACAGATTTATTATATGTATAGATGTCATATAGGTAGGTACACATGTTAATGAGTTGGCGTTTTAGTGTAAAGTGGAAGGTCGCACTTCATTTGCTCCTTTATGGACCAGGAACTCTTCCCGGTATTCTCGATACGACCCGACGTTCGATTTATTTTTTTATTATTTTTGGAAGATAAGTAACCAGGTAGTTAGCTGTTGTCAGCTTGCAAATTGGGGGTAAGAAAACTATATATAGTACCTAACTATATGTATTAAGTACCTAATAAATAACATACAATTTTGTATAATACCTATTACCTAACTCAAAAGTGAGCGCGGGTGACGGCGGAGCGGAGCACTGATATTACCTACCTAGGTACCTACCCGATGCATCTAAGTACTCCAGATTATCAGACTGCTAGGTTAGTCCTACATACCTTTGATTATATAATCAAAGCTACATACCTATAGGTTAAATAGGTACATATATCAGACCCTGCTCTTTAACAAGAGCAATTTTGCATCTCTGCCTAACTAAAGTAGCCACCTAAACAAAAGAAAAGTAATTTTATGGCCTTTCGCCATGTTTAAAACATTTAGTAGCATTAACCTAGCAAAACATTTAAAATAACTGTCTAACGTGGCGTGATTAGGAAAGGAGCGAGCGGGGCGCGGGGCGCGGGGCGCGGGGCGTGAACGCACGTTGCATCACGATAGTGATGTATCCACCTCAACTCAAGTTTCGATGATTATGACATTCTTGACAACTATTAATTTAGGTAGGTACCTATTTTCACGGCAATGCTATGGTTCCCAAAACTTGAACACGTTTTTTTTAAATAGTGGTCGTGTGTCTAGAATTTTAGACAGAAATAACCCAAGGGAACTAATCCTAATTACCACTGATGAATATTATAATGTTAAAACACCTATATAATCTATTGCAATGGGGAAATATGACTTCCAATAGATAAATAATTAATGAATAATTAATGATTTAATTTTATTTTATGAATGAATGCTTGTAATGAATAATTTAATGCTAATATTAACTATTTTAATTTAATGTGAAGTGTTATTGAAATGATATTTCTGTGGTGTCAAAGTAAAAGGGATAAGTCAAAAAACCCAATTTTTCACCAGGCGCATTTTACTTCTTTTTTCTTCTTTTGTATTTTGTTGTTTCTAATTCTAACTAGACTCGATTTGAAATTTGAGTTTTACGAAATTCTGACACAAATACTGACTCCTGTCTCCTGTGCTTTTGACTATAATAGATAATAATTTTTAATACCGAATCATGCAAATAACTCATTTTTCAATATTTATGACTACTTATTCTTATTCTTTATTGTACACAGAAAATACATTTAAACAAAACAGTCTTAAAAAGTGCAAGCACTTGCACTTACTACCTACTACTACTTTACTACTAGTACTACTACCCTTTTACTTTGACACCACAGATTTGTTCATTGTAATTTTCAATACAAAAACGCTAGTTTTGCTTATAAGCAAAATATACTATATTATTATGTTAAAAATATCATTGTTCTTGATTATGATATGTGATCTCATTAATTTATTTTTAAAATTATTTTATTTTGATTTTGCTGTGCCCTACAGGGTCCATATTGTACTTAGCTATTAAGCCTACATGTTTACCACCTAAACTCACATTGTGGACCTAACATGGACCATGTGTGATCAAACTAAATTAGACTCGAATTTTAATTAGATATCGCGCAACAGGAATTTGAATTCGGTTTGTTTATAAGTAGTTATTTATTACCTTGCCCTTACAATTATAAAATCGATAATGTTTAGTTTACACATCCCTAGCGGGGCACAAGGAAAGTTTCTTTCTGCGCGCCGCGCTATCCATCAGTCAGTTTGTTTCTGCTGTGTGGTACAGCCGTGTTTCGCATAGTTTGACAAAGCAGTTTACCAAGTCTGTGCGTGTTCCGTGAAATCCGCTTGTGTAAGTTATTAATATAAAAGAAAAGGAACCAATATGGAATCTCTTTTAATAGAATGGGGCTTTGAGAAATATCTCGACAAATTTATTGGTAAGTAACTTAGGTAAGTACTTACCTACTTTGCAGCGTACGTTCCTTACCAATTTAGTGCCAAATTGAATAAGATTTTATGTTTCAGACATGACGTCTTGTTGGAGTCCATTCACGTCTAAGAGAGTTTAATGGTAATAATAAATAACCTACACATTATTAGGAATGCTGTATGTTATTTTTCACCTTGTGAAGATTCACGTTACGCCGTGTCGGGGCAGGCTTAGTCAGATAATTTACTTAACCCTAGTACCTAGGTACCTAGGTACGCTTTTTGTTTGAAGTAGGATCTACCTAAATTGATAGTACTCGTATGTGTGTGTGTCCCGTGGACACGGTATTACATGAATCTTCTTAAATGTTGGGGATGGGATTGCTTGTACCATTGCACCTCTGTGGCGTTTGTTATGTTTCATATGTATGTACGGTCTATGGCTTTATGGTTTATACTTTAAGGTTACGTCCGGCTTGCTTAGCGCCTAGAGCCTAACGAGTCACCTAGCGAGTAGCTTAATAAAACGAACGTTCTAGAATGTTCGCGACCGGCTGCACTGCGCGCTTGGTGCCTAGCTAGTCGCTTAGCGTGTATCAAAGTAAACAAACGTGTTGGTTTTTTGTCACGAAGCGCGAGGCATTTTAAAAGAAAAAAATGGATGAATTTATTAATTGCATCAGTTTTTAAAAGAGAACCTCTGTGGAATTTGGCTGCAGTGCGGCCACCGTGTATCCTAGCATGTAGTCAGAGCGCCAACTACTAGGCTCTAGTCGCTAAGCAAGGCGCTTATCTCTGTCCGGACGTAGCCTAAGATGTAGGTACGCTACGCAGTCGGGTAAAAACTGTTTGCATCGTGTACCTACCTAATCGTGCAGGTCAGTAGCTTAAACTGTTTATATTGTGTTGCGAGCTACTGACTGCCCAGTAGGTAGACTGTCGGGGGCGTAACGTAAAATAAACTACCTACCTATACAGTAGAAACTCCATTATCTGGCCCTCAGTTATAAGTACGGATTCGCGATTATCCAGACTACCGATCGCAATACATAATTGTTGAGAAATCGTACCTACAAACGTAGGTAGGTAGGTACATAAATATTTAATTTCATTATTAAGGTAAAATTATTTTAATGGTAGGTACAACGTATGTTGGATGTATCTCTTAATAATTTCTTAATAAACATTGATTTTCGTTAATATAATATACTTATTTGTTATTTTTAATGAACACATAACATTATGTAGGTAGAGGTATACAAAACCCGCTATTCTTCATACATTCGATTATCTGGATTTTCGATAATCCGAATGCCTGACGACAACAATTAGTCCGATTAATCGAGTTTCTACTGTCTGTACTAAGTAATAAATTTTGCTAATGAACGTCTGTGTTGAGAATGCTGTCTGATGCCGCTGTCTGTATCTGTATGCAAGACTAATTAGGTATTATAAATCTTTGTTATTTCAGAACATGAAGTTGACTTAGAGGCGCTGTCTTTGCTCGATGATGAGCAAATCCGGGTGCTAATACCAGCTATTGGCCCACAAGCCAAATTTAAAAGAGCGCTTCTGAAGTGGAATGCTTCTAAGCTAAATTCCGATGTAACTGAGTGTAGTAAAGTAAGCAACCAATAAATTATCTATACTCGTAAAAATGTAGGCATGCCTTGGCATCGATTTTTTGTGAACATAGGTAAATATTTTTTTACAGATTTATGACAATCTTGAAAACCTTGTGGAAGTGTACGGAGAGAATATTGGTGGACTTACAAATTCACCAAGAAGTTCGGCATTATCATCACCAAGCACCTCATCGTCATGCAAATCCATGTCCCTCGATGTAAGTTATCTATCAATTATCGAATTATTAAATTATAGATTTGTATTATTGATTATGTACCTATTATTATTTTAAAGTGTTGATATTCAATTTTATAGCTGTTTTTGTCAAATTTAAAGTGCTATTAAATACATCCCCTGGGTAACACGATAACAATTTTATTTGATTACTAGCTGCGTTATCAATAAATATTTTAAACTAAACTAAACACTAGGCCAATGAGGCGGTCTAAAACTAAAACTGAACTAAGTTTAAACTAAGACTAAACTAATTCTTAACTAGGTCTTAATAAGGTCTTTTGTAAGTCTAAGACTATACTCTCATACCTATACATTAACAATCTTCCCTGTTTTCAGAGTCTCACAACGCTGCTCGAAAAGACTCCCGATGGCCTACAGCTTCTAAAAGAAAGGCAACAACCATTGGGAGAACATAACCGTAAGGTACTAGTTCGAGAAATAGCTACACACACACTTTGAGCAAATCCGAAGACCCTGTAACAGCTGAAACATATATTACTTGGATAAAAGAAATAAGTAAGTTTAAATTACTTACCTGTTAATTACCAGCACACATAATATGTACATAGGTTCATTTCATGCGTCAAATCAGTAAATCAGTTTGTGAAACCATATTAAATATCGACAATTATAACAAGTAGCGACTCCTATTTTCGCACATTTTTTAATTATGTACTTGTTTTACTTACAGAGAAAGTGTTTCCAAAAGAGAATAGCAGCATTTATTATACAAAACCCAATGGGTCATTGGGACGAGCTCACGGTCGACTCTTTGATGCCATTACCAATTTAAAGGCAAAATATCGCCGCAACAAAGTCTTTGAACCAAGGGCACGTCGTTCACTTGAAAAAACATTAACACCGAAACCATCTACCAGTTCATCTAGCGAGAGGTCTACAACTCATTTCGATGACTTGATTGCTGCTGACAATGATGATGACACTAACGAGGAGATACAGGAAATGATAGAATGGCTAAAAAGCAATGTTCATAATTACGGTTCATGTGCAGAAAAATGGAATAAACCTAATAAGGAACGACTAAAACGCATTTTATCAAATGAAAACGTATCATACATCCAGGAATTTCCCTGCATTCGACGCTCTTGGGGCTATACCTTGGTATGTATCATTATCATATTAATAATAAAAACGCAAAAGTTTGTGTCTGTTTATGTTTGTCACCTCGTTAAACCAAATCGCCCGAACAAATTAAGATAAAGTTAATCAAGATCCACGAGGGCCATGACCTACATAAAATTATGCATTAGTATAGGTACTAAAAATCTTAATATAATAATAACATAGGATCCTATTATCACAGTATTTTGGTTTCAGCTAATTGACGACTTCCATGCTTGGTACCCAGGAAACGAAACCTCATTCGATGACAAATTCCCTCTGCTTAAAGTAAAGTTGCTTGCGGCATTTGACAAGATCTCAAGAAAGAACACATACCTGGCAGAGTTGAAACAACTCGCTTGTGGTGAGTTGTTTTTGTGTAATTTTTATTTTATTACTGGACTAGCTGCACCCCGCGGTGTTAATCGAGCTTACCGGGAATAAAAGTAGCCTGTGTCAATCCAACAGGTCTAAGTTGTCTCCATATCAAATTCCAGTTTTTTCGAGTTGTTATATTGGTAGTAACTACTCGTATTTGTAACCATAAATACATTTTATTATTCCAGCTATTTTGGTATCAGAGTAAGAATCTGAGATGTTTCGAGTCGATCAAGTACAAAATAATAGAACAATTTTTCGAACATATTTTTAATTACTTTATTTATAAATGATTTATTTTTCAGACCCAGATCCTGAAACGAGCAATCTTGCGGTTCTTCTGCTAATTCCGCATTTGCTTGGACCTACTTATATAAAGAAAAAGAAAAGGTCAGTGGTAGAACTGCGCGATAACTTCATCCTTCATATTGAAGAAGAGCAAGAGCTTCAAGAACAGCAGCAAACGCGCCAGGAAAAGTACTTCGATCTAGGGTTAACAATTCAGCCATACATAATAGTTGCAGGCCCTCTGAAAAAAATTTCAGCTAGGTATGTGATTTAGTTTAAAAGTGATTATTTTCAGACTAATTTCAGTAGCAATTACCCTTGCCTCGAACCTTGTTTTAATTTACTTAATTCTAAATATTTTAGATATTATATTGTTTGGGTATTGTACCTACTTAATTATAAATATTGTACTTAAATTTTGGACTGAATTCACTATGTGCATATAAGGTCTATCTGTTCATACACGAAATCTCTTAAGGGGTCATTGTACTCATCATTATAATCAACTTTTACTGTGGGACCAAAGCCTGAATCGCGAAAAAAAATCAGCTGTTCCATACATTTTGACGAGTTAATGCGAACATATTGTAGGGAACAGCTGATTTTTTTTCGCGATTCAGGGTTTGGTCCCCTAGTATAAGTTGTTCTGTTATTGATAATATGTATCTTTAAATTATCTAAGTGTAAATATTTTAGATTGTTTCCCATTTATTTTGCAGTACCTAAATATTTAAAAAAATATAAGTTTAATACATATGATTATTTTAGAATAAATAAACGTCTCAAAGAAAATATTTTTTATTTCACGCCACCTGCTACTGTACACGTACAATACTCGCTACTGTACCTGCACAGTTACAGGTAATGTGAAGGATAATATTTTTATGTGTATGCTCAGTTGCGGGTATGGTTAGTGCCCAGTTACAAGTAACGTGAATAATAGTACTTTTTAATGTGCATGCATATTAAAAAGTACTGTCCTTCACATTACATGTAACTGTGAAATCAATTACCCGCTACTGTGCATGCACATTGAAAAGTACTGTCCTTCACATTACATGTAACTGTGAAATGCATTACCCGCTACTGTGCATGAACATTGAAAAGTACTGTCCTTCACATTACATGTAACTGTGAAATACATTACCCGCTACTGTGCATGCACATTAAAAAGTACTGTCCTTCACATTACATGTAACTGTGAAATACATTACCCGCTACTGTGCATGCACATTAAAAAGTACTGTCCTTCACATTACATGTAACTGTGAAATACATTACCCGCTACTGTGCATGCACATTAAAAAGTACTGTCCTTCACATTACATGTAACTGTGAAATACATTACCCGCTACTGTGCATGCACATTAAAAAGTACTGTCCTTCACATTACTTGTAACTGTGAAATACATTACCCGCTACTGTGCATGCACATTAAAAAGTACTGTCCTTCACGTTACATGTAACTGTGAAATTAATTACCTGCTACTGTGCAAGCACATTAAAAAGTACTGTCCTTCACATTACATGTAACTGTGAAATTAATTACCCGCTACTGTGCATGCACATTAAAAAGTACTGTCCTTCACGTTACATGTAACTGTGAAATTAATTACCTGCTACTGTGCAAGCACATTAAAAAGTACTGTCCTTCACATCACATGTAACTGTGAAATACATTACCCGCTACTGTTCATGCACATTAAAAAGTACTGTCCTTCACATTACATGTAACTGTGAAATACATTACCCGCTACTGTTCATGCACATTAAAAAGTACTGTCCTTCACATTACATGTAACTGTGAAATTAATTACCCGCTACTGTGCATGCACATTGAAAAGTACTGTCCTTCACATTACATGTAACTGTGAAATACATTACCCGCTACTGTTCATGCACATTAAAAAGTACTGTCCTTCACATTACATGTAACTGTGAAATTAATTACCCGCTACTGTGCATGCACATTGAAAAGTACTGTCCTTCACATTACATGTAACTGTGAAATTAATTACCCGCTACTGTGCATGCACATTAAAAAGTACTGTCCTTCACATTACCTGTAACTGTGAAATTCATTACTCGCTACTGTGCATGCACATTAAAAAGTACTGTCCTTCACGTTACATGTAACTGTGAAATTCATTACCCGCTACTGTGCATGCACATTAAAAAGTACTGTCCTTCACATTACATGTAACTGTGAAATTAATTACCCGCTACTGTGCATGCACATTGAAAAGTACTGTCCTTCACATTACATGTAACTGTGAAATTAATTACCCGCTACTGTGCATGCACATTGAAAAGTACTGTCCTTCACATTACATGTAACTGTGAAATTAATTACCCGCTACTGTGCATGCACATTAAAAAGTACTGTCCTTCACATTACCTGTAACTGTGAAATTCATTACTCGCTACTGTGCATGCACATTAAAAAGTACTGTCCTTCACGTTACATGTAACTGTGAAATTCATTACCCGCTACTGTGCATGCACATTAAAAAGTACTGACCTTCACATTACATGTAACTGTGAAATTAATTACCCGCTACTGTGCATGCACATTGAAAAGTACTGTCCTTCACATCACATGTAACTGTGAAATTCATTACCCGCTACTGTGCATGCACAGTAAAATCAACTGTTTGCTTAAAGTTGTATGACAGTTATAGGTACTATCATAGTTCAGTTATACCTACTGTTTTTTTACTGTCTGGAGGAAGGAGAAGGAAAATCTGAATTTTCCTTTTACTGTTTTACTTACTGTTTTACAAACAGTAAGAATAACCGGCCAGAAAACAGTAGCAGATGCACAGTAAAATCTACTGTCATAACTCAACTGTTTTTTTTCAGTTAATTTTACTTATTTGGACAATAGGCTCCATTTTTACTGACCAAAACGGTGAATATTACCGAAAAATCGGTTGGTATTACCAATTTTTTTTTTCAGTGCATACACACGCATGCACACAGTCACATACTAACCCTAGAATAAGTAACAGTCTATGTTATTTTCCTCTTTTAAGGCCCTGGTAATTTTATATGTACTCGTCGTATTGTCGTTATGAGCGATAATAGTTCTTACTGCAATCCGATACGGATTAAAATCTGTTGTAATAAATTCGAATTACAAATGAGAAAGTATTGTCGTAAAAGTGCAAATAAAATCGTATAAAATTAGATATTAACTATTTAAGAGGCCTACGTACAATGAACTGTCCATACATACGTAATACCTAAATCATTTGCAACTTGAGCATATTTCCACCATATTATGGTGATATTCGGATTCAGACAGTATTTATCTAGGCTCGTAGGGGTTTTTTTTTTCCAAAATACTTACCTCAAATGAAGTTTAAGCCAATTGCATTTCGCACATTTTTACAGCGTAAATGACATGTTTTCTCACTGTTTTTTTGGTATTATAACCAACAATTTCCGTAATATTGTTGTCTCAGAAGCATAGCTCATATTATCAAGTTGTAAAATGTCGAAAAAAATTTTAAAATACAATAAGTTTTCATTCATCATTTTTGGTATTACGGAACACATCCAAATCCATCATAAATGGTCAGTAGCTAGTAGCGCTATCGCGTCAAGCCATTGTCAATGTGTGTGTGATCGTACTGCTCACTGTAGGTATGTATCCTCGACAGGTACTAACACTAGCGCAACGATAGCAATATTCGGACGAAATATTGTCTCCGCGCGAATCCTAGTTGCGAGCTTCGGTCGTAGGATTCTTAATAAATATTAATCCATCAATGGATGCAGTTTGGCATTTGGCATTTTATGGTATATTTTTAATTATAATAATAATCATTATTGAAGAGATAAACTGGTTTTAAAGAGAATTAAGAGGTGACTTTGATTCTTTTTTTCATGCATTAAAGTATATTTAATTATGTTTTGAGTTCCATCAGTGTATGTAAAAAAGACTTGAAAATACCGTATTTTTTTTTTGCTTTCAAAATTATTTACGGTTAAAGAGATACACTGGTATAAAAAACCACCTTTTTGAGCGTTTTCAAGAAATCGCCGCCTTAATATGATTTCATATACCTAACTTGCCGCATTTATGTGCCAGTGCATAATTTAAATTAAATGTAACAGCTTCTGTCGGGGTGGAGACCTGGTGTCCTGAAATACAGGCCTTACGCATATCTTAGGCACCGCAGTCTCCCACAATATAACATTGATAATGTATTGTTTTCAAATGTGTTTGTACAATTATATATTGTGGCGAGAAATAAATCATTATCTTATCTTATCTTAATTGTACAAAATATTGTAATAAATCTCTCACAGAGAGGAGGCCTGTGTCCCAGCAGTGGGAACGACTGATAATTCCATAAAATACCAGGATATTGACCTAAATATATGTCCTATCTCTGGACAAGACTGCGCAACATAAGCACATGTTCAATAGTGGGCATATGAACAAACAAGGCAGCTTTATTGTCGACAAACATTCGTGTTGACTCATGCTACGTTATTAGTTGGCTTCGGAAAAATCCGAACGCTACCGAGTGTTGTGCACGAACACTATTATATAGAGGCACCTTGTATCAACATTATTGTAGGTAAGGGTTTGTAACAATTATATCATACCATTAGATACATAACATAAACTTAGATAAGACTATGTTCCTGAAAGATAGAGCAGAGCTGTATGTGTATATACTCGTACTGTATAATACCGACGCACTCTGGATCTCTTAGACCTCTCTTGGCCTATCAAGTTGAAAGTTTGTACATTTTCGTTCGTTTCGTTCCGATGTAATAATATTATTTGCTAATGTCCTGGTGCAACACCTGAGTTTGTCTCCAAATATCTTGTTAATTTAGGTGATATTCAAAAAACTAAAAAAAAAACTGACGCTATACGTCAGTTTGCCGTATGAAAACCAGTCCGCAAAGAGTACGGAAATTTGCTTGACGATTAAGTTCCTTGGATTTATTTAATCCCATTTTTTTAGTCATCTTACACATGCTTTTCTACGTTTTCATAGTAGCCTAGTCTCCTTACCCAACCTATGAAATATGAAGCTAATAATATCGACTCCACGTTGAGGGTCTACTGTTTGGCAAACCATTAACGAAATTGGATTTTTTTGTAAATAGTAGCTTTTGCCAGCGGCTTCGTCCGCGCGGAACTGTCATTCCCTATTTAACTCCCATAGGGGTTGTTATGAAGGCAACCTCTGTGCAAAAGTTCAGCTTTCTAGGTCCAAGGATTTGGGCGGGGCTTTGATGAGTCAGTCAGTCAGGACTTTACTTTTTATTTATATACATTTTATTCTGTGTGACTGTGCCGTAGACGTAGCTTATTCTTCTATGACTTAGCTAACTATATCGGGTTTAGTTTTACTCATAGACTAGCAATCCGCCCCTGCTTCGCATGGTTGAAAATTAAAACGCAAATGATGGAGAATTCTGCATCAAAATCCGTTGCATTGTTTAGAAGAACAACGCAGTTACACAGGCATACACGAATAGCGACTTTAATTTGTGTTGTAATAATTAGCTACTTACTAGGTTCTGCCGGCGGCTTCACCCGAAAAGCACCCAAGTCGAAAACTTGTATAACACAGGAATGTACTACCGGGATAAAAAGTATCCGATATATTAGTCTTTTTTTTTGTGGTAAATCATCAAATAACTTCTCCCGCTCTGGGTGGAGCAGGAGGGCGTGTCAGACTTTTACTGACTAAAACCCACCCGTGTTCCCTCAGTAGCCTGTATGCCAGGGGCTGCGGTATCTCTTTCGAACAAACCCGCACCCCTGGCAGCCGATTTTATTAGTCTAAGTTATAAACTATCTGTATGCCAAATGTCATCCAAAACCGTTGAGTCATTTTTGCGTAATTGTGTCACAAACGTCCAAACATAAAAAAATCACATTTAAAATATTAGTAGGATGTTTGTTATAGGAGGCTACTTAAAATTTAGGAATAGCTACGAAATATTTAAAACTACTACACCGATGTTAGGTAATCAAGTTAAAGGACAAATACCCGGGTAAACTGACCCAGTTTCTCCCTTCATCGCATTTAAGCAGTTCCGTTCTTCGATAGAAAGTCAATAACTAAAGGAAATGCTCCGTTCCGTTTATATGCCATTTCCCTCACTTCCTCTCCAGTTTTGAAGTCATATTTATTTGTATGCACTCGCCTTATCATGTTTGTACTGAAGCAGTTCATTCGTTCGATTTATTTTTCAATGTTTGCTGAGATTTACTTTAGCTAGAGTCTGCAATAATATTCGAGTCGTTACGAGCTAGGATGATTTTATTAATAGGCCAAACACTGAAATAATATGGTTTTTTTTAAGGCGGGAAATCATAAAATAACTTCTCCCGCTCTAGAGTGTAGGGCGTGTCAGTTTAACTGACTAAAACCCACCCGTGTTCCTTCAGTTACCTGTGTACCAGGGGCCACGGTATCACTTTCGAACAACCCACACCCCTGGCAGGCATCACCCTTGCGGACCCCACCAGTTGGTGCTGATATCTGAGGCGCGCGTAGCACGAAACGCGCCGTCGACCCGCGCTTGGTCCTTACTAGACAGTGAGCTACCCATTACACGCCATCCGCAAACCCGTGCCTACGGTGGCCGGGAATCAGCCTGGGAGTCCCGAAGCGAAATATTATGGTGCAATGTGATTTATCGCTACTGTCTAGGTATTGGACTGATGTCACGAGTAATGCGTAATGACTAGTGGTCAATGCATGCTCTTTCAAAATATGGTTGAGTAGAGCTATACCTACACATACATATATACTCACGCCTTCTTCATATGGGCGTAGGCAGAAACTACAGAACGCCACCAGCTAGATCCTCACATCCTTTTGTCTCGTTTACGTTCATTACATCTGAGGCCCTAGTGTGAGTTTCATTTAACCACTTCGATCAAAGGCATCGAGCGCGTTCGGCGCTCCGATTGGCTATGGATTGGTGACGGACCAATCGGAGCGCCAAACACGCTCGACGCGTTTGATCGGGATGGTTAAGAGCGAGCACACGTTAGGCGTTTTAAAACGCGCGCTTTAAAACGCCTAATGTAGCATAACGCCTGTTTTTCTCGAAGGGTGAGGCAGAGGTGTACCTAGTATACACCCACATTTCGCCAGTTCTGTTTGTTGTTACTCAATTATTTTCTAAGGTAATTCATTTCCTATAAGTTATTCCAGTCCTAAAAAAAATCAATATCTGGTCGCAGTCTCATCTCGGCGACAATCAAATGTCAGAAATGGACTGACTCTCAAAAAGGTGCTTTTAATTTTGCTCAGGATTGAGACAGTGCAGCCTTATTAAAAGAAAAGGTATTCTAAAATCATGCTATGAGAATGGTAAAAAAAACAAGGACTAAAGCCACTCTTGATTGATTTCGTCCACAGCAATGGTTAGGTCTATTTGGTCGACTGTTTACCCAGACATTTGGGTATTTGAACTTGACTAACGAAGTTAACTGGCATTGGCCTACGTTTGTGTAAACATCTTATCGATTTAATAAGTCAACAGAAGGCTACTATTTCAGAATCTATTAGGTAGACTAAGAATGTTAATTCTTAACGCGTTATGTTTGTGAACGGGTGCCGCCGTCAGTTGGGTCTGTCTGGTCATCTTTTAGTTGCTACGGCTTATTTGTAACCGACTTCAAAAAGAAGGAGGTTATCAATTCAATATGCTTTTTTTTTTGTTTCTTTTTTTATTTATGTTCTGGGCATAACTCCGTCATGATATAAATAAAGTCGGATAAATATAAAGACGGATTTGAAAAATATACTTTTTTGTTCGAAAGGGGTTTATTCCAAAATGGGCCCATTTAAATTTCATACAGATCTGATGATGCGTTTCGTAGACAGACAACGGAACTCTTAAATGACAGCAAATCAACTGCGATTGCTGCTACTGCATAAATATGCATTGTTTTGACCCCAAGGATGATGAAATCGGAAAAACACCAGAAAGTGAGAAATAACTTTAATTTCGGAAGGCGGTTACCAATTTTTCACTTTGTAGTGCTTTTCCGGGAGTCGGTTGGGTTTTTTTTTTTGTAAAGAGTTTTTAATTAGGTACATATTTTTAAATAGATTTAACTTTTTGCTGTTATTTAGGTAATCATATTTGTATTTTTTTTTTCAGCTTGAATATAGTTTTCAATGCTTTTATTTGTGTATTGGAGTGTGCTAGCGGACATAATGCTGTTTTGTGTTTCGTCATTTTAATTAGTTACTATTGTACAGAATCAAGTTCTTCTAACTGAACAGACAGTTGTGCTGCTAGGGAGTTTGTTACACCACTACTTCTTCCCAGCTGTGTGAAAGTGGTGTAAAGTGGTGAAAGGATAAATTTTGAATTCAAAAAGTGCTTATTCTCAGCCTAGTTTGACTAAATGACTTTTGATTTTGATATGGAATATTCACGTCTTTCTTCATCGAACTTAAGAATGTGCAGTACCTATCTATCAAATATTGTGTAACAAGGCTTTGATAAAAAAGAGTGAAGACTTTCTTGCCCGCTCTTCTTCTTGTCAATTCAAATAGTTTAATTGAACTAAATGCTTTGCGTTGAATTTGAACACTATAGTATCCAAAGTTAAACTAAAAACGTGAATAACTAAAACTTGCATTCTCTCATTCCGTATGCAAGGTAGGCTTTCGCGAGAAATAATGCATTTTGAAATAAACTGCCTGGTTTCAAATCCCTCGCACGATTTTCTTGTATTCTTTTGAAACTGTGATGGCTTTGCAACGTGGTAAAACTGCCATTCTCCAGAGTATTTAACCGGTCGACAGCAAAAAAGGGTTACTTGATAAGTTTTTTCGCCTTGTATTTTCGATCATCTGCTTTAGTTATGGTTATGCAATAGAGGTCTATTTTGAAGAATCGGGGCTACATTTTGGAGCTCATCAATCATTGTATTTCAGGTAAATGTTTACACGAGAATGCCGGTTTTTTTTTTTTTTTTTGTTGAAATATGTATTAGGCTGTGTAGATGAAATCAATCTTAAAATGAGTTCCAAGAAAAATTTAAATATTCTGCGAAGACCCCTTGGTGGAAAAGCTAAACTGCAGATATTGTTTAATGTAATACTAGTGTCATTCGTTTATTGGTCGAAATTCGGCCGTAATTTATTTAAATTTTAATCAACAATAATCAAAAATATTAGCCTTTTGTTTTCCTACATTTAAACTGCAACTGTGCCAAATATCGTCTGTCGGCGTAATTTTTGAAAAAAAGTTTACAAAGTTTTTGCTTTACGATATTAATAGTCTTTAGATTAATAAACCGAGTCACAATAAAAATCATGACAGCATCTGCAGGAAGCACCATTTATACCAAGAACATAAAAAAACCCTACACATGTCATACAAAGCTACACGAAATTCCACCAATAAAACTTCCCTGTACTTATTTTATTACTTACCTTATTTTACTAAACGATTCGCGTCAAATATTTTCGCAGTAAAGCTATACATGGAACATTGCTCGGTCTACATGGGGTAATAATCCTGAGACACGCCAGTCGTGGGAAATACCGGTACTGTTGACAGCATGTTTAAAAAAGGAACACTACAGGGCTGTAATGGTATGACTACATCTGTCAGTTTGTAGTTGATTGCAGAGATATATTCTGTGGTGGTTTACATGTTATTGTTGCAAGAAGTCGATAGTTAAATGGTTCAAACAAGTCACTTATGAGGAAACGGAAGCACTTTTAAAGCACGCTACATTACACACACTCACACACAGATTTAACTTAGATTAGTTTTAATCCCATTTTTGATAATCAGATTATCTACTTGTCACTTACCTTAGGTACTGATTTGACGATGACAAATGTTTGTATCTTTAATAATTTATTTTGATATGGAAGAAAGGAGTCTTCCAATATAGGCTTTATTTGGTTAAAAGAAGACTACAATCACAATATCACTGTCCAAATTTTGTTAAAGAAATAAACTCTTATTGAAAATATAAAAAAATTTATTGAGGAAATGATATGGGATTTGGGGTAAGTGTTTGAATGCTGATGGAGTAAGATACATAAAACGTTTAGTCTTAATTCCACAAAGAACTAGGCTCGTATACAGGGTCCAGTGCCGACCTCCATGGTACCCGTGCGTGGTCCTCGGCCGTACTGTATCCAGCATCTAAGCCTGGATGTAGTTCTTTCGGCAGGAAAACTTAATACCCATACTTGCAAGGAGCTTGTAAGGGCTTGGAGTGCGTGCGTGCCACGCTACTCTTACCGATACGGGGTCCCCCCCCGTATCGGTAAGAGTAGCGTGGCACGCCCTCCAGCTAGATAGACCGACGACCTTAAGAAGGTAGCTGGGGCAGACTTGATGCAGAAGGTGGGAGGCAGGGTATTGTGGCGAAGCCCAGAAGAGGGCTATGTTCAGCAGTGGACTACGATATTCTAAGTTGACACAGGAAAAGTTACGTCGTGTCCATTCCGCAGGTAATGTCAATCCCATACATTTTAGCGTAGCGTTTGGCGTGAACGCTAACAGAAATGTGTTTTGTCTAGGCCTGCTGATCCCATAACTTTCTTACATAAAACTTAGTTAGCAAGAGGATTACGAAAATATGTAGCTATTTTTCTTATATGTAAGCTTTGTGTTTTTGCTTTGACAGCAACGCAAGAAACGGTGTTTTCTTTATTTCGACTGGGCGTTCACATTGATCACCTGGATTTCGCGAAGGTAACAAAACGGTTGTTTTAGAAATAGGCCTTCAGATAAATGAAACCCTTCAAAAACTCTTGGGTAATGTTTTTCTGTCGTTTTCATGTCTTCCATTAATAAACGTAGGTACCACTTACTTACCTAAGGAAAATATTTCCCACGGGTGTCGTTAGAGGCGACTTAATGATTATATACCTATCTCAAGGACGGCGAACATTCGATTTGCGAACATTTTGGTGAGTACGTGAATCAAAACATGAAAAACAAATTATATGAAATGAAAAAAAAAATATGAACCTGCATGGGCACTTATGAAACGTCAGAAGCTAGGTGCACGGTTCCAAATTGTTGTTTCCTATGGAGAAGAGCCGGCAAGAAACTCCACGGTTACTCTTTTAAAAATAATTGGCTTTAACAATGTTTCCAAATTACAGAGATCAAAATATGTATGGGAGGACAGTGCAGGCCTGTCAATAAGTACCAGGTACTTAGACGAATACAGAATAGAAAATCGTCTACAAATCTACAGTCTATAAGGCCTAACTAATGTTCGTTTTAGGATTTAGTGTCCGCTGCGCAACAAAAGCTCGCGTAACGAATGGTTGCATAACAAATGCGCGAAGCGAATGCTCGCGGTAAGTACGTAGTTCGCAAAACTTGTTAATTAATATTGGTTTTGAAACACTACATGATTATGACTTTAAAGGTATATTTTCTCAAATAGGTCTTTATTTTTGCTAGTTTCAGATCATGACACTACAGAACTAAAGAGTCATATTTTGTAGATCGTTATAATTATTTTATTCTTAATCTCACAAAAGTATATAATGGTGTTTTAATAATATATTATTTGTACAACAGAACATTCATCAGTATGCTAGCTGATATATGGTAAATATTTTAACTTTATGTTTCGTGTTTCGTAACGTTAATTAGATACGTACCTACTAGAGATGCGCCGAGTAACACTTTTGCCGAGTAACGAGTACCGAGTTTTACTCGGCTCAATTTTTTTTCAACCGAGTACTCGGCCGAGTAACTCGGTTTAATCAAATTCCCATTTCGCACGCGTAAACAAGTACAAATAGGTTCGCGCCGGTCGAGAGGCCGGCTCGCGTTGGTCCACCCCTCACCCCGCCCGCGCCTTTCTAACAAAGATTTCCTAAATTAGTAATAAATACTTTTTGATTAACACTGTTGTTTTAATTATATCTACCTAAATATATAGCTTTTCTTAAACAAAATATACTCTTCATTCAAACCGAGTTATTCGGCCGAGTACAAGTATCAAAAAACCCGCCGAGTACCGAGTATCAAAAAACCCGCCGAGTACCGAGTATCAACCGAGTACTCGGCCCATTTCTAGTACCTACCATTGTATAGAATCAAGGTTTTGTAACTTAACAGACGACTGTGCTGCTGGGGAGTTTGTTGCGAAACTTCTCCCAGCGAAAGTACTAAGAAGTGGTGAAGGGCGGGCATTTTAAATAAACTGTGGGGGACTGTTGTAAGTAATTTTGACGTTCAAAAATTGCTGATATTAGCCTTGTTCGGATAAATGACTTTTGATTTTGATATTGAATGTTCACGTCTTTCTTCGTCGTTCCACATAGAGCTTAAAACTTCAAAATGTGCAGTATTTATCAAATATTCTGAAACAAGGCTTTGATAAAAGTGTAAGACTTTTTATTTGATTTGATTTAAGTATCCGCAGCCTGATACGGCCGATGAGGCCGAAAGGTTCTGGAATAGCGACCGCGTATCGGAAGACGTAACGTTGGAAGGCCTACCACAAGATGGACCGATGACCCTGTGAAGGTCGCAGGAATTCGCTGGATGCGTAGAGCGCAGAACCGGTCGAAGTGGAGGAGCTTAGGGGAGGCCTATGTCCAGCAGTGGATGTCGTTCGGTTGAAATGATGATGATGATGATGATCCGCAGCCTAATTGCGTCATCATCATGACATCATCTTCCTGCCCCAATCCCATGTTACTTGGGGCCAGTGCAACCCGTTTTCTTCTTCCATTCTCCCCTGTCAACCGTCACCCTTTTCTATCATTTTATTCCTCACAAAACCCTTCCATCTTTTATTTATTTCCAATGGCATAACGTAACAATGGCACTGCACACTTAAATGTATTCAATGCGTCAATGCTTTAATTATGACAATTCAACAATATACATTGCGTTATTTACGTTGTGAGAAGATACATTTTTCGAACCTATGAAGCAATAGATTTGAAATATTCTTCAAAGTTTTTCGAAATGTGACTGTGTGTTGCGCTATGGGGGGTGGTCTTTAAGTTAAGAAAGTCCAAGCACTTCAAACTCAACCACAAAAATACAGCTGTCACATTTTATTTTTTGTTACATCACATCACTTAAGTTACGCCTCAAAAACTGGATCCGCTCTCCGGATCCCCTTCAAAGTTAACAAAGGAATGTGTAGCGAGCTGAGGTTTTAGCAACCCTATGTTTCTTACAATGTTTTGTATGGAGTGCGAGTTGCAAATGAGGGGAAGAGTGTTTTGTTATAGTTTTGTAGTACTACTATGAAGAAAAGCATATTGTAAGTTGAATTTAGATTGTTTTATTAGACGTATTTGCAAAAGTAAAACACTCTTTAGACCTAGCGGTTGCAGAATCGGTTGAACCATACATAAACAATTGACACGCATATTACCTATATTTTTACGAATTTTTCATACAATGGAATCCCAAGCTAAGGTCTGAATGCTTTTAAATTTTTTACAGCAAAAAATGTTTCGAAAACAAACCTTAAGCTAACGGATTTTCAAGTTCTGATTAAGTACAAACAAAATTTAATCAAATCAAATCAAATCAAAATATTTTTATTTCATATAAACCTGCATGGGCACTTATGAAACGTCAGAAGCTAGGTGCACGGTTCCAAATTGTTGTTTCCTATGGAGAAGAGCCGGCAAGAAACTCCACGGTTACTCTTTTAAAAATAATTGGCTTTAACAATATTTTCAAATTACAGAGATTAAATGTATGGGAGGACAGCGCAGGCCTATCAATAAGTACCAGGTACTTAGACGAATACAGAATAGAAAATCGTCTACAAATCTACAGTCAGTAAGGCCTACAACGTTCTCTCATTCACAATATGTAAAATAATCTACATAAATAAAATGAACCTAAATAAAATTGATGTATAATGTCAATTAATGACGAGAATATGTCAGCATTGTAAAAATAAAAAGAATTAAAAAGAACTTTGTATTTGAGAGCAGTTAATAGACTTTCACATAGTTATGCTGTTAATGAGGTACCAGGGAAGCCACATGTGCAGAAGGAATTAATGCCAAACTTCCCTGTCTTCAACGTAGTCTTTTATCTTATAATATGCTTTTTTGATAAGGACACGTTTGATGTGCGTTTTAAACTTTCCATCGCTAAGTTCTGTAACCGACTTTGGCAACTTGTTATAGAAGCGGATACTGTTTATTAGAAATGACTTGCTAGTTTTAGTCAATCTAAATTTTGGAATCACAATTTCATCTTTACTACGTGTATTCAGATTATGGAAATCGCATCGTTTTTTGAAAAGGCCTAAGTTTTTGCGAACATACAAGATATTTTCTAGGATGTAAAGAGAAGGCAGAGTTAATATATCAATTTCGCTGAATTTGTTTCTAAGAGACTCGCGAGGCCCCATTTTATAGATTGCGCGGATTGCCCTCTTTTGTAAAATGAAAATTGAATCTACGTCAGCTGCCGATCCCCACAGCAGAACGCCATAAGACATAATACTGTGAAAATAAGCAAAGTAAACTAACCTAGCTGTGGCTACATCAGTCAACTGCCTTATTTTTCTTACTGCGTAAGCAGCTGAGCTTAATCTACTTGAAAGAGCTCTAATGTGAGCACCCCATTGCAATTTTGAATCTAAAGTAATTCCCAAAAATACAGTTTCCGAAATAGCATCCAGTTTCTTGCCATCAAGTTTTAAGTTTAGACCTACTTGGGGTACATTTGGTAACGAGAACTTAAGACATTTAGTTTTGTTCGCATTGAGTAAAAGATTATTAGCAGCAAACCATTTCGAAAGAACAGCTAGACTATCATTGACATGTAAGACATCCGTATCTTTCCTATCTATTCTAAAAATAAGAGAAGTGTCATCAGCGAATAAAATTATATCCGAGAATTTAGCCATCAGGTAAGGAAGGTCATTAATATAAACTAGAAATAAAAAAGGGCCAAGAATTGAACCTTGAGGCACGCCCATCTTAACTAGAGACCCCGAGGACGTCGCCCCATTAACGTTTACTTTTTGCTGCCTGTTTGATAAATAGGAAAGTACAAGATCAGCAGCTTGTCCACGAATTCCGTAGTGGTGTAATTTACAGATCAGTGTATTGTGGTCAACGCAGTCAAACGCTTTTGAGAGGTCACAGAAAATGCCAATGGCGTCCTGGGAATTCTCCCAGGATTCCAAAATGTGACTGATGAGTTTTACTCCTGCGTCAGTCGTCGACCTACCTTTCGTGAAACCAAACTGTCGACTATGTAAAATCCCATTCGAGTTAAAGTGTGATAACATCTGGTCCAGCATGATTTTTTCATAAATTTTGCTCAATGCTGGAAGCACAGATATAGGTCTATAATTAGAGGGATCACTCTTACTACCCGATTTGAAAATTGGTACTACTTTACTATGTTTCATTAAGTCAGGAAACGTACCGCTGTCTAAACATTGATTAAATATGCCTGTTAGGACAGGGGCAATTGTGTCAATGATATTTTCGAGAACTTTAACGGAAATCCCCCATAAGTCTTCAGTGTTTTTTATGTTAAGACTTTTAAATGCTGTTTTAATTGTGGCAATAGAGATGGGTTTGAATTCAAAACTTGGAATGTCCTTGCTGAAGTTTTCTTTAAGAAGAGATTCAGCTAATACAGATGATGAGGGGAGAGATTTCGTAACTTCTATTGGGATGTTGGTAAAGAAATTTTCTAGAGTCTCAGCAACTTGTAACTTATCTGAAATGGTTTCATTATCAATTTTTAGAGCTAACTCATTCTGATCTCGCTGTTTTGTGTTTCCAGTTTCTTTGTTAATTACCTGCCACACAGCTTTTATTTTATTTTTAGAGATACTAATTTTGTTACTTATTAATTTAGATTTAGCGTGAGCGCAGACTCTTTTGAATATCTTAGAATAGTTTCTTACATAATTATGAAGGGCCTGATCAGAAGTCAATGATTTTGCGTGATACAAATTATATAAAATATCTCTGCTTTTTCTAATGCCAGCAGTGGCCCATTCGCTAAATTTTGGTTTAGTAGCTATCGTAACTTTTTTTACAGGACATGCTTTATTGAATTCTTTGCATACTGTAGAAAAAAATGTGCCATAGTTTATATTGGGGTCTTGTGAATCAAAGCTCGCTGTTGAGAGCTTGCTAAGAACATTATTATTAAAAGATTTCAATTTATTTTTAGTCAGAGGTCTCAATTCAATGGTTTTATCTAGATGTAACTTTTGATCTAAGTCAAACAATACAAGCTGACCAGTATGGTCTGACCTGACGCCACTAATTAAGGAGGAGTCCTTTATTTTGCAATTAGTAAATACGTTGTCTATGCATGAAGCTGTGGTTGCTGTTATTCTAGTCGCTTCATTAAATATACATTTTAAATTGAATGATTTAAACAAAGAGATAAGCTTACTTTTTTCTGGTGAATTAACTAATAAATCAATATTTAGGTCACCACACACAAAAACTAATTTATTATCTTTGAAAAGTTTACCTAATATTTCTTCCATAACTATCAAAAATGATGACAAATTCGTGGCTGGTGGTCTATACACAGATAAGAAAGTATGGCCCTCAACCTCCGCACATGCTACCTCACATAAGCGATCAACAGAGCAAGCGGTGATATCCTTTCTTTCCTTATATCTAAAACAACTATTACACAATATCAAAGTACCACCCCCTATCGAAGACCTATTGTACGCACTGGCAACTGAAAAATTATTTACATTAAACAACATCCTATCTGGTTTTAACCAAGTTTCAGTAAAACATAAGATATCCATATGATATTTATCTATTAACATTTCCACGTCTAGAATTTTGCCAGAGAAGCGATTTATATTTTGGTGATACAGTAAAATACACTTATTATGCTTCTCTTTTGTCGCGTCTAAAAGTTTAAAGAATTAATTACAGTATTATTAGAAGTACTAGATAATACTGTTTCGTCACTTAACCTAATCTATTCCGACCAAAATAAATAAATTTACTAACACACCAAAAATAATTCGTAGTTGTTCAAAGTGCAAATGACCTATAAATAAATGCAGTGGCGTTAAATAACTTAACTGTACATGCAAATGAAGTAACATAGTTTAATGATTGACTCCTTGCATACATGAACACGTGATTTGAACAATTTGCTGCTCGACACGTTCAGATTGTGTGCTCGAGCAGATTCCTGACTGACTGAACCGGTGTATGTGTGGCTGGTCGTGAGAAATGTTGATGTGAGAATAATAAAATCTTTGTGATACATAATCCTCATGGACCACTTCTGACACTTTAATTATTTTGGGCGCACAAGTTAAATTAGTTGATTCGCTCGAGATTTATACATTATAATATGCAGGTAAGTTTAACAGTAATTATAGGCACGCAATATACGCTTAAATCTTCAGGAATAAATTCTCCAAATTATGACAGAATCCGCATCAAAATTCGTTTAGTAGGTTAAAAGACCATAGTTACAGAGACGGACACGAAATGCGACTTTAATTTAGAGCAATACTAGCTTTTGCCAGCGACTCCGCCCGCGTGGATGTCAGTTATCGCGTAAAAAAATAGCTTATGTCCTTCTCCATATCTCAGGCTATATCTCTGCCAAATTTCATGATGATCGGTTCAGCGGTTTAGGCGTGAAAGTGGGACAGACAGACAGACAGAGTTACTTTTGCATTTATAATATTAATAGGGATATTAGGTCAAAATAAAAACAAAATCAAAAGTCATTTATTCAAATTAGGCTGAGAATCAGCACTTTTCGACCGTCAAAATACACAAGACAGTCCCCCAAAAACGCCCACCCTTCGACACTTCCTAGTGCTTTAGCTGGGAAGAAGAAGTGGCGCAACAAACTCCCCAGCAGCACAGCTGTCTGTTTAGTCGTATAGGTAGTTAGTAACAAGAGCTTGGACCCAGAAAACAGTTTCTTTACACGAAGAACTAGTATAGATTTATCAATTTTCCAGTCTACATCTACTTTAGAACAACTGCTTCGGAAATCATGACAGACCACAGGGTTTTGTTCAGCATTAACAAAACATGTGAGTAAAACTAACAATTTAGACATCTGCGAGTCTCTGTCTAAATATAAGAAACTAGCTTTTGCCACGGCTCCGCCCGCGTGGATGTTGGTTATCGCGGAAAAAAGTAGCCTATGTGCTTCTCCATTTCCCAGGCTATTTCTATGCCAAATTTCATGACGATCGGTTCAGCGGTTTAGGCGTGACAGCATGACAGACAGGCAGACAGAGTTATTTTCGCATTTATAATATTAGTAGGGATGTTTAATTTAATTTAAGTATCTCTAAATGTTTTTTTTTTTAGTATGTCCTTTAAATATGTTTTAACTATTTCCAAATTTTACCTATAATTAATATTTTTACTTTGTTGGCTAAGTTGTTAACTCGAATGTGCATGCTGTGGTCTCCTATAAGTGAAGGAGTACACCTACTTAATACCTGATGTTGCCTTTTACTTATGCCATGATTTTGTGTACATCTTTTGTTAGAAATTCTAAATAAATAAATAAACTTACCTATTACTACTACATGGCCACTAATCAAGGTATTCAAGCTATTTCATAGCAGGCTTTATTCTGAAGTAGTATGTTTCATTAGGTAATTATGAGTTTTCAGCCATTAACACCATATATACCTCGCTTTCAAACGTGTCCTTATCAAAAAAGCATATTTTAAGATAAAAGACTACGTTGAAGACAGGGAAGTTTGCATTCATTCCTTCTACACATGTGGCTTCCCTGGTACCTCATTAACAGCATAACTATATGAAAGTTTATTAACTGCTCTCAAATACAATGTTCTTTTTTATTCTTTTCATTTTTTAAATGCTGCATATTCTCGTCATTATTTGACATTATACATCAATTTTAATATCGACTATTTTTAGTGATTGTCATGGAAATCATGTTACAATGTTTAAATAGGTTAATTTTACATTTATGTATTTTTTTTTTCATATTGTAAATGAGGGAATGTTGTAGGCCTTACAAACTGTAGATTTGTAGACGATTTTCTATTCTGTATTCGTCTAAGTACCTGGTACTTATTGACAGGCCTGCACTGTCCTCCATACATTTTATCTCTGTAATTTGGAGACATTGTCAAAGCCAATTATGTTTTAAAAGAGTAACCGTGGAGTTTCTTGCCGGCTCTTCTCCATAAGAAACAACAATTTGGAACCGTGCACCTAGCTTCTGACGTTTCATAAGTGCCCATGCAGATTTTTATTTTTCAATTAAGACAAGCCATAAAAAATAACAAGTTATTATTCCTCCTTATTACTCCTCCTTAACAAGTTATTATTAAACCTCTTAACTCTTTGAAGAAGTTCTTTTTTGACCAATTTCACGTTTAACCGTTCTAATTGAAAATTATTGTAGAAAAGTTTACTCAACGATTTAACTTGAAAAGTTAGGGATTTGGAGCCTTTCATTTTACAACAACGATTCCTCATTTGACAATTAATAATAAGTATCTAGTTTTGAAGTAATGTGGGTACAGATGCACCGTACATACATACCGGTCAAATTCATAGCCCTCCTTTTTTCTTCGCCGCAGTCGGGTAATTACTTTTCCTGTAGATAATAATTAATTGTTTATTCTCTCTCTGATCTTTGTATCTTGTTAATTTATTGTTCAAGGTTCACCCATTCGTATCTTCAATTAGCACGGAAACTCGTTTAAATGCGAAAATTAACAATTATTATGAACATCAAGTGAATAAATTATGTAAAACATTGAATATTCATTTTATTTTGATTAATAAGTTTATGTAACTGAAGATTTCATAGGGTTGCTAATAAGTCGAAATACCTATAAAAATATTAAAGGCAGAACACAACATTAAGTAGGTTACTAAATTCTCTTTTGCAAAAAAGAAACAAATTCTAATAGAGCGCAAGGGGTGCGGGTTGTTCGAAAGAGATACCGTGACCCCTGGCACACAGGCAACTGAAGGAACACGGTGGGTTTTAGTCAGTAAACTCTGACACGCCCTCCCGCTCCACCCAGAGCGGGAGAAGTTTTTTGATGATATCACAACCAACAAAAAAACAGTCCTATCGCAGTTATTTTATCTCTAACAGCAGTAACTCACCAGCAACCTTTTATCCTACTATACCTACTAATTCCTATTATCCTATCTTAGGTACTATTATTATTAATGTGAAAGATTGTATGTTTGGAGATTTAAATGTTTGTAACTCAATTACGCAAAAACGGCTGAACGGATTTGGATGAAATTTGGTTCACAGATAGTTTGTAACCTAGAACAACACATAGTATACTTTTATCCCGCTAGGACGTTCCCGCGAGATAATTTTCGGCCCCCACGTGGGCGAAGCCGCGGGCAAAAACTTCCAACGTTAATAAAGATCAGTGTGATTTTGATAGTGATGAAAATCAGAGGTAAAAAGAACAGTGACAAAACTGTAGGTAGCTGTGATCACAGAACACTGTTGGTTTCGCGAATGAATGTTCGTTTCGCCAATGAATGTTTATTTCGCGAGTAATAAATAGTTCATTGCATAATGAAAGCTCGCTCAACGAATGTTTGCTGAATTTTGGGAAGGAAATGCGTCGCGGTACCGACGCGGTACCATCCATTTGGCTGCTAGTCGACAACATAATTACGAGAACTTGAAGCCAGAACAAAAAATGAAAGTAATAATTTGGGAAGGAAATGCTCGCGGTACCGGCGTAGTACCGTCCATTTGGCTGCCAGTCGACAGCCTAATTGCGAGAGTTTCTTTATGCTAAGAACTAGTACCCATAGATTCATCAATTTGCTAATGGTCTACATCAATCTAAAAACAACTGCTAAAAAACATTTAACAAAAAAATTTAACCGCCGAAAAAACTGAAAAGTAAAAAATTGTAAACCTGCTTTGTTTAACCTTAATAACTAAGTTCGGAAGGCGGTGACATATAATTAAAATACATAGCCAAACTCACCGACTTTTTTTCTTCGAAATTTATATGGGACCAACTTCGCGGTATACCCTTTCCAATAAAAAAAGATTTATTAAAATCGGACAACTGTGGAAAAATTTATGCATGGTCATACATAAAAAAAAAAAAATATACGCGTCGACTTGAGAACCTCCTCCGTTTTTCCGTCGGTTAATAAAAAATATGACTCACTACCGGCTAATAAGTAATTAAGGCTGTAATAAGCTCTATTTTGAAGTAGGTAGCTATTTATACATTCGTTCCGTAACAAAAGTTCGCTGAACTAATGTTTGCAACATAAATTCGGTAAGTGTATACTCGCGGTGAGTACCGTCACAACATAATTAACATTCAGCACAAAATAATGATATTATTATACCTACCTACAGTAACATGTAGAAAGGCCTTAAAGCTCATTATTAAGGGTTTCGGTCAAGCCCAAAACAATTCAGGCATGCCCAAAGTTAGTTACGCCTTGACCGCAACCTCAAGCGTAGTTAGGTTAGTATATCAACCTTTTTGCTAACAAACTATTTGGCACCATTTTGTTTATTCCATATATGTATGTGTGCTACTTTAGTACTTTGGTAGTTTTCCAGTTGCTGCAAGCTGATACTGATCAGCTGATTCTTATAAAATGAATGAAATAAAAATATTATAAGTATGCGATTACAGTAAAAATACAATATTTAAATCAGTACAATTGTGATAGAGTTGCACTTCGTTGGTAGTTTTTATTTTATTGGTTATGATAGTCCCTAAGTGATGCTATTATATGCTCATTGTATAGGCGACGTTATATTAATCGTAAATCGATTACTTTGGAACTAAGTTTAGCATTTTAAACTGGTCGGTGTCTCTGTTTTATTTTTCAGGGCAATTTTATTTATTTTGATATTATTCTTTAAATCTTGTTACCTCACATCACTATAAACTTTTTTTTGTTTTCCCTAATTTCACGGGACATTATATTGCTTTTAGCTCATTCATTAGGTACGTTTTTGCTGTACTAACCTATAAGAAATTGATACACTGACCTAAGGGTGTGTACAGATCTGACGAATGAGCTGCTCGCGTGCCGCCCGCGAGCTGCACGTGTATTTCATGTTCGCGTGCCGCTCCTGCACAGTGCGCCATTCGCACGCAAGCTATGCACCGCGCGGGAACGGCGCAAGAGCCGCGCGCGTGCAGAATTTTATTTTTTTAATGCATAATGTTCACTATTTTGTTGGCTTTTGAATTCTGATACTATACTCGGTATTCGTCTGTAAAATGCAATCTGCCACCAACGTCGCTTTCTCTTCTTCTAAACACTTCACTGATAAAATACTGGTGGTGGCAATCGTGTTCTCGTCCGCCATCTGCATCGTCAGAAGCAAGTAACAAAGTGATGGTTGAAAATAGCAGAGAACAGACGTGCATGCACGCAAACTGCACGCGCGTGGTATGCATGCAGCTACCGTGCACCATGCGAGCGTTGTGTAAGTTGCACGCGAGTGGCGCAACAAACAGTTGCAGTAGTAGCAAGCGTGCAGCACGCGCGCATCACGCGCGCCACTAGCGGGCGGCACGCGAGCGGCGCATTCGCCAGATCTGTATACACCCTATTGTTGGTTGGTTGGTGTAGAAGTGTAAACAATAAAATTGTTGGTTTAAATTAAAAAAAAAGCGTAAAATGCGTCTCCTGTTCGTCATAAAATGAAAAATGTTCAGGAATCCTCGAATCTTCACAAAATTTCATAAATTTTCAATATCCGACACTTATCTGCACCTAAACCTTTCATACAGAAATACCGTTTATGAAGTTATAAGTATCTGAATAGCAACAAAATATCAATATTTCTCGCACAAACCTGAGTCAGGAAGCAGCTTCCCTTTCAGTTCCACGTCGCTCTCGGCCGACGTAGCTCCATAGTTCTTATACGTTTTTCCCGAAGGCTCCTCAAACTTCGTCACTTTAAATCTTTCCGACATTTTCACAAAATTTGAACACTTATTCTAACACTTATAACACAGTTTTTACACTAACACTTGATATGGATATACACTGTTTTGTTAACACTGATATGTTTCGTGATACGTATTGTTGTGTTCACTTATACATTGTTTTTCATTGTTTAGTCTTGGTGCTGGTTACTATAAACAACGATTTTGCAAGTCTCGAATGGCAAAGGAAGGCAATCACAGCAGTAGATTGAAACAAGGCTGCCTCCGATGATTACGATGTTGCAGAATCAATCTCTACTACTGATTTTCATGTGACCGCAAAATATTTCGAATGATTTAAGCTAATAGGCTCTCCAGCTAGATGGACTGTAGCCCTTAAGAAAGTGGCTGGGATGGACTGGATGCGGAAGGCAAGAGCCAGTTTGTTGCGCCGCGCAGCCTAGGAGAGACCTATGTCTAGCAGTGGACTTCAATAGGCTGACTTGATTGAAGCAAGTACACATAAAAGTAAAAAAAACCGGTCAAGTGCGAGTTGGACTCGCGCACCGAGGGTTCCGTACAAACCTGTGGGTATATAAGTAAAAGTTCAAAATTGTCAAAAATATTTTTTTTTATATGACGAAACTAAAAATTTTCGGTTTTCGTAATTTTTCCTATATCTGTACTATAAGACGTGACTTCGTACAAAATTTCAAGATTCTAAGTTCACGGGAAGTACCCTGTAGGTTTTGATTCCCGTGCGAGTTTCGAAAATTTGCGGAATTTTGCGGCCTAAATGGCTGTATCTTTTGATTGCGTTGACTTAGAAGGTTGATTTTTCTACAGCTTCCAGGGACAGTAGAACTAAGTATCATATAGAAATTTCAGTTTGATACCTCCACGCGTTCCTGAGAAAAACGGTCTTGACAGACGGACGGACGGACGGACGGACAACAAAGTGATCTTATAAGGGTTCCGTTTTTTCCTTTAGAGGTACGGAACCCTAAAAATGACCAAAATTACAATTGAGTAATTTTAACTTACGCGGGTGGATGCCACTATCTCTAATATTAATACGTGTTGCAAAAACTTTGTACCCCTTTTAACGAAAAATACGAGGACGGAGGAGTACGACATTTGACACAATTAAAGTTTTTATGGATATGAAGTGCAGAAAGCTAGAATATGTTTATTTTATAATGCATTAGAAAAACATTAGGTTTTAAATGAATTATGGTCTAATTTCGACCAATGGGCGAGCACTAGTTTCAATAAATCAACATGAAAATAAACATTAATTTTAAAAATACATTACTGCGAGTAACTGTTTAAGAATAATTAATAACAAAAACAAAATCTGCAGTATACCGGGAAATCCACGCTAGCCTCGCAAAAAAACTTTTACGTAAGCAAAATAAAAGTAGAAAAAATACCTCTCATTCGAATCCTAAGCAAAACATTTTTCTTTCGCTTCTCTAGAAAGTTCTCGACCTTAATAAAGCGACCGCAGGTTTACCTGTAAGCTAGGTAATAAATGAGTACTAATGAGGAGTAATTAGTTAACTTGGTTTAATTCTATGTGCTGTGTACACGTAAACAATAGCAGGGAAGTTCTCGTTGCCAAGCACTTATTGAACGAAGACAGAAGGAGTTATGGACTAAAATTGTATATACGAAGATGTGTTACAATATATTAATTCTAAAGAAGGAGGTAATGGCACAGATACGGATAGGACTAACCCTCATAACAACGCAAAATAAAAATAAAATGTTTAAAAAATTTAAAAATCTCAACTGCGTAAGAAAATATTCATCTTTTTAATGCTAAAGACCTTTATTTAAGATGATTTTCAAAGGACCACTGATACCCAACTTGACATATTCCGTCGGATTTTTTTTTTCTTTTTCACAATATGGCGTCTGGTTGTCGCCATATTGAATTTTGATTCCTGTCATGTGTTTTTATTGAATCATCAATATCGGGCACGCTTTTGGTGTCAAAGTGCCCCAAAAGTAACAAACAACCATACATATGCTGATAAGTACATTACCCTATAAGACAAGTCCCGTCTCTAGCTTGCACTTGTAGTTTGACAGTAAACTTTTGTGTCAATGAAAGGTAGTACCAAATTCGTGCTAAGTAACGTTAGTAGAAGTCGTTCGTAGTAAAAAGATCAGCAGGCTTAGCACGAGCACCGATTTGTCGACGGAAGAATAGACATGACTATTAACTAAATTATGTACAGTCGCCAGCAGGTCAAGCTATCCCAAACTGTCAAATTTTCCCAATTGAACGTAAACCTTATGAAATCCTTGAAAAACGATCAAAGAAATTTGACAGATTGGGGTAGCTTGATGTGCTGGCCTATGTACAATAGGAGAATATAGCTATGCTATATTTTTATCACAGTTATGCGTTCTAAACGAATGATTAACGATTTTGTAGATAATCGTATGCATACTTTGTGGCCGTCGAGTAAAAAGTTTGTTGTCAGTGTGAATTTGACAGTTTGGGAAGAAATATTCTTCTGAAATAGTCTTTATAAAAGGACCTAGACAAATATTGTTTGAAACGAAAGACAAAATGACAGATTGTAGAAGGATATCTACGGTGCGACGTCAAAAATAGGGAAACGAAATGTGACTTTGTTTGGAAAAAGGATTATCTATTCTTCGTAGACATAGAAAGCGTCATGCTAAGCCTACAGCTAGTCATAAAGGGTGATTGCGGGGCTGTTTTCAATCTCTTAGGGCCGAAACTGCGTTATGCGGGCGCCCGCGACGGTCAACCGTCGCGGGTCTATGTGCGTGGACACGCGAGGTGGGATCGTAATGATGTCAGTCGCGGGGACATTTTATTTACGACTAGCTGCTGCCTGCTTCGCGGGATCCGCGTGGATGTCGGAAATTATCCCACGGGAACGTGCTACCGCGACTTAAAGTAGCCTAACCCGCGACGGACGCCCGCGCGTGGAACCGTGACGGGGCACATTTGTATGAAACCGCGCGGGCGTCCGCTTAACGCAGTTTCGGCACTTAGACTAGACTAGACTGGCAAGATAACCCCATTTTTTTAAATTTAATTTCTTTTATTTTCTCTCCTACTTGCATTTCACTAAATGGTCCTCGAAACGATCAACTACAATTGAAGAATTGCAATCAATTGCTATTATAGTTATCAACGTGCATATCAATTTGTATCAATTATAACAAAAATATTGTCAATTGCAATTGATCGTTTTAGGGACTCTTCGTAAACAGTGGGTAAAAGTGATGTATAAGATGTATTCATGTAAAGTTCATATATGCATCAGCAACAATATCCGCTACTGTACTGATAATATTGGATAACGAGCGCCTTCCTTTGGGGAATGCAACCGAACAAAGGATGTGGTTACAGTCAAAGACAGGAAAATGTTACCGAAAATGCTTGATGCACAAGAAACGAAAGATACGCATCATCTACCTAGCCTTTTTCCAACTATATTGGGGTAGGCTTCCAGTCTAACCGGATGTAGCTGAATACCAGAATTTTACATAGACTGAGCGGCTGTCTGCCCTCCACAGACCTGTACTAGGTAATACGATACCCCTTGGTAAGACTGGCTGTCAGACTTTCAGGCTTCTGACGTCCCGTAACTACTGTCAAAGATCTACGAATGACAGGCACGGAGGGGTCTTGATATGTAAAGATACTCACCCACCTATGGGCCAACCGCGGCAAGCGTAGCTTAAACTGATTGATCGATCCGCGTTGCTGATAATACTTAGTCACAAGCCACTCAACAAACAATGGACACTCTTCCTCATAATTTCACAAAAGGCTTTGCTGACACCCTCACT
Organism: Polymixis flavicincta; assembly: GCA_949987655.1. Lineage (NCBI taxonomy): Eukaryota > Metazoa > Arthropoda > Insecta > Lepidoptera > Noctuidae > Polymixis > Polymixis flavicincta. The sequence goes on along the minus strand of OX465173.1, from coordinate 7,469,204 downwards.
GGATCTCCCATAACTTTGAAACCTAATTCCTGATTAACTCATGGACTTGGAACAGTTCATGACATTTTGTATTCCAATTCATTTCTATAAATAAGAAAATGTGTACTAATGATCGAATGCCGTGGTTCTGCAACACTCGTAGAAAAACGCCGCGTAACTAACTGCAGTGAGTAAATTATGCCGATTTATACAACCCTTGATTATACGTTGAGCTTAGAATTATTCAATATTATTAGAAGCTAACTTCAAGAATAGCTTTGTTTTAACTAGGTAGCTACTAAGTACGTTGTTGTTTTTTAAACGCTTCTTTCCCATAACGCTTAGTTTATAAAATTTTAATATTGATCATGTCTACGTCATACGTAATCATTTTCCTGCCTTTATACCAATTTATTTGTGGTCAGCGCAACGTCTTTTTCTTCCACTCGTAATCTCGGTAGTTACCACTTTTCTAGCCATAACATCCATCCATCATCCATCGGTTCTTTGCTCACTCCCTAGTCTTGTAGCCATTGACATTAGACACAAAGCTTTGAACATGTCGACGTGATAGTTCATATAAGTCGTGTCGTCATTGAAAAGCCTTATAGTTCGAATTTTAATTGTATTTAGTAACTTGCCAGTTGAAGGGTCAGATTTTGTCAAAAAGAAGATAGTGAGGTGGTGTTAGAATGAACGAAATTGAATGGACTTGAAATATGTACTTACATGCAATTTAAATTTAATCATTTGTCTTAAAAACATGGTATGCACCAGTAAAAATTGTAGAATTTTTTGTACCTATAAATTGTTTTTCAATAGTAAGGTAATTTATTTAGTTTCTTTCTATTAGAAGAAATTAAAAAAAGGAAGTTACTTTTATTAATTATTCTTATAATCCACATCTTACAAATTATATTTTAATGATAAAAATGGTTTAATTTAAAATGAAACCATTTTAATGTTTCGCTTTTCACGCAAAATCGTTCACTCCCTCAACAGTATTAGTTTTAGTATGGTAAAATTATTTTTCTTTGTCAAGTTACTGAATACATTTAAAAGTCGAACTATAGTCATCATGCTCAAGTATATCTACCGTACCTTGGGCTATTATATTGGCTACATCGCGCTTTTTATCTTTAACCTTAACTGAAATAATCCAAATAGATACTAAAAAACTACGTTACTAAAGGTAAGTAGATACAATTATCAAAAAAAAAAAAAAAAATGTGTGTCGCATATGTAAAGATGTAGATGGCGTTCTGTAGCTCCTGCCTACCCTCATGGGGGAACAAGACATGAGTTTATATATCTTATGAAGAGGAGAATATACCTATCGGCAAACATATATGGAGTCTTAACAAGCTTATTAATTGTGACGTTGTGTGTGCTGATAAACTACCATAAAATAGTTCGTCTGTCATTCCTCAACCTCTGTATTTGCATACCTACAGCTTTCGAAGATAATTAAACACTTTGTGAAATCGAACGTTGGCAGTTCGGAATAGTTCGGAAAAAACCGGGAAAATCCCGAGCAAGGCAACTGCGTTAGTAAATCGAATTAAAAAGATTTTTCTTGCATGTGACGCGAGCTCGGAGTGCGAAAATGCAAACACAGCAGTGTTTTTTGTCAGAGTCAAAATAAAACTATGCAAAAGTGTTGACGATCATGAATGGAATGCTCATTATAACGTTCACTGAAACTTGTATAATAGTGAAAGTAAGAAATAGGAGATGAATACGATGATGTGAATGAACTAAAGGGAAGTTTATAACTGAATGGATATAATGTTTGCACTTGATTGTACACCGGCACCAAATAAAATTGTAAACTTGGAAATTTACGTACTATGTTCTTATGGACAGTCGTATAAGTAATTATGTTAAATGATAGTAATCAACTAAAGGGTTTTTGATAGTGTTTTGGCACTTAACTAATATTTCTGGATCTTTCCCGTTTGAACAATGGTCTTAAAGTTTCCATAAATAAGAACCATAAAAATAATAATATTTCAATCTTATATCACTGAGCAATCAATTCTGTACATCTACCTATCTAGTTGAATAACTAGGTAGTTGCGTAAGCGCAGTTATTAAAACTGCAAAACGAAACCTGTTTTTCTTCATTTATCTGTTTATTCATGTTTGTTCTATTTGATTTAGACTTTCCCTAGTTTGCTTAGATCGCTGATGTTAACGAATCAATTACATTATTGGAAGGCACTGGTGACATTACATTGATACCAACTAGTGAGCATCTACTGTTAAAAATTTGTTTGTCTAAAGTACATCAACAATAAGCAGATATCGCCTTTTTTGCAAGACCTACCAACATAAAAAAACGCAATTGAGTTCTAATTGTGAACAGTGCGACGATGATGAAGATAAAGCAGCTACAGCAAACCAATTGTATGAAGGTAGAACAAAGCAATCTGTTAGTAATTCCTTTCAATAATATGATTTTACAAGTGGTAAGGATAAGGGAGCTACAGCAAACCACTATTAGTAACTCAAAAGCAAGCTGTGGGATAGTTTACAAAATAATACGAGTAATAAGTAAGTACATGTGAAGCAGACTATAGTTACACATGTTCAAGCATTGTACCTTGCAACAAAGAAATGATCCAATCATGACGTCATCTAATCCAAGCATACACTGTTATCTGTTATCAAGTAAAGTATTAGATCCTTGAATATTTAGGCCAGTATTAGGCGAGGTAGTTACATATGAAACTGGTTCTAAAATTATTCTTGTATCACGCTTATTAAGGCAAGATCAGGCTTATAGAGTATGCACTTGCAATCTGTGTATTAAAAGTAAGATTATTGCACTTTAATTTATTATACAAAAGTAAAACTGGTTTAACTATTACACTATTGATAGATACCATACATTCAATTAGTGTGTATTTTTTGCCAACAGAATTATCAGAATTAGACACGGAAGTTGTTCTTAAAATAGACTTAGCAAGCAGATTGCACTTAACCGTCTGATACATATAGTCATACTGGTGATATCATAATTATGCAATTGTAATTAAAAAACAATGTTCTAACATACATAATCAGTGTTTATTTTTAAGGATTTCAGAATAACCAATAAAATGTTAGATAATTTAAGTCACTTTCGAAAATACGTAAATTATTCTTGGAATGCCTCAGGGGTCTATGTTGGGCCCATAATCAGATAAAACCATCTCTTAGTAATAACCTAATTTGATATTTCAGAGAAATAATTCCTTACTGTCCTACATTCAAAAGATACTGTTTACTTCATGGAAACATAATTGCGAGAACATCTTTATTCATCATTATTTCGCGAATAAATTTTGGCAAAGACATAGCTAGAGTGCTGTCTATTTACTTTAATATCGTAGTTTTATGTATGGAATGGGACTCTATTATGATTAAATAATTTATGACATACATGACATTCAAACATAAATATTTATAACAATAACTACAAGTCACAAATCGACATTTACCATAATCGATTGCTTGCAACTTGTGTGGGATAATGAATACATTATATCTTCATTATGAACGTTTAATCACAAATACATAAATAGATTGAAGTTACAGTACAAAATTACTTTTCAGTACTGTATACCGTTGAAACAGAAGAGTACATAAAATCTATGTACTGACGACAAACGTACTACAGAGCTTGCACGAGTGGATCCAATGAATTTATACGAACCAACGGAGGTTGCAAATTGAGGGACAAATGGTGCCCTTATTCTATTCTCTTGCAAACAGACTGAAGGTTTCTTGAAATACTTCTGATGTTTGATATAGGCTGACTATGAAAATGTAGGGTGTAGTATTTTGTTTGAGTTGTAACTGTTTTGGGTCGGTTATCTTAGGAGAATGTTTGTTTATCGGTATTGAAATAGGCGTTTGTCCACCATATGCACAGACCAGACACAAGACCTGCGTTTAAAAAAAAAAAAAAAAAGACCTGCGTTGATACTATTCAAAGATAGCCTTTTACCTTAACCTTTAGTCTATAAATGAAGCATTTAAAAATAAGGCATCAGTAAAAATGTCACTGATCTATGAATCATTAACTTAGTGGTAAACCGTGAGCATCTATCATGTATAATGCGGAACACCAGAATCGTCGACACCTTTTAGCCTAAATGACATTATTTTAACCTACGAATTTAACAGGTACAAATGTAAAATAATCTCATCAAGTCACTCCGACGCTGCCACAGGTAACACTTGTGTACACAATGGTCTCAACTGGGCGGACACTTGGCCTACAAATGACAGAGATGCAGTATTGATAGATGTGGCTCTACAGGCTCCTGTATATTGTGGTCAATGCAACAACCAAACTACTAAATATAGTGATATTGATATTGATTTCCATTGAGAACTTGACATACTTACTTTTTATGAACTTTGTTGTCGTATGCCAATTTTATTAGGATATCCTAACTAATATTATAAACACTAAAATGAATTTGTTTGTTTATTACGTTTGTTACGCTAAAAGAGCTGAGCGAATGTAGATGTAATTTGGCAAATAGGTAGACCATGACCTAGAGAAAGACATAGGCTTCTGTTCATTTTGGAGCGAAGTCGGGGGCAATAGCTAGTAATCATAAGGCAAAAAAGATTAACGTCTGTGGGTCGATTTATGAATTCGCTTAACAAAGTGTATGGGAACGCGAATTAAATATGTTCCCCTTAAACAATATGTGGATATTCTGTTAACACATAAGATGACAGACAATGGCCCGAACCTACACACGGTTACACATCAAGCTATACACTATTACCAGTATGAGCTGATCTCGCATTGTATAGAATTTCCGTGCAGTGCGAGATCAGCGTAAACTGGAAATGTACAGCTTGATGTGTAGCCGTATGTACATACAAGCTGTCAGGTTGTAATAAATAATAGAATTGATATCTGCGTATGCGGGCGAAGTTGAGAACGGCGCCTGATATAGTCCAGTAGAAAACTATATCAGGCGATAAAACAAGAGAATAACTATAAATATATTACAACGTCATGCCTTTCAAAGATAAACGTTTATTAATCTTAGACAGGATGTCAGTGGTTGGTAATTTTTTTTTAACTGTCTCTGGATCTCATCACCCAAATCAAATTTTATTAAATTCGTTCAAGATTTCTGCAGCTATAGGTAGTTACTGAAATTGAACAGCTCCTGAATTTATACGTTCCATATGATGTACCCCAGTTCTGTCACAATTTAAATTAAAAACCGAAATTACTTTTGCAAATCTATCAAAATTCTAGTTATATTTTCTGAATTGTGCTGACATTTCTTAACGAAACGTTCAAGAATTCAATTTGGCTAGCAGTGAATAGTTTCATCGAGATTTACATTTATAAACTTGAAGGTTTTCAATAAATCATAATTACTGGAAAAACCACCTTCTAGAAAACTCTGAAGGTAAAAAAGAAACAGGCGAACATAAAGTTGTAAGTGGACTGGAAATACTAAAGAAGTATTAAGGAGTCGAGAAGGACAATTGATAGTAAAAACTTTTTTCGACAAAACTGGATCAAACGTGTTGGGTCTAGCTCACCGGTTGAGGGCGTCCCATAGGGTCATGGCGATCAGAATGATCCGGGGATATCGCACGATCTCCGGCGAGGCGGCGGGCCTCCTTGCCGGATTACCGCCATGGGATCTGGAGGCAAAGGTCCTCGCGCAAATATGGGAGTGGCGCGAGGAGGCCAAACTCCGCTGCCGCAGGAAATCGCGGCACAGCGGACAGAGCTCCGGCGGGATCTCATGGTGACATGGAGAGAGCGATTGTCGCAACCCAGTGCTGGGCACGCCACGATTGCGGCGGTAAGTCCCCTCTTTGAGGAGTGGTTTGAGAGGCGGCATGGCGTCCTCACCTTCCGCCTGACGCAGGTCCTCACCGGACACGGTTGTTTCGGGAGGTTCCTGTTTCGGATAGGGCGGGAGGAAACGCCCGGGTGTTTCCACTGCGAAGATCGCCCTGAGGACACGGTGGAGCATACGGTGGCGGTCTGTCCTGCTTGGGCGGAGCACCGCCGTGTCCTTGTGGAGGCGATCGGCGGCGGCGATCTCTCGCGTCCGGCCCTGGTCCAGGCCATGGTACGGAGCGAGAGGGCATGCGGAGCCGTCACCTTCAGCGAAGCAGTGATGCTCGCGAAGAGGGAGGCGGCGCACGTGAGGGAGAGGCAGCATATGCGCCCTCGCGACCCCAGCCGCCGCAGGATACGGAGACGCCCTGGGCGTCGAGAATCCCAGGCCGATTTCCGTCCACCGTAGGCATGTCCGGTAAGGACCAAGCCCAAGTCGACGGCGCGTTGTGTTCCACGCGCGCCTCAAAGAAATGTCAGCACAAAAAGTGATGGGACCCGCAAGGGTCGATGCCTGCCAGGGGTGCGGGTTTGTTCGAAAGAGACACCACAGCCCCTGGCATATGGGGCTACTGAAGGAACCCGGGTGGGTTTTAGTCAGTAAAAGTCTGACACGCCCTCCTGCTCCACCCAGAGCGGGAGAAGTTATTTGATGAATTCCCACCCAAAAAAAAAAAAAAAAAAACCTGTTGGGTCTTGGGTTGAATTTAGAAGAAATAAAAAGAAGTAATAGCAATTTTGACCGTGTAGAAACATAAAATATATTATCATAATTGATTTATCAATGAACAGTCGTTCAATTAAATTACATTTCTAATCTTCGTCAATAGGTTAGGTACGGATAATATTCAGAAATTCTTAAGATTTTGCATATTGTGGTAGAGTCACGCATTTTTCTCAATGCCTGTTTGTCTCCTAATCTACTTGTAAAGTGTTTAAGTAAATAAGAGTCGTAGTCAGTTATCATATTTACCTAATGAGTAAGTACCTGTGCCTAGTAATGAATCGGCACCGGAACATTTTTAGAATTAATTTGCAAACTATTCCTTACCCACTGCTTTTGCCACTAAAATCTAAAAAACCTTAGGCAAAGTATACGCCCTAAAATAAAATTACCCTATTTTTCAATACTATGGACTATTAAAGACAAGATAAAGAAGATTAAATACGTATACAGATAAACCCTTAATTAGCAGAAGTGTGAAATATCAATAATATCCCGGTGGCAACAAGCAAGTAAGCACTCAATGGAAATAAAGAAAAAGTTCAGGATAAGTGAACACTTTTCCTGGAAGTTCAACCTCAGTTTCCTTTACTTGAAATTGGTATTAAATACTTTTATATTGAACCAGATGAGCAAAAAAATTAAACGTTTTTACTATTTAATTTCATCTAACTATTTGTACGTTTAACTTTGGTGTAATTGTAAAAAACCTTTCGGAACCATATTGATCGTGCATTTCACTAAAGACGGGAACTCCTAGTGCATGGTCTGCATCTGTGTTTATCTGTGTTTCTAAATAACTATGACCTGGAGTCTTAACATCTCAAATAAATAGATTACTAGGTACTTAGCTCCCGTACAGCATTGACCACGACATCGCTTATCATCAATCGTTGTAAGAAGAAGTGTTAACAATCACAGAAGAAATACACATGTTACAACTTCAATAGTGACGTCATGCCCAATAATGCCCATTTCATCTTGTGTTGATTTTGATGAATGATATTAAGACAAGGGAGTGAATAATGGGGTTACATCAGTTTGAACAGACTATGTTGATAGTGATAGTAAAATTCTGTTTTGTTTTTTTTTATTCTAGATCGAGTTCGTTCGAAGCCCGAATGTCTGACAACCAGTGTTATCAAGATGTAGATGTGATTAGCTGGATTGTGGAGGTTGATTAGCCAGTCCCCCCTGTACAATGCTGGTAATCAGCTGCATCCGGTTAGACTGGAACCAACCCCTACATAGTTGGGAAAAGGCTAGGCAGATGATTATCTAGGTAAATGTAGAAGTTCTGACAGTGTGACAGTTAACAGGGAAGAATGGAAGAAGACAAGGTATTGTACCGACGTCAAGTAACGTGGAACAACTGGACAAGGGTAGAAAAATGATAAGATGATGATCTGACATCTTACTTTTTACCGACAGATGTGCTATGAATCACTGCGTTAACACAACATAAGTATTCGAGTGCACCAACAGAAGTAATTGTACTTATAAATATATCGGGTAGCAATCGGCCGATACCGAAGCGATCCAGTGCAAAAAAACAAACGCCCGGTCAAATGACACCAATTGATATGTATTGTAAAATTGATACTTATGTATTCAGAATTGAACGCCAGGGACGCTTCATCGGTATTTCATTTAAGGTGTTCTTCTGCGAATAAAATAAATTTTACGTTATTTGGAGTGTTGGTTTTTTTATGGCTGCTAGACAGTAGATATTTTCTCCCGGAGCGACTGCCATGACATGCGGACGAATGAAGGACATATCCTGAGAAAATTTTGGATATGAATGTCAATAGCTGTAAGAGTGGTGGAAAACGAAAGAAACGATGAATTAATTGTGTGAAGTAAAGTGTGTGGCTGAACAGAGATGAAAACTGATAGAGATGAATGGAAGAAGGAGGTATTTTGCACCGATCCCGAATCATCCTATGAACAAACTTACACGGGTACTCGGGAAACTTCAGACCTTGGTGCTATATAAGTTACCGAGTTGAAAAAAAGCCTGCTAATTGTAAATGCAGCACTTGCAAAGAAAGCGGTTTCGAGGAAAACGCGGAAATCTAAATGTAAAATTTTCATGCAAGTATTGTGAATATCGTTTTCAATAAAATATACTTCCAGTACCCATTTTTTTATCTCTAAGGATGCCATTTCTGCAAGTGAAAACCTAAAAGTGTCGATTATTGCAGATACAATTAGCAGGGCAGTATTTGAGTCTTTTCTTTAATCTAGATATCACCATCATCATCTGCTTAGCCTTTTCACAACTACGTTGAGATCGACTTCCAGTCCACCCGGATGCAGCTAAATACCAGTATTTTATATGAAGCGACTGCCTATCTGACCTCTACAACCCACTTACTGGGTAATGCGATACCCCTTGGGAAGACTATGTAGTTGTATAACTTTACGTAAAGACTGTCAAAGATCCACGAATGACAGTCGGGATCAACGGCTTAATGTGCTTTCCGAGGCACGGAAGGATCTTGGTATGTAAAGATGGTCACCCATCCAAGGACCAACCGCGTCAAGCGTAGCTTAATCTGATCGATTGATCTGATTGATTATTATTCAGCCACAAGCCCCTCTTACCCAGATACTTTCATCTAATATCTTAAAATAGAATCATCAAAGCTATATAGTATCACAGCCGCTCCCTATGCACAGTCACCCTTGACCCCAGCTCTCCCCGAGTATAAGTGCCTTTTATGACACCCTCTCCAAATCGCTGATGTTTCAAGTGCACTAGCAACAAGCACATCGATGTGTTACACTGCTTTTGAACACAGTTTTTTTTTATCCGCCATTTTTTGTAGACATGCTTCATTGGACTTGGTTTTCGATAATGAAGCTTTCTTAGGCTAAGCGCGCACTACGTTTTTTAATCGTTGCGATAAATATTCGCCAATCTGTGAACAAAACCAATATACTAGAGAGCGCGCTTTTTGCTTGTTACACGAGTTACAGAATGTGCTGGTGTCGGTAAACTGATTGTTTGCATAGAGTTCATCCCAATCCAGATACTAGAGAGCGCGCACTGCAGCAAAAAATCGCCTGAGAATCTGCTTGAAAAATTATATGTGTTTGCGATTTTATTTCGCATGAACACGCGATTTATTAAAAACGCATCGCAGTGCGCGCTCAGTCTTACGTTTAATGATACCAATTCATACATCCTAAAACCTACTCCTAAGTATTAATCTTACTTCCTACAAATATTATAGATGTGAAAGTTTATTTGTTTGTTGATGATGAAATTTGGCACAAAGATAGTTTATAATCTGAATATACACATAGGATACTTTTTATCCTGGGAATACGTTACCGTGGTCTAGTGTCCATTTGCCGACCACCGCGCGGGCAAAGCATCTGGAAAAATATAGCAGCTTGTATAACATAACATCACTGCTATAATTCAGTTAGAAGTAGGTGTACCAATAGTACACACACATTTCACTCGTTAAGTTTTCGTCCCATGTAAACCAGTCGAAAATCATCATCTGCCTAGCCTTTTCCCAACTATGTTGGGGTCGGCTTCCAGTCTAACCGGATGCAGCTGAATACCAGTATTTTACATGGAGCGATTGCCTATCTGACCCCAAACCCAGTTACTGGGTAATACGATACCCCTTGGTAAGACTGGTTGTCAGACTTTCGGGCTTCTGACGACCCGTAATGACTGTCAAAGATCCACAAATGACAGCCGGGACCAACGGCTTAACTTGCTTTCCGAGGCACGGAAGGGTCTTGGTATGTAAAGATGGTCACCCATCTACGGACCAACCGCGGCAAGCGTAGCTTAACCTGATCGATCGACCCGTGCAGCTATTGTTACTAAGAAATTACTGATGTAAAATCCCTAGAACACGTACCAATATCAAATCAAATGTTATAAAGTCACCCTAGATCATATAACTAACGTAGCTCAAGTAGTAGCATCTTTAATTAAATGTCAATATCGTAAGAGTATAGTTCCATCAATTCTAAGAATAAATAAGAGAACTAGAATCGTAATTGTTGGAAAACACAGTCACTGGATGTTGGTGCTCATACATTGGTTGTAGCCTACTAATAGAATGTTTATATGTTTGGATGATTGTTACGCAATCACGCAGAAACTTCTGAACGAATTTGTATGTTTAGCACACAGATAGTTATAACCTGGATTAACGCATAGGATACTTTTCGTCCCGGAGGTACGTTCCCGCGGGATAATTTTAACCGTGGAGGTTAAAATGATCCCGCGGGGTGAGAGGTCAGCGAAGGCGATGGCAAAAACTAGTAACATGATAACATGGAAACGAACCCAATGAAACACTGTTAAACAAACACCTTATTCCTTTCATAAATGTATTATTTAATATTTCTAAACTTCATCATTCTGAGGAATTAATAACTTTTTGTACTACACAATAGACCGCTCACGTCATATATTTACACACCAAGGAGTAGAATTTATATGTCCAGGCAATTGATTGTGTAGGAAACATTTTGTTCGTTTTTAACTTATTGCTTATAACTTCTTCTTAATGAGAGAACATAGAGAGAAATGGTGTAAAATCGTAACCGATTAGTACCTTAGGACTTACAAACGGAGCAGAGGAAAACCGAAAAGGAGATTCGAGAACGAGGTGAAACTCACAGCGGGTCCAAACTGGAGAAGAGTGGCTCGTGATAGAATACAATGGAAATCGAGAAAGTGGTAAAAAACGCGCGAATCGTTATTTCTTAAAAACTGTGATACTTACGTCACTGATTGTAGAAAACATCAATTGATATTTATTTCTGTTTATCCTAAAGAATCCTTTCCAGTTACTGATTGTAAGACAAATCAAATGATATTTCTTTCTGTTTATCCTAAAGAATCCTTTCCAGTTACTGATTGTAAGACAAATCAAATGATATTTCTTTCTGTTTATCCTAAAGAATCCTTTCCAGTTACTGATTGTAAGACAAATCAAATGATATTTCTTTCTGTTTATCCTAAAGAATCCTTTCCAGTTATCGGCCTACAAACTCTCATATCTTGGGAACTATTTGAGTTGTAAAAATGTTTGCTAGGCAGAGAGATAGAAAATTGTGAACTCTCTTAGATTTTAATAAAAAGCAAAAATTTACCAAGTGAGAGTTAACTCATTTCTAGTTAAAGGACGGCAGAATTAAGGAGGTCTTTCCTAAAGGCATGCTGGACTATAGGTTACACTGTAATTTGGATAACTGTAAAAACCAAAATCAATTCCGAATAAAGAGGCATTATTATTATGTAATTTCAAACTAAGCAAACACCGAAATCTTTCTCATTTTATTTGTAAATACAAAGAAATTCATACTATACAATAGTCCTGACCACGGCATATATTGATATATCAAGTAGAATTAATATGTCCGGTCAACAAGTGGAGGGAACGTTTTGTTCTTGTTTTGCAGTCAACTGGCGTGGCTATATAGGTTCAACTCGCTTGGGAGTTTGTTGGTGATGTCTGACGAAGAGTATCCGTTATGAGTGGGAATTAATAATTAAGTATGTGATTAGAGTTCACATGTAGAAAAGGACAAGACATTTTTTCAAGAAAGAAAGATAAATAGGTTATTGGTTTTCAATAAATCTGTGAAAGCTGCAAGACAAAATTATGTTCTATTAAATTATGTTACTCTTTTAAAAATGTTACTTTTCAGTAGACAGTAATATCACACAAATAGGTACACTCTTGGTCGGACAACACGAAGGGAGTATAGTTCTGATTAAAATACGAGTATTTTTCCTCAACCTACAGTTCGGTTTCAACCTTATCAACGAATACAAGAGTTAGCTTGAGTTAAATATAAACTATGTGCTAGTGAAGTGAAGTAACGTCAGATCCTTCCTACTAATATTATAAATGTGAAAGTTTGGATATTTGTTACTCAACCACGCAAAAATTGCGGAACTGATTTAGATTAAATTTGGAATACAGATAGTTTAAGAACCGTTTTAACACATAGGATAATTTTTATCCCAGTAGTACGCTCACGTGGTATTTTTTGGACCTCCACGAGGGCGAAGCCACAAAAGCTAGTGAGAAAATAAATCAAAGTATCTCTGTGATATAGTAGAATGAGAATAGCTCAAAAGAATCCACAAAGGTGGCGAAATATTGGACTAAGGCATGTGTGTTAGTATTCAAGAGTAGTAAGTAGATATGCTAAATTAGCCTGATCATTATGTAAAACTAGCTTCTGAGATTATTTCCAACCTTCACGAGGTGGAAGCCGTGCTACCGGTACAAAAAGTGGCCTATAGTCTTCCCCAGGATGCCATCTATATCCTTGGTTTATTTTATCGAAATCCGTTCAGAGGTAAAACGTACTATATAGACAGTTACTCTTGAATTTATAATGTTAGTTTGTACATTGCCTTATAAGATAATGTTAAGTATGTTCAGGGTCTTGCAAATACTTATGATGTTGAGTAATTAATTTTGTTATTATCATTAATTAAAAATGTTACATTATATTTCTTTATGTACTATGATGTAACGTGCACAACGTAATCTATCACGTAAGGACTTGCCTAACGATAGTTAAATTATATTACAAAAGGCTAAGGCAGTAGACGCTAGACGTGCGGGTAAGTATCCTCCTTTTAAAAAGTCCCCGGAAAACAGAAGTCCTTGGAGTTTCTTGATCATTCTTCTCCATAGAGATCTACATATTGGAATGGGATACTAGCTTCAACTTTCCAACTAACAGATCGTCTTTTTGACAATCCAAAAGTGCCTGTAAATGGGTTTATTGAAATAAATGCTTTAAGTTTCAGTTTGAGAAAACAAGTGACGTGACACATGAACATTGGACGCCTGACGGCGACGTTCGCGTTTGTAATCTGAACTTGCCTTTACGAGTTTCGGGTCGTAGTCTCGTAGACGTCAATATATTGAACGTCTAGTGTTCTGGCATTCTCCGGCAAGATTAACGTTAACTTGTCACACACTGGCATTCAGACGAGACGGTTTGAGGAATGTTAATCTAAAGGCTAACGCCCTTTGAGGATAATTTGTCTACCTAAGCCTGGAAGAAGGTCCCTACTGGATTAGGTTTATTTAAGGCGACGATAGATGACAGCTACCTACTGCGATGCACTGCCGCCCGTCGCTCGCAAGAGACCCCACCTCAACGCGCATCAAGTTTTTCGAAAAACAACCCATGTTGATTTATCAAACACAATTCAAAGAAAAACCGTATACTAAATTTTGGGTGATTGAATTGTCTTTTAGATGGTGAAAGTTTCATGGAAATACACCCGATAGTTTTTGCGTGATTATCGTTTTTATGTCCGCGATAGACATTACTTTACCAATTAATTACATTATGTTATAAAAATATTATTTGAAATATTCACATATCAAATGACGAAGAAAATTGTCTAGTTTCACATATAATTTTTTCAAATAACTAAGACAAGCCGTTTAGACGTGATCTTCAATGAAAAGTCCTTAAAAGTCGGCTGTCTGCGCCTTAAGAGGAAATGCCAGGGTAAACCACAAAATTCAAATCTTTGTATTTTTTTGCAATTTGCAGTTCAATGTCAAGCTTTACGTTGAACAAAATTTGAAGGTTTACCAAAGCAAATCCATCTCAAGTTTGACCTGAGAATAAAGCACGAGCCTGAGCAAGTAATAACACGATGAAGGATAATCTCGGCAAGACTTAAAAAACATTGTCTATCTATAACATATAGATAGAAACCTACTTGGTTACCCGACTTGCCGACAAGATAGAGTCTATAGTCACCTACTGCGTCAATAAGAATACCTGGTGTAATTACTTTACATTAAAATAACTTAGTATACAACTGCATTGTAATTGAAGAATTAATCAACTTGTATTCAATTCACGTGTCGAACATACTATTAACAATATTATTACTATAAACTAGCGACCCGACCTTGCTTCGCTCGGTGTATTCGACTGGACAAAACGTATTTTATTACATGCAGTGTTAGTTTTGAAAAAAATCTGCCGACCAATAAATATGGGTCGCGTAGGATTTGATTGAAGTTTTGTATGGGATAGTTAATAAATTTTTCGCTATTTTGATATAGGTCACATGGAGAAATTGTTCACTTTGATGGTCTTTAAAAACTAACCTTGCATATGTCATGCATGTATATATGTCATATGTATGCATAATATACATAAACCTTCGGGAATAAATTCTCTAATAATGATAGTAGAAACCGCATCAAAATACGTTGCATAGTTCAGAAGAATACATCCGGGGTCACACAGGCAGACATGAAAAGCGACTTAAATTTATAATAATATACAAATATGAACATGATGAATTACAAATTTTTTTTATTGTAAAACCATAAATCAAACGGTTAAATTGAAATGGTTGCAGAATTATGCAAACTTTAATTAATCAATGGGTGTATTTATAATTATTTTATCAGTCACAAAGTAACGCTATTAAGTCATGTTAATGAGTTTCAAGTGTAATATTATAAATAATAATTATGATTACCACTTTTATGATTATGTAGTGCATTTTGCAAAAGAATTATTGCAGTGTCTTATCACCAACGGAACATAACATCACTTGGCTAAAAAATAACAGTAGCACGGGTTGATCGACCAGGTTAAACTACGCTTGCCGCGGTTGGTCCGTGGATGGGTGACCATGTTTACATATTAAGAAGACTCCGGGCCTCAGAAAGCACGTCAAGCGGCTGGTCCCGGTTGTAATTCCTGGACCTTTGGCATTCGCTACGGGTCGTCAGAAGCCCGAAAGTCTGACAATCAGTCTCACCAAGTGGTATCGTATTACCTAGTCACTGTGTTGTGGAGATGTGATAGGCAGTTGCTTCATGTTCTGGTATTCAGCTGCCTTCCGTGAGATTGGAAGCTAACCCCAACATAGTTGCGAACTGCCAGGGGTGCGGGTTGTGGCCCCTGGCACACAGGCAACTTAGGGAACACGGGTGGGTTTTAGTCAGTAAAAGTCTGACACGCTCTCCTGCTCCACCCAGAGCGGGAGAAGTTATATGATGAAAACCCATCCTAAACAAAAAAAACATTGTCGGAGTAAGCAGATGTGATGTGTGTGCAGGTGTTGTACTCTTTGGATATCCAGGAAGTGGGACGTAGTCTAGACTGTTATCAACTATAATGCATTTGATTTCCCGGAGAGATAGCACAAGGAATGTTCGGACAGCTTAACAAATGAATACCGACCGCTGAAGCCACATGAATAAGTGAGATAGTGTCCTCAGAATTGGCAAGGCTCCACGACTTTGATATTCTTTACTTTGATATCTTTTAATTTTCAAATAGATTTAGGTAACCAGTTAAGTTAGGTATAAGAATGAGTTAACGTACGGCAACTTGGTACATTTTATTGTATTCGAGGTAATTGAAAAATTAACTATTTGCGAATATAAGTGTACTAGCTGCTACCCGCGGCCCCGCCCGCGTCAATGTTGAAAATTATCTGGAATACATTTCTCTGGCCCAAGGAATACAATTTTTCATACAAACTTCAACCCCCTACTTCACCCCTTTTTGGGGCGAGTTTCATAAAAATATTTCTTAGCTGACGTCTCCTGCTCATAATCTACCTCTGTGCCTTCATTCATCTTCGTAGGTCCTGTAGTGCTCGAGCTTTCGTGATAAGAATAAGATAGATGAAGGAAATGATTTTTTCTCCGATTTGATCCTATTGTAAAAGTGGTCCATAAAGATGAGTACAATGACAACTTAAGGGGTCTTATTATTGGTTATTTTAATTACACCTTGTTTAGTACAATGATTATTAAGTATTATCATCTATACTAATATGTATATTATATTATCTATACTAATATGTATATTATATTATATACACTAATATTATAAAGCTGAAGAGTTTGTATGCTTGTTTGCTTGAACGCGCTAATCTCAGGAACTACTGGTCCGATTTTAAAAAAAAACTCAGTGTTAGATAGCTCATTTATCGAGGAAGGCTATAGGCTATATATCATCACGCTAGGACCCTTAAGAGCCGAGTAAAAAGAAAAAGTCACGAATACGAAGTACTCGCATGAGCAGACGATTCGATGCGACGGGGTGGGTCGAGGGGGCAAGAATTTCGACGCAGACGAAGTTGTGGGCAGAAGCTAGTTATCATATATTAAGAGGAAAGATTTGATTGTTTGTTTGTTTGCAATGAGTAGGCTCCGAAACTACTGAACCGATTAGAAAAATTCTTTCACTGTTGGGAAGCTACACTATCCCCGGGTGACATAGGCTATATTTTATCCCCGTATTCCCACGAGAACGGGAACTACGCAGGTGAAACCGCGGGGCGCTGCTAGTTTAAAATATTCTCGTAACACTTCTACATGTATTTAGCATGCAGATAACTAAAAGTCGGAACAAATACCTTAAGGCAAAAATAACAATGTAAAGTTGAAGCTATAATGTAGTAACAGTTTATAGAGCCAACTATAACAGTTACTTATTTAATAGTCTCCACACTTATTTGTTTTCACTTTTTCCTTTTATGTGTACCGTGCAATAGATGGATGAGCGATGTTTTAACTACAAATGTATATATTTTACCTACCTTAATTATTGGATATAAATACATATTACTAATATTACCTGTAGTTATTGTCAGAATACAAGATTACTATCATCATGATCATACCATATTAAAATCCCAATCTGATATGCCCATGCACTATGTTCAAAAAAAAAAATGAGAATAAATGTTATTTTATTGTAGGCAATAGTACCCATGTACAGAAATTGACAGTCAAAACTTATAAATAAAATAAAAATTCAAACACAAGTATGCAGGGTAAGTTTTTATCCAGTGCGCAAATAGTAACCATGAATTCAGAATATCATTACAGAACCTCTAGCGCAGAAATTTTTCGCCGGTTGTACAAAAAGAAATCAGCTGTTTCATAGAAAAGTGCAATACCTACGCGGTCAAAATGTATGGAACAGCAGATATTTTTTTGTGTTTTCTGCGCTAGGGGGTCTAGAATGATATGCCGAATTCGTGGTTACAATTTGCGCACTGGATAAAAACTTTTCCTGTGTATGTTGGCCATGTCTTCAAAAATACACTAAATTCTTTCGTCATTTTTTGTTCCCGTTTAGGTGAACAGAAGTCCAGCGCAAAAATAAAGGGCTTCCTAAGTTGTCCGTGACAACCATCAAAATTCTACATAGGTTTGTATGGCATGAACAATTTTTTTTTTTTTACTAATAATATGTGAAGTCTTTTCGAGAAATCGTTAGTGTCGATTCTATCGTACCTAAAGAATACCTAAATACATAAGGCTTAAATCGTTAGTGTCGATTCTATCGTACCTAAAGAATACCTAAATACATAAGGCTTAAATCGTTAGTGTCGATTCTATCGTACCTAAAGAATACCTAAATACATAAGGCTTAAATCGTTAGTGTCGATTCTATCGTACCTAAAGAATACCTAAATACATAAGGCTTAAATCGTCCTGCAGGCTTAGAATTACGCTTTCTATTTCTAGTCTACTGTAGAATAGATGTCGCTTGTCTTCATTTCTCAATGAAAAACTGTTAACTGTCTGTACGGCAACGTCATTTTTGTCTACTCTTCCGAAGGCAAACCGCTTGTCTACGGTTCTTGTGCTAAGCCTGCCGGTGTTTTTTTTTTTTTCTCCGACTGTACTTATGAAGTTTTGGAGGGGATCTCTTCGTGCTTATGTTTTTTAAACCTTTCAGAAGTTGTACCCACCCTTTATACTTTCAAAGTCCTTTTTTTCATAGTGCTCCGTTTCGTTTCTCTGTCCTTTTTATAATGTATAGAGGATACAGCGTGTACCTACAATTGTATTAGTATTATAAGTAATAACACAATATCCACGCTTTACCAAACAGTTGAAAGAACCAATTTAGATTTACGTAGTGTTTATATTAACTTCTGTAGGTACCGTAAAACTGATAAGAAAGAACGCAAGAACAGGTAACCTAACTAAGTACGTAAGCATTTTATTCAAGACCTGCCACTGCTTCGCTAGTTTTTCCGACTTGATAAAACATCAAAATTTCTTTATTATATGTTAGTGTACTATTATTGTATTATACACATACATCTTACGGAATTAATCCTCTAAGGGATGATGAAAACCGCAACAAAATCCGTTGAGGAGGTCACACAGACAGACTCGAAAAGTGAATTTATAATAAGTATGTTTAAGTATAGATTCCAACTGCCTTAATTATTATTTAGCGCCATAAAACACTGTTAAAGTCTTTGAAATTACTCATTATTTTGTAAAAGAATTACTTAGGTAAAGTATAATCAGTCAATGTCAAAGTTTGAAAACAATAGGTACCTACACTGTTATTTATTTAAACAGTTTATAAAGTACCCAAAGTGCTTTCTAAGAATAATACCTACTTAGGAAACTACAATACGATAAACTTACAGGAGCTCAAAGGGAAACTTTCTTCCGAATATGAAAAAAGTTTTCGGTAGCAAACTATGCGTAGAAATCGTCTATCATTGTGTTTAAATCATTGTCACATATTTTTGTTTATTCACTGAGAATTTGTATCAACAATGTAACATTATAATAATATTATCGTGAAAACAGTAACTTTGCTTGTGACTATGTATATTATAATCACGCATTTATTACCGCCTACTTTCTAACACCCAACAACAATATTCTTTTACAACTAACATCACGACGAACATATTGTTTAATAACACCGGAAACCGCTGATAACAAAACATGACTATTTAGCTACCGGGCCTTGAACAGCTCAGTCGAGTATGAATGAAACTGTTATGAAACAGTATTTACATTATCCGCCAAGTCTGTCGCAGGCCTTACCTCCCTTAGTTTACATTACATACTGGCTTAGCGTATCTAATCTAATTAGCGTTGCACTACAGTGACGTCACGAAGCCGGCTCGTGTCGCGAAATGTAAGTTCAACAAACTTAACCTTTACAATTTAAATTAAATCGCGCGGCATTCGTAAACAATCGCTGTTTATAATAAACACACTTAACCACCTACAAAATTTTAAGTTGGTCACAAAAACTGTAGTTTTTTCTCAGAAAATGGGCACTTTGTGGATGTTTTCGTAAGTTGTATTTTTGGTTTACACGCACGTCGGTTGGCGGGCCGCAGCGGTACGCGGTCGTCGCGCGGCGGCTAGGACACGTCTGAACTCAGACTACGCTCAGCACGGCTGTGGGCACACCGCGCCGCCACTCTGCGCAATTCTCCCAGTGCGCCGTCTGCAAGTGCAACAATACTAGCACGTCCTCGTACCGCGCGTTCTAATCGCTCCTTACGTTTACATGCAGCGTTTATTTACAGCATTTTGTAAAATGTAAACATTAATGCATTCCAGTGTTTAGTAGCAAGTTTGGTATATTTTTCAGTTACATGTTTTTTTTAATTCTGTTAGTATGGAATGAGCGCGTTGCGTAACTCCACCGAATTATTTCGTAATTTGGTGCAGTATTAATTGTATTGTGACTGTGTGGGGAAATTCCTGGCGGTAAGTTATTCCTTTTCGCTATGAAACATGAGGCAGTGTATATAATATACATCATAATTAGGGATCGGATATAAGTATGCAAATTAACTTTTGGTAGATAAGTGCCTAAAGTTAATTTTTAGTTATGAAAGTACGAAAGCGGCTTCTTAGAATATATTTTTTGTAAAATAAAACGACGGGTGTTAATTAGTTAGTCAGGTGTATAGTATGGAAGCGACTTGTAAATTATTAAGATTGCATAACTGTTCAGATGCATATTTATTTAAAACTAGCAGCGCTCCGTGGTTTCACCCGCGTAGTTCCCGTTCCCGTGGGAATACGGGGATAAAATATAGCCTGTCAACCCCTACATAAAAACGAACTTCATCATCATCATCATTTCAGCCGTTAGATGGAGGCCTATGTCCACTGCTGGACATAGGCCTCCCCTAAGCTCTGCCACTTCCACCGGTTCTGTGCTTCCCGCATCCAGCGGACTCCTGCAGCTCTCACAAAGTCATCGGTCCACCTTGTGGGAGGTCTTCCAACTTTACTTCTTCCGGTACGCAATCGCCACTCCAGAACTTTTCAGCCCCATCGACCATCTGTTCAAACTAATTTACCTCTCCCAAATCTTAGTAAAGAAGATAGATTGAATGCTTACACAACACAATCTCCCCTTCAACGCCCCATATCTATGGAAAGATAACTCAATTTCCCCCACTTTGGCACATTGGCACAGTTCGGAACCACCTGTAAGCATAAATGTGTGTTTGTGAAGAACCTACAAGTCCCCGGTAACCCATTTACATGTGCCAAGCTATGAATAGCACACTTCGTTCCTTCCCGGAGCGATGTAAGATGGGGCTTGAGGAGTTCACCAGGTCAATGGGTTCCGACACCCTATTATATCCTTGTATGTGAATGGGTAGCCAAAAATCCGGAAATATAGGTATATTTCATTTGGGACGAAAAGTGCGTCTTTAATTTGGGTTTTGTAACAGTCAGAATATAATTATTAGATTTTTTTTAAAGAATGTTGACTACCTTAAAATAAAGCTAAGTAGGTAGTACTCGAAACCGGTGTGTATGTATGACCAGAGGAGTAATCAGAGGCGTAACTATGGTGGGGCAGGCAGGGCACGAGCCCAGGGGCCTAAGTCTGCTATTTACATAAATTCGTCATTCCAACACGGATCGTGTTGGAATGACGAATTTATTGTCATTTTGCAAAAAGTTCGTAATCTGCTAAATTCATAATGGTCGATCAGTGGTCGGTCAATGGTTTCGTAATAGAATTGTGTTATAATGACATTGTCGTATTGCCATTATTATAAAATCCGTTAGTAGAAAAGATTTTCGAAAAAATACTACTAAATTTGAACATTTATTCATGCCAGATTTCATTTATAAGTATATATTTTTGCAAATTATTTCTAAACATATACTTTAGGATCTGTCAAAAATTACCGCCAAGTCAATCATTCATTTGTCATTAAGTACGAGATAACCAATAAATTCCATTTCTTTCAGTGGAGTGTCAGTGGCTGACCATTGGAAAGTCATAATGACGCCATTATATTAGTAGATTACCAAACTTGTCAAAATCAACCATTTTGGAATCAATGATAGACCATTCTGACACTAATGTAATAGCAGACTTGAGGCCCAGGGCGCCTATCAAAAGGGGCGCAAAAAGTCGCCAAGCATTTATTAAAAAAAGAAAACACCATACATACTTTTACCTATATCTAAGAAATTCGAAGAGCTACTTGAATATATATTGCGCAGTACGAGGATGAAAGCGTATAAATTCCAAATCTGCATATTTCTATTCAAATTCTATTAAACTTGCAGCTATGCAAGCAATTTTGAGCAAGTTAAAATACCTTCGTTATTGAAGACTATAATTGGTCTAGAAAGGTAATCCGACCTAGCTTTGCTCAATGTAGACCGAAAAGATAATTTACGAAGGGGCGAAAATATGATGCGTGCTCTAGGCGCCATTTCCTATTTCCCTAGGGCTAATACAATAACACTCTAACAGTAGGAATGGCTTTCATTTTGACAGTTGAACAACATTCATTTCGTTATTTGCATTGTTGAACAGCAAATTTTTTGAACTTATGAAGCAGTGGATTAGCAATATTCGTCAAAATTATTCAGATTCTGGTTGATAGTTACACAATGAGGGTACAGCTAGTGTATGAACGTAAACGAAGCAAAAGTTGTTATGAGTCTAGCTCTACTGTAGAATAAAAATCGCTTGTCTACATTTCTCGGTGAAAAACTGTCAACTGTCTATACGGAATCGTCATTTTGTCTACTCTTCCGACGACAAAACGCTTGTCTACGGTTCTCGTGTTAAGCATGCTGGTAGCGTGTTTTAGTTTCCACCTTAAAGCGTAAGTATATGAATGTAAATATTTGTCCAGAAAAGGAAGTACTTAACGCTGTTTCGGTATCCTGGTCGGTCTTTAAGGTCTTTAGGTATAAAAAATACGTGATTTTCTTATTGTATCCCTAACTGGGGTCTACTAGGAGAGCCTGGGGTCTACTACGAGACCCTGGGCTCTGAGCACATAGCTAACCAGTAAAGTATAAAGAACACTAACAGCATATACCTACATTAATTAAGTAATTCTTAGGATTACGTCGCCTTACAGTGAAAATCTCGGGAATACATTTTTGTCCAAATTTATTTTATTGCTTTTCTAGGAAGAAAACCTCGCAACGCACGACCCAGTGAGTCCAGCCAATCCCTGGCGTTTAACTGATAATTCCAATGTCGATCTATCGGAATTATATTCCAGAGTAAGCACCCTGATCTCACTAATATATGTTCATTCGATACCCATAACGCCATCTATGAAAGTAAACGAGAAACTCGTAAACATTCGCATCCGTCAGCATTTTCGGCATATTTTTCTTCCTCCTGACAAGTTACTTCTTTCACACTTACGAGGTTTTCACACTTTTTTTTTTTTTTTTGGGGTTGGGAAATCATCAAATGACTTCTCCCGCTCTGGGTAGAGAGCAGGAGGGCGTGTCAAACTTTTAGGCCCGTATTACAGAACCTCACTCAATACTCAAGCATTAGATACTTAAAACTAGATTCAAGCCATTTGATTGGTTGAAACTAGTTTTAAGGAATGCTTGAGTATTGAGTGACGTTCTGTAATATGGGGCTTACTGACTAAAACCCAACCGTGTTCCCTCAGTTGCCCGTGTGCCAGGGGCGACGGTGTCTCTTTCGAACAACCCGCACCCCTTGCAGGCATTGGCCCTTGCGGACCCCACCAGTTGTTGCTGACATCCCTAACGGCGAGCGTGGAACACAAAGCGCCGTCCCGCCTACCACTTTTCGGCTGCAGTGGATAGGGAGAGCGGCCAACGCTATATCAACACTCCTCTTCCCCTGCGGCCCCACCGCTTCCGACATCAAACGATGGCGACCCCGTTCCGGCCACAGAAGGGAAGAGCGCTGCTCAGAAGCACCGGCACTCCTCCTCTGCCACAGCCCGCAACCCTGAGCCGCGATGCCACCCATTCGAAATCGCGGCCCACCTTAGTTCCGGTGCACCTCACCGCAACCTACTTTTTGGCCGCTACGTCATCGGCTTGAAGGCAAAAGCCCTGACGAGTGGCCCCACCTTTGGGTTCCTCTTCGCTTCACCGTGGCTGGGAGACCACGGTTACTGAGCCCCCCCGCAACGACAATGCGGGAACCCACTCGGGGGGGAATGACTCACTTTGTAGTTTTTTTCGAATGTCAGTTTTATTTTTGGAACATTTTTTTTTATTTTTCACTTTTTAATTATACCCCACACCAATTCGAAATTTAATCATACCTCCCCTCCGAGAGGGGTAGCGGAGGTTTTCACTCTAAGGCGTCGATATGTAGTATAATAGTCTAGATATTAATATTAAGCATACTTTATTGCAATTTGTGCTTTTTCTAGAAAAAAATGGCTGTCTAAAACAATAGGAACTAGGTTACACAACCACGAGCAAAAAATACAAAAAAAACATGATACAGCAATTACCTATACGAAATTTTTAATTATCTACCAAATAAACAAACTCTTTATGCATCGATTTCATAAATCATGGGGTAATTTGAATTGCGTTTTTGTATGAAACACTAGATTTTGGGCCCCATCATCCCCTGAAAGATTGCCAATAATCCGGAAGTCAGCCTTACTAAATATACACATCAGAGTAAAAATCACGGGAACGCACTACCGGGATAAAAAGTAACACATCCAGGTTATAAACTATCTGTGTGCCATGAAGGGTTCCGTAGCAGCAAGTAACATAATACAATTTATGACGTATTAAAAAAAACTACTTACTAGATCTCGTTCAAACGTTCGTGGTAATGTACATCATTTTTTTTTTAGTTTTATCATTCTCTTATTTTAGAAGTTACACATTTTACCACTTTGGAAGTGTCTCTGGCGCAAACTATTCAGTTTAGAAAAAAATGATCAAGATACCCCTCACGTATGGGTTTAATGGTTTTTTTTTTGAGTTTCAGTACAGTGTGGGGTCCCCCAAAATAAATGGTTTTTTTTTTTTTTTGGTTTAAAATCTTTATGCGGTTCACAGAATACATCTACTTACCAAGTTTTAAGAGCATATTTCTTATAGTTTCGGAAAAAAGTGGCTGTGACAAACGGACGGACAGACAGACATGACGAATCCATAAGGGTTCCTTTTTTTGCCATTTGGCTACGGAACCCTAAAAAACATCCAAACATTTGTACAGACGCCAGCACATCAAGCTACCCCAATCTGTCAAATTTCTTTGATAGTTTTTCAACTTTATTGCAAAGGAATAAGGTTTATGTTCAATTGGGAAAATTTGACAGTTTGGGATAGCTTGACCTGCTGGCGACTGTACAAACTCTCACATTTAAAATATTAATAGGATAGTAGGGGATTTTTATTCTATTCATTCACGTAACACCATACAGCCGTGAGCCCTATCCACTATAGTTGGTTAATCTCATTTATGTGCAATTAAAATCTGGATGAAACGTGGCCACAGCTCCGGCCACAATTATTAACAGTCGATGATAAAATTAATGATAACGGTCGGATTGATACCTACTCATGCGGTCTTTTGTTGTAGGCATTGTGCCGGACGAATACAATTCACACATGAAATACTATACAATATATTACGAGTAAATACAATGCACAATATTAAATACAATTGGATATCTGTATTTTGTTACATATTCACGACTAACGACGGATTACTAAAATACAACTTAATTACTGTTATGTCCTCAGTTTGTGTCCATTACTTTGCGGTGTAGATATTTGCTGTACATATTTTATCTATATCTATTATCCATACATGATCGTGATCGAATGAAGAGATCCGCAGGAGTACCAAGCCAACCGACATAGAACATAGAATTGCAAAACTAAGTGGCAGTGGGCAAGGCTCATTGATCGCAGAACAGATGGCCGATGGGGCTGAAAGGTTCTGGAGTGGCGACCGTGTACCGGAAGACGTAGAGTTGGAAGGCCTCCTACAAGGTGGACCAATGACCTTGTGAAAGATGCAGGTATCCGGTGGATGCGGGAAGCACAGAACCGGCCGAAGTGGGTCTTTCGCCTGAAATGATGACGATGATCCATACATATCATAAATTAAAGTAGATTTTATTGTCTGTCTGTGTGACCACGTTGTTCTTCTAAACTGTGCAAAGAATTTTGATGAGGTTTTCGAAACAATTTTTAGAATGTATTCTGGGAAGGTTCATTAATATTTAACTTAGATATAACACAGAAATCTACAGATATTTTGACAAGTCGCCATAGCACCCATGCAAGGCAAGGGCGGGACGGCGGGTCGCCAGTTTGTCATAATTACCTATGTAAAATTAATACTTTTAGGAACGCGTTTACCTAATTATTGCTCTGGAGTCAACTGGGTTAGATGGACAGCTACAATACCCTAGGATTATGAAGACTTGATCATAGTCAAGTACTCTACAATACAATATCGACGGTCCCTACCTACAATCCCCTAAGTGGTACATACGTGATTCGCATGTTTTGTTTTCGTAACCTTCAGGCCAACACTTTAAATCCATCATAACATTAACTAGAACATGATAGACACGTGTTTGAAACTTGGAAGAGCTCTCCTGTAAAATTTGTCATTTGTAGCTAAGGGATTATACGTAGGGACCGTCGATATGCAAGTGCTGCTCTCAAAACGGTGAAGGAAAACATCGTGAGGAAACCGGCATGTCCTAGAACCAAAAATTCGAAGAAATTTGACATCTAACAACCCGCACTGGGCCCGCGTGGTGGATTAAAGCCACTCCCTCTCACGGAGAGGAAGCCTGTGTCCCAGCAATGGGAACGTTATAGGCTGAGTGTGTATGCATGTATGGTAATCATTAAGTACTAGAGTCCATCACTAATATCCGAACTTATCTCTCTATGAGACTATTATTTTCATTAGATAAGTTTTTCAGAGAGTAAATACTTACTACTTTCGAAATCTGCGGGGTGATTGTGTAACACAGTAACAGAAGAATTCATTGCGTCATTTACATTGTTTAGTAGACAAGTTTTTCAAACATACGAAGCAATGGATTAGCAATATCTTTAGAAATTATTAAGATTGTGATTAATATTTCGTTACGCAATTAGAGTAGGTACTTACCTACACAAAAGCCGTATAAAATAATCTTGGTCAGATCATTACGAGTTGGATCATTCTACCGGGTGCTAATTTTATGTATCTACTTATAGCAAATGAATTCATCACCTTACTCCAACTTGCTACATAGTAAATAGGTAGGTATAGTTTATGACTGAAAAAAAATCGAGCAAGTAATGATAACTTGTTTATTGGTAAGGTTTGTATTTTTTTTTTTGGGAACGAAGTTCGCTAAACTCTGTAGTGTCGTCACGTCACTTTTTTCTTCGAAACAAAAGTGTCGTAACGATCAAAATGTTACACTTTTAAGGGTTCCGTACTCGAAGGAACCAACAAGATCCTATTACTAAGTCTCCAGTGTCCGTCCGTCCGTCTTTCTGTCTGCGGACTGTATCTCATGACACGTAATAGGTAGATAGTTGAAATTTTCGCAGAATGTGTATTTCTGTTGCCTGTTGTGTTATGTACACACGGCTACACATCTAGCTATACATTCCAATTTACGCTGATCTCGGCCTGTACGGAAATCCTATACAATACGAGATCAGCTTATACCGGAAATAGCTCGATGTGTAGCCGTGTGTACGTTGAAAATTCAGAGCGCGAAAAAATCCCTTTGCGATATTTTTACGTTCGTGCGAACGTCTACTAAAGAACCATGATAATATAGAAGACAATCTTTTCACCAATCATCAATTCGACATGTTTTTTTTTTTAAAGTATATTCGGACATAATTTCATCATATACAGATTTTTTCGCAGAATTTTTTCGCCGGTTATACGAAAAAAAATCAGCTGTTTCATAGAAAAGTGCAATACCTAAGAGGTCAAAATGTATGGACCAGCTGATTTTTTTATTTTGTGTGTCCGGCGAAAAATTTCTACGCTAGGGGGATCTAGAATGATATGCTGAATTCATGGTTACAATTTGCGCACTGGATAAAAAGTTTTCCTCTATAGACAGATTTGCAAAATTATCATTTTTGTTCGAAACGGGTTTATTCCGAAATGGTCCTATATAAATTTCACATAGATCTGATAATTTAGTTTCGAAGACAGACAACAGAACCCTTCAAAAGTTATTTTATTAAAAGTTCCTTTAAACTATACTGTGGATCCTGCCGTTTTGCCGAAAAGATTTTGCCAAATTTTCATTACCCAAACAAATTTTAGCAACCTTTTTTTATACCAATGTAATATTTGGAATAATTTTAGTACGCACATTTTCATTTGGTCAAATGTTTACTTGGCAGATTGTTACCAAGGATAATGTCATTAAGGCTTTTGGTCTTTAATCAAATGATTTATTACGGCAAACAATATTTAGATAATAAACGTTTAGTCAAATGATTTGTTATGACAAAAAATTACTAGACATTAGGTTATTTATGGAACTAGTTACAGTAGGTTATTAATTAAAAAAAAATGGTTAGGTTAGGTTAAAACTGTGACCACCTACGCACGAGCCGAGCGAGCGTAGCGAGCGGTGCCGCGGCAGCGGCCGGCGAGTGCCAGAAACGACTAGATTATATAGAAAAAAATATGGAAAAAAGAGATTATTTTTAGGAGGCTATCGAGAGAAATAATATAATTATATTAACATTATTATTACCTGTTTAGAATTTGTCCCAAGTGGAATATTTGGCTTATTTAATTTTGGGTAAAATATGTTATACCAACTGAAATATTTGAGTCGATAAAAAATGGTAAAAGTACTAGTTGGTGAACAAGTTATTGTTCAAACGTTCACTTGCCAAACATAGGTTTTCGTAACAATTATTTATAAAGAGATTTTTTGGTAAGTAATAATTTGGCAAATGAAATTATGCGAAAATTTGTTTGGGAAGTGATAATTTGGCAATTTCTTTTCGGTAAAACAAGGGAGACCCACTATACTGTACTAACTTTTGCCAGTGGCTTTGTCTGCGTGGAGGTCAGAAATGATCCTACTGGAACTTACTATCGGGATAATAAGTGTCTTGTATATCCAGGTTATAAACTATCTGTAGGGCAAATTTCATCCAAATCCGTTCAGCCGTTGTTGCGTGATTGAGTAACAAACATCCAAGTATCTAAATATCCAAACAAACTTTCACAGTTATATAATATTATTGGGTACATACCTAATAGGATAAAATAATGAAATCCATTATAATTTAAAATTTCATTGTTTTAAATATGCTAAGTGGGTAATTAGTACCTACCAACACAGTAGTATAGGTACCTACGTTTACCCGGTAACCTTACGTTTGCCGCAATACGCCTCGAACTTTCCAGGAATTTTAATTTCCTTCCACGGGATATCTGAACGTAACTTTATCGAGTTTTGATGTGACTCATTTAGCTTTCCAACAAATTGTTTGTTAATATCAATAAGTTTAAAGTATTTATGAAGAAAGGGAGGGTTAAATATGTTGAAGTTTGAGAAAACTTCCTTCCATGAACACAGTGTATATCAGAAATTTATGGTCTTACTTAAGGGTATGGATATCGACTATCAAAGTTACCAATTTTTTTCATGAAACCAGCGTTGGTTTGTACAACACCCTTTTTTTTGAGGGTGGGAAATCATCAAATAACTTCTCCCGCTCTGGGTGGAGCAGGAGGGCGTGTCAGACTTTTACTGCCGAAAACCCACCCGTGTTCCCTCGGTTGCCTTTGTGCCAGGGACCACGGTATCTCTTTCGAACAACCCGCACCCCTGGCAGGTATTATTTAAGGGTGTGGTTTGGACCATCAAACCCACACCTTTCTCTCTTGTATAGAACTAGTGACCCCCACGGTTATTAGGACTTGAATGCACATGAATGTACACATACATCCTTAAAATTATTACTACAACAGCATCAAAATATATTGAGAAGTTGAGAAGAACTAAGCGGTTACACAGACAGACAAGACTTCAAAAAGCGATTTTTACATGAGTTACTAAGTAATAACAGGCACATGGGTCGATCTATCAGGTTGGGGTCGGTTTTCAGTCTAACCAGATGGATGCAGCTGACCAAGTTATGGTTGCAACCATATTATCCGTCCCCCCCGAGTGGGCTCCCGCATTGTCGTTGCGGCGCGCGTCGTGTTCCACACGCGCGCCGTCAAAGATGTCAGCAACCACTGGTGGGGTCCGCAAGGGCCGATGCCTGCCAGGGGTGCGGGTTTGTTCGAAAGAGATACCACAGCCCCTGGCATACGGGCTACTGAGGGAACACGGGTGGGTTTTAGTCAGTAAAAGTCTGACACGCCCTCCTGCTCTACTCAGCAGGAGAAGTCATATGATGATTTCCCACCCAAAAAAAGAACCATACTATCCGTTTATTCGAATTACAACTGTCATACTTTGACAGTTGTATTAATTAGTTACAACAAAGCAATTTGACATGTGTCAGTTTGTTAAACAATTCATTTACCTACTATTCTGTACCATACTCGTACATCTCTCCGGAGAATTCCATTGACGTAAAGTTTTTTTTTTTTATCGAACGATTTGTACACAGCAAAAATTATCCAAAATACGGATGGGCTGTAAAAAATAATTTCAAGTAAAGTACGCACGGAATGATGCCAGTTTAATTTGGGGAATGAAACAGCTGGCAGAGGTTACAAGTGTCGTACTGAAGGCTGTATCGTTGATCATTTGGCAACCGACCACTGTTCAACTTAGCTTCTTGGCACAAATTAGTAGTAGGTAGTTTATTTTCAAAACTCTCGCGTTTTCAGCAATTGTCATAGGGTTCGAGTCTATTCATCATCATCATCATCATAATTTCAGCCGAAAGACGTCCACTGCTGGACATAAGCCTCCCCAAGCACTACCACTTCCATCTATTTCATGCTTCCCGTATCCAGCGGATTCCAGCGGCCTTCACAAGGTCATCAGTTAAAGTCAAAGTCAAAGTATGTATTTCAATTTGGCACTTAAAAGGCACTTTTGAACGTCAACATTTACATTAAAATATAATTGTTTCGTATGGAGAAGAATGGGCAAGAAACTCCACTGTTACTCTTTTAAAATGTTTTTTTATGTACAATATTAAACATATTGCATTCATTACATAATTATGTGTGAAAACGATGTACCCAGAATAAAATTACTATACCAAAATAGGTAAAAAGAATGCAATTGAAGCAATACAGATAAATTAATTTTACTATACATACATGGTACTCACATATTTACAAACATTGTAAGAATAAGTATACGATTTTCCTAGAATATTAACAAGTAATAAGTCAGTGCATGAGTTAAAGTAGTTACTGAGTGTAAATCAATGTCATAAATATAATTATTTACACAATTCAATTAGCAATCAGGGGCCCAAGTCTGCTATTTTTATAAATTCGTCATTCCAACACGATCGCATTGTCATTTTGCTAAAAGTTCGTAATCTGCTAAATTCATAATGGACGGTCAATGGTCTCGTAAATAGAATTGTCTTATAATGGTACTGTCGTATTGCCATTATTATAAAACCCGTTAGTAGAAATGATTTTCGAATAATTACTACTAAATTTGAACATTTATTCATGCCAGATTTCATTCACATATAAATTTTTACATATTGTTTTAGGAACTGTCAAAATTTTAGCAGATTACCGCCTAAGTCAGTCATTCATATGTCATTATGTACGAGATTACCAATAAATGCCATTTCGTTCAATGGAAAAAAAAAAAAAAAAAAAAAAAAAAAAAAATGGAGTGTCAGAGGCCCTGTTTGATTTTGTCTAGACTCTAGATTGTCCTATGGAGCAGTCCACCTTGTGGGTGGCGTTCCAACTGTACGTCTTCCGGTACGCGGTCACCGTACTCCAGAAGTTTTCGGTCCCATCGGGTCTATACTAAATCATTATATTTCTAGCCTTTTCCCAACTGCGATGGAGTCGTCTTCCAGTCTAACTAGATGCACCTGAATGCCAGTATTTTACATAAAGCGACTGCTTAGCAGACCCCTACAACCCAGTTACTGGGTACCACGGTACCCCGTGATAAACCTGGCTATCACTTTTTGGCTTCTGACTAACCGTTACGACTGTCAAAGGTCTACGAATGACAGCTGGAATTAACGGCTTAATGTACTTTCCCAGGCACCCCCTCCGTGCCTGGGAAAGTCTTGGTATATCATTATATAGATGGACACCCATCCACGGGCCGACCTCGGTAAGCGTTGCTTAACCTGAAAGAACGACCCGTCTGGCTGGTATTTTCTAGGTAAATAATATACTTAGTCTCTAAAAAATAAAAAGTACGATATGAATACAATCCAGTATAGGTAAACAAAAATGTAATTATTAGATACCCAAAATGTCTAGTTTAATATAGTATTATCTCATGCAGCAATTTGTTATATTACTTAAGTGCGTAATAATGTGTTTACAACGTTAAACACATTGTTTGCCATAATAACTCATCAGTATGTAAACTAGGAACATATTCATGTATAGTATGTACATACAATATGTAAACCTAAAATCTATTCTTGATCGTTAAATCGTATTTGGCAATATTTGATGCGACTTACAACATAAAGTACCGATTACAATATTAAACTAGAATAAAAACTCTTTTATTTAAATCTCAGATAGCAGATAGCGATCTGGCAGTCTAGAAAAAGCAATTAAAAACCAATCAACATTGCGTCACATTCAAAACTGGAACATCAATAACTGTCCATTTTTTGGTTGGTCCGCAAAGCGGGCACGTCGCGTCTTTTTACTTAAATTATTTTTTTGTTTATTAATATTTTAAAAAAAACACACAATGGCTTCCCCGAGGCAAACAATGGAGCTCACGATCGACGATCTCGATGATATCGACATCACCTTGTTGACATTGAGGAAGCCCACAGATTTGAAGAAAGTAATTGATTCTGTGCCGAAACCTGTTAGGGCTGTGCCAAAAAATGGCTTGCCTCTGTGGTATAAACTTGGGCTGGAGAGCAAGTTGCCAGTGCCAAAAATGCCTGTTGGAAAGGTTATATTTTCGCGCGGGAGGATCGGCGAAGACGTGAGTGTTACATATGTTTGTACTAAGGCCGTATTCCGCAAAACTTTTCAATTACAATTGACAAATTTGTAAAATATTACATGTGTCTACATAAAACTCTAAGCCACACAAAATTGTAACGGAAAAACCTTACAAATACGCGTAAATTGTAGTCAAGTCTACAATATTCTAACAGTAACTTATACATATTTGTAATTTCTGTCTTACGCTTTTTTTCTACAACTTGACAGTTTTCTAGAATTGTAGACTAAAGTTTTGTGGTACAAATATAAAGCCCAGCTCCCTAATTGCGTAGCATTATTAATCAGAATCTGAATAACTTTGAAAGTTCTTGCTAATCCATTGATTCATATGTTAGAAAAATTTGTCTCCTCAGCAACGTAAATGTCAAAATAAAACTGTCAAAATGAAATGTGTTACGCAATTACCGGCAAATAACGCAATACACAGGCGCGACGCGTCCCTTGTAGAACAATTTCCATGAAGTTTTCATAGAAATTGTTCTACGAGTGTCGCGTCGCGCCTGTTTGAAGAAGCCTTTACACTCTACCTAATTGTTATTGTGACGTAAATCTCAAGGCTTGTTGCACATGACCTTGTTAAACCGCATAGTGTTTTTGTTTACTCTACATTTTTGATAAGCTTTTTTGCCCTAACATCTGTACGTGAACGTGCCTGACCCATTGCAAGGTTACCATAGTGAATAGTCGGTTATAATTATCCTACATCTGTTCTTTCAACAATGTAAATCCGATAAACGTAACTTCCTTAAGTGCGCAAATTAATCATTACTATTGGCCCCCAAATGCGCGAAATTCTACCATAACAGATTTTTAAACTTTTTGTAGTCCAATGCATTATTATATAAAAATATTAGCCTTTTGCACGCTTTCTCCATAAAAACTTTAACTGTGCCAAATCTCATACTTCTCCGTTCGCGTAATTTTCGTAAAATGGGAACGAAAGTTTTTGCTTCAATTATCTTATCTTATCTTATATATAAAATATGTCACAATGCTAGTTACCGTACTCCTCCGAAACGGCTTTACTGATTTTTACCAAATTTTATATGCATATTCAGTAGGTCTGAGAATCGGCTACTATCTATTTTTCATACCCCTAAGTGATAAGGGTTGTTCACTAGAAATTACCTGAAAAACAACGTTTGCCGGGTCAGCCAGTTATATATATACATAGACAGATAATTTGTTTGAGTCTGAATCGAGTTGCGACTAACTTCACTCCACACACAACCAATAGAGAAAAAGTAAAATTTTAATGTTTACTAACTGCCCCGACAGACGTTGCCCTGTCCTAACTATGAATAGTGAATTCGCATTTTAAATAATATAACTTTCCCTGCGACGCGAACAAAGCTCACATGCGCTATTTACAGCGAGCTGTAAAGACACGCATGTCGGAGCTACGTGACGCGGGCTGGGACAAGATGCTGAGCGAGTTGGAACCCACGCACTTAGCTTTCTGGGAACTCCAGAGGAAACTCAAGTTCCGAGAAGTAGCCACCATGCCCCCCCTGACCCGGCCCGATGGCACCGTTGCTTTCGACGACATCGAAAAGGCCGAATGCCTCGCCGATAGTCTTGAGGCCCAATGCGCGCCCAGTTCTCTACCTGTAGACCAAGCACACCTCGCTGAGGTGGACGCTGAAGTCGAACGTAGAACCTCTCTCCCGCCCGTCGAAGACCCTGATGATCCATTACCTCTCGTCACCCCGGACGAAGTTCACGAGATCATCAAAGGTCTGAAACCCCGAAAGGCCCCCGGAGCTGACGGCATCACCAATAAGGTGATCCAGATGCTACCCGCCCACCTGATCATGCTCTTGACCACCATCTTCAATGGAGCCTTGAGCAATAACATCTTCCCCCAAGCTTGGAAGCAAGCCACGGTCATTGGCTTTGCAAAACCAGGCAAACCCAAAACGGAGCCCGCGAGCTACCGGCCCATCAGTTTACTGGACAGCCTCGGAAAAATCTATGAGCGACTTATTTACAAGCGCCTCAGGGACTTCGCCGAGACTAAAGGCCTGATACCCAACGAGCAGTTCGGCTTCCGAACCCAGCACAGTTGCGTGCAACAGGTACACCGGATCGTAGAGCATATAGGCGTTGGTCTCCAACGCAACTATGCGACCGGTGCAGTATTTTTCGACATAGCGAAAGCCTTCGACAAGGTCTGGCACAACGGCTTGATTTACAAGCTGTACAAACTCGGCGTGCCGGACCGACTCGTACTCATCTTACGAGATTTTCTGTCGAACCGCACCTTTCGCTATCGCATCGAAGGGGCTCTCTCATCCCCCCACCCGATTCGCGCCGGCGTCCCTCAGGGCGCCGTGCTATCCCCTCTCATCTTTACGCTGTTCACCAGCGATATCCCCAAGAGTGGTAAGGCACAGTTGGCTCTGTTCGCAGACGACACGGCCATCTACCACTCTGGGCGTAGTTCCAAAGCGATAGCCAAATCCCTCCAGACCGCAGTCAACGTACTCGGTGCATGGTTTAGGAAATGGCAAATCAAACTAAATCCGGACAAGAGCCAGGCGGTTCTCTTTAAGAGACCGCAGCGCCGCCAAGACCCCCTCCCGCCCATCTCCATATTCGGCAAGCCGATCCCTTGGGAAAAGCAAGCCAAATACCTTGGAGTGATTCTAGATCAGCACCTCTCCTTCTCTGAGCATATCAGGAAGGCGCGCTCACGCGCCGCCTTCGCTCTCGGAAGGTTGCATTCTGTTCTGAACGCACGTAGCAAATTGTCACTCAAGTGCAAATTGCGTATTTACACGGCGTGCATAAGGCCCATCATGACGTATGCATGTGCAGTCTTTGCACACACGCACCCCCGACACATCCATAGGATGCAGACCCTCCAAAACCGTTTCCTCCGCCAAGCCACAGGCTCCCCTTGGTACGCTCAATTTATGAAACGCAACTCGAAGCGTTTCTTCGATAAAGCCGAGATACATCGCAATCCCTTGATTGTGAAGGCCGCTAGTTATGTCCCCAGTAGAATCAGTAGTATTCGCAGGCCGGAACATGTCCTCTCAGACCCAGACGACCCCATCACTGTTCTCCAAGAAAAGAATAGGGCCACCAGTACAGTACACAAACACAAACGACGACCGTCCTACCGACCTCGCCGCCGAGGTCCTCGCGCCCCGCGAAGACTCCCGAGTAGCGATCAGACCCCCGACCGTCCCTTGCTCGTTGATGCGCCAGCCCGCGCCGCAGCTGAGCCAGTAGCTTTAAATTCCCCGTCTAATAATCATGAAAATAATATCTTGATCCAGCCTGTCCCTGATAGTACTAGCTGCCCCCCCCCCCCCCCCGCCAGCGACTCCCTGAGCCGAGGTTCGTACCCCACAGGGGGTGCCCTCAGTGCGCAGTCGTTTTAGGTTTAAGTAGGTTTACGCCCTGGCTGGAGGCTTTTAGAATCCTAAAAACCTTCACAGGAAAGTCCGGTTGAGCAGTCACGGCCTCTCAAGGTCAACTGCGAGATGCCAATTCCAAAAAAAAAAAAAAAAAAAATATGTTACCCGCAACTCTCTTATTTTTTTTATTTTTTTTGAGAACCTTCTGACGATAACAAACAACAAAAAAGAATTAGCAAAATTGGTCCTACCCTTCACGTGTGATATCGTGACCAAGATAAATAGGGATTCACTTTACATACATAAGATGATTCTGAAGTTTTAAAATTGAATTTCCTGCGCTTTCCCTTAAAGTCTAAGGTTTGAACGTTCCGTTTTTAATGTTTATCATGCAAAACCTACAATTCGATTAGTTTTACTTCACAGCCTAAAGCCGAGTTCACAACCAAAATAACTCACACCAATTCATATTCGGAGTATTCAAATACGACTTCCACAAAGGGATTTGGCTAGACCTTGCAATTTCAGTAGAGAAAACTTTGCCTTTGTAAACCTAGCTTTTTAAACGCTTCTTTTTAAATGCTTGTCATGCAAAACCAAAACGGTGAAGGAAAACATCGTGAGGAAACCGGCATGTCCTAGAACCAAAATATTCGAAGACATGTGGCATCTACTAACCCGCACTGGGCCCGCGTGGTGGATTACGGCCTACTCTTTCTCACCGAGTGGATGCATGTGCCTTTGAAGTGGCAACATTATAAATTGATTATAATGCAAAACCTTTCGAGTTTTTCACTGCATACCCTAAAGCTGAGTTCACAACCAAAATAACACGCCAATTCATATTCAGAATATTCAAATACAACTTCCACAAAGGGATTTAGCTAAAACCTTGCGACTTTAGTGTCGAAAACTTTGCCTTTGTAAACCTAGCCTAAGTCCTCGTTAACATCTTTAATATCTAAGGTTTAAAACGCTTCGTTCTAAATGTTTGTCATGCAAATATCTACCAATGGTAGATGCGTGAATGGGGGACTGAATGGGGGCTTCAGAACTCATAAATCAACCGTTACTTTGCATTGAAATTGTTCCTTTTCTTTATGAGCGTCTGGTAAACATTGTGAGCTTTGTTATGAAATATTTAGAGGACTTTAAATGCTTTGAACTTGGGAATATGGTTTAGTTTTCCTTGTTTTGGGATATGTGGCTGTGTTACTGATTAGGAAAAATAATTATCGGTATGCGTAATTAATTAGCATGTATCGAATAAAATTAAAACATTTTATTAAATGCAATTTTCGAAAAAGGAATGGGACAGGTAGTAAAAAAAAAATGTAACTGACATGTCTCAAATTGTGATGTTATTAACCAATGCAGTCAATAATGTTTATACCGAGCGGGCGAACAAGTCTGACAACCAGTCTAACTGTGTTGTGGAGCTCAGACAGGCAGTCGTTCCATGTAAAATACTAGTATTCAGCTGCATCCGGTTAGACTGGAAGCTGACCCCAACATAGTTGGGAAAAGGCTAGGTAGATGATAAGGATGACCGACCTAATAATCTCTATGTTCTAATATAATTGACAATTTGTCGCATCGAAATTGTTCCGTTTTATTTTTTCAATTTTAATTTTGAAATCTCCAAATCCCCCCAGTGCGTTCCCGCATTGTCGTTGCGAAGGGGCTCAGTAGGCGTGGTCTCCCAGCCACGGTGAAGCGAATAGGAACCCCAAGTTGGGGTCGCTCGTCAGGGCTTTTGCCTCAAAGCCGACGACGTAGCGGCCAAAAAGTAGGTTGCGGTGAGGTGCACCGCAACTGAGGTGGGCCGCGATGTCGAATGGGATGCATCGCGGATCCAGGGGCTAGTGCGAATCTTGGGGTCCATTCGATAAATCGAGTCTGGTCAAGCCACGCTGGGATCGAAGCATTACATACATACATACATTACATTAAATTTTCAAAGAGACATGGAATCTTAATCAATCGCAAAGAATGTGCGCGATATGAATGGAATGGAGTTATGGAAATATTGTGAAGTGTCTTGACGCTCATCGTCGCCCGTACTATGTCCACCGCGCACAAATGTACAACATGAAGTAATTTTTTGCTCCGTTGGTGTAATTGCTGTATGGCGTTCCAGTGTGAGGATAAATAAAATAAAGAGTACAGACACCGAAAGAGATATGTAGGTACCTAACCAGGGTCATCCGATATAATTGAAGATTAATAAGAACCCGATTCCGTGTGGTGCCGGACGTAAAAGAATAGCACCATCCCATTTCTTCCTGTGGGTGTCGTAGAAGGCGACTAAGGGACTTACTAGAGAATGGTTAGCAGTGTTCTCTATGCATTTTACCATATTCTGCGATCGCCAACCCGCCTGTCCAGCGTGGCGATTATAGCAAAACCCCCCTTTTGGGGGAGGCCTGTGTCCAGCAGTGGACGTCTTTCGGCCGTAATGATGATGATGAAGAACCCGATGGATGTTTCTAAATATGTTAAAATGTAATTTAATCAATAGAAAACAAACAGTTAGTTTAATTTATTTAATTTAATTTAAAATAAAACTAACATTTCATTCGAAAACATCCATCGATTTCTTAGTAAACTTCAACTGTAACCGACAACCCTGGTTAGTAGTGTCTTTTGTAGATTGTACTTAGTATTTGCCCTCGACAAGTGGCAGATTCAATCAAATCAAATCAAAATATTTTTATTTCATATAAACCTGCATGGGCACTTATGAAACGTCAGAAGCTAGGTGCACGGTTCCGAATTGTTGTTTCCTATGGAGAAGAGCCGGCAAGAAACTCCACGGTTACTCTTTTAAAAATAATTGGCTTTAACAATATTTTCAAATTACAGAGATTAAATGTATGGGAGGACAGCGCAGGCCTGTCAATAAGTACCAGGTACTTAGACGAATACAGAATAGAAAATCGTCTACAAATCTACAGTCAGTAAGGCCTACAACGTTCTCTCATTCACAATATGTAAAATAATCTACATAAATAAAATGAACCTAAATAAAATTGATGTATAATGTCAATTAATGACGAGAATATGTCAGCATTGTAAAAATAAAAAGAATAAAAAAGAACTTTGTATTTGAGAGCAGTTAATAGACTTTCACATAGTTATGCTGTTAATGAGGTACCAGGGAAGCCACATGTGCAGAAGGAATTAATGCCAAACTTCCCTGTCTTCAACGTAGTCTTTTATCTTATAATATGCTTTTTTGATAAGGACACGTTTGATGTGCGTTTTAAACTTTCCATCGCTAAGTTCTGTAACCGACTTTGGCAACTTGTTATAGAAGCGGATACTGTTTATTAGAAATGACTTGCTAGATTGTGATGAGACCAATAACTAATCACCATATATTGTACCATATCCTGACAAAAAAAAATCTGAGTTGGATTGGTTATCTTGCAAAAGTTACCTACCGAACATTCGGTAAAAACGTAGAAATATGCCTGATGTGATATATATTGAATACGGTTTCTTAGAATGTTATTATTCCATTGATAAATATTTTTCATCAAAAGCGTATACACCACAAATTACAGATTCTTGAAAATATTAAAAATAAAAATGGAAATGTTCCCAACAGAATTAATTTGTTATAACGAAATCGTTCTATACTGTTTGCAATACAAAGCAAATAAAAGCAATATAGGCTTTTTCATTACATTTGATGAAAAAATATAATTCTCATGGCAATGCTGTTTGCCAGAATATTATATGATATCCATAATTTTAAATGAATATCTAGAGGATATGAATGATATTGTGTCGAAGGCATTCATTACTGAAATTATTATCGAAATTCAGACCAATTTCAGTCCGTAATACTGTTATGTAATAAATTCAGTTATATGAACTTGGATGGTATTTTCAGGCATAAATTAGTTGGTGGCAATAGGCTCGCACCCTATTTTATAGGATTTTCACGTGGGTGGGTTTTAGTCAGTAAAAGTCTGACACGCCCTCTTGCTCCACCCAGAGCGAGAGAACTTATTTGATGATTTCCCCCATTTAAAAAAAAAACAAACATAGTTGAGAAAAGGCTAGGTAGATGATGATAATAATCATAATAATGCAGCCACTATTTTAATAATATAACAGTCATCGCAACCGTAAGCAAAATCGTAGTCCGAGCTCTCTTTATACCAAAAAGGGTTTTAAGGCCGGCCACTAATTTTCCTTGCCTTTGTTACCCACAGCTAGATTGTACCCTTTTAGTGGGATTAAGTGGAATTACGGCTGTAGTACGAGATCATAATACATTTCGTTTAATTTAGCAGCGCGAGTTGTGGATGAAATTATTTATTAGATTAGAAATTCTAAAATGGTTTATCTATTTTGTGAATGTTTAAAAACAATTATTTTAATCTACAATGTTGACCCAAATCGCCTCCCACAAGGTGGACCGATAACCTTCTGAAATCCGCAGAATCCGCTGATTCCGAAAAACAGAACCCGTCGAAGTGGCGGTGCTTGGGAAGGCTTATGTCCAGCAGAAGGTAGTCTTTCGGCTGAAATGATGACCCAAATCGCCAATAGTACTGCAATATGTGCTTTCAAAATCAAAATGCTTGCACAAAATCATTATACAAATGCTCAAGCATGCTAGCTCAAAATGTTTCTTAAAACATGCTCGCCATGTTTGTAATTACGCATCTTACCTTTAGGCACCTGTCCCAGCGCCAGAGTGGAAGCGACTAGCTATCAACGATTTTCTCGCTCAACAATCGTTCTAAAAATTGTAGGTCCCGTGCAAGTTATACAGATACATTATGTTACTAGTTGATGAGTGGCTGTTCACATCTCCGGCGAGGACTGGTTTATCACAGCGACAAGAGCTATCAAAGATGGAACTCTCTCAGCGACGCTCGCTTGGCGCGCAGGACGCTCGCTGATGGACTCGTGTACATAAACCGCAAGTATTAGCTCGTTGCCGTCGCGCACCCGGTAATCGTTCCTCGTTAACTCGCTTTTAGATGCTAGTTCTACTTGGCGGTGGGACAGGTACCATAGGCGCCCTATCACTATTCTCCCCCAGACCAATGAATACCAACAAGGGACAGTATTGTCTGATTTATCTGGAACCGACACGAATCCCCTCGTAACAATGCAATATCGTCATATTCATCTAAATGCAGTTATGGTAATCAATCTGTCAGTTCGCAAACAAGGCAATCTTGATTTAATCAAGCTGTTTCTAATCAGTTGTGCGAGTTGCAAGTGTGTGCAAATTACCTAATAGGTACTTAATATCTTTGTAACAATATCATCAGTTTATATTTATCACTGCTGGCAAATGCTTCTTGTCATACAAATATTGTATTCAGCATCGATATGTATGTTTTAATGGTAAATGCATTAGTACGTCTGGCTGAACATTGTCCTCCTAATAAATAGCTTCATCTTCTTAAGGTATTGATAGCAAAATAACACATAAAACATATGTATTTATTAATTTTATAATGTGTTTTCCCACAAAATTCAGCAATCTGAATAGACTGCTAATATCATCATAATCTTTCCACCAAAGAGTACCTATTATTTACATAATTTGTGTAGTATGTAAATTTCCTCATACGTAACTAAATTAGGTAAGCTGTATTGCGATTATTTGGAACATAACAAAATAATTATTTTATGATAATTGTTTCTAACACCATCAATTCATGTTATGATGTTCAGATAGGCATATCAGTGTAGTAGTGTTGAATTTTATAGGGAGGCAATTTTATTCAACTTTATCATTATTTCAAACGACGATAGCGTTTATTAAAATTTACTAGTTGATCCCTTGATAAGTATCTATAGTTGGCAAGCCACAAAATTAAATTGTTAATTTAATTAAATTAAGTATCAAACTTTCCTCATACTTACTGATTTGTTTTATCCTTATCTGGTATCGTTTGTAATATCAGTTTTACGTTTGTCTAAAGCTTGGTGTTTTCAGAAACCCCATACGTATGTTATATGGTATTTAAGTATTGGATCCCTATTTTTTCCTTCCGGCAATTCTTTAAAGTCTAGGACGTATTGAGATCACGCATACTTAACGTGATGCTCTAAATTAAATTTGTAGTACCTACATACTTTTACTAAATTCTGACGTTTTTCAATATCAAAATAATAAGAAAACTTTGACAACTGTCAAAGTTATCTTATTGTTATTAATAAGTTGTGGTGTGTGGTGGTTGTGGTGGTGTGGTGGTTGTGGTTGTGGTGTTGTGGTGGTTGTGGTGGTGGTGTGGTGAGTTGTGGTGTTGTGGTGTGTTGTTGTTGTGTGTGGTGTTGTTGTTGTTGTGGTGTTGTTTGTTGTTGTGTTGTGTGTTGTATTGTTATGCAATTATGTAATATTTTGTAAAAATGTGTCAATCCTTTCTAAAGTACACTGTCCTTCAAGATACAGGATTCTCGTAGTTTGAAGGGCAGGGGTCTTACTCATCTGTATTAGCCATACCTATCTCTTAGATACTAAACAATCTCTGATGTTACCTTGGCTAAGTCTTTCACAGACCTGAGTTTGAGCAGAACGTCTCAGAAAAGTGGGTAATTTTAATGCAATTTTCCTCTCCACACCATAAATCCTTCCTTATTATTACTAATTGGGACTGCTCTTGACCTCGATCACGCCTGATGGAAAGCGATCGATGAGGTCTATAGTGGAGCGTGCCCAGAAAATGCCTGTTCACTCTTGACCCATATATCGGCAGTTCAAATCAGCAATAATTATCTTCATCACCTCAATATGTACTAGCCACCCGATGGACTACCTTTGTCACAAAAAACATAGCCAAGATGTGTTCATGCTAGCCGTCAGATGGCGTACCAAGCGACAGGTGTTCACATCCACCAGCCAAGTACACGCGACCTGAATTTTTATTACTAAATTAATGATCTGACTCCATAGGTAGTTGAAATTTTAAACCTTTTAGGAAGAGCCTTTGTTCTTTTATTAATAAGTTGAAATCAATTTGCTTCTTAGATTTATTTGTTGACGTTTATTGCTACGGTCCCACGGCCCGTTAACTCCTGCTCACACCGCGGCCTGTACAAGCGCGTTTCTTTTTGTTTGGTTTAAATGGAAATTCTCGGCACGAGCCGTGACAGGCCCCGATTGACTTACCAACGTTAGGCGCGGCATGTCTGTTAACGGGCCGTGAGATCGCGGCATAACAGCTTTTCTGCTGGTATGAAATTAAATTAAAGAATATTAAAAAAAAAAACAGTGGCGAGTTCCGATTGAAGTGAAAACTTGAACAATTACGTATTTTTTTAATGATAATGATAAATGATTTATTTCTGTAAGTAGGTTTGTACAAACACTTTTAC
This sequence comes from Polymixis flavicincta, assembly GCA_949987655.1. Lineage (NCBI taxonomy): Eukaryota > Metazoa > Arthropoda > Insecta > Lepidoptera > Noctuidae > Polymixis > Polymixis flavicincta. The sequence continues at coordinate 7,425,661 of OX465173.1, read as the reverse complement.
ACGTCAATCATATTTTTTTAAACTAGATGAGGTCGGCGTTTCCTATCTGACTACTCTGAGAAGAAAGGCCGAAACAAACTCAGAGGTCGCAGTCTCTTTTAAAGTCCAGACCTAATCTTGGTCAGTTCATGTGAAGACCATGTGGATTGGTGTCTGAAATGGTCTTTTGAGGAAAGAACCACACAGGTTGAGTGGACCTGTCCATTCAGTGCACGCATGTATCAGTAATCATACGGCTCAACTCAGAACTTGAGGAGCTCAACGATTTGACGAACAATACCAAAGAAAAGACATATGGGTAGGCCGCATAAAGTACTCAAACTGCCAGATTAACTTTAAAAATGAACTGAGAAAGAGATGAAACACACATTCACAATAATTAAAGCAAAAATAATATTATACTTGAGATCTTTTTCCGTTTACATCAACACACTGAATCCTATTACACAAGTATGAAATAAGAAGATCCAGAGCGGTGTTCCGGATCCCGTAGTGGCGGAGTTTCCTGATTTTGAATCGTCAATACAGGATTAAACATTTTTCATAGTCATTATTTTGATCATATCTTCTATACGGTTTATCCGATTTTCATAATTCCAATTGGAATATTAGTTCTGGACCTATATTTTAAGACCTAACTTATTGAAATACCTCTATAAAAAAAAAAACAGAAGTGTCGGTAACGGTGTCGCAAGTTCAATTGATTTTTCCTATCTCCAAAAGTGCCCAATGTGCCTAAAGAAGTTTTCACTTCAAAAATTCACTCCTTTCTGGTGAATAATAGATTTGATTTATGTTCATGACACTAACTAATATCAAGCTTCCATGGAACTCAATTATGTAAAGTGACCCAACGACGTATTATGTAGTGATGGGAATGTATTTATGTCTTTAGACCTTGAAGTAATACGGTAAAAGTAGTGGAGGTGAGATAGGCAATAACTCAATCTCTCACTCTTTCCATATATAATACTGGTATTCAGCTGCATCTGGTAAGACAGGAAACTGACCCTAACATAGTTAGGATACGGCTAGGAGAGCTGATTTTCGACTTTGAAGTAGAACAGATTTTCTGGTTATCTGAATACTAAATAGTCCCATTTAACATCATCCCCATTTGGTAAAGCTACATAATAAAAGTATTTATTTGTGCGCAAAGAAGCTGAAATCACCGCAAATGTTACTTTGTGTGAACGACAAAAGGAAACATTTTACACAAAAATACTATCATTTTCTTAACGCTCATTTCTCTTATGTGATGGGAGCACAAAGCGACACGCGGTTACAGTCTTGTGGTATTTATAAATGAAGAGAAATAAATAAATTATATTTACTTAAATGACGCTCGTATGTAAAAGATTTTATAAACAAGTCCATATTTATATTTATTCTTTATGTACTGAAGTCAATTCTTACAACTTATTATTATATTACCATTTGGTTGCGCTTTGATCCAAATACAACACGATATCAGCATGTGATGATAATACATCATCATCTGCCTGGTCTTTTCCCAACCATGTTGGGGTCAGCTTCCAGTCTTACCAGATGCAGTTGAATACCAGTATTGGGATTTAGGTACATGGAACAACTGCTTATCTGACCTCTACAACCCAGCTACAACAGGTAAGACTGGTTGTCAGAATTTTAGACTTTAAGTTCTGACGACCTGTAACGACTGTCAAATATCCACGATAAATTATGAAAATACGTTAGTTGTTCCATACATTTTGACCGCATTAGGTATTGCACTTTTCTATGAAACAGCTGATTTCTTTTTTGGATAACTGACAAAACATTTCTGCGCTGGGAGGTTTAGAATGATATGCTAAATTCATGTATACAGTTTGCGGACTGGTAAAAAACTTATCCTGGATAAATAGTGTCTTGCAGCGCAGCCCAAAATCAACTCACTCGGTCCTTCAAAAATGCTCCAAAATGATTGCTTATACACATAAATTTTCAGTATTTCGAATGAAATCATTAATTCAATTCAATTCAATTTATTTGTATCAGAGAAAACTCCATATATGGTAACAAAATACAAAAATAACATATAAATCATAAAACATAAAAATCATAAAAAAATAAAAATCACAAAAATTGTTAAATGTGTTAATAACAAAAAAATAAAATAATAATAATATAAATGTACGTATAACTATGTTAGTATTGTTATTACCTATACCTAACTGATGCCTATGGCCGTCCTTATCCAATGATTTTGGAAAGGAATTAACAAAGCATAGAACACGGAGCAAAAAGAGTTTCTCCCGCGAATGTTTAGATACACACAACACTTGAAATCTGTTTTAAGAGTCTCGGCAGTTCTCATTATGCTAATGCAAGCATTCACTCGCTGAATGGCAGTGTGTCTCTGTATGGAGGGTTTTCGCGTGATAAATCTCCTTAGCACGCCCCTACTGTTTGTATAAATATGTGGTTAGTAACAGATTTATAGTTGAGCTTGAGGTAAACTTGGATATTGTACAGGACTGTCTGTGATGTGGTTAATAGTTATTTGTGTTTGATTCGACCAAGAGCAGAGCATTATTTTCTTGATATTCTTGACATTTTGGTATGGTAAGGAAAGAATCAAAGTGTCTATGCATGTCAAATAATTTCGTAGAGTGGGGACAGAATTAGCATCCGCAGGATTTTTCTAAACCGACCTTTAATTGAATTACACAGCAAAGACAAAACCAACTCATTATTTTTGATGTGTGTTTGTACATTTGTCGGCAAGGCACCCAAAAATAATTAAGTCATCACAGGCTTAGCCTTTTCCTATATTGGGGTCAGCTTCTAGTCTAATTGGATGTAGCTGAATAGTAGTATTTTACATGAAACGACTGCCTATATGACCTCCTTAAGTTCAATTACTGGCTGCTTAATATGCTTTCCGAAACACCCAAACATAATTAAGTACTGCAATATTAATTAGATCAAACAGTATTACAAACCAAAATAAATATAAATCTTCATTAACGCAAAATGATGCAAGCCGACCTAAATCCAGATCAGAACATCACTATGGTAAGCCCCCAAAATACACGTGCTTTTGATAACGGTGCTAACGTGCAAAGTTTCCCATGTCGGGACGCTCGTCAGATAGCCTGTCATCTCCGGTAGAGGCACGTGCCAAAAGTGGACCGTGTCGATGATATACGGCAGGAAGGTAGATTTACTAGATATAGGTAGATACCTCCACGTGTTATTTGTCAAAGAGCAGGGGGGAGATTTGAAAGAAGGGAGAAATATTATTTATTTGTTAAAGAAACGCGTGTTTGTTTTAATAAACAATGTTGCGTGTGATATGTGGTTATATTAGGATATTCGGATTTTGTTTTTACAACGAATTTTAGGATTGTTTGCAATAACATCATGATCAGCGTTTATCGGTTCTAGTGCTGGGATACAGGCCTGTACCACATGGGCCAGGTGTGGGCCCATGTGGTTGTCATTATATGTCACATGTCAATGTTTGCTTCTAGGACATGCCTGTTTTCTCACAATGTTTTTCTTCACCGTTTTGAGAGCAGCGGCGAAGAAATTATTTACACAAAGTAAGTTTACTTTGTCAGCCATTCAGCGGGTTTACTGGCAACTGCCAGTCTGGCTTTAAACCTACGACCCACAACTCTTAAGTCACAGCCGTTACTACTGGGCTACCACTGCTGCTACTAACATAATACCTATGTATTACTGCTATACCTAGTTTTGGTGCAAAAAACGTAAATACAGGATTGTTAACATTCTTATCGAAGACTTAATTACTGATTTCGGTCCTATAATCAAGCAGCTAGATTTCTCTTTGCTCCGATCACAGTCTGTTGTAGATTCATAGCCTTAACGGCCAACTACACGCACAGGCAAGTACGCGCAGGCCGGGCTTGAGCAGGCAAAATTTAAAGCAAGTCGAAAAGTGTGCAGGCCACGCTGCGGGGTTGGCGTGTGATACAGTTTTACCAACTACACGTACGGTGTTCCGTGTACAAACCGGCCTGCGCAGGAAAAACTGTGATGAAGCTTGAGTGTGTGGTAGGCCCTATACAGGGTAAGTTTTTATCCAGTGCGCAAATTGTAACCATGAATTCAGCATATCATTCTAGAACCCCTAGCGCAGAAATTTTTCGCCGCATACACAAAAAAAAATCTGCTGTTTCATAGAAAAGTGCAATACCTACACGGTCAAAATGTATGGAACAGCTGATTTTTTTTTGTGTATGCGGCGAAAAATTTCTGCGCTAGGGGGTCTAGAATGATATGCTGAATTCATGGTTACAATTTGCGCACTGGATAAAAACTTTTCCTGTAGATATAATAGAATGGAATAACGTTTATTGTGTCCAGTATTATAGCTAGTAATAGTAGTAGGTACACTTATACACAAAACTATAATACCGGAAGCAAAAGGTTTAAGCGTCAGCATTATGCTTAGGTAACCCCTAGCGGGTTGCTAAGCGCTGGTTTTCAGTTTAAACGACTCTAATTCATAATAACTACTGTTTACAAAAAAAAAAAAATTTGCAACAGCGCACAATAAATATTAATAAAAAAAACTCAATTTAAATAAGATGATCATATATTAATAAATTGAATTAGAAAAAAAAACGTGAGCAACATTTTGTGGACACAACTGGCTAATTTATCAAAAAGAAAAGAAAAATATAGATGGAACACTATTGAACGGCTATGGCACTACTGAACGTATAATAGTTTCACAAGCTCTATAGTTCGTTTCAAAATAGTTTCTCAACTTCCATTTACACTGTCTTCAATAGAACTATTTGCTTTTATAAGGCAACTGCCACTGCGGTGACTACTCACAATTTCCCTATCGATGCCATCTCTAGAGAATAACGTAACTAGCGGTAGTGTCTTGTTGTCACTCGATAAGAAAAATGCGTTATTCGCGTTTGGTCCACTTGAAAAGTCAAGAAGTACTTGACTTTTCAAGTGGACCATATACCTCGAATTCTGAATATAAAGGTTTACTATAACTAAGGGCAGATTTTTCAACCCTCAGTTATCTTTGCTGGCATTATAAAGTCAGTTTTGTTAATTTTGTGCCCTCAAAACACACTGCGCAACGACACGATTCTAAAAAACAAAATCATTTCATGACCATTTTTCAATATAACTCACAAACCGTTTTAAAATCTCTGATATACCTACCGAGTACTTATTTACGTAAAGCTTTATAAATTACCTCAATCGATCGCCTGATTTCGCCAGGAGTTTCTACGATTTCTCGTCGAAGAGTTTTCAAGGGTTTTAACATTTAAATCTCATTGTTAGCTGATTGAATTGTAATATATACAATCAAAGAGATGCTGGGAAACGCTTCAGGCGTTGTGACCTTTTCTGTTTCGTTTGTAAATTGAAAGGTGTTATAAAATACTCAGTCTATGGAGGGAAGGCATTTTGAATTTTTCTGACAAAAGATAGCAGTGTACATTGAATAACGAAATATATTATGTTAAGCGCCGAAAGGTTAAATATTTACGTGCAAATTGAGCTTATTTGTTGATTCGCACGAATAACTCGAAATTCTCTAAACGTATTTCTGGAGCGGTCGGCACGTTTTGAATGTTATGCAATATTATTGCATGTACTTGCAGTCACCTTTTCTTATAACTACTATAAACTATAACTTATTGCATAAAATTCAAAACGTAGCAATTGCCTAAAATTTAGTTCTGGAGTTGTCAATTCGCCCTCAAATAAATTAAGATCGTGCGAGTCGCCTATCTATCTATTTATAGGGTGACTGGTAATTAGTGACCGACATTTGAACCCATGATTGTACTCATCATTATGAACAACTTTTTACTATGGGACCAAACCCGAAATCACATGTAGGGAACAGCAGATTTTTTTTTCGCGATTTCAGGTTGGATCCCATAGTAAAAGTTGTTCATAATGATGAGTACAATCATGTGTTTAAATATCGATCACTAATTACCAGTCACCCTATATAAACAAAAATGAATGTTGCTAAGCGCAAAACTCAAGAACGGCTCGACCAATTCGGCAATATTTTTTTTCGTATATTCCTTACGGCACATGGAAAGTTCAAAAATAAAATTAAAAATAATTGCGTGGACAATAGTAAAAACAACACTATTATACTGGTAGTACGTTCTAGTGGGATAACATTCGTCATCCATGAGGGCGCGCGAAGCCGCTGGAAAAAACAAGTAGAAAATAAAATGTATTATTTAAAAGTGTCGATTTGCCCGATTCAGGTGTGTCTATTTCTTGCGATTCAAGTAACAAGACGCTCCTTGAAATGTTTACGACTACGTCATTGCCAACAATTTCAATGAAATTGACAGTTCCGAAAGGATTATAATGTGGCGGCTTGGGAAAGCAATTTGACAAATTGCCTTAAATTATGCCCCGTTGACCGTAAATCCGAATCTGGCTTTTGAATCTCATATGGATTGCACTTATCCTATAATAATTATGTCTATAATAGCTCTAGTAAACCTCAACAATACGTGTAAAAGATGATAAAAATGGTTTCGAATAAATGTAATAGCTTCCAAATCAAATCCACTACATAACGAAAGAAGATCTCTTACATTAACAGTAAAACATTTACCAGAATACGTCATAAACTCACCACTCACTGTCGCTTTTAAACAGCGGGAGTCACCTTTTAACGTCACTTAGTTCGCTTCCGACGTATATTGCCGATGATCTTTTGTTACGCAGTGCACTTAATTACTTTGTGACGGGGATCGCTTTGTTTATACTGTCTCTACCTATCAGTATATTAATGAAGTTAATTTGGGCCATTGTGTGTCAGCTGATTTGCATTTTAGCTGAAAATTGCCATATTTTTTTTGTTGAAATTGGGGAAAGACTATTCCTCCGCTGATTTTCATTACTATCTGTTCGGGAAACATATACTCAGTTCGAGAGTTTAATAATAATAAAACCATTTATTTTCAGGTTACAAAGACCCATAGATAAATACCTTAACCTACATATATTATAATAACAAATTATGTTAGTAAATAAAACTTAAAACTATGTTAGTATCACTTTTTTGCACTAAGTCTTTGTGCGTTCCGGTGGCACTAGTCCGCGAAAGCGACGGAATACCACATCCTGTGGCCAAAAACTTTGTTCCATCACCAAATTCAGGTAGCATGTTGGTATGCGCACCACAAACGCCTTAAAGTTGACGTTGCGATGCGACTCCAGCAGCTGCACTCTCGGTGCGTAATTCAGCCTTTGGCGCACGTACTTCACGATGTCTTCCGCGTCGGTGGTGTAGTGGAGCCGGGAAATATACACCGGGGTATTCGGCTTCGCAGCACGCAGTTTTTCGTTGGGCTCCGTAGTAGCCTTGTCGCAGCGGGTCTTACAGCTACTTTGTCGGCGCTTACTCCTTTGTACCGTCACGAAGCCGTCATCATCAGCCCGGTTCGTTTTAACTAGTCAATTTGCCTAGCCTTTTCCCAATTATGTTGGTGTCGCCTTCCATTCAAACCTGATGCACCTGAGTACCAGTTTTTTAGACTGACTACACATTAAACTCCACAACTCAGTTACTGGGCAACACGATACCCTTTGGTAAGACAAATTATTGAACTTTGAGGCTTCTGAGTACCCGTAAGGACTGTCAAAGATTTACTAATGATAGCCAGGACCAACGGTATAACGTTAGGCACGGAGAGGTCTTAATATGTACTAATGACCCATCCACGAACTGACCGCGACAAACGTAGCTTAAATTGCGATCCTTGCGGCTAGTATCACTACTAAACGAGTCCCTCTATGTATTTGATAAAGTGTCTAATCTAATCTAACTAGTTTAGCTTGCATTGTCCCACTTCATAAGCCTCCCTCTCCCTTTTCCACACAATTTTGTACGTTAAAAAATATAATTATAAACAACAATACCGATTCAAATCAAACCAAATATGTATTATTTCACACACAGTTACTTCACACACAGGTATTTTGCACAGGTAATTTGTGGGTCTTACAAAATGTTGGTTCAAATAAATGCTATTGAAACCAGTGCACGAAGTTCTGAAGCTTCTTGGGGGTCTGCAAGTTCTTTAAATGGTATTCATGCTATTGAGAATACCAAATGGTTTTCACCCTTTATCAAGAATTGCCACAAATTGACATAGAAGGGGAAAGCCCGAAGGCAAGTCTTGGCCCAGCGTTGGGAATTTGCGGCACAGATTAGATTAGGCACACAAGGGATTTCCCATCTAGTACCTACGTCGCGTTTCTGTTATTGAACAGAAATTTACCTTAGCCATACAATCTGATACAGGTAGATAACTTCCTACTGGTAATGGGAAAATGTGGCTGGGAAAATAATAATTTTCGTGATATTTGGAAAGGACAAAGTTATTAAGTTTTCAATTAATTTGCGTGGGTTGCTACCGGAACTGTGTTCGCAATTTCAATTCCAAACATGTAAACAAATATGTGTTATTGTAAAATAAACTTTATTGCTCACAAATGATATTCAGTCTGCACTACAACTTTCTAATACATTTATGACTTTTTCAATAGTTGGTAGGTACTAGTAATTTTTAAGACAACTGAGGTTAAAACATGAAATTAAGTTTTGTTTAGTTGGAAGTAACATCAATATTGGAAACAAGGTTTTGAACAGAGTTTTTTTTTTTTTTTTTACATTGTAAAGATCTGTGTGCCGCTGTATTTTGGAATAAACACAATTAAAAACACACCAATAAATATTGTCTCCACGTATACCACAGGTCAAAGGAATAATTTACTGTATACAATGGGTCATTTCAATTTATTAATTGGCTGAAATAATGATAATTACAGTTTCCGCATAGGCATGTTGTGTAGTAAAGAGCCACAACACAGCATGATACCTACTTCGTTTAAATATTTTAGTTTTAAACATGTAACGATTTCAAAAAAATAATGCAACAAAGGAACTACATTGAACTTTTTGCTCTCTGATTTAATTATTTTGTAATTTTAAACACTATCATATAAAAATAAGACGCCCTACTAAAAATAAGAATTGAAGAATCTATGTGCGTAATAATTTCTTAGTAAAAGACCCTTTAATTAATATCAATTCAAATCAAAAAGATCCTGGCATCGTTCAAAACTTATGGACAAAATCACTGGATCTCCGATTATTACTGCTTTAACAACATTTTAATACAGATTAATTAAGCAGCCTTCCCCTAAAATTATCCGCCGATCCACCTATATTAATACAATAACCGAACGAATTCATTGTATTTGTGCACGCCACTATTAAATTCACTAGCCCAGCATGCTATCGATAAATATAATTACCAACGTGTTTATCCGATACTATCCAGAAGAGAACATACGTTGTTCACCTAGTCGATGATTTACTACAGTAGTTAATCTTAAGGATAGGTACAGGATAGAAAGGGCAGGGATTTCAAATAGTGTGGATTGTATTACAATATTGAAGTTCTATCTATTTATTTATTTAAACTTCTCGCACACAAAAAAGGTACAAAGGCTGACTTAATGCTTTAGGCATTCTCTACCAGTCAACCAAAGGTGATGACGAGATTAGATTACAGGTGCTTTGGTTGAGAGGAACAATGATATAAAAAATCTATAAAATATATCATAATGAATTATAAATAAGATTTAAATAGATTATAAACTTATAATACACATACATGCATACATATCTACTATATACATTTTGCGTTTTGCCCAACTTCTCCGAAAACTTACAGCAGCTTAAAGACAAGCGCATTAGGCCGAAACGAATCGCAATTCAGTCCAAAAAAGCCCGGTGCGGCCTGGAGTGTCCGATGGTGATGCAGGAGGATTTTTAGAAAGCGTCCGCGGCCCGCTTAAACGTGCGTCGAAATCAAAAAGATTTTTTTTTTTAAGTCTTAAAATCAGCACTTTTCGAACATCAAAGTTACGTTAAACAGTCCCCGAAAACGCCCTCCATTCACTTCTTTCTAGTGCTTTACCTGGGACTAAGAAGTGACGTAAGAAACTCCCCAGCAGCACATCTATCAGCTCAGTTTGAAAAACTTGATTCATACAATAGTAGCCTTTCCAATACTCTGTAAATTTTATCAACGTTAGATGAATAACGGTTATCGCGAAAACCCAACTCAAAAACTGTTGTTTATACCTAGATATTAGGATATCTTCTAAGCTGTATCTGCGAACAAGACACAACATAACCTTGTAACACCTTAACATTGGATAGCAGAAATTAAGACCCGTCCAATTTTTTTCAGGTTCGAAGAGTCGGCCTTGGTGTTACTGGCGGCCCACGTCCCACCTTCGACCTGACAGATCCTTACTGCAACAATGTCTCATACGACTACGTGCCCATGCATGACCCGCACCTGGCCCACCATTTTTCCCAGAAGCCAGCCAGGAACAGAATGAAACAGCTGGGTTACTGCACTAAGGATGGAAGAGCTGTTTGTTCGCTCAAGGAGTTCAATCAATACAGAAAGTATTTGTATAATCAATTCATGGACAGAATTCATGTGGAAATGAAGAAATTGGTATGTTTTGCGAGTTTGATTGATAACTAGCACCTGCAGGCTTAGCACGAGCACCGATTTGTCGACGGTAGAATAGACATGACTATTAACTAAATGATGTACAATAGAAGAAAGCTATGTTTTTCTATTAATTATTACAGTTATGCGTTCTAAACGAATCATGATCTTGTAGATAATGACATGTAAGCAGCATGCATGCAGCTCGCGGATTTTTTTGCGTATAATTTCTTATTCCCTTGATAAATCGTATCACGTCGCGTCGCGTCGTCTCGCGTCGCTTCGCATCGCATCTCATCGCATCGCCCGCCCGCGCAATTAGTTTTTCACTTGGCGTTCTTACTTATTATTTTTATTTTTGCTCCCCACCTAAGGACGACCTTTACCTGTTAGCGTGAGTCATGGGTTCGATTCTCATGTCAGGCAAAAAGGTATTGGGTTATACCATCAGGAATGTCTCAGTAGCAACCCGAATTCTGAATTTGTGCCTGGTTGATGGCTTTTGGGTCGCCCCGTTACATAGGTCTTCAAAATACCAGACTGAAAGAGGCTTAGCTATTAATCCCTGCCCACCCTCCGACTACTCAAACAATTACATCTATTACAAACAGGATGAACGTGCGAAAGACGACTTGACCCTAAAGCGAGTGGAGAAGGACGTAGCAAGAAGATTCCAGGTGTTCACGAGGGCAGAGAAAGCACGAGCGCATCTGGAGAAGGTTGCAAAGGAGCACAAGGATGAAAGGGCATCGAAGAAACGAGCGTATGTATTGACGTTCTACTATCTACTTTGGTCTAATCCTTACTATAATATTTTAAACGCGAAAGTGTATGGATGTATGGATGTTTGTTACTCTTTCACGCAAAATCTACTGAATGGATTTGGATGAAATTTGGCACACAGATAGACTATAACCTAGATTAACACATGGGATACTTTTTATCCCGGTAATACGTTCCCGCGTGATAATTTCCGACTTCCACGCGGGTGAAGCCGCGGGTGAAAGCTAGTTTTTCAATAGTCCGATAATTATAGAAATCTTAGGATCAGATCAGATCTTAGGACGTACGCCTTGCGGTTTCTAGCATTCGTATTGTCATTGTTGTTACTCAACGCGTTTATTTTAACACTAGCCTTTGCCAGCCGTTTCGCCCGTGCGGAACCTTCATCCCCTATTTAACTCCCTTAGGGATTGAATTCCGAAAAATCCTTCCTTATTCCTTGTCTACCTTATAAAGGAAACCTCTGTGCAGAATTTCAGCTTTCTAGGTCCAAGGGTTTGGTCTGGGCGTTGATGAGTCAGTCAGTCAGGACTTTTCTTTTCATATTTAGATTATTTCCGACTGTCTACCGAACCTAACTTTGCATACTTAATGTACTAACACAATACCGATCCATGTCAACCCTTTGGAAAATTCCGTACCTACATACTAAAACGTTTCCCCGAATACTTCGGACAATGCTGACAAAAGCTATTCCGTGAATAAGCCGCTTGTCGGTGGAGCACCCTTTTCAATATTATGTACACAGAATATGTTGTTTGTCAATCACTTTTTGCATGTTATAGCCTTGTTTGTCATGAGGATTTGGCGGATGGATATGAATAAGCATGTTCTCGTTTTTCAGTATCTACGTCTGGTTTTTGTTGTGAATGATTTTAGCGACCCTCTTTAGAAAAACCCACTTAGTGCCGTTTTGAAATAATGGTTAAAATAGGTCTTTTGTCCTGCTCGTCTGTTTTCGTAATGTTACGTCACCAACAGACAGGAAGGATTTCAGTCAAGTAGAAAGTAAGTAAATGACATTTTTTATGAATAACTAACTGACCAGACGTTGTCCTGTCCGTCCAAAAGTCATTCATACAAAATACCTACCCTACCTACCCAACCTACCGACCCTACCAACCCTACCTACCTACCCTACCTACCTACCCTACCAACCCTACCTACCCTACCAACCCTACCTACCCTACACTACCCTACCTACCTATCTATCCTACCTACCATAAATTGAGATGTAAGCTATCCTATCTTTAAAGTTGGCAAACTTTTGACTACCGTATGAAGAAGGTGAAAAATCCATTGCATAGTTTAGATGAAGAAGCTCTTGTGGATTAGTAATGCATACACACGGATAGATCGAGCAGGCTAAGGTACTTTTGCCACGGTTTGATCATCTTAACATACCGTGACTTCTCCTTGCTTTCTCTGAAAGCACGTTAGCCGTAGGCTGACAACCAGCCTTACAAAGGGATATGACCATGGTATGACCCAGTAACTAGGTTGTGAAGGTCAGATAGGCTGTCGCTCTATGTAAAATACTGGTATTTAGATGCATCCGGTTAGACTGGAAGCCGACCCCAACATAGTAGGCAAAAGGCTAGGCAGATGATGTAGTTTAGAAGAACAACGTGGTCAAAAAGACAGACTCGAAAACTGACTTCAGATTATAATGTGTACTAGGTTAGGCCCAGTGGTCTCAACTAGTCCTTCTCCATATCCCAGGCTATATCTGTGCCAATTTTCATGACGACAGTTCATCGGTTTAGGCATGCAAGCATGACAGACAGACAGTCACACAGAGTTACTTTCGCATTTATGACACAGGATAAAATTTTAACCAGTGCGCAAACTGTAACCATGTATTCAGCATATCATTCTAGACCCGCTAGCATATAATTTATTCGTCGGTTATACAAAAAAAAAAAATCTACAGTTCCATACATTTTTACCACGTAGGTATTGCACTTTTCTATGAAATAGCTGATTTTGATCAAATCAAATTTCTACGCTAGGGGGTCTAGAATGATTATTCTGAATTCATGGTTACAGTTTGCGCACTGGTCAAAAATATACTCTGTATTAGTAGGAATAGGATTCCAGGCACCTAAATTCAGTCAGCTATGCTAAAGGGGTAATGTTTTGTTAAAGTTGTTCAAATATTGTTGTGACTTTGAACATATTTTGCCTCAGTTGTTGGGTGCTGAAAGTTAGGCACAGAGCCTACACGTGCCTGGAATATTTTAAACGGTATTTAGGTACGAGTAGTACCCTTGTTTGAGAATGGCATAATAATGTTCCCGTGTTAGTAGATGTTTAGCGATAGGTTTATGCTGTTTTTTAGAGGGGCTTGTGGCTAAGTAACAATAGCTGCGCGGAGCGATCAATCGGGTTAAGCCACGCTTGCCGCGGTTGGTCCGTGGATGGGTGACCATCTTTACATACAAAGACCCTTCCGTGCCTCGGATATCACGTCAAGCCGTTGGTCCCGGCTGTCATTTGGGGATCTTTGACAGTCGTTGCGGGTCGTCAGAAGCCCGAAAGTCTGACAACCAGTCTTACCAAGGGATATCGTATTACCCAGTAACTGGGTTGTAGAGATTAGATAGGCAGTCGCACCATGTAAAATACTGGTATTCAGCTGCATCCGGTTAGACTGGAAGCCGACCCCAACATAGTTGGGAAAAGGCTGGCAGATGATACCCACCTACCCATGCGAAACAGAACGCTTTTCAGGAAAACGATTTGTCTTTAATTAAGTAGAAAACAGATTAGATAGGTAGATAGATTGCCTCAATGGTGTAGTGGTCGCAAACGCTACTTTTGAGCGTTGAGATCCTTGGTTCGATTCCCAAATGGGGCAAAGTGTTATTGGGTCTGTCCATTAGGAAGTTCTCAGTAACAACCCGGAGTGTGTATTTGTGCCTGGTTGATGGCAATAGGCTCGCCCCTATTACATTGGACTCAAACATAACTGGCGAAATGTATGTGTGCTATTAGGTACCTACACCTATGCCGAACCCTTCTGGTAATACAGGCGTGATGTTATGTATGTTGATGGTGTCATACCTTAGTTTATCGTGCCTATATATTAAATAGAAAGAAAGAAAGTAAGAAAGAAAAATATTCTTTATTTTGCATGAACAAGACGCACAAATACAGGATAAATTTTTTACCAGTGCGCAAACTGAACCATGAATTCAGAATATCATTCTAGACCTCCCAGCTCAGATATTTTTCGTTGGTTACACATAAAAAAGTCAGTTGTTTCATAGAAAAGTGTGAAAACCTACGCGGTCAAAATGTATGGAAAAGCTGATTTTTATTTGTATAACCGACAAAAAAGTTCTGCGCTGAAGGGTCTTCGATGTATAAATTCGAATCGTATTCGAGGGATAATACGATGTATCATAAATACATAGATTGCTTGTGCAAAGTGGTCGCAATCTCATTCCAAGATTCTAAATAGTTTGCATCTTTTAGCACTTAAGTACACAAATTACAAACATTTAGATACATAATCTCACGCCTTCTTCCAACGGGGGTAAATAAGGCAAAAAATACAGAACGCCTCCTGCTACGATCCCTACATACTCCTTTTTCCTCGTTAACATCTGGACCTATACGCACGTCGGTTGCGAGTACTTGACCTTTCTGAAGAAGATCACCAATATGATGTCCTCCCGGCGTTTCCACTCACACACAAACACTTACATAATAGAATGACTGCACAGATTATAATTAATCTTACACCAGAGCCAAGACTCATACTCTCATGCATTTACATTCTCGTGCTAATATGATTATGTAAATCTTCTCATGCCTAGCCTTGGTTAAATTATATTGCTTGTAACACACTACGGGTTTTTAATTGCATCATGTCCCACTTTCTAACGGACGGGCCTCTGTTTTATCATAAGCATAATCAACCTATAATGTTTCCACTGCTGGGACATAGGCCTCCTCTCTTCGAGAGAGAGTGGGCTGTATTCTACCACGCGGGTCCATGGTTGGAAGATGTTGTCTGACGTTGTTGTTGTCTTCGATTTTTTGTTGATGTTGGGATGTTGTATAAATACGAGTCGCGCGGTAAACTCTGATTGCGCGATGTAGGAATTGTGTGACTTCAAGTCTTTGATGCGTAGTTCGCATGTGGCATTGTAGATGCCGCCACATCTAAATTTGGGGCCGATACCACTTGGCCACCACGACTGTCCTTTAGAATGTAGGTAAAACCAAGGTTTACAAAATTTCATAATATCATAATTATCAGCTTGCTTGAGCTAACTATGCAGAGACCTCTCCTAGAGTCTTAAGAAAATTGTTATAAATACTGCCCATTCAGAAAATTCAAGGGCCGTTTACATTTTGACAGTTCTATTTCAAATATTGAGTTTGGGTACAGAGGATGTCAAGCTTTTCTGGGCTTTATTTCTTTGGATTAGAACTCAATCTTTTGCACAGGCATAGATTACAATCATTCACATTCCTCTGCCATCACCTCGAATACATTTCTCCTTCAGTCTAATGAGAGAAGGTCGATTACTTAGCTCTGCAGGCTCAAAGGTCGTCGTTACGTGAGCCGAGGGCCCCCTGATTAATGTCGTCACTTATTTTCGTTTAGTCTGTTTGTACATCTACCTTTAGCCGGGAAACGTATTTCTTTATTTGCTGCGTTATTTATGAGGTTGGCTGTAGGTTTTTGTTTCTGGTCTTCCTTGATATTTTTGCACTCTGAAATATCAAGAAAGACAAATGTATCGTTTTCTTTTAATTTAAGTAAGTAGATATTTGACAAATCCACAAGGTAGACCGATGACCTTGTGAGGGCCGAAGGATTTGGCTGGATGCGGGTAGTACAGAACCATTCGAAGTGGCCGAGCTTGGGGGAAGCCTATGTCTAGCAGTGGACGTTTTTCGGCCGATGATGATGATTTGACAAACCTGAACAGTCTACCTTTCTGTCTTTCTATGGTTAAAGAAATGTATGTCTCAATAAGAAATAACAAAGATTTCACTTTATTGAGAACATAATACACAGTAAAAATTTTAATATAACAACTTTGACCTGAAACACCACACTTCCTGGTGGCCTAGCTAAGGCGCCAGTCTCCTACGGTAGTAGAAGACTGTTGCCTAAGCTAGGCTTTTGTGGCTTTTAGGTTTACTAACCTAACCATATGATGGACTGTAAGTGTAATAATGTCTGCAATGTTTATTGTGGTGAGAAAAATAAATACTTAGGTACACACAAACTAATCAGCATATTTTTTCCATTATCCGTTTTCTTGGTTATTGTTTAAATATAGTGCTTCTTTCGCGGAGAGTGAAAGTGGTAAAAACATAGGTAGCTCTTCAATCAAAATATATTTTATGTAGAAATTACATAGAGTGGGATGAAAGAGAGAGAGTGGCACGGTTGGCGCAGTGGTTAAGCGATTGACTGCTGCGCTGCGTGTCGCGGGTTCGATTCCCGCACGGAACAAGTATTTGTATGTCAAAATTTTGTTCCGTATTTTAAAATAGTTTTATTTAATTTTTAAGTGTAATTATGGTGTAATATTGTAACGTAATGAAAAATACCTAAATAAATATTGAGGATTATTGTTTTCCTGCAAAAATACGAAGTAAACACAGTGTTTGGTAACTCACCGTTACCGGTAACCTATAACCTACGAACAGCTGATTAATAGCTGCGGATTTAAAGGGGGAGTATTGTTTATTTTTATTATTTAATTAGCACACAATCGTAACTTAGGCTCATTAACATATTCATTGAAACTTAGTATCACAAATTTTGGTTAAATTGGCACCCTGCATTGGGTGTTAGTCACTTTCTTTACATAGATCAACAAAACTTAATGTCGTGAATTATCAAAATACTGCAATTATAATGGTGTTATATTGTAGATAACAACAGTAACGTTGACAATTGTTTTCATTTTTAGTTGCAATCTTTAGGAAATAAGTACATGATTTTTATTTAATTTTTTTTTTTCCATGTGTCCTACCCACAAGAAAAAGTAACATTATAAAACGATAGAATTAATTAAACTTTGTCCTTAATCGTATAATATCAGTTGCATTTCAATTAGATTCACCACCTTACCTCATTTACCTAAAAACAACACTAACTTCTCTCATTTTTCCTTTCATTTCTAGCTTACCCTTTTGTTTAGCTGTCTAAATAGTTCTCACCGTTTCTTTCATTCTACTTTCAGTACTTATTCCTGAAACCATGCCTGTGATGACCCGTAAGGCTGCGGCTCAAGAGTTGGAGCTTAAATTAAGAACGACCCTTCGAGATCTTAAGGCTTCAAACAGTAAATGTGATCAGCTGCTACAGGAAATAGATGATAGTGAGAAGGAAGTCGAGAAGATCGTTTTCAAAAATACAAGCTTGAAACAGGAGCTAGTAGACCTACATCAAAAATATCTGGATGTTGTTGATGAACGGGACAAACTGCGATTGGTCACAGATGGTTTCAATAACTGCAGTAACTTGTATGAGGAGGCTTTGTGTAAGGTTAGGGATCTAGAAGAAGAATTAATTCATGCAAATGTTCGAATTAATAAGTTAAAGCAGCAAAAAGAATGTACTCAGGCTAAGGAAACCAATAACTTATATCATGAACTATTTAAAACTAATTGTAACCCTCATTCCTTAGTAACAATAGACCTAACTGAAGATTCTATATTGAAAATAAATAATAGTAGCTATAAAGTAAGTCAAAATAAAATTAAAAAATATGCAAAACTAAATAAAATCATAAATAGATGCAATAAATTCAAGAAACAGCAAAAACACAGTTCCAATAATATTAAACTAAGGAAAGAACGTGGTTTTCTAGTAAATAAATTGAAAAACTTTGAAATTAAATTAGAAAATAGTAAAAACATATATCAATTTGACACTCAAAGATTACAGTCTGAAATTGAGGTACTTGAAGAGGCAATACATTCACTTTATATTAAATATGTGAGCTCTCAAAAACAAATAAATGAACACATCCTTGCTGCAAATGAGTTAGTGAAAATGTGTAAGGATGACCCAGCTAGAGTGGACCCAAAGACTCTGGGCTCTACTCTGTGTCCTTGTCAAATGGAATCCAACCTTGAGACCCTCCAACCTGAGGCAACGGAGGACCCGTCCCGGTCTGGGGGGGCTCGAGACTGTTTTACCATTCAAGAGACACCACAGGTTGTACAAGGTTCGTCTCTAGTAGCACAGACAGAGACTTGTGGCCTCGCCTGTTCTAGTAAAGTTTGTTATTGTTCTGTTATGTTTTCAGATAGTTTAGGGAGAGGGTTAGGTAAATTATTGAGTAACAACCTGAGTCAATCTGCTGTTAATTATTGTATGCCAGGAAAATCCTACAAAGAGATAATGTCATCAGTAATTGGGAATAAATATAATCCAAAGGCAATTATTTCTGTATTAGTGGGTAATAGTACTAATGTAAAACAAGATGACATCACTGATAGTGTCACTGAAATCATGAAGACTAAGTGCCAGAAAATAATATTATGTGCTTTTCCATACTTTCAGCACTTGTCAAGTAGGCAAAATCATAATATACATATGCTAAATAACCATATGCATTTATTAGCTAATTGCTATAGTGACAAACTTATATTTTTTGACACCAACACTTTTGTTGAGAGATTAAAATCGACTAGGGATACTGCGTATCTGCCTATTAGTTTTAGACGTCAAATAGCACGGCTATTAGCTTTTAATATAAACTCAGACATAAGTAGTATGTCGAAGTCTACTGTAATTAGTACCACAAAAATTAGTATTGATACTAATATTAAGGTGGTTAGTGATAATAATTTAAACTAGTCAGTAAGACAACAGAAGGTACCAGTAATAATGTTTTTAAGCTCACTATCAACAAGGTATCTTCTAGCATTCAATTACCTAAATGTAAAAAAGGGGCTAAGCAGAATTCCTTGACATTGTTTCATCAAAATATTCAAGGGTTTTCTTCAAAACAATTAGAAATTGAATTATTTTTAGAAAAAACAATGTTTGATATTATTTGTATAACTGAACACTGGTTGAAAGATTATGAAATGTTAATTAATTATGAGAACTATAGTGTGGGCAGTTGCTTTAACCGACATTCCATGCTTCGTGGAGGTTCGCTTATCTTAATTAAAAATTGTCTAAAATCGAAGACTCGTACAGACATAGTTAAACTATCAGTGGAACATAGCATTGAACTGTCGTGTGTTGAGCTAGATAAGCTTTGTATAGTGTGCGTTTACAGGCCTCCTAATTACCAAAACTACTCTATATTTGAGTCAGTAATGGAAGATGTTTTGGCAAAACTTGCAACTGGTAATAAGTCAGTAATTATTTGTGGGGACTTTAATATTAATATTTTGGAAAATAATTCAAATAGTAGCAGATTGTTAAGCCTCTTTAAATCATTCAATCTTTCAAATGTGTTTTTGGAACCAACGCGAATAACTACGGCTACTGCTACATGTATTGATAATGTTTTTTGTGACTGCGACTATTTAGATAAAGCCATTGTAAATTATCTCCCTTCTGATCACAGCGGTCAAACCGTTACTTTTGAGTCCAACACACCAATTCAAAAAGTACAGAGACAAACTAGACCAATAACATCGGGTAATTTAAATAAGTTTAATAGCGCTTTAATTAGCAAGTTAAGTGTTCAGGGACTAAATGTGAATAATGGTAATATTTTGTACAAAGAATTATTTTCATCAGTACAAACAGAGTTCAATAATTATTTTAGGCAAAAATCTAAAACTTTTTGCCCTAAATTTTTATTTAGTGACTGGGCAACTAAAGGCATCAGGAAAAGTAGAGAAAGATTATTTGAACTGTATGGCCTAAGCCGTATATTAACACAGAATCTTTTACTAAGTATGTTGCCACTTACTCTAAAACTTTTAAAAATATCTGCAAAGTAGCTAAAGCTTCATTCATTAGCCACAAGGTCAAATCAGCAGATAATAAAATTAAGGCAGTTTGGAAAATTATAAACAATGAAACGAACAGAAGCAAAAGGCTTAATACCGATTACACACTGGACACTTCCCGCGGTCTCATTAGCGATAACATCGATGTTGCTCAGGAATTTGCAACTTTCTTTACCAATATTCCTATTAAAACTACAGAAACTTTAAATTCTTCGCCCGCACTTGCTATTGATTTATTAAGAGCGAATGTTTCAACCTGTCCTGTGGAATTTGAATTTAAACATATAAACCCTGTGGTCGTTGTAAAGACATATAAGCAACTTAAGATCAAAATTACGGAAGATCTGTGGGGCATGTCTACTAAAGTATGTCAATCCATTATTGAGACAGTTGCACCCTATTTGGCGTTAATATTTAATTTGTGTGTAGATCAAGGGGTGTTCCCAGATTTAATGAAGTACAGTAAAGTTATTCCACTCTTCAAATCTGGCGACAGCAAAGATATGAATAATTATAGACCCGTATCGGTTTTGCCAGTTTTCAGCAAGGTGTTTGAAAAAGTTATGTTAAATCAAATGCTCAATCATTTTAATCGTAATAACATCCTACACGATCAACAGTATGGTTTCACAAGAGGACGTTGCACAACTGACGCCGGTGTCACCTTATTAAAACACATCTTTACAGCATGGGAAGAGGCGCAAGATGCAATAGGTATCTTTTGCGACCTATCCAAGGCGTTTGATTGCGTGAATCACGAAACACTTCTCTTGAAACTTGAGCATTACGGACTGGGTGAACTTGCGCTTAGCTTGGTAAAATCGTACTTGAATGATAGACTGCAGCAAGTTCAAATAAACGGTGTGAATTCCTTGGGCTTAAAAGTCAAAATGGGAGTACCGCAAGGTTCAATATTGGGTCCGTTCCTCTTTTTAGTATATATAAATGATTTACCTCATTTACTAAAAAACCAACCACAAATGGTGTTATTTGCTGATGACACATCACTGATTTTTAAAGTTAAGAGACACGCACAGGAGCTTGACGAGGTAAATAGCGCTATAGTTAAGGTCCATAATTGGTTTACTGTAAATAATTTGGTATTAAATGGAAAGAAAACTAAATGCATAAGATTCACGTTGCCGAATGTCAGAAGTAGTGAATGTCACGTTGTATTGAATAAGGAGATAATAGAATTCGTCGAACAAACGGTTTTCCTGGGGATCACGCTTGACTCAAAGCTACAGTGGGGTCCTCACTTAACATCACTTGCAGGGCGGCTAAGTTCTGCCGCTTACGCTGTTTGGAAGATCCGCCAATTAACAGACGTGGATACCGCGCGACTTGTTTATTTTAGTTACTTTCATAGCATCATGTCTTACGGTATTTTGCTATGGGGACGGGCTGCGGATGTTGAGTCGATCTTTATTCTGCAAAAGAGGGCTGTCAGAGCCATTTACAACCTCCGCAGACGCGAATCTCTAAGGGAACTGTTCAAAACAATTAACATCATGACGGTACCTTCGCAATATATTTATGAGAACATTATGTATGTTCGGAAAAATCTACATCTTTTTAGTAAGATAAGTGACAGGCATAATTTTAACACTAGAAATAGGAACAAATTAGATCAACCACGTTTCAGATTGTCTAAAGTACATACTTCTTTTATGGGGTACTGTGTAAAATGTTATAATAAACTACCAGTCGATATTCTTGAACTAAGTGAAAATAAATTTAAGTCATGCATTAAACGCACACTATGTAGTCAAGCATATTATAAGTTAGATGATTATATCTTAGATAAAAATGCCTGGCTTAATGCTGGTCCTGCTCCACAGCCACCTGGGCTTACTAATTAACATTTTAATATTTGGAAGAGATGCTTCCCCTTTTTTTTTTTATGTTTTCTGACATTACGAACACTTCTGTTCCTATTATTATTATTTTTCTGACATTGCGAACATTTCTGTTCCTATTTTTATTAATTTTGTGACATTACGATTTTGTTTTTGATTTTACTGAACCAAGTATTATTTATTAAAATTTCAATAGATACTTATTATATATTTTTCTTTCTTTTTGGAAGTCAAATTTTATGAATTTCTCAAATAGGATTGAAACTATAGTTTTGTATAATTTAGAAGCATTTTGTCAAATTTTTGTAAATGTGAGTACCATGCATCCTTATAATATGTTGTTTTAATGTACGTCGACTTGAAAAAACGTGGTAGTTGAGAGTATGTCATGCTCACTTAAATGTCTCACTGATGGTGGCGTGTGTGTTGGATCATTCGGTTCCCTAGAAAATGGTTGAGCTGGATGGTGCTGATCCATGCGTCAAGTTCGTGAACGGGCGCCGTCGGTTGAGACTGGTCATCTCTTATCTGCCATGGCTTATTTTGAATCTTATTTTTTTTAATTTATTTTATTACATTTTTTTACATTGTTCTCACATATAGAAGCACCAAGAATAATGTTCCCACACTCACAAATTTTGTAATACCCACGATTTAAAAGAGTGTCCTTGGAGTTTCTTGCCCGTTCTTCTCCAGAGAGATCTACGTTTTTGGAATGGGCACCTAGCTTCAACTTCGATTTTTGTTTGACAATTCAAAAGTGCCTGTGAAAGGTCTAATTGAAATAAATGCTTTGAGTTTGAGTTTGAGTTTGAGTTATGACCTACAATTAGTTGTTCCGGGTCTGGCTGTTTGTGTATGTGAGTTTAAATGTTTGTAAACGCACCCACAATACAGGAGAAATTCCTAGTGTGGGGCAATGTTTAAAAAAAAATATAAAAAAATGATTGAAATTGAAATGTCCACACAGATTTCTTCTTCTTCTTCTTCATAACACTCTTGTCAGAGCGATCGTGGTCCTCATAAAAATCTTGTCTAGGGGCTGATGTGATCGCCTCACGATTTCTCGCCATCTACTCCGATTTTCTAAATTGAACGTGCACTTATACAAGGGATTAATTTAACTTAAATCTATGTCCAAACATACCACAACTATATAAAAATCTCATCAATCTAATGATTAAACACCACGCTGAATATTGGATTAAACAGAAAGAAACGGGCGCCATATTGGCAGCTGCGTTTTCATTTGCTACAGCACTCTGCTGAAATGTAATTACACGGAGAACACAATATGCTGATATTGCATCCACGCGACGCAGCGAGGATACAGTGCGATCGGACACAAGGATTAATTAGGAAATGGAGGTTTCGGTTCTGCGAATATTGACGGTTTGATAAAAACATTGTATGAATAATGCGGCATGAAAAGTAAATTAAATGAAACCCGCAGTAACTGAAAAAACTTAAGGAAACATAATTATGTACATGCATACATATATTCACGCCTTTTTCCCATGGGGGTAGTCAAAAACTACGGAACACCATCTGCTACATCCTTATATACTCCTTTTGCCTCGTTTAAGATCATACATCTGGTCATACACCTTTGCTCCAATAATGCAAATGCAATGGCATGCCAGCTTCTAAATTACATGCAAAATTTGTAGTCAAGAGGGGCAATTCCCATATAGAACGTTTGCATTCTAAATCTCAATTTATCAAAATTACAATCAATTTGCAAACATTTTTGGCAACTTTTTGCCATTAGTTGTCGCTGAGATGTAATTGCGACTTGAATGTGAAAGTTTTTTTTTTTTTTAATACGTGAGTTGGCTTCAAGATATGGAGTTAAGGACAGACATTACACATATTATACTTACACCAAACGCTATTAAATGGCCGTGGCCGTGGAGCGCAGCATTTAATAGATGGTCATACGACCAGGTTCATCATCATCTGTCTAGCCTTTCCCAAACATGTTGGGGTTGGCTTCCAGTCTAACCGGATGCAGCTGAATATCAGTATTTTACATGGTGCGACTGCCTATCTGACCTCCACAACCCATTACTGGATATTACGATAGCCCTTGGTAAGATGTCTGATTTTCGGTCATACGGCCAGGATAATTAAATGTAAATAATCGTATTTTGAGTAAAGCTTCAAGTCTGATCATCGGTGGCTTCACTGAGTTCACCTCAGTATTTTACAGAACGTAAGTTAAAACATGTTTTTACTTCAGTTGCTAAGTACTCCGTGGATCGAACCACTACTATTGGGTAGTGCTCAATCAACGCCCGATAAACTTCGAAATTGAGAGACTTCGAGACGTTGGTATCCATCTATTTAAGTACTTGAAACTTATCCTACTTTTATTACAAGGAAGGAGAGTGGTCGGTTTCCTATTATTTGACCTCGTAGGGTAGTTTGGTTTCTCTCTCGTTTAATCTTGGGCTTCGATATTCGGCTTTTTTTTACCATAATAAGATGGCTCATGGAGAGAAAGATTTAGTGGATATGGGACCACATAATACTGCCAACAAAAATAGCGAACAAAGAAAATGCGGTTGAAGAAGGCATGCTACGCCGACCCCAAATAAATAAGGAGTAAGATAACGAAGCCAGGGGTATAGCTCTCAATATAGGCAGGTGGAAGATAACGATCCCGGTAAGGTGACTTTTCAATTATTGAATTGCACATATCCATCTTTTATCTACTACTTAATGAATAAGCGCAAATTTACTTTGCGAATCTGATAAGAGTGTATACTGCGTTCGAGGTTTAATTTCCGAACTTGTAAACAAATAGGTATATGTTTTTGGAAAAACAATTTAAATACCCACACATGAAGTTCAGTTTGCGTAACATTTTTATGACTTTTGGCTTATGAAATTAACATGGTAAAAATGAATAAAAAAGACACCCTACAGAATTTCGCCCAAGGTCTGCCACCTTGGCCGAAATTCGGTAGGATCTCAACGGAGGCTAACAAGTACGCAGGAGATACCATTGTACACAAGTGTGTGCGCAAACACCATCCGTTTCTTTACTCTCATGATCCGTGGGGATTACGATGAGACACAATCTGATCAACGATAAGAGACATCAGACACAGGACCAATGGTTTTACGTGCTATTCGAGACACGGGAGCTTCCAACACTTTGGCAGCTAATTAGAAAAAACTTAAATAAAAAAAAACAACCGACTTCCAAAAAACACTAGAAAGTGTAAAATATCCGAAGTCGGTGACTTTGGATATGTATTTTATTAATTTCTTGTCACGGCCTTCCGAAATTAAAGTTTATTTACACTTTCTAGTGTTTTTTGGAAGTCGGTTGTTTTTTTTTTAAGTTTTTATTTTTCACTATGTAGTTATAGTATCTAGTCCACGCCAATTCGAAATTTCATCATCCTTGGGGTCAAAACAATGCATATTTATGCTAAAGCAGCAATCTCGGTTAATTTTTCGAAGAGTTCCGTTGTCTGTCTCCGAAACGCATCATCCGATCTATGAAATTTAAATGGGACCATCTCGAAATAAACCCCTTTCGAACAAAAAAAGAATTTTGCAAATCGATCTTATGACGGAGTTGTGCTCGAACGTCCACCTAACTCCTAACCTTTAAAAAGATGTACCTTCCTTCATCAGATCAGCGTCATGAGATGATGATAACCATACGCAAATGTTTCAATAGTTTTAGAAAATATATGAAAAACATTGTTACTACCTACAAAATTTGAGGGTTGCCCTCGATTTCCCTGGGATTCCATCATCAGATCCTGACTTGGTGCCAATGAGACCACTCTTTCAAATAAAAAAAAAAATTGAGAAGTGGTCCACAAATGGGGGAGAAATCGAGGAACATACCTACATAAAAAACATACATACAGTGGAACATATAACCCTCCTCCTTTTTTGGAAGTCTGTAAAAAAACCCAACAACAACAATTGGAAACAAGGATTTAAACCGACTCTTGGCATAATAGCACGTAGGTACCATTATTATGTGTGTTATATTAACTTATCAAATCGTAACAATACACTTAGCTGCTCCGTATTCTGCCAATTGGTTTCATTCTCAGGGTACATACATTGTAACTCGTAAGTGTATTGCCAATAGTTATAGCTTTTCTCGAACCATGAAACACGTTGCGAAAGTATTCGTTGGAGTGTAAAGTTTCTTATTTTCTTCTTCATTTGAGATTAATGATAGAGCGTTGTCATTGTCTCGTTTTTAATGTTATTGGATTTATTCGGTTGAGAAACTTAGTGACTTAGCTCAGATTTACTCATTGATCGTTGTAGAATAGAAGGACCGGAGTGACAAGCGCGGCTATAAGAGAAGAATTATTTTATTACTAGCCTTTCAACCCTTTTCACTTAGGGGTATGAAAAATAGATAGTAGCCGATTCTCAGACCTACTGAATATGCATATAAAATTTGGTAAAAATCAGTAAAGCCGTTTCGGAGGAGTAAGGTAACTAACATTGTGACAAGAGAATTTTTATATTTATAATATTTCAACGTGATGTCGCTTTGCTTTTGTTTTATAACAAGACACCGCCGCTGTCGTGATTTGTTATTAGTATCGCACTCGACCAGAAAAATCAAGATCGCAGTATATTGGAACAAACTGGGATCGCAGTATATTGGAACAAATTGGATAAAAATCCTCTCAACTGCGTCGTGTCTAATGATTGCATTGCTATCAATGCATGCAAGTAGCAAGCGGGTTGCTTACGTCGAACATAGTGGTATTGGGTTTTTCTACAGAAATTTCTCAAAATCAGCCCGGAGTCTGAACTCATGCTCAGTTGATAGTAATAATCTCGCGATCATCTGCCTAGCCATTTCCCAACCATGTTGGGTTCGGCTGTCTACGCGGATGCAGTTAAATACCAGGAATTTACCTACATGGTGTGACTGTCTATCTGACCCCCACAAACCAATTACTAAGACCCCCCCCCCTTGATAAGACTATTTGTCAGACTTTCAGGCTTCTGACGACCCCTACCGGCTGTCAAGATCCACGAATGACAGCCGGGACCACCAGCTTATTGTGCATTCCGATGCACGAAGGTCTTGTTATGTAAAAAAGGTCGACCATCCACAGACCAACCGGGGCAAGCGTGATTAACCTGATTGATCAAGCCGTGCAGCTGATATTATTAACTTAGCCATAAGCCGCTATAGTCGATATCTATACCCATCAAATTTAACCATAACTGGCGAAAAGTGAATTTACCATACACTTCTGCCTACTCTTTCGGGGAATGCAGGCGTGATGTTATTTTATACAATGTTGCTTTCTTTTGTCATGACAAAATAGATACACACCTTGTCTTTTCCAATCCCTCTCGGGAACCATCGTAACCACATAAAACATTTTCGGGTCGATGGATCCAGACTCCTAAAATTAATCACCACTCCAATTTGTCTCCTTCGTCTGGTCGTTTTATAGTACGCTTACAAAGTTCTCTTTCGAGGTAACTATCGCCAGACCAATTAGACCGCACCTGCTAGATGTAGATAGGATAAGGTATACCTTAATTATCTAAAATTAAGAGCGTGAAATAAACCCTTAATACCTTTAAAGGAATGAAATATACTTGATAAGAATAAGGACTAAAATATTCGTATAGAGATGATAGTCAGTGGTGCCGATTCTGTTGTCACAAAATTCTCTAAACTAATAAAAATCACCAAAATTTAGTTTATTCCTGTCAAACGACGATTTCCAATTCTGAAATTGACTAAAGTGACACAACTTAACTATATTTTAGTTTGACAGCACTAAGATTGCACTGAGTTATTAGTTTAGTGAAAATGGAAATTTTGCTATTCTGTTGTTGTCATTTTCATTATTCTATTCAACCTAAAATTTTGGTTGTCTAACTAAATCTGACTATTTTTAATCGCGATTAAATAGGTGTGGAATAAAATTTAAACTAGACTTCTGGTGCAAAAATTTTCTTTTGCTTATATCTCGAAAATGGTGTGTCCTATCGCAAAAATAATGAAAATTTCGACCCCCTTTATAAAACCCGTTACACCTTTAAAACTACATTTTCCATACAAAAAGTGAAAATTCCATATAAATCTCGAGGCTGCCGCCCCTGCGCGCCTCTTGCTCTAAAAAAATCACAGGGTAGGGCAAACAAGTACCACGTTGTGAAGCCTAAACATACCACGTGCCCACGATTGCGGCGGTAAGTCCCCTCTTTGAGGAGTGGCTTGAGAGGCGGCATGGCGTCCTCACCTTCCGCCTGACGCAGATCCTCACCGGACACGGTTGTTTCGGGAGGTTCCTATTTCGGATAGGGCGGGAGGAAACGCCCGGGTGTTTCCACTGCGAAGATCGCCCTGAGGACACGGTGGAGCACACGGTGGCGGTCTGCCCGGCTTGGGCGGAGCACCGCCGTGTCCTCGTGGAGGCGATCGGCGGCGGCGATCTCTCGCGTCCGGCCCTGGTCCAGGCCATGGTACGGGGCGAGAGGGCATGGGGAGCCGTCACCTCCTTCCGCGAAGCAGTAATGCTTGCGAAGAGGGAGGCGGCGCACGTGAGGGAGAGGCAGCATTATATATGCGCCCTCGCGACCCCAGCCGCCGCAGGATACGGAGACGCCCTGGGCGTCGGGAATCCCAGGCCGATTTCCGGCCACCGTAGGCATGGGCTTGCGGACGGCGAGTAATGGGTAGCTCGCTGTCCGGTAAGGACTAAGCCCAAGTCGACGGCGCGTTGTGTTCCACGCGCGCCTCAAAGAGATGTCAGCACAAAAAATGATTGGGCCCGCAAGGGCCGATGCCTGTCAGGGGTGCGGGTTTGTTTGAAAAAGATACCACAGCCCCTGGCATACGGGCTACTGAAGGAACACGGGTGGGTTTTAGTCAGTAGAAGTCTGACACGCCCTCCTGCTCCACCCAGAGCGGGAGAAGTTATTTGATGATTTTCCACCCAAAAAAAAAAAAAAAAAAAAAAACATACCACGTGCGAGTCGCGATTGTCAAATTCGATTTTAGTTGTATCAAAATTGTTTTTAAAATTAGAGATTTTTTTTTTGCAGCCTAGCTTAATAATTATAATTATAGTTTAGTTCGGTGTACAACAAAATCGGCACCATTATCTTTCGGCTTGAGATCAATAACATTCTCAAACAGTAAAATATAAAACTCCAGGTTTCTTCAATCGTGGTGATCAATGGTTATTCTTTCTCTGAATGAGAAGAGCCTTGAAGAAGCCTTTGTGGTTCAGTATTATTATAGGCAATTTCATCTAAAGGGATTGCATCAGTTATACAAAAGAAAAATCTGCTGTTCCATACATTTTAACCGCATAAGTGTTGCACTTTTCTATGAAACAGCTGATATTTTTTTTTTATAAACAACGAATGATTTCTGCGCTAGTCTAGAATTATATGCTGAATTCATGGTTACAGTTTGCGCACTGATTAAAACCTTATCCTGTATAGATAAATCTGTTGTAACGATCACTAATAATATTTTAATCAGCATATAACTTGACACTGACCTGAAATTGGAAAAAAACGTAAGAAAATATGAATTTCGCGGGTTACTTTAGCACTTCCTCCTTAAGCTGAAAATAGTCTATATGTTTTCATACAAACTTCGGGAAGGTATTACTCCACTGTTCGACAAATGTGCATCAAAAATTTAACGTGGTTTGGTTTTGTCTCGTTGTTAATATGGTCTGTACGGACACAGAATACTAAAATAAAAAGCTATTAAAAAGTTAGAAGCCAAGAAAAATTAGTTTTTCTTGCTAATTTAACCGAATTTTGAGTGTTTTAAAGTAAATAAAGAAGTGTAAAATCTCCAAAATCAATTCGGTATCGACAAAGCTCTCAAATATTGAAAAGTTCAATTAATTTTATTGGTCATTGATTTATGCAGTGTTTTTTTTTTTATAAAACCCGATCTTCCAGGATCTTTCTTAATTATTTACGCGCTTGTTGTACTATAAATGATCCTGCATTTCACTCAATAACGTTGTGCGTGTAGACTAGCGTCTAACTGCTCATCATTGATACTACCTCTGTCGGACACGATGTCTGGTGAGACAGCGTGCTTTTTAGCCAGGCCCACCAGTGAGTCCGAACCCGCGACTAGATTCTCCTTAAATATAAAAGTCGACAAGGCTCTGCATAAAACAAAGGTCAGCTTCAACGTAAACGATCAAGTACAAATCGATGGTCCATTTTGCTCAATAAAACGTGCTTCTCTTGGCTCTTTAACATAGAAACAATCTGGGTCCCTTGCGACATCTTAATCAGTATCACATAAGCATCCGTCTTAAAGGCAAGTGTTGTTTGAATTAATAATATCCATCACTAACATGTTGCAGTGGTTTTACTTTCGTATTTTTGTCTGTGTGTACGCAGTTGTTGTTGTTGTGATCTGTTGTTACAGTTGCCATCATTGTCTTGATTTTAATATACAAGTGTTAATCCCTCGTTATATCGTGTCAGGGGTGTCGTGTTGTCTGCATATTACAGAAGTTGATGGACGTTGCTGAAAGTGCCAAGCTCGTAGCAAAATTCTGGAGTGACTGTATAGATTGCTACCTACACGCTAAGAAGATGAAGTACCTCGTTGCCCCTTTTGGGAGAAATTCTTTTGTTACTGCTCTTCTTGATCCTCAAAGGAGCATTGTGTTTTCATTATCTTCTGAATAACATCATTGTTTCTAGGCGAACAGAGGAGGAACGTTCAGTCTGATTTCAGTCTCAATCTTACAAAAATGTTTCACTGTCACCGAGATGAGACTGCGACTAGATTTTTAGCGTTTTTAATTACCTACGAGAATTTGCCTTCTCAACGATTGTAAACGCACTGAACTATGCTTAGAAAAAAATAGATTTGTAAAAATTTCTCATCAAAGTGGAATAAACAAACTACTGACTTCTCACTTTATCATCCAGGTTAATATTATGTAGGTATTCAATATTTGTATGCAGCGTTTGTCCTTGTTACACAAGTCGGTGCATCTTGCACTTGAGTCGCCGAAACTTGGCTAAGTTGCATTTACATAACCTATTTAATGACGCCATTCGTCAACTTCTGCTAACTGCTCGTTTGTCAGCCTAGAGTTTGTGCTACATAGCTAGAATGTGTATATGGGATTTGATATTATAATTCTGAAGGGTATATACTGGTCCCTAGAAAGGTTTTTTTAAGGACTTTGGATTTTAGCCTAAATCAAAAAGGCAGCGTATATAGTATTCTTGAAATAACTTAAACGTAGCAAAAGGAGTATGTAAGAATCGGAGCAGGTGGCGTTCTATAGTTTCTGCCTACACCCATGAGAAGAAGCCGTAATGACGTACGCATTCATAGCGTATTTTCGTGATTATTTCATTAAATACAAAAAATGAAAAGATTTTTTTCAGCCAATAACTAGATCGTTGGTATTTATAAGTTTGTATGCAATTTTTTTTCCACTTATTTTGTTATTTACTTTTTTAAATCGACATACCGTCAATTATTTTCTATTTGCATTACTTAGTACGATTCAATGTTTTTATTAAAGAGTAAATGATAAAAATAATTATAAATGCCAATGATCTAGTGCTTGGCTGAAATCTTTTTTTTTTTGAAATGTAGAATATAATTTATTCCATAATCAAGTGGTCTTTTATCAACCACTTCAAGACTTGCATCAAGAAATGCTTGCAAACATCTTTCCGGCACGATTCCTTAATTGCTTCGTAAACCTCAAGAGAGAGTCAGCCATGCGTCCTGCGGCGTCAGCGGCCTGGTTACACTAACTCATTAAGTCTTACCCTGTGGGAACGGCAACACGATTTAAGGTCCATTACGTATTATTATGAGCTACATGTTCGTAGTAATTGCAGCTGTTGCATTTACGAAGCTATATAGCTCTGAAGTATGGGAAATGGGTGGTATCTAATTATTCTTCCTATTCTTCCTGCTTGGGGTCTGCGCTACATGTCATCACCATCATCATTTCAGCTGAAAGACGTCCACTGCTGGACATAGGCCTCCTCCAAAAGGGGGGTTTTGCCATAATCGCCACGCTTGGCAAGCGGGTTGGCGATCGCAATATAGTGGTAAAATGCATAGAGACCGCTGCTGCCCATTCTCTAGTAAATCCCTTAGTCGCTTCTGCGACACCCACGGGAAGAAATGGGCGCTACATGTATTTTTATTCAATTTTCTCCTGTTTGTTGTCACTGATCAATGATTTTATTTCATGGTATACTCATATCATTCACTCCTTTTTGAATTTTATACCCTAAAGGTGCCAACAAGACTGGTATGCCTCCGCTGTCCCTCCGTCCATCCGTCATGTCTGTCAGCGGACTTTATCTCATGAACCGTAATAGGTAGACATTTAAAATTTTCAGGGTGCGTATTTTTATTGCCGCTAGAACAAATAATTATGTAATAATATTTGCTCGATATTGTTTGATACACCTTACTATTTTCTTTGTATTCATTAGTCAGTGACATGTCCCATCCCTAATCCTTCCCCCCGCACCTCGCGGAACTTCGAAGAAACACACGCTCGATTGCATATGGCGCGCGCGCATTAGAAGAAACACAAAATCGTTTTAAATAAGTTATTGGCCAAATCTAACTCTAAACTAGTGTTTTCGCAATTATAATAACAATTGTGAAGTGTAATTGCTGTGGTGGACACTCGAACAAGCCTTAAGGACAATATTTGGTGTTTGTTACCGCGTGCACGCGGAAGAATAGTCCGCCATCAAGCAAGAAACTTCAGAAAGGTGAAAACTGGACAATCGTAAGTGTTTTGCAATCCCTTCACCCCCCCTAAACCTCTTTTCTGTTGCTCACTGACTTAAATACGCTTTATCAATTCCATTCAGCTAGCCATCAACCCTCTCAAAAATTTAATTCTAACAATACAGTCCACAACTTCAAAATCAAGCGTCCGTTTCAATAACCGACCTTTCTTTTTTTATTTACCCTTTTCGCAAAAATCACCATATTTTTGGTCCAATCGAACCGGATAATTCTAGTTCATATTTTCGTAATTAAAATTCGTATATCGAACAAATACCTACTCAATCAGGTCACATCTCTGTTGAATTCTATTACTGCAGTAGGTATTCAGTGTTGTGCTGGCTGAGCTTGTTTTCGTAACTGATTATTACAGATTTACGTATTCAATATCGTAGGTACATATTACACTTAACAAGGAAAATATACTTATTCGGTGTTATAAGTACAAGTAGTATTGGTCAATTAGCTACCTACCTACTCATAGTAAAAGTTGTCTACTTAGTTCGTTCATTGTTCGTAGTCGAAAGCGCGCGCCGATACACGTAGGTACCTACCATAAACAAGCCGTGGCTTCTGTGCCGCTACTTGACACTCGTTTCGTATATTCGTTGATTTTACGAGTACCTACATCTTTTGTTAGTATAGTTGTGTCTTGAACGTCGTTTATTTCATTTCGTTCGTTAATTCGTAAAACTATTAGGTACATTAGTGTCTACTCATACATAATATTCGTCCTAGTACATACCTATAAGTCGTTAAGGTTGTGTATTCAGGAGCCCTATTCGGGGGCATCTCGTTGTTCGTATTGAGTAGCCTACTACCTACTTATTGGTGTTTTCCCACTCGTTGTTGTCGCATATTTATCGTTGTCGTTTGCTTTCGTTACTCTCGCGTGGGAAATAGGTAAATTGTTTACTCATTTCATTAATTTAAACGGCAAGACGCAATTACGTATTTCTTTAGCTACGTCACCTTTCTAGTTTACACATTCGCATTTTACATATTGGTTTTAATCATGTCGAACGACGACAATAAAAATAAATTAACCTTATTACAAGCTAAACGTAATGCACATTTCGAACGTATGCAAAATATATTCGAGTTATCAAAACAGGATATGAATGATGAAACATGTAGGGAGTCATTTTTAAATAATGTCGCAAATCTTCAAAGTTTGCGTAATGAATTTCAAAGCGTATTAGACGCCTTCAATACGTGTTCTATTAAAGTGGATCCTACTGCTATTATAAGTTACCAATCTTGGATTTCGTTTGAGGAGCTGTACTGTCGGGTTCAACGTGTCGTAAATTCACTTAAAATAGAACAATCTCAAATAAAGGAAACGCCAAAGAATAATTTCCCAAAATTACCTCGTATCGATTTGGTTTCGTTTGATGGCGATATTCGTAATTGGTCGCTGTTTTATAATCAGTTTAAGCGCGTAGTTCATGATAACACGCAACTGTCCGACTCGGAACGCATTCATTTTCTTGTTAGTAAGCTGACTGGCAGCGCCGCTTCTTTGTGTGCAGGGATACCACCTACACCTGAGAATTATAAAATATTATGGGACTCGCTCGTGGATAAGTATGATGATCCGCGTTTTCTCGCCGCGTCATATTTGAATCAACTATTAGAATTTAAATCTATACCTGCTAAATCTACAACCGGTTTAGAGTCTTTTGTAAACTCATTTGATACCGCTGTGAGGGCGCTCAAGCAGGTACATTTGGGAGATCTTGCGGACTTTATTTTGTTACATCTCGCATTGCAAAGGTTAGACTCCGAGACAGTTAAGTTATTCGAAATGAGTCATCGCAAAAAGGGCATACCTTCTTATGATGATTTAGTTGAATTTGTTAAAGAGCAAGATAAAATAGTACGCTCCAGTCCTTTAGTTTCCAAGCCTCAACAAGATGGCCAAATTAAAAACTTGTCTAATTCAAAACCAAAATTCACAAAGGCCTTTGTCGCTCAGAGAGCCGACAATTGTATTTTGTGTAAGTCAGACAAACATAATAAATTATATTTGTGTTCTGAATTTACAAAAATGACCCCTCATGAAAGATTTAATTTTGCGAAATCTAATGAGTTGTGCATTAATTGTTTAAATCATGGGCACAAGGCCGCATCGTGTTCTTCAAAAAAATTTTGTCGTCATTGTAAGTCGAAACATCACTCAATCTTGCATTTTGGTTCATCTGATTCGCAAAATAATGCGTCAAGTTTGTCCGCTCCCGCTACCGCTCCCGCTACCTCTCAACAGGATGACCGCACCTTAAGCGTAAGCGGAGTGGAATCTAGTTCGCCATCGAATAACAATAATATGTCTGTTTGTGGTGTTGCTCGTGACTTTTTTGATAACAGGTGTTTGACTACTCTGTTGAGTACCGCTAAAATAAAGGTTTTAGATAAACATAATCGTGTGCATTTTGTGCGATGTTTGTTTGATTCCGGATCGCAGAGTGATTATATCACAACTTCGTGTTGTAAACGTCTATCGTTATTTATTTCGAATAAAAACCGGTTTGTTGAAGTTCAAGGCATCGGTGGTGCATCTCAACGTATATTGGGCAAGACTAATGTTCTGTTTACATCTCGTTTTGACGCTAGGACACAGTATAATTCGCAGTCATTTGTAGTTGACAAGATTACGTCACAGTTACCAGACGCTTTTATTGATGTAAACGCACTTCATTACTTAGATAATTTACCGCTTGCCGATGATGAATATCATTCACCCGGACAAATTGACATGCTTTTAGGTGTCAATTCATATTGCAAAATTTTGTTATTTGATAAAATTAGTCCTGGTAACAATTTGCCTACAGCAATCGAAACTAGTTTAGGATATATTTTAATGGGAAACGCACCCACCCTACTTTCATCACCTCGGGCTACTCGGTCATTCTGCGCGTTCACACATGAGCAGATTAATGATTCGCTTCAGAGATTTTGGCAGTTAGAAGAAGTGCCTTCTACAAATTTTATAAGCCCTGATGAACAGGTTTGCGAAGAGATTTATACGTCTACTACTACTCGAAGTGCCGATGGTAGTTATACTGTTAATCTGCCTTTTAAGGAGAATGTCGATTTGCTTGGCAATTCTTTTATAACTGCAAAGCGTAGATATTTGTTTCTTGAACGTAAATTCGCGCGGTCTCCTGGATTACGTGATGAATACAATGCCGTTATCACGGAATATCTTAATAAAAAATATTTGTCGCTCGTCCCGCCAGAGAATTGTCTCGAGTCAGGATTTTATTTGCCTCACCACCCCGTTATTCGTCAGGATAAATCTACGACTAAACTTCGTATCGTACTCGACGCTAGTGCTAAGACAGACTCCGGTTTGTCACTTAATGACGTTATGCATACTGGCTGCAATTTGCAAAATGATATTTTTCATATACTTTTAACCGCTCCGGCCGTAAAAACGCATGACGTCATGCGCCCCTCAAGCACAGCGCTGTTATCTGACACTTGAGATGTTTACGTCCGGCACATAAAAAATGATCGCTTGAGTTTTTGTTGCCTCCTAGCCACTTATTGTTTAGTTTTATGGGTTCTTGAATATACAAAGCTTACTATTAATCGTTTGAAGTTCTTTTGTTATGTCGTAATGTAATGATAAACAATGTAAATAACAGACAATGGCTGATTGTGTCCTTGTTGTCTTGTTTTTTTGTTTTCTCATAGAAATACTATCTCAATTTGCTCGAAATTTTGGAGTTTACTTATTGAATAGACTAATAATCGAACAGCAGTATTTTTTTTGGGAATCCGACTCAAAATATTCACAATATTTAAACTCAAACTACATATCGCGCGAAGGTCAACTCCCGTTTTGTGCACTCGAACATTCAAAGGGTTTATAAAACAAGATTACGTATTGAAATGGCGAAAATTTAATATGAATAGATTAATAAAATGTTTACATACCATTTTAAACACCACACCACACTTATTTCACTGTGAAACACTAAAAAAACACAAAATTCACTCAACAATGAACACTGGTTGGAACGGTTTGTTTACGTTTTATGTTTTGTCGCAAAAACGGTATTTATGATGCTATTTGATGCAAATATTATCTAAAACGATGTAATAACTACTTTTAAATGAATATTTATCCACTTAACATCGAAAACGCACAAAAAATAAGAAAAAACACTATAAAACTAGAGAGCATAACACGAAAATCCCTCAGATCCCGTCGAGTTCGAAACGTCACTTTCAACTTTTTAATTTTGTGCTGCCAGATTATATTTTTCATAGAGAATTAGTGAGGTGACGAGTGTGTGTATCCAACATTTTAGTAAATTTACCACAGACGATATAAAATCTTATTTATATTTTAAATAAAGGCAAAAACAGTGCGCACCGGGGTGGGACGCTAGCGTCCCAGCCGTGCTTGAAGGGACCCTGTGGTCCCAGCCGCCTGCAACCGGTTAAAGGTTCGTGTATTTAAATTCGCTTTTTTCGCTGACGTTCGTCAAATGTACCTCTGCATCGAGGTCCATCCTTCGCATCGTTCTTATCAAAGAATCTTATATCGTTTCTCGGATGACGCTCCATTGGAGACTTATCAATTTAATCGTGTTACCTTCGGTCTTCGTTCTTCGCCGTTTTTAGCTTTGCGCACTATGCGACAACTCGCTCATGACGAGCGTGATAGCTTTCCTCTCGCTTGCAGCGTGTTAGAAAGCGACATGTATATGGACGATCTAGCTTCCTCTGCTTCTAGCCTTGAGGAAGCGGTTGGAATGGCATCCGATCTAATCCAGCTTTTGAAGCGTGGTGGTTTCGAGCTAGTGAAATGGACGAGTAATTCTATTGACTTGCTCCGTACCATTCCTGATACTCACCGCCAATCGGAATCAGTTTCCTTCGACACCGACACATCGTTCAAAATTCTCGGCCTTCAGTGGTTGCCATCTTCTGATTCGTTTAAATTCACTGTCGCGCCACCTAATCCCGAAGGTACTAAGCGTGCGATTTTGTCTGTCACAGCTCGCTTGTATGACATTCTTGGTCTTGTTGGTCCAGTTATTCTTTATTCGAAATTGCTTATCAAGGAGCTTTGGCTTCTCAAACTCGACTGGGACGACCAACCTCCAGGAGCTGTTCTCCGTTTGTGGAAGCAGTTTATTTCGGAACTACCATTAATCTCTAATCTTTCATTTTCCCGCCATTTGGGCGTTGATTCGCGTTCTCGGCTTTATCTCTTGGCGTTTTCCGATGCATCTGAAAAGGCATATGGATGCGTGGTCTATACCTATGTTTTGAATAATAACGAGAGGCCCATTGTTCGGCTGTTATGTTCGAAATCTAAAGTCGCTCCTATTAAAACTGTAACACTTGCTCGGCTTGAACTTTGTGGTATTCTTTTAATGGCTAAATTACTAAGGGTAGCTTATGACACTATTTCAAACCGCCATCCTATCGAGGATGTGTATGCCTTTTCGGATTCACAAGTCGCTCTGTGCTGGGTACATTCTTCTCCTCATCGGTTTAACATGTTCGTCGCTAATAGAATAGCCCAGTGCCAAACCTATTTCTCGTCGGAATATTTTCGTTTCATCCCGGGTACTCAAAACCCCGCGGATTGTCTGTCGCGTGGACTATTACCTTCCCAATTAGTTCAACATGAACTTTGGTTAACCGGTCCACCGTGGGCATCGCTTCCAATCTATCAATGGCCTATTTCGGAACTTTCTCACACTTCTACTCCAATGCCTGAGGAGAAGTCAGCCGTATTCACTTCGAAAAATAAATCTGAACATATCTTTACAACGCTAAGTTTAAAGTTTTCTAACTGGGATAAATTTCTTAGATGTGTGGTTTATATGCTTCGGTTCATAAAAAAGCTCCCACGCAATAATTGCATAACCGCGTCAGACTTGGATTTCGCAGAATTGACAATCGTAAAGGCTGTACAACACACGTATTTTTACGAAGACATAGAAAACATTAAAAATTCTAGATTATGTTCACATGCGTTACGCAAGCTTTCCCCCTTCTTAGATCAAGGAATAATACGTGTTGGCGGTCGCCTCTCTAATTCGTCGTTAGTACTCGAAAAAACATCCAATTATTTTGCCTCGGAATGGACATATCGTTGAGCTTATTATTGACGCTTACCATGTTAAACACTTTCACACAGGTCCCAATTTATTATTATCGATACTTAGACAAAGATTTTGGATTTTATCTGCTCGTCGCATCGTACGTATGCGTATTCATCGCTGTAATATTTGCTTTCGACTCAGTCCGAAACCTACATTTCCTGTTATGTCAGATCTTCCAGAATGTCGCGTCGAGCAAAGCAAAGCCTTCTCACACACTGGGGTAGACTTTGCTGGGCCATACAATATAACTTTCTCTCGTAAGCGTGGCGTACGCAGCCAAAAGGCGTACTGTGCCTTTTCATTTGTCTAGTAACCAAGGCAGTTCATCTAGAACTTGCTTCTTCGCTTAGTTCGGCATCATTTTTGGATGCTTTCAAAAGGTTTTTATCTCGTCGTGGTCCTTGTCAATGTATTTACAGCGACAACGGTACTAACTTTGTCGCATCTAAGGCTTATCTTAGCGAGCTACATACATTTCTGCATTCTGAGGAATACTTTAAAACTTTTACTCACGAGTTGACAAACACTCGTATAGCTTGGAAACTCAATCCACCCATTGCGCCTCACTTCGGGGGCATATGGGAGTCTAATATTAAATGCGTTAAATCTCACCTATTTAAGGTCATCGGGACTCAGATTCTGACGTATGAGGAGTTGAACACAATCCTCATCCAAATTGAGGCAATTCTTAATAGTCGTCCACTCTATCAACTAAGTTCAGACATTTTCTTTCGCTCGCACCACTTCCTTTATTACCTGCGGCTGACCTCAGCAATGAACGAGCTAATTTGCTTACTCGATTTTCGCTGCTAGATTCTCTTGTTCAGTCATTCTGGACTCGTTTCAAGTCTGAGTATCTCCATAATCTCCAGTGTCGCGAGAAATGGAATACCTCATCTAATCCAGTTTTGGTCGGCACAGTAGTGCTACTAAACATGGAGAATGCACCTCCTCTTCAGTGGCCTCTTGGTGTTGTCACTAAGTTGTTCCCTGGAAGGGATGGAGTAACTCGCGTCGTTGAAGTTAGGACCAAGAACGGTGTACTTAAAAGACCGATCGTAAAGTTGTGTCCATTACCAACTCAATAATTGCTCAGCCAGCATACATAAAGTTTACCTAGTTCGTAGTAATAATTTGTATTAATTTTGCCTCATCAACCTTACCTTTACTTCGTAGTTTAATACTCTTTCTCCTACTTAATTTGAAGGGGTTCCTTCAAGGCGGGGGGGATGCTCGATATTGTTTGATACACCTTACTATTTTCTTTGTATTCATTAGTCAGTGACATGTCCCATCCCTAATCCTTCCCCCCGCACCTCGCGGAACTTCGAAGAAACACACGCTCGATTGCAAATGGCGCGCGCGCATTAGAAGAAACACAAAATCGTTTTAAATAAGTTATTGGCCAAATCTAACTCTAAACTAGTGTTTTCGCAATTATAATAACAATTGTGAAGTGTAATTGCTGTGGTGGACGCTCGAACAAGCCTTAAGGACAATATTTGGTGTTTGTTACCGCGTGCACGCGGAAGAATAGTCCGCCATCAAGCAAGAAACTTCAGAAAGGTGAAAACTGGACAATCGTAAGTGTTTTGCAATCCCTTCACCCCCCTAAACCTCTTTTCTGTTGCTCACTGACTTAAATACGCTTTATCAATTCCATTCAGCTAGCCATCAACCCTCTCAAAAATTTAATTCTAACAATACAGTCCACAACTTCAAAATCAAGCGTCCGTTTCAATAACCGACCTTTCTTTTTTTATTTACCCTTTTAGCAAAAATCACCAATATTTATATTTTTAAATATTTTTGTATATTCTAATATTTAAAAATGTAATTTATATGTATTTATTGAAATAAAGTAAATATAAATAGAATAAAGTAAAAAAAGGTAGGTTAATGCTGAAGGTAAACGTATCTTATTCGGTGTTTCTTACAGCGGGCGGAATCTCATGAACCGTAATGGGTAGAATTTTCAGCGTGTGTATTTCTTTTGCCGCTGTTAAAAAAATAAATAAATAAAAAATTGTTTAAAATAACAGTGGCACTCCGGGAATGCCGACAGAAGTGAAAACTCTACTAAAGAACAGAGGTGTCGGTAACGGTGTCGCGATGATTTCATATTATTCAGAATCATAATTTTGGTCATATCTTCTAAATGAGTTATCGGATTTTTTTATAATTCCAATTGGAATATTAGTTCTGGACTTAAACCTAAATTATTGAACTACCTCTACTAAAAAGCAGAGGTATCTATATTTTTCCCATCTCAAAAAAAGCCCAACGCGCCTAAAGAAGTTTTCACAAATAAAGGGGGGTCCCCATACAAAAAACTTATTTTATAGGCGTTGCCTTATTGATCGGAACTCTTCGTATACGAGTCCGACTCGCACTTGACCGGGTTATTTTTCATATTTCACAAAATGCATCTCATCTTTTCTTTAGTTCATGGAGCATGCAATTTAGGGCTGCGTTCGCTACCTATTAAAAAAATCATCAGTTTGTCAAGCATAAAACGGCAAAATCTTCCGTCACAACGAAGTCGCCACAATTACAACTGAAAAGCTAACGTTACTCATTACTCAAAATTTAAATAAACCACCGAAGACTTCTCATTCCGTATGTGTTTTATTCAAATGTATACCTATGTATGCGAATGAAAAGTGTAGCTTTTAATTAAAAGGAACACGCCGCAAAGGCTTGACATCACGATTTTAAAGATGGAGGAATTGCAAAATGTTCAAGAGTCTTTCGAGTTTCTGATGGAGTTTAGTTTTAATGATCGCGGATTAAACCTAAATTCATTGTTTGACTGCTGTATAAGAAATATATAAGAAGTTATATATTCGAGCTATTTGCGGTTGATACACTAGGGCCATGGGGTCCGAGTGCCCACTTGGTTTTTCGAAACATCGCCAAGCGGTTGGTCGACTCTTCACGTGAACATAGGGCTGGCCTATTCTTTGACCAAAGAATTACTATCACCATAAAACTGCCACGTCGTATGGTGATGCAAATTCTTTGCTGCCAGCTTTTTGGTCACTTTTCCGGTTGACAGCGATGTGGATGAATTTTTTGATACCCTATGATTCTTAATTATTTATTTTACAATATTGTAGGTATTTATTAAAATTTAATAAAGAAATACATAAAATCTCGCGCCTTCTTCCGATGTTGGTAGGCAGAAACTAAAGAACACCAACTGCTATGAACATATCCCCTTAATACAAAACAAGGTTTTTATTTAAATCAAGTTAAAACCAACAAACCAGTTTTTTACTGTTTAGTTTTTTACTTGTGTATAGATAAGCAGTTCTTTTTACTAAACTGATAACTTAGTCCGGTGCTAAGTTGTCATTTTATATGAAATACAAAATCTTGCTCAGAGCTTTAGGCTAGAATTAAATTTAGATCACGTTTTGCAATAAGACTGTATATATTTAATTAATTAATGACGAGGCGTTGTGTGATGTGAATCATAAATCTCCAATTTGCGTAGGGTCATTTCGCCTGTTCGCGTCCATCGCCCAATTCGCGTCCATTTTACGGGTCTCCCTTTAAAAATCCTCGAAAATAAGTAAACTAACACACCAATCAAACGAAAAGTCATTACCGCTAATACCTCAATGTATAAGAGGCACGCAAACATGGAAAAAAGGTCCGTGCGCCAAACCAATCCCGTTTAGAAAAAATACTTAGTCTCGGCTGTTCATCAGGGAGTGCGTACGCGCGGGATTTTTAGATAAAAAATAGTGTGCAGCGGCGCGTTCGATGGTAAGTTTTTTATTGTTTTATGTGAATTTTAGGATACATAGCTGTTTCTAGACTTTTATAATAAAAAAAGGAATAATATTAATTATGAATTTGCTTATGATTTTTATATTTAACGAATAAAATAAGGTGGACGCGAATTACTACATCGTATTTACAAAACGTCCACTTTGCGTCCGCAATGGACGCAAACTATACCTACAGGGGATTATAATAAACGAAATTGCGTCCACTATTTTCGTTAAATACAGTTGGCTTGCTTGTAAAAATAATTTAAAATGTATTGATTTTTATTATTGTAATTTTTTTATTATGACTACGTGTTTATAATTCTATTTTTAAATGAAATGAGTAATTTCTTTCATTGTTATTTTTTTCTATTTAACATGAGTTCTTCGGAGACAAGAAAGAAGAAGGAAAAGAGAACATACACAGAAGACGAAAAATGCGTTAAAAAAGCGTTAAATGAAATTCGAGAGAAGAATAAATCGATAAGACATATGCAAAGAATATGCTATTCCCAAGACCACAATATTGAACCAAATCAGTGGGCGCAGAACAGATGGAGTAAAGAAACCGGGACCAGAATCAGCGCTAAGAGTAGATGATGAAAAAAAGTAGTTGAATGGCTTCTTAACATTTCCAAATGTGGATTTTCTGTGAAAAAGCAAGAATTGTTGGATACTGTTTGTGAAAATAATTCGAGAAGGGGAGTTTTAAAATAATTTCAAAGATGATCGCCCAGGTCAAAAGTGGTTTGGAAAATTTGTGATTTTGGGGTAAAATTAACAGAACTGATTACTGTTTATTCTTAAAGGTCCAATCATTATTTACCTACTACTTACCTAATTTTATGTTCAATCAATGTTGAGAAGATTTTTATTTTTATTTTAAAGTGATGTTTTTAATTATAATAAAGTTGATTTTTAATATTAATTATATTCTTAAATAAAGAAATTGTTAAAATACAATCTTTCTGTGCAAATTATTAAAAATGTCACCCCTATATTCCTTTTCTAAGCTGGTGGACGCTAAATGGTCCACGGGTGGACGCAATTTGGCTTTTGTGGACGCAAAGTGGGTAAAACGCCTAATTCTGAAGTTTATCTATTTAAAAAACAAACACAAGATGTTTGGAACAAAAATGATATTTAATCTTAAAATAGACTATATAATGAACACATTACATATTTTTTTCATAGAAATGAGTGCTGGTATATTTTTATTATCGCCGTCAAACTTGCCAACTGCACTAAATGGACGCGAACAGGCGAAATGACCCTATATCTATTTAGAGATCTACCTGCTCTTCTTTTGTTTTACCCATGTTTGCCAGTATAAATTGACTTATGCAATTATTTATGATGTGCATGTATGCATTTATATACCTACTTATAGCCTTGTGCTAGACTGTTTGTAGGATATTGAATATTAAAATAATCTGTATGACCTTGGCAATTGTAATACGTGTAAGGCAATATCGTTGGGGAAAGGTAACTAGCCAGATTGATCGATAAATAATTTGTCTAGCCTTTTCCCGACTATGTTTGGATTGGCCTTCAGTCTAACCGGATGCAAATCAATACCTGCACTGCCCAGTTACTGGGTGGGTTGGTCAGAAATGGCTGTAAGACTATAGGGCTTCTAACAACCTGTTACGACTGTCAAAGATCCACGAAGGACCTAGGATAAATGGCTTATCGTGATTTCCGAGGCACGGAGAGGTCTTGGTATTGAAAGATGGTCACCAATCCACG
Organism: Polymixis flavicincta; assembly: GCA_949987655.1. Taxonomy (NCBI): domain Eukaryota; kingdom Metazoa; phylum Arthropoda; class Insecta; order Lepidoptera; family Noctuidae; genus Polymixis; species Polymixis flavicincta. Next base: position 7,381,072 of record OX465173.1, on the reverse strand, counting down.
GACCACCATGGCAAGCGGAGCTTAACTTGATCCATCAACCCTTGCGGTTTGGCGGCGGCGATCACTCGCGTCCGGACCTGGTCCAGGCCATAGTACGGAGCGAGAGTGCATGGGTAGCCGTCACCTCCTTCAGCGAAGCAGTAATGTTCGCGAAGAGGGAGGCGGCGCACATGAGAGAGAGGCAGTATATGCGCCCTCACGACCCTAATCGCCGCAAGAGACGTCCTGAGCGTCGGGAATCCCAGGCTGATTTCCGACCACCGTAGGCGTGAGCTTGCGGACGGTGAGTAATGGGCAGCTCGCTGTCCGGTAAGGACCAAGCCCAAGTCGACGGCGCGTTGTGTTCCACGCGCGCCTCAAGGAGATGTCAGTACAAACCGATGAGGCCCGCAAGGATCGATACCTGCGAGGGGTGCGGGTTTGTTCGAAAGAGATATCGCAGCCCCTGGCACACAGGCTACTGAGGGAACACGGGTGGGTTTTAGTCAGTAAAAGTCTGACACTCCCTCCTGCTCCACCCAGAGCGGGAGAAGTTATTTGATGATAACCCACCCAAAAAAAAAACTCATGCGATTGATATTACTTAGGCACAAGATGTTAACACCAATAAATAGTGTTTCATTTTTTTAAATAACTACGAAGTGCATAAGAATGTCATTGAATAAGTATGTGACCAGGATAATTGACTAACAAAGCTAATGGATTGACTAATATATTGCACGCGCATTACCAATTGCTATAATTATTCGCTATGGAGCTAAGACTTCAATAATCCAGCGCTAATTTATTGCATTTAACATGAGCATTGTTCACAATAGGGTACTACAGCCATTTTTGAAAAGTTTCCTAATTCGATTCTAAAGTGCTAATAAACCACTTAAATAACACATTTTTATTTAATCGATTAGTGCCGTAAACAAGAATTAAAATTTACATTTACAAATTTCGCGCGTAATTTGACGAAAACGCTGTACGCAGTGGACGAATTTTTCTTTACATTATTGATTTAACCCTAGAATTTTTGTTAATACAAAGAATCTTCAATAGCTCCCAGGATCTATTACTCTGAAGGTATTGGTATTGATAATAATATATCTTTTTAGGGTACCGTGCCCAAAATGTGCCAAAGGGACTAATTACTTCTGATAAATGCGTACACTGGCTGTACAGGTCCACCCAATCTGTAAGGTTCTTTCCTCAAAAGACCATTTCAGACACCAATCTACATAGTTTTCACATGATCTGACCAAGTTTATGTCTGGACTTTAAAAGAGGCTATGACCTCTGAGTTTGTTTCGGCCTATCTTCTCAGAGTAGTCTGATAGGAAACGTTGACCTAATCTAGTTATTATAATATGATCAACGATAGATCTTACCAAGATTATGTCTGGACTTTAAAAAAGACTGTGACCTCTGAGTTCGCTTCGGCCTATCTTCTTAGAGTAGTCTGATAGGAAACGCCGACCTAATCTAGATGCAAAAGTGTTTGTAGTTTGTAGGTACAAACCTACTTACAGAAATAAAAGCATTTATTATTTACTAAGCCTCCGCTGCCCGTTCGTGTAGAGTGCGTAGTCACACGGTTCATGAGAAACAGCCACACGGCACTAGCGTCTCCTAGTACCGTGTGACTGTTCCGTTAGTGCCGTAGTGGGTGAGGCAGTTAAAATCACAGTCTGTACTTATTTCTATTGACGCTAGAACAACAAATACTAAAAATAAAAGTTTTTTTTTGCCTTATGGTACGGAACTCTTCGTGTGCGAGTCCAACTCGCACTTGGCCAGTTTTTTACTACATTATCTCAATAAATTTACTGAATAATATTGCGTTGAACACTTGAACAAGTACATTGCGTATCCTCATTCTACATTCAAATCAAAATATAATTCCATCTGTTTCATAAAGGACACAATAATTTTATCGAAAAAAAAGTAAAAGCTTTTGGCACCTACATCAATATTCATAGAGGGCATGAAAGTACACGAATCTCATTTGAATGTTCGCACACTCACAAATTATTTTTGGAAGCAGAAACGGAGTTTTAAATGCCCTGGACAGTTTTCTTTTTTAAACAGAAGGAGGTTATGAATTCGACATGTTTATAAATACTTTTTATGTTAGTTCGGGCATAAGTCCGTCATATATACACGAATTTACAAAATTCTTTTTTCGTTCGAAAGGGGACAACTCTTCCAAAAATGACAGCAAATCAACCGCGATTGCTGCTATCGCATAAATATGCATTGTTTTGACCCCAAGGATGATGAAATTTTGAATTGGTGTGGGGTAGGTACTTTAACTAAAAAGTGAAAAATTAAAAAACTTTTTCCAAAACAAAAAAAAACGACTTCCGGAAAAACACTAAAAAGTGAAAAATGTAATTTCGGAAGGCGGTGAATTTTTTTTTAAATACATGACTTCCGAAATTAAGTTTTCAATTTGTAGTGTTTTTCCGGAAGAAAAACGTGCTGTTGGAAACGTGGCTTCCTTATTCGTCCCCACATTTACATCTACCTACTGCCAGCAGGGCTATTAAGAAACGCGCGAGAACCCTCGTCTTTTCTCGATTTGTCGAATTTGTCTACGATTCTGACGTCATTCTGAATACTCAATCCCTTTTTTTGCATTCCACAATGTGTACTTAGATGGTAGCCTAAAACTATATGTAATCTTTGTGGACCCTGTCGAGCACAGCAACATAGTAGGAGAAAGGAAGCTTTTTCATCGTCATCTGACCAAGATTATGTCTGAACTTTAAAAGAGATTGTGAACTGATGATGATGAACTATGTGATCAGAGTTCAGTAAAATCACCCCTAACTCTGATATTAATTCTTACAGGGCCAGAGAACAAGAAAATAAAATCAAAGCTAGGATGCAATATTTACAAGAATTTAACGAGAAACAGCGTAGAGAGCGCAAAACGAAGGCCAATGAAAAACAGAACAGGATCAAGCAGAGGGTCCAAGCTGCTAACGAAATGGAACTCCGGCGCAAGATCACTATGATACGGCAATGGCGAGCCAATGAGAAGAAGCGGCTGAATAGACTCCGGCACGATAGAGAGTCGAAAATGAGACGGCTGGAAAATGAGGTAATGTGATATTTTTTACTGATTTGTTGGTATGACTTAAGTGTTATCTCATCTGACAACCAGTCTTACGGGTATCGTATTACCCAGTAGCTGGGTTGTGGAGGTAGGGCAGTCGCTCCATGTAAAATACTGGTATTCACCTACATATATCCGGTTAGACTGGAAGCCGACCCCATTGTAGTTGGGAAAAGGCTAGGCAGATGATGATGATGATAACTTAAGTTTTATCTTAGAAAGTGCTCATTTAATACATTTTGAATAAAAGGGCGTTTAAAAACCCATGTTATACGATAGGCTCACATAAATTCAAGCAACGTTGTCGTTAAAATAACATTTCACGATAATGTCAGAGGGATATTAAATAACCAATTTTTGTTTTAAGTGTGGGAAATCATTAAATAACTCCTAAAAAAAATCCTCTCCGCCGTTTTTTTTTTTTTGTGTGGTGAATCATCAAATAACTTCTCCCGCTCTGGGTGGAGCAGGAGGGCGTGTCAGACTTGTACTGACTAAAACCCACCCGTGTTCCTTCAGTTGCCTGTGTGCCATGGGGCTACGGTATCTCTTACCCATCACAACTAATTTTATACCGCACCGTTGGTTTCTTGGTCACCAGCACGACTGGGTTCAATTCCCAGATCGGGCAAAGTGCTATTGGGGTTCCGCATTAATAATTTCTTAGTACCAACCCGTAGTTTGGTAGTTGGAGGTGTGACACCCCCGTGCCTCGGAAAGCACGTAAAGCCGTGGGTACTGCGCCTGATCTCTCTTCGGACGTGTCGGATTGCCGTCCAATCTGCTAATGAGAGCGAGAGAACAGAAATTCCACCAATGTCTCTGTACTTGTGCGACACATTTGTGCATCATTGCCCGCGTCGTAGTCTAGATTTCCGATGATATTGGCCGCCATGGGCGAAATAGGGTTGAATGACTACTACGTATTATTCATCATCATCATTTCAACTGAAAGACGTCCACTGCTGGACATAGGCCTCCCCCAGGCTCCTCCACTTCGACCGGTCTTGTGCTTCCCATATCCAGCGGATTCCAACGGCGTTCACAAGGTCATCGGTCCACCTTGTGGGAGGCCTTCCCACTCTCCGTCTTCCGGTATACGGTCGCCACTCCAAAACCTTTCGGTCCCATTGGCCATCTGTTCTGCGAGCAATGTGCCCAGCCCACTGCCACTTAAGTTTGGCAATTCTTCGGGCTGTGTCGGTTCCTTTGGTTCTCCTGCGGATCTCTTCATTCCTGATTCGATTACGTAGGGAAATTCCAAGCATAGCCCTCTCCATTGCCCTTTGGGTGAATTTTAGCCTTCTGAAAAGGCCCATTGTGAGCGACCACGTTTCTGTGCCATAGGTCATCACTGGCAACACACACTGGTCAAAGACTTTCGCCTTGAGACACTGCGGTATTTGGGACGAAAAGATATTGCGAAGCCTTCCGAACGCTGCTCTCTACACCAGGATTATACCATAGTACCTTTTGCTGCCCAGCCGAGTCGGATTCGACGATTGACCTCTTTCTCGAAGTTGGACCTTCCTAACTGGACCGTTTGTCCTAAACGTATTCATCCACAACTTTGAGTGTAGTGCCTCCGATCGTCATGAGAGTACGAGTAGGTGTTACGTGGGCATTTGACATGACCTACTATTATTATTTTATCAAAATAAAAAGCGGAGTTATTTAGGAACAAATAACACGACAAAATACAGTCTCCTGTATCTCGGAACTCTGTACCAGCTTCGAAATACTGTGACATTCATCTCGCTTGCGCACAGCAGCAATATTTAAAATGTGTGCTCGGCTACCGGGAAATTCGATTTCTGGTTGAATTTTGTCCGTATAGCGATGACAATGAAATGCAAAATATTTTTCAATGTGAGATTCCTGTAGGATATTGCATTTTTTGGTGGGTTTCAGTAGGTTGGTGCATACGTAACTTAACTACTAGATTTTGTTGGTATGGGTTTCGATAACTGAAAATTTTACATCGTTGAGTTGAGCTCATTTTTTAAGCTAGAACTCGAAAATGAGCAAAATATGAGAATGCAATTTTGATTTTTTTTGCTCATACAATGTTGTCAATTTTTGTCAACAGCAATATTCTTAACTAGCTTTTACCAGCGGCTTCGCCCGCGCGGAACTTTCATCCCCTATTAACTCCCTTACGGATGAATTTCGAAAAATCCTTCCTTGGTCCTTGTCTATATTATAAAGGGAACCTCTGTGCAAAATTTCAGCTTTCTAAGTTTGGACCTAGTTTGGGCTGGGCGTGGATGAGTCAGTCAGTCAGTCAGGACTTTTCTTTTTATTTATCCAGTTCAAAGAAATTAGATGTCTAGAATATTCATTAGATATCTCCCAGATAAATGAAAAAGAAATAATTTGCCTGTTAAATTAACTGATGCTACTATAACTCTTCCTAAGTTTTAACCACCACAGAACGCAAGATCCAAATTCCTTCTAAATCACTAAGTATCACTATCCCTACATATTATAAAAAAAGTCCCCCGCCGGGTCTGTCTGTCTGTTCGCGATAAACTCAAAAAAGTATTGATAAACGGCTTTTCATGCGGTTTTCACCAATAGGACACAGAGTGATTCATCAAGAAGGTTTATAATTTGTTAAAGTTTTGTTTCAATTGGTTAACGCTTGCGATGCTACTGGCAAAATAATATAATTCTGTCTGCGGCCTACAAACTCAAGTTCATCTCGTTGTGTACATTTGAGGAATGTGGCCGTCGCGGTTTCAGTGAACGATAGACTAGCGACGCGCCCATTACTCAGCTGTGCCAAATTGTTGAAGTAATTGGTTTTTGTTACGTACACTAAGGCTTGAGACATGGTATAGGAAAACGGGAGGAGCAGGATTTGACTTGTTGTCTGTTTGAGAGACGGCCGACCGCATTCCGGCTAACCGCATAGTGGGTACCCTAACACTGCAACTATCATTGAATACAAACTTTATTAACATTTCAGGCCAATAACAAATGGATAGCACGCGTGGAAGCTCAGAACATGAAGATACAGGAAGAGAATCTGCTTCTGCGGCTGTACACCGATGACATGAATGCTGGTGCTAACAGAAGAGCGAAGTAAGACAACATTGATTACCTGAACTTACGAGTTAGCATATCTGTTCCATGCTATCGGGATTAGTTACCGCGCGTGCACGTTTTTTTTTTTTGTTTGTTTTTTCGATATCGTCATAAAAATCTCATATTTTATTTCAATTTCTTGATTACAACTACCGGGTTTATTTTATTTTTAATTAAAATGAGCGGCTCACCATCACACAGATAATTCCAAACCCCCTTATTACAGAACAAGGTTTATCTTTAGGTATGGTTTAAACCACCGAGCCTGTTTTTTAAATTAGAACCTAACTGTAATCGAAATACAGCTCCTTTTACAAAACTGACAAGTTAGTCCAGTGCTAAATTGTCAGTTTTGTAAAAGGAGCTGTAATTCTATTTCAGTTCTAAGTTCTTATTTCAAAAACAGGCTCGATGGTTTAAACTATACCTAAAGAAAAACCTTGTTTTGTAATAAGGGGGTAAGAGGTTTTCTTGGTGTGGCTAAAATCATTGTGTTACAGGTTAGGTTTTTTGGAAATAAATAAATAATAATAATAATAACTTAGTCCTTCAAGTGGCAAGGCGGACAACCCTCCAGAAGCAGATTTTGTATTCTAGTCTGTTCAGAATTTCTACTAAAGATTCCCAAAAACCGCCACCTCACCGTCACCTGTGACGGTTATCTCAGCCTCCACGCATGCTCTGAACAGAGGACTGTCCGTTATGCCTATTGTATGGAAATATTTGTTTACCGAGTAGTGTGTCGTGCGTGATGATCCTTACCACCAGGCTTGTCAGCCTGTTACCCAAGGAAGGCATAGATTCCTTGGGACAGAGTAATGGTTAATAGTCGACCTGGTGTAATTTCTTTACGAATTTGACAAAAAAAAAAACTCGTTAGTCAAATGTGTTTGAAACTGTGGTTGAAACTTTCTGTCACATTTTATAGCAAAAATAGACATTTTAAGACGTCCAAATGACATTTAGCCTTGGGGTGGTAAAGGAGTTACGAGGTCGCCTTTATACACGACGATAAATAATAACTACATTTCCATCAGAAACTGACCTTGCATTGTTTAAGCTTTGCTTACAATGGGGGGTCAGCTTATATTGGCAATTCTTGCTTGATATGTCGTCGTACGCGTTTCTTCATAGGACAGCTATGTTTTTCTTAGAAATTCATGTTCGTACTGACGGAAAAATGTCGCGGTGGGATGTTTTCGCGCACGGGATCTTCAGCGCACTGCTCTAGCGCCGAGAGTTGAAAATCAAACAGTGTTTTTTCGACACCCTAGGGTACACTCTGTTGGATTCTCAATGTTCGGTGCTACACAAAGAGTTAAAAATCTAGTGCGCCACAAAATCTCGCCGCGATATTTTTACGAGGTCCGAGCGTACGTGCACCGAGCACGTACGCTCGGACGGGGAAGGGGGAATATTGTCGCGGGACCGAACTCACTGGTGGGCCTGGCTAAAAAATCACGCTGTCTCACTGTCTCACCAGACATCGTATCAGTTAGACGCTAGTCTTCATGCACAAAATAATGAGTGAGATGCAAGATCATTTACCTATAGTAAAAAGGCGCGTAAAAAATTAAGAAAAGTCCTTCGGAAGATCCGGTCTTATCAGAAAACCACTGCATAAATCTATGACCAATAAAATAAAGTTTATTGAACTTTTCGATATTTGAACTTTGTCGGTACTGACTTGGGTTTGGAGATTTGACTCATTTTTATTACTCAAACACGCCTAAAGTTAGGTAAAATCATCAAGAAAAACTAATATTTGTACTTTTAATAAAACATTTTATTTTAGTATACCGTTTCCGCACAGACAATATTAATAAGGAGACAAAATCATACCATGTTTAATTTTTGATGTACACTGTCGAACCGTGGAGTAATGCACTCCCGAAGTTTGTGTAGAAAAAATGAGGGCTAGATTCAGGCAAAAAGGCAAAAATTCTGACATAGTCACTGATCGGGCACGCTGGTACAAAAATAAAAGATTTGTTCATTTCAGTATCAAAATAATTCGTCACAGAAAAATCATAAATAGTTTTCTATAAAATTTTACGCTGTTATCTCGTAAGCTTCATCAAGTATTGTGCCACGAAAACGAATTTAAAACAACAGTTTCGATGAAATCCAATTGTTATTTTTGAGTTTCACAATATTCTGACCTTTATTGACTTTAATTGGAATTCATCGAAAAATCCCGAAAAAGCTTCTTTTTCTTTAATTATTAAGAATAGGTGTTATACTAAATCTATAAATATAAAAAGCGGCCAAGTTCGAGTCGGACTCGCCCATAAAGGGTTCCGTAGCAGCAAGTAACATAAACGATTTATGACGTATTAAAAAAAACCACTAACTAGATGTCGTTCAAACTAATTTCCGGTAGAATTTTACATGGTAATATAAATAATTTTTGTTTTTTTGTTTGTTTTAGTCTTCTCTTATTTTAGAAGTTACAGGGGGGACACATTTTACCACTTTGGAAGTGTCTCTCGCGGAAACTATTCAGTTTAAAAAAAAATGATGTTAGAAACCTCAATAACATTTTTGAAAACCTATCCACAGAATACCCCACAAGTATGGGTTTGATGAAAAAAAACATGTGAGTTTCAGTTCTAAGTATGGGTAACCCCCATTTTATTGTTTTTTTTTTTCTATTTTTGTGTAAAAATCTTAATGCGGTTCACAGAATACATCTTACCAAGTTTCAACAGCATAGTTCTTATAGTTTCGGAAAAAAGTGGCTGTGACATACAGACGGTCAGACAGACAGACATGACGAATCCATAACGGTTCCGTTTTTTGCCATTTGGCTACGGAACCCTAAAAATGAATCCCTATTTCCCTTGGTCACGGCATCATACGTGAACGGCTGGACCAATTTTGTCAATTCTTTTTTGTTGTGTTTGTTATAGTCAGGAGAAGGTTCTTATGAAAGAAAAAAATAAGAAAGTTGCACGTGACATATACAAAAAATACGAATTCAATATTCACAGTTAACGATAGGACAACTTCTGTCGGGGCAGCTAGTACTAAATATTTTTGACACTGTTATGACACTTAAATACCTACAGGAGACAGAAAAACACAGTTCAATTAAAAGAAAACCTTTTGATGGGTGTCGCCGCAGTCTGGTAAAAGATACGAAATTTAAAGCGACTAACAAACGGTATTTACGGGGTAGATGTGTGTGGAAACGGCGTATCAGAACATACAGGATAAGTTTTTAACCAGTGCCCAAACTGTAACCATGAATTCAGCATATCATTCTAGACTCAGCGTAGAAATTTTTCGTAGGTTATACAAAAAAATAAACTTCTGTTCCATACATTTTGACCACGTAGGTATTGCACTTTTCTATGAGACAGATTTTTATTTTTTTATGATTAATGGTCAGGTGCGTAGTAGCCGGCGTGTGTCAGTCATCATATCAGCCGAAAGACGTCCACTGTTGGACATAAGCTTCCCCAAAAATGGGGTGATTTGCCTTAATCTCCACGCTTGGCAGGCGGGTTGGTGATCGCAGTATGGTGGATTTATGTATAGAGAACGCTGCTGCCCATTCTCTAGTAAGTCCCTTAGTCGCCTTCTACGACACCCACGGGAAGAAATGGGATGGTGCCCGTGGATGGTGCTATTCTTATATGTCCGGCACCACAAAGAACATGCGTGTGTATGAACGTAAACGAGGCAAAAGAAGAATGTACGGTAGCTGGTGGTCTTCTTTAGTTTCTACCTACCCATGGGAAGAAGGCGGTAGTTTATGCAAATATGGATCACTATCCTTACTAAACGTTCCTGGTTATGTGTAACTTGGGCAAAATAATTACTTTTCGATATTAGCGAAGAACGAGATACAGTCGGTTAGCTATAAGGTACCAATAAGTCTTAATACAAAGCCAATTCATTCCCAGATGTTTACTTAAGACAATAAAGGCCTATTCATATACAGGAAAAGTTTTTATCCAGTGCGCAAATTGTAACCATGAATTCAGCATATCATTCTAGAAGCCCCAGCGAAGAAATTTTTCGCCGGATATACAACTAAAAATCAGCTGTTCCATACATTTTGACCGCGTAAGTATTGCACTTTTCTATGAAGCAGCTGATATTTTTTTGTATAACCGGCGAAAAATTTCTGCGCTAGGGGTTTTTGAATGATATGCTGAATTCATGGTTACAATTTGCGCACTGGATAAAAACTTACCCTGTATATCAGGGCCGTGCCCGGGATCCGACAGGGCCGTGGCACACAGTACCCTAAAAAAGCAGGAATTGACAAATTTAACGTTATAATGTAACAGTTTAAAGGTTCTGATAAAGAATCTTCTTCTGTTGTTGCCCATTAAGCAAACAGAGCAGCAATCTTTTCGATATAATCTTATTGATACTATGAACTCAATAACAACTCAGATTCAGTTCATAGTAGCATGCTAGAGTAGATATGATTCCCCGTACTCAATTGGTGGCAAAGAACAACAGTTTGCTGCTCTATCTGTGCCAAAAATGTCACTCAAATTTCGACCTAAAATAACGGAAAACATTCCATTTTTTACCAGGAAAGCTGAAGTTTATGCATACAATACAGACCTGCAGTTGCAGCGCATCAGGCTAGCCAACTGGAAGGCTTTACACGGAGGCGATGCTAAGAAGGCCAAGCTCGTCAGGAAAATGGGCGTGGAGTTCGAAAGGGTAACATAAAAGGAGTATTATGGATATCTGAGTCTCTAACTTTGACTGACTCGTTGGTCTCCTTCAGGCTTAGCACGGCGCTTTCTTTTTCTACGAAGAATAGAGACAGCTCTTCTACACTAATCTACATCTACACTAATATTATAAAGAGGAAAACTTTGTTTGTTTGTAATGAATAGGCTCAAAAACTACTGGACCGATTTTAAAAATTCTTTCACCATTCGAAAGCTACATTATCCACGAGTAACATAGGCTATATTTTATTTTGGAAAAAAATAGGGTTCCGTAAGATATTTGGGTTTTTCGGACACAAGGTGTAAAAAATCAACCAGAAAAGTTACTTATTTTGCATACGCTGCCTAAACTATAAAAGACAGAACCACAAAATGTTCTAATTAATTTTAGATCTTATAAATATCTACAAAAAAGTCCGGGACACACTATACCTATCTATGTCGAGTGAGGCACAACAACCGTTTTTTTATTTAAAAATCTTGAATTTTTTTTGGACTACATTTAAACGCGTTTATTTTACTCATGCTATTAATCCTTATCAAAATAAATTATTTCATAACTAAGTACAGTTTATGTAGATAATATTTGGTCTTTGAATGATTAAAATTGGACGTTTGGTTTTGAAGTTATGGCGAAATTAAAATATTACGATTTCTGCTGCACGGCCCGTTGCGGTAGGCTTTTTGCAGCGGTAACCGACATCCACGCGGGCGGAGCCGCGGGCGACCGCTAGTTCAATATAAAGTGAAATTTTGTTTTTCCATTTTTGACTTCTCACCGTAGAAATCCTTGAAGAATCTGTAATTTTGTCTTTCGTTTCCAACGATCTTTGTCTAAAATTGACTCTTTCTACTTTGCTGCGGTCATACTGTCAATACAAATAGTTTTTTTTTATAAAAAAAATTAGACTTTTTTTTTTCGTTTTATGAAAATGGTTACTATTAAATGCCATAACGGAGAGCTGCTGGCAGCACACACCCCATGTGCTTCCCATCTTAAACACTAGGTAACGTTTTTAACACACTTACTTATAGAGTGACTCTTTGTTATGGTAATGCATTTAGGTACATAATTCAGCTTATTAATGTTTTTTTAACATTACAATATCACACTAGTGTTTTTACTTTGCGTTTTTTCTTTTAATCTCTGCAAAGAGTTTTTATGTAGTCTGTTTAGCGGTCTTTGCCAGTGCCTTTATTTACAAAAACCAGTGCGCCATTTTCCATAAATTAATTATTTTATCAATTACTAGCAGCGCTTCGCGTTTTCACCCGCGTAGTTCCCGTTCCCGTGGGAATACGGGGATAAAATAGACCCAACAGTGAAATAATTTTTCAAATCGGTTCAGTAGTTTCGGAGCCTATTCAATGCAAACAATCAAATCTTTCCTCTGTAAAATATTAGTATCAATTATAACCAACATGCACACTTATATCCTTTCACAAAGTACTATTACAGCAAGGAACACTCATCGTCTGTCATGTTTTCAGTCGAAGCGCGGTGCCAAAGGAATGAGTCCAGATTTGGCCTTCAGGATAGCCAGCGTAGCGATGGCGGGTGCAATGTCCACGCAAGGCGATGTGCTGATGACCCTGGGGCAGGCGCGCGCCAGGATGGACATCGAGACCCTGCTGCCGTTGGCGCCTATTCGATTACTCGATGAGGTAAGTGGTAAAGGCAACAACAGCACCGTAGCGCGTACATTGTGGTCTCTTAGCTACCAGACCTTTTTTATTTATTTTTATTCACTTTGGACCATTTAATCGTACACGTTCTACATCATTCTCACAGATATTAATAATTTCAAATAAAATCAAATGCATTTGATTTGATTTGAAATTATTAATACGAGTATCTGTGAGAATGAAAGAAATACATTGTTCGTGTAGGTGAGATCTTAACCTAAGTGTAATTGTATTCTGCCTGTAAGCAAACATGCAAATTTTAATGAAGTTTTGGTAAACACATTAAATATATCGCAATTATTATTCCTATATTTTTTTTGTTCATAAATTAACCACTAGCTTTTACCAGCGGCTTCGCCCGCGCGTAACTTTCATCCCTTATTTAACTCTCTTAGGGGTTGAATTTCGAAAAATCCTTCCTTATTCCTTGTCTACATTGTTAAAGAAAATTCTATGAAAATTTCAGCTTTCTAGGTCCCAGGGTTTGGGCTGGGCATTGATGAGTGAGTCAGTCAGTCAGTCAGAATATAGATTTTACTAACACATACAATATGAATCATGTTACCAATATTGTAACAATATTTTGATTTTAAAAAGAATTTCCATGGAGTTTCTCGCCCATTGTTGCAAAACGAACCTACTAAGCTACGGAATGGGCAACTAGCTTCACGTTTCTGACTGACTCCTTGACAATTTAAAAGTGCTTGTAATTGCTTTAATTGAAGTAAATGCTTCGAGTACGTTAAGGGGTTTTACGCACATGTTCATGTGCATGAACAAAGCCGACCCGTAGCGATTACTGCCGATATTCGGCCAATCTCTTGACACCGATCGGTAAACTTTGTTCGTCGTCTCTACCTTTGCTGAATCACGTTCAGCTCGGCTCGGCATAGTTTGAATTAAACCGAGTGGTTTAATTCGAACTGTGACGCTCATGTATACCTACTTATATGCGATTTCGCCACTCAGCTGAGTTGAATGATGCCAAGCGAGCCTAGCACTCCTACCCATTTCATGCCGTTTGAACGTTTATTATGACCAGCAGTATTTTTATCTCACGACGCGCCCCGCGCTTTACTTGTGGTTAACAAGTGTGCAAACATGCTGTGAATGTATGAGTAAGCGCAGGAGCTCTTTGATTTGAACCGTACTATACAGTGGTGATGGTGAAGTCGGAAGTGTGTGTGTGTGTGAGCTTATGTGTGATATGCGCTGACGCTACTTGTCGTCACACGCACACACACATTCAAAGCGTGTTTAACAAGCAGGAATCGTGTCTATCATGAATTTATGACTGATTAATTTGGCGATTTGGTAATTATAATCATAGTCGGTTAGTTATGTTTTACTTTGTTTTGCCAATTAGCATGACTGTGTTTATGTACTTTGATTTATTGCGACTTACGAAACATAAACGTTTTGCTATTTACATTTTAAACAGAATTCAAAACCTGAATCTCAATAACAGCAATGATTCCTAGAATAGAATCCAAAAATAACTGAATATTCTTGTACAAACGCTTCTGAAAATATTGTAATTTATGTAGGTTCACTTACTGTCGACATATGGGCCCTATTATTTTGACCTCTGTCAGCAATAAACTGGAGTTTATACGGACCCTTTAAGAATATTGTGTACTTTGTTTATCTATTTATCTAACAGAAGACAAAGTTGATTGAATTAACAGAAATTATTACCGACTTTTATGATATTATTTTTACTTTTTAAAAGGCACTATTTATCCTTGACTTTACCTCGAAAAGCACGTAAACCGTTGGTCCGGGCTGTCATTCGAGGATCTTTAACAAACGTTAGTGGTCTTCAGAAGCCCGAACGTCGTAACAACTACTCTTATCAAGCCGTATCGTGTTACCCAGTAACTGGGTGGTGGAGGTTACATAGGCAATTGCTTCTTGTAGAATACTGGTATTCAGCTGGATCCGGTTAGACTGGAAGCCGCACCCAATATACAACCATATTTTTAGTATATGCGAAACCCGAAACCCGTTATTGTACCTAGTTGTCTACACAAACATGGTCACCATAGGCCTTACGCACCGCCCGCGCGTCCAACGTGGTTCGTGCTCATTGATAATAATTAGGCAGTAGATAACTAACCGCATGGCAATTGTTTTGTAATTAACTGGTGATAATTTAGAAAAAAAAAATTTTTGGGAAAAAATATAACATGGTGTAGGTAAAAACTATTGGAATCGATTCAGTTCCTTATACTGAACAAACTATATTCAGGTTTCGCATATACTAAAAATAATGTTGTAGTTGTGTAAAGGCTAGGCAGATGATGAAATCATATCTGTACGCTTTCTCTTAGATGCTGGAATCCACGATTATGGAGTTCGCACGTCGTCGCGTACATCTGCTCTTGGGTGACGTGGAGCGGGAGGTGCATGCTCGGGCATCCGTCATATTCTTCCAGAATTATAGACCTCCGGTCGGCAAGAAAAAGTAAGTTCGTTCTTAGTTCTTGGTCCAAAGGATGATCCACTCTATCATGGGATATTCAAACAAACATGCATTAGGTTTGGCAGCAGGAATTCTTGCTCATTATTTCTTGCTTATTATTTCTTGTTTATTATTTCTTGCTTATTATTTCTTGCTTATTATTTTTTGTTTATTATTTTTTGCTTATTATTTCTTGCTTATTATTTTGCACTGAAATTCGATCACTAGTCCTTTTATTCCCTTTAACTGCCAACGATAATACGAATGATTATATTTATAACAAAACAGGATATCTGTGTTTGTGGAAACGAATAAAATAAAGACATTAGTAAACGCATTTGAACCTGATTGGGCGAAATCGGGTCAATCAGAACATGCATGAATGTTAATATGGGTTCTTCTGCTCGTGTCGATGAAGTCAAAATTTTGTACGACCAGGGCCCCAATTGTGTATCGTTGTAATGATTTCCCGCGGAATCTTACTACGTTCAAACTACGTCAATATCGTTTTTTTTTTTTTTTTTTGAAACCGATGTATGGAATCCAAATGTAATATTATGTATGTTCCAAGACAATTTGTCGATTAATACGATATTTACAGATTTCGACGAGTAACGAATCGTTAAGTGGTCATAGTGAGTTCAGGCCCAGGGCCCTAATTTACTATGTATGAGCACTTAACGATTCCTTACTTCGAAACCACGTTTACTTCTTACATCACACACGACATCTGCTTATGAATATCGACAAATTGTCTTGGAACACACATAATATGACATTTCGATTCCTTACCGTTACATTGGTTTCTACAAAACACGATATTGAATTAGTTTGAACGTAGTAAGATACCGCGGGGAATCATTATAACCATACAGAAATGGGGCCCAGTATGTAGCGACCTGAGAGCCTAGATGAGATGGAAATCGCTTTCAAAAGCTTATCGCATTTCTAAAACTATTTTTAACAGGATTGACATAAGTTTAAATGCCTCGTTGGTGTAGTCGTCGCAAACGATACTGCTGAGCATGAGGTGTCCTCTGTGTTCGATTCCCAGCTCGGACAAAGTGTTTTTTGATTATTTCTAGCTGGAGTTTCTCAGTAGCAGCTCGGAGTGTGGATTTCTCCCTGGTTGATGGCAATAGGCTCGCCCATGGGACTTAAACAAATGTGGCTGTACTTTAGGTTCACCTCTGCCTAAACCTTAATGAGAAAATGGCGTTATGTTTAAGTTTAACGGGAGCTACTGCTGCTGCGATAGTTCCCCATACAATTTAGAATTTTCCTCCGTCGTCGATGTCACTTTGTCTAAGCGTGAAGATGAAAAATAAATGGAACTTAATGATCTGGTGTCTATTTTCCCAACAGGCCCAAACAGCCGCGTTGGTCCGTCCAAGTGGCGAGAGAGCTGACGCGTCTGTTTACATCCCAGCGCGGCGATAGCTTGATAGGTTTTGGTGAAACTGTCAAAATTGCCGCTGAAGAGGACATCGACTATGACCCCAAAAGCTCTAAGAACAGACCACCTACGCCTGTGGTATGTGACCTCTCTTCTATGCCCTATTATGTTCGAAACAAGATTTGTAAATATCCTACCTTAATTTGACGCGTTCGAGTTTTTCTAACGATCGATAATTTTTTTAACTATCTAATCGGCCGCCCTAGACGTTCGATCCTACATAAAGGGCTCAGGTATGGTGGGAGTACTTCACAAGGTGCAAGGTTAGGTTATTCTGCCGCGCTTGATTACAATCCAAAAATCCCTGCTTGGGCTCCCCTACTACAAAGATTTGAAATGTCAGATTACTATCTGGGATTCAAAAACAAACTTGTGAGTTGATCCTTAAACTTTGAGTTTAAGGCAAAATAACTAAACGTCATCTCGCTGATGACGTCAACATTCCCTTTTTCATGGAATCACTTTGCTCCACCCTTCAGTCTTTCAGCATTTTTCCTATCCTTGACTATTCAGCATCGTCATCATTGAGTATTCAAATTCTATTCAGCCGTCGAAAACGAAGCTGGCAGAGGTGACTTTCAGCGACCGGGTCGAAGATTTGCCTGATCCTGTGACCATGTCCAGTTACCTTCCTGAGAGAAGGAAATTACTCGAGGTAAGGTGTCAAGTAATTCAAACTCTAACTAATTTCATTTATCAATCACTTTTAACAAGATACTATAACAAAGCTCCAAAAATGCCTTAAAATTATTCTAATCAGTTCTTGTTAAGTTTTGTTTGACCCATTATTTAAATTCTTTGATTGACACTTTCACGGTCGAATATAAAAGTAGTAAATCAGTGTTAAAACAGTGAAATATCTGGCTGAAAAATGAATTACGGAAAATAGGCCAGTTTTCAGCGACAGGATCGATTGTGTAGCTTCCAATAAAAAATGAATGATGTAAAGGCTGGTTTACACAGGGTCAGTGACTGACTTACTTACGGACTGACTTCAAAATATTCGTCTGCGAATATACAACTCAGGGTTGACTTTATACCGCTGTAATGACTTCAAATCAATTTACAATGGGTTTTTTTCGGGTCAGCGCTGACTTGTCTCGAATTCGGAGTCAGTCACTGACCCTGTATAAACCTGCCTTAACTCGAATCGAAAATTGGTATTGTTGAAAAGGAATTATATGAACTTTCCAACACAGGCGTATTTTCTGAACACTTTTTCGGTCGGATCTGGGTGCTTACTCTCGAATATAATTCCGATAGATCGACATTGGAATTGTCAGTCAAACGTCAGGAATCCCTGACGTTTAACTGAACCAACTGACGTTTGACCAATGTCGATCTATCGGAATTATATTCCAGAGTAAGCACCCAGACCGGATTTCCTGATACTCTGCTAGTTTTGTAATTTAATAATGTTTATAGAATTATGACCAATGTCATTTATTTTGAATCTGTTTATTTCTAGACAGAATAGCAGAAACGTCGACTCGCATATTGTAACCATGGATTACCTACATGAGTCTGAACCCCATGTGTTAAAATTGTACGCCGATTATTAAAAAAACAGCCATATAAATCAGATTTTTTTTTATCACTTACGTAAAATTTCTACGCTACGTCTAGATTCATGGTTACAGTGTTCGCGTGGATGTCCCAGTATAGAAACAGATACGACAGACTCGAAAATGGCATTGGTCACAATATCATTAATAATATTAAACTACATAAAGACTTGATCTAAATGCAATGACCTGCTCTTTGTAAGAGCAGAACTTTCTAGACCTCATTTCAGACAAAGGATTATTTTTAATGTATAAACTGTAGATGGTGAATGCCTCAGCGAAGCTCCTGTCGAGGTCTGTAAGCTTGAAGGTGCAGAAAGGCATGGACCTGACCGTCGGCAAGGTAACCCTGCCGAAAATGAGGCACCCTAGTGAGTTATCAACTACATACAATATTTTATATGTAGGTACAAGCTATAAAAGAAAATAATCACAGGGCATCAAACATTCGTCCGCATCGTTGCCAATGTGGCAGGGTTTTTCTTTTTTTGAGGTTGGGTAATCATCAAATAACTTCTCCCGCTCTGGGCGGAAGGGCGTATCAGACTTATAATGACCAAAACCCACCCGTGTTCCTTCAGTTGCCTATGTGTCTCTTTCGAACAACCCGCTCCCCTGGCAGAATGTGGCAAGGCGGCGATGCAGGCGTATTTTTTTATTGTTATTTTTATAAACTTGTACATGCTATTATTTTAAGACCGGTAGTTTATAAATTAGATAATATCTTTATAATATAATTAAAGTATTTTATATAAGTAGTTTATATTTTTTGGATAGGAAGAATAAAAAATACTGGCATTCAACTGCATCAGATTAGACTTAAAACCAACATATTGGACAAAAGTAATACCGAAAATGATGTATGTCTACAGGGTGTAAAAAGACACATAACCGTCAACTACGTTTATTATACATCAAAGTAATTGACAAAGCACAAAAATAATTGCGGGGAAACGAGTTTAATTTCTGGTGCGAAAATTTTCTGTTTGCGGTAGTGCGCAACGTAAAACGCTAAACATTGTGTCCACGGGTTATTCACCAAAATTAAATGTATACATAAACTAGCAGCGCTCCGCGGTTTCACCCGCGTAGTTTCCGTTCCCGTGGGAATACGGATATAAAATATAGCTTATGTCACCCGGAGATAGTGTAGTTTCCTAACAGTGGAAGAATTTTTCAAATCGGCTCAGTAGTATCGGAGCCTATTCAATGCAAACAAACAAACAATCAAATCTTTCCTCTTTACTATTAGTATAGAAGATAATACGTCATTGATGGCTCTGTTACAGTGGAATGGGGCGAGGCGGTGGAAGCTCTCGCGAACGCCGTGGCGGACAACCGCATCAACGTGGAGTGTGGCGACGTGCGCCGCGCCGCAGAGTTCCTGGCGCACCGCATACTGCGCGCGCTGCAGACTGAGATGAAGAGGGAGAAGAAGGTACGTCATGTAGCATTTAATCTAACCTTCATCCTCGTTGTTCTTATAGACAAACCTGTTCTGTAGGGCGTAGTAAAAGTGTAAGACTGCTAAAAACTTTATTAAGCCCGAAGGACTTGCCAAAGGTATGCACATATATCCTCATTTCGCCAAGTTTAAGTCCATGTAATGAGGAGCGAGCCTATTGCCATCAGCCGATCACAAATCCTGACTCCAGGCTGCAACTGAGAAATTCCAGGACCTCGTGCTCAACAGTACTTAGCTCTTGCGAGCATTCAATATTATTGTTGAGCCGCACGATTGATGGTTGGTTACCACTAGCGCCATCTCTTATCGAATAGCGGAATTAATGGTCAATATCTTTCCAGAAAGTTCGATGCTAGAACTTTCTGGAACTATCGACATGTGTTCGGTCAGGGCCGATATGTACTCGAACATTCTAGATGCTTCTACGGTAGAAGGTTCTGGAACTATCCGAGGGCCCTATATAAGCGGGAACGGAGCGCGTCTCGGGGTAGTTTATTGGAAGCGATATATGCGAGAACATCTAAAGCGATCTTCAAGTGCGACTTAAGAGTGATTAATTGTGCAATTGTGTTGTGTTATTAGTGAGTTTAATTAAAGTGTTATTTTTGGTAATTCATATCGGCAGTTTTTAATTGTCACGAACCCCTAGCTCGTAACAATTGGTGTCAGAAGCAAGGATTAAAATCATGCCGATTTTACCTAAAGACGACACGGAGGGTATCCGTACCCGGAGTCAACGCCAGCAGGAGACGGACCAGAGGCGATTTGGTGGAGCAATGCCACAGACGTCGGAGGGCCAGCTACCAACCACAGAGGCCGGCCCGTCCACAGCTGCTCCAGCATCACCAGCACCAGATTTTGCTGCTCTGATGATGATGTTGCAGGAGCAGGCCCGCCGACAGGAGGAACAGGCCCGCCGATTGGAAGAACAGCTCAAACGGGATAAAGAGGAGCAGGCCCGCCGACAGGAGGAACAGGCTCGCCGTTTGGAAGAACAGCTCAAACGGGATAAAGAGGAGCAGGCGCGCCGACAGGAGGAGCAGGCTCGCCGACAGGAGGAGCAGGCCCGTCAATTGGAAGAACAGCTCAAACGGGATAAGGAGGAGCAGGTGCACCGCCAGGAAGAGCAGATGCTCCTCATAAAGGACCTTCACGCAACCTTCGGGAAAGACATGAAGGAGGTGAAGGAGAAGGTTGCCCAGCATGACAACCGCTTGTCAGAAGCTGAAACTCAGATCAGCAAGTTTAGTGACGTCATTGCTGATGTGAAGCAAGAGTTGGGTAACCTCAAACTTGGGGATGGAATCGCAGCTCCCGTAGCTACAACACCTTCGCTACGTGGATTCAAAGTGCCGCCGTACGACGGGACTTCTTCCTGGTCGGCCTACAAAATTCAGTTTGCGGCTGTCATGAAGGCGAACGGGTGGAATAAAAGTCAGGCCATGACTGCCCTCACCCTAGGCCTGCGCGACCAGGCTTTAAATGTGCTGGAAGCTCTCGGTAAGGAAGTGACTTACGAGCAGCTCCTCGAGGCATTGGAGGCTAGATATGGCGACGCTCACCTGGAACACGTGTTTCGTGCGCAGCTCAAGGATCGTGTGCAACGCAGTAACGAAAACCTGCAGCAGTGGGCCCTTGAAGTGGAGAAGCTGGTTCGAAAAGCGTACCAGTCCGTACCTGCGTTTATTGATGGGAACCTGGTGCAGGCATTCATCGACGGCATCCGGGACCTTGAAGTTAGAGCTGCTGTGAGACTCGGTCACCACGGGACGCTTAAGGACGCCTTGGCCCATGCACTGGAGGTGGAAGCTGTGCGGCAGGATCATCGTTCCCATCGCGTCAGGGAGGTTGTAGCAGCTACAGTTCGCGATCGTAAAGGATACAGCCCTAGGTGCTACGGCTGTGGGGAAAGGGGCCACCTTCGATCCAGTTGCCCTAAGCGAACTGCAGAAAGGGAAGATGGCCGGTCTCCAGAGGGTAGCGCGGCTAACAGCACTACCCAGCAGCAGCAGGGAAACGAGTAATAGCCAGGACTGCGGGGCGGGTGCTGGCTGATGTTCAAAGAGCCCCAAGGATTTCGATCACACAAACCCATGACGGGAACACCTTAATCATCAAGGGCGAGGTCAACGGAATGCCTTGTAAGCTGACCATAGACACGGGAGCCTCTCGTACGGTCGTCAGTTCCAAAGTTATGAGTCGGCTCCTTGGGGACTCCGCATACAACCGGGAACGCATTAATTTGGTGACAGCCACCGGTCAGCGCATACCCGTCCGTGGAGAGAAGGAGATGGAGTTGAAGCTAGGCAACAGGACCTACCTGCATAATGTCATCGTGGCTGATATAATGGACGATTGCATCCTGGGTCTTGACTTTATGAGGAAGAATTTTTGCGAGATTGACGTCAAGCAAGGAGTTATGAAATGTGGACGAGAGGAACTTTTTATGGAAGGGGCGTTATCAGGGAATGTGTACAGCCTTAAGGAAATTGTTCTTCCTCCGAGATCAGAAACGATTGTGCCGGTTAGTCTTCCTCGGAATCCTGGGCAAACTCATCGTTGTGTACTCGTGGAAAGGGTAGACAATGACCTTCCATGGAAAGTGGCACGAACTTTGGTCAGAGTCACCGACATCTCAGGGATACGTGTGCTGAATCTTTGTGATCAACAACAGACTATTGAAAAAGGCACACTGATTGGTACTTGCGAGGAAGTGGATTGGCTGCGTCAATGCAAATGCCTATCGACTAGGACCCCCAGCAAGGATGCACAAACGAGAGTGACCACACTTTTAGAAGAGTGTCGCAGCGCTCTGTCTCATAATGAAATGGCCAAGGCGAAAAAGATGTTACTGAAGTACGCCGAAGTTTTCTCCCTAAACGATAGTGACATTGGGAAGACTGGCTTAGTTCAACACAAAATAAATACAGGAGAAGAGTTGCCTATCCGTCAGCGGCCAAGGAGATTGCCGGTAGCGCGTGAAAAGGAAGTAGAAACCATGATTGAGGGAATGGTGAAGGATGGTGTTATTGAACCTTCATCTAGTCCATGGTGTTCACCGGTAGTGCTGGTAAGGAAGAAGGACGGCAGCATGCGGTTTTGTGTTGACTATCGTCGTCTGAATGACGTTACGAAGAAGGACAGCTACCCTTTGCCAAGAATTGATGACACTTTGGACATGCTTACTGGAGTAAAGTGGTTTAGCACGCTGGACCTGAAAAGTGGCTACTGGCAAGTTGAAATTGACCCCAAGGACAAGGAGAAAACAGCATTCTCGACAGGAAAGGGTCTGTGGCAATTTAAAGTTATGCCGTTTGGATTGTGCAACGCTCCGGCAACGTTTGAAAGGTTGATGGAACTTGTACTAACTAAGTTGATTGGCGATGCCTGTCTGGTCTACTTGGATGACATCATCATCGTAGGCCGTACATTTGAAGAACATCTTCAAAACCTGGAACGCGTGCTCATGAAGATCCAGAGTGCCAACCTCAAGTTGAGTCCGAAGAAATGTTCACTATTCAAACGGCAAGTTAGCTTTTTGGGATATGTAGTGTCGGAAGAAGGTATCCGCACGGATCCGGAAAAAATCGCCGCTGTCAAGGATTGGCCAGTTCCAAAAGACAAGACGCAGGTCAGAGCGTTTTTGGGGTTGTGCTCTTATTATCGGCGATTTGTTAAGAACTTTGCAGATATAGCCAAACCCCTGCATAAGCTAACCGAGGAGAAGCGACATTTCAGCTGGGATGGAAGTTGCGATTTCGCATTCCAGGAGTTAAAGGACCGACTTTGCAAAACACCTATTTTGGGGTACCCTGATACAGGCAAGGAATTTATAGTTGACACAGACGCAAGTGACATAGGACTTGGTGGTGTGTTGTCTCAACGAAATGGTGATCAAGAGGTTGTGATAGCGTACTTCAGCAAGTCGTTGTCAAAGCCGGAGAGGAACTATTGTGTCACGAGACGGGAATTGCTTGCTGTGGTAAAGTCATTGCAGCATTTTAGCAAATATCTTCTGGGGCGGAAATTCCATTTACGTACCGACCATGCTGCACTGAAATGGCTATTGCAGTTCAAAAATCCAGAAGGACAAGTTGCGAGATGGATTGAGCTACTACAGGAATACGACTTTGTGGTGGAACATCGCAGCGGGAAATCTCATGGCAACGCAGATGCATTGTCAAGAAGACCTTGTCCTGAAGACTGCAAGCATTGTACTAGGCAAGAGATTAAGGAAATGGTACCTGTGAGGATGCTCAGGACAGACCTCAGCAACGAGTGGAAGGAAAGCCTACAGCGTGCACAGCAGGAAGATTCAGACATCAAGCCGATTCTGGAGTGGATAAAAGCCAGAGCTCCTAAGCCCAAGTGGAGCGACGTCTCAGCAATGAGTTCCATCACAAAGAGCTATTGGGCCCAATGGGACAGCTTGGTGATTCAGGATGGAGTCCTGTGCCGTAAATGGGAAAATGCTCGGGGAAACAGCTGTCATTTGCAAATGGTAGTCCCGAAATCTCAAGTACCGGATGTTCTGCAGCTGTACCATAATGGTTGTTCAGGAGGTCACCTGGGAGTAAAACGGACTCTACTGAAGATACGAGAACGGTTTTACTGGGTCCACTGTCGGGACGATGTCGAGGACTGGTGTCGCAAATGTACAAGTTGTGCAGCTGTAAAGGGACCTCAGACGCGTAGCAGAGGTGCATTAAAATTGTACAATGTTGGTGCACCATGGGAGAGGATAGCCCTTGACGTTGCGGGGCCGTTTCCGGAAAGTGAAAGTGGTAACAAGTATTTCATGGTTGTGATGGATTACTTCACTAAGTGGCCGGAAGTCTTCGCCATTCCAAATCAAGAAGCTTCGACAGTTGCAGATAAATTAGTTCATGAAGTCTTCTGTCGTTTTGGAGTACCTTTAGAGATTCACAGTGATCAAGGAAGGAATTTTGAGTCTCAAATATTCCAGGAAACTTGTCGAGTTATGGGTACTCATAAAACAAGAACAACTTCTTACCACCCACAATCGGATGGAATGGTGGAACGATTTAATCAGACATTAGAGAGGTACCTAGCAAAAGTTGTGGAAAAACGGCAACGAGATTGGGACAAGCACATACAACCGTTTTTGTTGTCATATCGAAGCGCTGTTCACGAAAGCACATCGGTGACACCAGCTTTCGCAAACTTTGGAAGGGAATTACGGCTGCCTGCAGACCTGATCACTGGAATACCACCTGATGCCCCACGCAGTACAACCGATTATGCGAATGACTTGCGGAACAAGATGAATGACATTTATGAGCACGTCAGACAATCAGGCCAGCAAATGTCTGAAAAGATGAAAACCCGTTATGACCGCAAAATCAACAATAAAGGGTTTGACGAAGGTTCACTAGTGTGGTTGCACAATCCCGTCCGCAGCAAAGGGAAATCTCCTAAGCTTCAAGCTAACTGGGACGGACCGTATCGGATTGTGACAAAGATCAATGACGTTACCTACCGGATACAGAAAGGTGCAAGAGGTACTCCTAAGATAGTCCACGTGGAACGACTGGCGCGTTATTATGGGGCCGATAATGCTCGGGACGAGCATTTCTTAGGTGGGGGCAGTGTTGAGCCGCACGATTGATGGTTGGTTACCACTAGCGCCATCTCTTATCGAATAGCGGAATTAATGGTCAATATCTTTCCAGAAAGTTCGATGCTAGAACTTTCTGGAACTATCGACATGTGTTCGGTCAGGGCCGATATGTACTCGAACATTCTAGATGCTTCTACGGTAGAAGGTTCTGGAACTATCCGAGGGCCCTATATAAGCGGGAACGGAGCGCGTCTCGGGGTAGTTTATTGGAAGCGATATATGCGAGAACATCTAAAGCGATCTTCAAGTGCGACTTAAGAGTGATTAATTGTGCAATTGTGTTGTGTTATTAGTGAGTTTAATTAAAGTGTTATTTTTGGTAATTCATATCGGCAGTTTTTAATTGTCACGAACCCCTAGCTCGTAACATTATTATGACTTGAGAATACGGAAAAGAACCACGGTCACTACGCACTGCCTCGTGCGCAATACAATAGACACAGGCAATGTAATGGAATGGATGGAAGATGGAAAATGGTGAACAAAATCAACTGGCGTACTTGCTAGACCCAAATATTCGAATACATTGTGACATCCACAGCGCACTGGGCCTAAGCGGTAGAACTCGACCCACTCTTTCACAGAAAGGAGACTTCGAGTCCCAGCAGTGGGAACATTGTAGAGTTATTGTGTTTGTGTACTAGCTTCCGCCCGCGGCTTGGCCCGCGTGGTAAGTAAATTGTAGTCTATGTGTTATTCTGATGTCTAAGCTGCATTACTGGAAAGTTTCATCCAAATCCGTTTAGTAGTTTTTGCGTGAAAGTGTAACAAACATCCATCCATCCATACATCCAAACTTTCGCATTTATAATATTAGTAGGATTAGTAGGATTGAAAATATGTCTCGTTGTCCTAGTGGTTGCAAGAGCTACTGCTTAAGCAAAGGTTAGGTGATCGGGCATAGTGTTATTGATTTTTTCGATCCTGCAATTTCTCAGTTGCAACACGGAGTCTGGACCTGTGCCATTAATTGCGTAATGTGGGTGTGCTATCGATAGGTACAACTCTGCCCAAACTTTCGGGGCAACAAGATGTGATGTTATAAAATATGCGATTAAGTGATGGTAGGTAGTCTGTTGTTATGATCACCCCTGTGAAGGGAATGGTTGCATGAATCAACCGCAAACGTGTTATTCTTTTCTTTTTTCTTAAGTTTTTTTTTTTTTACTTTATACAGGACACGAAACTACGAGAACTAATTGAACACAAAAAGGAGTCAGTAGACCCGATACAGCCTGAAGAGGCTGACAAACATGTCAAACCTATAGGATTTACAAGCCCCACAACAAGTGCCAATTAATAGAAAGCGGACATTTCGGTGCTTGGATATAATGGTGTGTTTATTATTTATTTGCTTTTTTTTATCGGTATTTTGTTCAAACCTTTGTTTCAGTTTTTAAGCTATTGCATACCTTTTATCGCGGGCTTTGAGCGCGGCGACCGAATCAAGAAATTCCGTAACGAAAATAAAACAAAAAAAAAACCCCTCTCCGCCTACCATGTAGCTCGGCCGAGCGTTCGCTTAACGATGGTACGGCTGTACGATATAATAAAATTTGTTTTCTTATCGGTCAGCACGCTCAAAAAGTGTAACTTGAATTAATTTGAAAGAAAAAAGAAATACTGCATAAATAAAAAAAATATAATTGCATAAGTTGATAAAAATACTATGCGACAGCTTTACCGCGGCAGTCCCCGAATGCCACAAAAAATTTTTTTTTTTTTTTTGGATCAACAATTTTTAATTTTTTAATTCTTAATAAGTAGATGATATTGCCGACATCTTTAAGAAACCCCTGATATTTTACTAGCTATACCTACCTAACTGACATTGTAGTGGATTTTATTTATTTTGTTTTCAACTCTTCGTTTGATATTAAAGCAAATCTTTCATAAAAGGTTTTACTGTCATTAGTTTGGTATCGGTAAACCTCAAAAGCGCCGTTGGTCCCAACAGTAGTTACGAGTCATCAAAATCTAAGCAGGTAATGAGTTAATGATAGGTTTACATCAAGTCTGTGTGGTCAGCTAATATAATTTGACTCTGTTATATCAAAAATGTTGGCTTACTCTTATTATTCATTTCGCACGAATTTACTCGCCTAGAACGGGCGAATCAACACCTTTAAGTAATATAATTTTCTGCTGGCGATTCGCACGAAGTTAATTTATTTGTGGGAAAATCAACAATACTTAAAATACGTAGATACCTACTAGGCAATTGGCTCGTTTTGAATTTTACTTAATAAAGTTACTGTTAATTTGTCCTTGACTTTTCGTTATTCCTGAACGTTAATTTGCCAATAGCCTAACAAATATTTCTGGAATTTTCGATCACCGCACAACAAATAAATTACCTTCGTGCGATTCCTAAACAAAATACTTAATACCTACATTATGCAGAAGTGTCGATTCGCCTCGTTCGGGCGAGTCGACAAGCCTTAGAAATCGAAATTGCGTAATAAATCAAAATTTCAATCACCACCATTTTGCTACCAGTGATGGTTAAGGTTGTTTTCAATCATTCTGCAGTTTCTTTTTTTTTTTTTTCATTTCTCGTAAAGTCCCACATTTTGTCATTTCAGAAGCAAAGCGGGTTAACAGATGATACAAAGCAGGCCTTCTTTTACGTACCGGATGAAATTAAAGAAGATGTGTCCTTGAAGTCTCAATAAAATATTCTTTCATAAAGAATCTTTCTTTTAGATTGTATAATTATTGTCTGATAGAAGTTTACTGTCAAGAAACCGAATATCTGACAGCCAAAAATTACTCAATTATTGCGTAGATATTTGTGCAAAAAGTGTTTGTTTTGTGTACCTACGTAGGTATAATAGGTAAATTGTGTGTCCTTCATACCTACGATGTGTAAAGTTGTGTTTTCTATTACAATGTTAAAAACTCAAACCCCCTTATTACAGAACAAGGTTTTTCTTTAGGTATGGTTTAAACAGTCGAGCCTGTTTTTTTAAATAAGAACCTAACTGTAATCGAAATACAGCTCCTTTTACAAAACTGACACGTTAGTCCAGTGCTAAATTGTCAGTTTTGTAAAAGGAGCTGTAATTCCATTTCAGTTCTAAGTTCTTATTTCAAAAACAGGCTCGGTGGCTAAACCATACCTAAAGAAAAACCTTGTTTTGTAATAAGGGGGGAAAAGTTTACTGCTTAACGCGCTAATGTATCTACTTATTGATTTATTTTTCTATTTAGTCATCTTTTGTATGAGTATTTATTTCCTGAATATGTTTGGTTGCCTGTTGGGTGGGTATTCTTTGTATAAATATATTTATACGTTTTTATTTTTTATATTAAATGTATTTTATCCGGCGCTATCTGGTTTCATTTGAACTTAGAAGATGCATTTCATTGTGATTCGAAAATAAGTAGGAATAGCTTCAAACTGTACTTTGACTTATGGCTCATTTTCATTAGTCGATGAAGAGGCTCGCCCGCAGGCCGGGTAATGAATAATGAAATTCGATAAGTCGACAACGCGGTCGGTACATCGTTTACGGGGAATCCCCGTAGCGTGCATAAAGACCAATAAAATTCATCGGTTGGCAAAAAGCGTGCGGAGAGTCCCAATGAAAATTAACCATCAAATCAACTGACAAAAGTGAGGTGCAAGTTCTTAGTAGGTACAGGTACCGAAATCATTTCCTATCGACTAATGAAAACAGTTCCCCGAATACGGGCGCTATGGCGACATGCTTCCCAGAAATCTTACGCATAGAGCTCTCAAGTCCCTCATCCAGACACGTGCATGAAGTGGCATAGCCTTTTCAGAAAGTACTATCTTACTACTAAGTATTTTATGAAATATTTTTTAAGAAATTCCCAAATCTGTAGAATATGACATTACAGATTTATGGCGGTAAGTATCCCTCAATTCATCAAGCATCCAAGAAACTACCGCTGTATCATCCAGTGAGACCGATCCATCTCCACGTTTGCCATTTAACCAACAACCCCTCATTCAATGATACAACAATAGACTTATATTGGAAATTTCCTGAGAATTTCCTATCAAAAGGGACTGACTTCATTCCGGAATACTCTCGAACCCAACTTATTCTTGGAGGGTGTTATTTTGGTCAAGCGCTGGTACGTGATCGGAAAGCGATACACTACACTTATATTACACAAGTACTCGTTTATGAGCTCTCCAGCCTCTTTGGGAAGTAGATTGGACGAAAGAACAATTCGCGGAATGAATGCAAAAGACGCAGACTGGCTTTTGTTCTGACTTCTATGACATGAGTAATGAGACATATTACAGCTAACAAAAACGATTGCCTAAAAGCTACTAGAGCTAGCAACAAGTTGGTAAGAAGGGGCAGCGAATGTGTAGTTCGGATAGTTTTGTCGCTGGACTATGAGCGAGAGCGCGAAGCGTCATGTAAAACGACTGCCCCTTCACTTGCTGGTACAGCGGCCAGCACATCAAGCCACCCCAATCTGTCAAATTTCTTTGATAGTTTTTCAACTTTACCACAAAGAAATAAGGTTTATGTTCAATTGGGAAAAAATTACTGTTTGGGATAGCTTGACCTGCTGGCGACTGTACAAATAGTATGAACCAAGCGAGCGACGCTCAGCGAGTATTCTGCCCGCAAAGTGAGCGTCTCTGTGCGAGTATTTTCTACAATTGCTCTGATAACTGTGGGAAAGTAGTGGACAGTTTTCGCCGGCAGTGTGATCTATTAATATGTCTATCTGTTACGGACACGGACCTACCTATTATTGTACCTACTTTTCTTGATGCGAAAATGTCGATAGCCAGTCGCTTTCTCGTCTGTGCGGCACGGTGAGACAAGTGCCTTAGACACATGAGGAATGAGGCAGACTGTTGACGTGACATCATGGCTACAAATAGTGAAGGTTGAGAAGTTGTTTTTTGTGGAACATCGTTTGTCCACCAAGTGTTAGGGCAACAATAGGTTAGAAATACAAAAAGTATTTAGTTATAAGTGATAGTCGCCCTCAGATATATTGTAGCACACTAGGTGATCAAGTACTTCTGAACAATTTAAAATGTCTATGAGTTCCATACACTACAAGTTGCCATTAATATCTGAACATTCATTACTTCTTTTATATCAGAGCCGATGCTTGTCACACAACTCACTACAAATATCTGAACAACGCCAAGTGCATCGTATTATAGGAAGCCACGAAATTAAAGTTTGGGAATCTTACAGAGGACAATTATTTATTTAGAAGGTTTTTGGTTCCATGCGAAAACAGTTACAAAAAAATACTAATATTTTATCGATGTTGTCACCAATAAAAAAATTATACAATAATTTTTTATTTCATTACAAAACGAAGATCTATTTCCTTTCATTTATCATTTACAACTCTTTAACGGTTAGGAGAGGTGGAGGTTCGGGCATAACTCTGTCATAAGACCGATTTGCAAAATTCTTTTTTTGTTCGGAAGGGGTTTATTTCGAAACGGTCCCATTTAAATTTCGTATAGATCGGATGATGCATTTTGGAGACAGACAACGGAACTCTTCGAAAAATGACAGCAAATTAAGCGAGATTGCTGCTATAGCATAAATTTGCATTGTTTTGACCCCAAGGATGATGAAATTTCGAATTGGTGAGGGGTAGATAGGTAGGTACTATAACTAAAAAGTGAAAAATAAAAACTTTTTTCAAAAAAAAAAACCGATTTCCAAAAAACACTAGAAATTGAAAAATAACTTTAATTTCGGAAGGCAAGAACTTATATCCAAAGTCACCAACTTCCGAAATTGAAGTTATTTTGCGCTTTGTAGTGTTTTTTTGGAAGTCGGTTGTTATTTTTTTGAAAAAAGTTTTTATAAATTGTTCAGAAGTATTTGGTCATATTGTCTGCTAGAATAAATCTGACTTCGACGATGCCGTAGATACTTAATGGGCATGTGGTGGATAAATAATAAAGGTAGGTTTCTAAGTTCGCACAACGGAAGTTCATAAGCACAGTGATTAAAATAGACTGTAGCGACACCACACATACAGGGTGGCAGGTACATAGACACACAAACTGTAGGTAACCACACATTCAGCTCATGATGCAAGACCCCCACTACAATTTTTTTTCAACGGTTATAAAAACTAACTGCCGTTTCATAGAAAAGTGCAATACGTACGCAGTGAAAATGTAAAATAGTCTATACCGAGATCACAAATAGGTACAGTGTGGCTGTACCTTAAGTATATCACACCTTTTTACTAATCTGCGTTCCGGATTTTCAGATTCCATAAAGGTTTTATACATAAAATCCAAACCAGCCACTACTTAAAAATTACACAAGCCACATATTTCAAAATCGAAACGTCACACAACGTCAAAATTTCAATGAAAATGTGAACGTAAAAAAATC
Source organism: Polymixis flavicincta (assembly GCA_949987655.1). Lineage (NCBI taxonomy): Eukaryota > Metazoa > Arthropoda > Insecta > Lepidoptera > Noctuidae > Polymixis > Polymixis flavicincta. The sequence continues at coordinate 7,349,516 of OX465173.1, read as the reverse complement.
TAATCACCACAGCAAGACAAAAAAAAAAAAAAATAGCAGAGATGCAGTTACTACATGAAAACACGACGCTGTTAATGTCTGTACGGGAAAGAAATATGAGCACTAACATGAATGTGAGAGAGCTGTCGGATAACTTGGAGGTGAAGGAGAACAGGTCTTCGGACGTGTCGTTGCTGATGATGAACCCAGTGGCAAGTGGCGACAATGTAACCACGGGACTCAACTCCACTCACAGACTGAAGGAAGAATTGCCGCCGCTCGTGCCCTGTTGCGAAGGGAAAGAACTACAGGTACATTTTTCTTTCTCATTTTAAAACCAGCCTTTGTCCGCGGCTCCGCCCGCGTGGACGTCAGTTAACGCGTAAAAAAAGTAGCCCAAGTCCTTTTCTATTTCCCAGGCTATATCTCTGCCAAATTTCATGACGATCGGTTCAGCGGTTTAGGCGTGAAAGCGTAACATAGACAGAGTTACTTTTTATTTAAAAAAAAAAATCCAGCGAACTTTTGTCGTTTACATCTGCAGGCTTAGCATGACGCTTACTATTTCTACGAAGAATAGACAGTGGTTTTTCAATACAAAATTACATTTCGTTGCTCCATTTTTGACATCGCACCGTAGATATCCTTCCACAATCTGTGATTTTGTCTTTCGTTTCTAACGATCTTTGTCTAGACAAAGATCGTTATATTTGTATAAGGACCTAGGTCCTTATAAATGTAGACTATTTCAGAAGAATATTTCTTCCCAAACTGTAAAAATCACACTGACAACAAACTTTCTACTCGACGGCCACAAAGTATATACGATTATCTACAAAATCATGATTCGTTTAAAATGCATGACTGTGATAATTAATAGAAAAACATAGCTATCTTCTTCTATTGTACAGTCGCCAGCAGGTCAATCTATCCCAAACTGTCAAATTTTCCCAATTGAACATAAACCTTATTCCTTTGTAATAAAGTTGAAAAACTATCAAAGAAATTTGACAGATTGGGGTAGCTTGATGTGCTGGCCTCTGTACATCATATAAAAAATAGTCATGTCTAGATATTCTTCCGTCGACAAATCGGTGTTCGTGCTAAGCCTGCTGTTGTGGACACCCAAAGATCTTAGCTATGTATAAAGGTACTTATGGGTCTTAAACATGGAAAAATGAGAACGCTCGGGGCTCGAGTAATTGCTAGGTAGATTAACACCCAGCTTCAGGCGGAAATTCAAAGAAATTCTCAATGAAAAATCCCAATGCAAATTGTCTGGACTTAAAATAACTTACGTAGGTACATTTTGTATCGCAAAACGTTTAAAAACCATTCAAGTCGAAAACATTAATAGTTCTAAGGGTGCCCCGAGGGAGGCAATCTTTCAAATAGCTCTTGAGGACTATGAAAGCAATTTTATCTCAACCCTCCCGGGACAACCCTCCCTAATAGCGTTGATGACACTCTTCACGGATTTCTTGTGTTTATATTCAATGTTATTAGTGTTAATGAAAGTGCTAAGAGCTCTTAGAAACAAGTTTGTTTCTTTTGCCTTTCTTGTTTCCAAACTGTTTTCTTTTGGAAAAAAAATTGGCGATTGTAGTAGGTAGGTAAGTCCAGAGAGGTAATTTTAAATGTTAGGACCTCAATTTTTCATACCTTTGCTATTGTTTTTGTTCTTTTTATTTGGGATTTGTTTTGAAATGTACCTATTTTGGTTAGTCTAGTTTCAACACTTAAGGGTACACTAGTCGCAGGCTCCAACTCACTGGTGGGCCTGGCTAAAAAGCCCGCTGTCTCACCAGGCTTCGCGTCCGACAGAGGTAGTATCAGTGATGAGCAGTTAGACGCTAGTCTACGCACAACATTATTGAGTGACCTGCAGGATCAGTTACCTACTTATAGTAAAACAGGCGCGTAAAAAATTAAGAAAAGTCCTTCGGAAGATCGGGTTTTCTGAAAAAAAAAAAAACACTCCATTAATCAATAACCAATTAAGTTTATTGAACTTTTCGATAATTAAGCTTTGTCGATACCGACTTGGTTTTCGAGAATTTACACTCCTTTTATTACTTAAACACGCCCAAAGTTAGGTTAAATTAGCAAGAAACACCAATCTTTGTTGGCTCATAACTTTTTAATAGCTTTTTATTTTAGTATTCTAAAACCATGTTACCGTGTTTAATTTTTGATGTACATAATCAAACAGTGGACCCTCCCGAAGTTTGCATGGAAAAATGTGGACAAGTGTCACCTTAAATTATCTAAATAGATATAGGACAGATACCATGCAGACCATACTATCGCTATAAAATTAGGTAGGGATTTGTTTAATCGAAGATAGAAATATCCTACTAATATTATAAATGTGAAAGTTTGTATGTTTGGATATTTACTACTTAAGTATGCAAAAACGGCTGAACGGATTTGGACAAAATTTGGCACACATATAGTTTATAACCCGTATTAACACATAAGATACTTTTGTCCTGATATTCCCACGGGATCGAGCTCTATGCGGGAATGAAACCGGGCTATGCTAGTTTAAAATGTACGGCACGCCTTTCCTCCATTGCTTCTTGCATATGTACACATTTTAAATGTTTGTGTAAATTTTTGTGGATCGTGCAGTTTTAAATTTAACGAATCCTACCATATCTTGAAGATGCTATCCTCATACCTAAAATAAATACACAATGCTGTAATACAATGAGTTTCATCCTTGAAACAACACAGCGTTCAAACAAATGGATAATGTATCACCAGCTAAGCCCGCAAAACAATCGCAAATACACTTTTATTTAAGTAAACACAATTTAAAATTCCATCAGAAAATATATAACGATCCCTCGTTGAGAATATAATTTTTATTTTTGTTTGATATTTTGCAAAAGTATCGGCACGTCCTAATTCAATTAATTTTGTTTGATAATCCAATACCTGTCGGTAACGACTTTGATTAAGTGGTAGGTAATTAAATCTGGATCTGTAATTAACTGAGCGCGCCCTGCCTAATGAGTATTCAGCTTAAGAGTTAAGACTTCTGAAAATAGGTCAGGAGAACGCTAGGAAGAAGTGTTTTTCACTTTATGTCTATTATACAATGTGTAACGGAAAGGGTATATACATACTAAGGGCACGGCTTCTTTAGATGATATCAAACGATATTGAAAGGGTTTTTTAATCCTATCTCTACATGTACGGAAGAAGAGAATTTTTAGTACATTGACACCAGAAACCGAAGTTTTCAAATTGAAATAAACACATCAGTTGGAAGAGATTTATCGTGATATTTGCAAGTTACTTGGAAAGTTATTGACCTACGTCGTGCGGTGACACGTTTGTTATGATTTGAATCCAAAAATTTGGTATCAATTCTTAGGGTATTTTATTTTGAGCTGAAACTATATAATTATAGTGATTCTATACCAGCTGTTATCTTTAGTGCTTAAGCATAGCAATAGGGTTTCAGTCAGTAGAGTTTGAGTGAATTGTGGATCCTACTCCTCATGCCTCTAAAGTACAGGGACACGACGAATTAGCTTTGGGAACGTAAAATCTTAGGACTATTCTGCCAAATTTTGGTTACGCTTGTCGATGTCCACCTCATCATCATCAATTCAGCCGAAAGACGTCCACAGCTGGATATGGGCCTCCCCCAAGCTCCGTCACTTCGCCCGGTTCTATGCTTCTAGCATCCAGCGAATTCCTGTGGCCTTCACAAGAACATCGATCCGCCTTGGTCCTCCACCTTTCGTTGTACCTACCTTAGTGGAATGTTTTTTTTTTAAACTTTGATAAAATGAGAATGGCCGATACACAACTCTCATTTCTATTTTCCCGACCAAAATCTTCAGGCTATCAATAACTCACAATATTAAAGTCTGGTCCGTGTATCAATGCGTACGGTCCTGTCTATGCCTGATTGATATACCAGTTCCAATATACCGGGTCCATTCGCAACCTTGTTTATTGTTGAATTGATTAAATATCAGACTGATTTGTACAAATATTTGTAACTAATGGATCTACCTAGTTACCAAGTACTTATTTCTTTTTTCAATCAGGTAGGTACCTTTTGATAAGCATATCTAGGTAAGCATTTAGCTTACGTATTTAGGGTACGAGACGGGGAGGGAGGGGGCCGTGAAAAGCTAGTTTTGTGAAGAATAGGTACCTACCTGATCTACTTGATTTTGCCTTTCTCGTTCGCAGACGTAGGGTAGGTGGGTACTTCATCAACATCACCCACAGCCCGACTTCACTAGTCGATGGGTCGTTCGTTAGTCTGCAAATTCGTGTAGGTTCTCCTACCTTTTTGGTATCTGAGACATCTTTCAACCTTTTTTACTTTAAGTGCCTAATGAGTAGGTAAGTATGGTACTTATGCATCTCTCTACTTACTGAGTTTTATTCCTTTATAAGTTAAAATCCTTGGTAACATGTAACAGATCAACGAGGACCTGGTACGCAGTGGACTCTCGGCAATCTCCGTGAAGCACGACAGCGTGATACAATGTTTGAGCATGTCACGCGCCTGCGAAAGGATGCAAATACCGCCCGGACTTGTTAAGGTGACACGTTTATCTACCTACTTTTGTAGACAGAGACTTACCCGTCAATTCTTAAAACCTAGTATTGGGGTGTGCTTGCCTTCACCACGAGCCTCCCAATGATAGATGGATAGGTAGGTACCTACTGGACATGGAGCACGGGAGCGTTGCATCGACAGCGATTGTACCTACTAGATTCTGACCCTAGTCGCTAACGACACAACGCCATACGCAAAAAAAATCTAGCAACTAGATCATTTATCCAACATTATTTATAAAATATATTAGTAAAAGTACCTAAATATATGCGAAACCAGAACTTAGTTTCTTCAGTATAAGTAACTGAATCGATTCCATATTTTTTTTACACCATGTTATACCTATTTTTTCCCAAAAAAGTTTTGCAACTGTGATGGAAAATGTTATCACCAGTTAATTACAATACCTATATATAATACCTATATAATCGCCGTATGGTTACCTACTGCTTATACAAAACTAAGCTGGACGCGCGGACAAGCGGGGGGCCGCGTGCTGACCTTAGGGCGCATCCATTAATTACGTGAGGCAATTTTGGCAATGTATTGACCCCCACCCCCGTTTTGGTGAGATGTCATGAGATTTGGCTCGACCCTCACCCCCTCCTCAAAATCTCACGTGAGATATTTCAAATACGTGCTATTAGTGTAAAAACGTTAATCTTTGCCTATTTGCGTTGGATTTATGCGTTGCTTTTGGCTGGCTCGGCTGGCCGGTGGCGGTTTAACCATCGAGGAGCTACTGTGCTACTTTGTGGCGTTCGCATAACCGCGATAAATATTATTTTGTAGGATTTATCCATATTGGCGGAAAAACATGTTTTACATAATTTAACCCAGTTTACTCGTAATGTTACATTGTTTCTTTGCGGATTTTTTTTTTAATTACCTGATATTTGCGTAGACCCTCCTCTCCCCCACGTGAGATTGAATGAGATTCGACTCGACCCCCTCCCCCCTAAACGCCTCACGTAATTAATGGACGCCCCCTTATTTGTGTAGACAACCAGATAACTTATCAAGTTTATAACTTTTTCATGACACAGTATTGAAATTTTGTACGAAGATTCTTTACTTAAAAAACTTCTTTACTTAAAAAAATAACAACCGACTTCCAAAAAAACACTACAAAGTGCAAAATAACTTTAATTTCGGAAGTTGGTGACTTTGGATGTGTATTTTAATTATTTGTCACCGCCTTCCGAAATTAAAGTTATTTTGCACTTTGTAGTGTTTTTTTGGAAGTCGGTTGTTATTTTTTTGTAAAAAGTTTTTATTTTTCACTTTTTAGTTACTTACCCCACACCAATTCGAAATTTCATCATCCTTGGCGTCAAAACAATGCATATTTATGCGATAGCAACATTCGCGTTTGATTTGCTGTAATTTTTTGAAGAGTTCCGTTGTCTGTCTCCGAAACGCATCATCAATTTCAATGGGACCATTTCGGAGTAAATCTCTTTCGAACAAAAAAATTATTTTGCAAATCCGTCTATATACGACGGAGTTATGCCCGAACATACATAAAAATAAAAAAAATATAAACATGTCGAATTGATAACCTCCTTCTTTTTGAAGTCGGTTAAAAATACTAGACACGTGCTTCGGGTTTCGCATAAACTAAAATTAGATATAAATGGGTATTTGTGCCCGCACAAGGCGATCATAAATAGGTGGTTCTAAAAAGTGTCAGATCTCGGAATAATACCTTTAAAAATAATTATAATAATTTTCTAAAATAATCACACTTAAATGTTAAATAATCTGTGCCTTTGTTCAGCATCGAAACTCTTTCCGGAGTCTTCACCGTCCCGACTTGAAGCGTGTTCCGTACCTGCGCCGCATGTCACCTGATGAACTGGAAACTTTGTTCCGTGGGTACGCCGATTTACCCCCCAAAACGATGCCCAAAACGGGTGAGCATATTTTCTAAACTTATTTTTTTTGGAAACACACATCATCATTCACCATCATCTGCCTAGCCTTTTCCCAACTATGTTGGGGTCGTCTTCCAGTCTAACCGGATGCAGCTGAATACCAGTATTTTACATGGAGCGATTGCCTATCTGACCTCCACAACTCCGTCAGCGATTGGCTAGACTCAGTGAGTCCAGCCAATCCCTGACGTTTAACTGATAATTCCTATGACGATCTATCGGAATTATATTCGAGAGTAAGCACCCTGTTCCCAGCCGTGAATACATAGGCTATTTATGCTTTGCATTTTGACAATACTTACCTAGCTATGTCATAAGTCATAAATCCATGGAATATGAATTGAAAAATGGATCTCCAGAGCAGTTTAGAATAATCATCTGTAGTCGAGATTTTTAATGATACAATCAACACCTAATAAACGAATTGATGTTTTCTCTTAGTTACCTTTTATAATACCTACCTTATTTATTTATTAACAGCCATTTGAACCCCACTGCTGGGCAAATGCCTCTGTTCACCCTTCCACTTATTGCTTCATGTGGCCAATCTTTTAGAAAAGAGGCAGTTGCCAGTGACTCGAAACTTTTCAGACTTTCGAGAGGAAATGCCAAAAATGCCATTGCCACCCGATGACAATGGTCAAGAAAAGGAAAAAATCGAAGCTAAAGAAATCTGCAGACCAGACGAAGGTCCGTACGTCCTGGTTTTTGTCTTGTTTTGTTGACCCCTTTTACCAGTGCAGGTACATAATTTTATTTTTCTGTTATGGCAAGTTCAATTGAACTGAATTTGCCGCCTAAACAACCTGTAAGATATTTGGCACATAGCCAAAATCGGAGCTAACGCAACCATCTTGATAAATCACTACAATTTTTGTGACAATTTTCACAAATGTTTCCCTGTCAATGCCATTTAGGCGCCAAAAGATCCTAACGCTCTACTTAGTACGAGTGACGATTTTTATAATTCAATGCTTGCAGTTCTTTTATTTTATTTTTAAAAGTGAACTCTCCCGTTTAAAATTGTGTAATGGGGTTGGCATATCCGTGAGAACAAAAACCCCATTTTGATACCTAAGAAAGAATAAAAAATAATTGAAGAAAAATGTATTGGTACATACTTCTAAGTTCTGCATAAAAAACGCCAGCACGTTAATCTAACCCAAACTGTCAATTTTTCCCAATTGAACATGAACCTTATGCATATGGAATAAAGTTTATTTCAAAGGGTTAGGGTAGCTTGATGTGCTGGCGTCTGTTTCTACTTTAATTTTACATGGCGATGTTCTTGCCAATATGTATGAATATAGCTACGAAATTACAGTGGTCTTTAATTGTAGGCAACGGTGTAATCCCATTACACCCGATTGTAGAAAATCGACCGGGCGGCCCCGAGGACGTACCGGCTGGTATGAGACTGCATGGCGCTCGCGCAAGGCTGTATACGTCTGTCCTGGCCGGCGCTAAATCTGGTGATCAGCCGGAGTAAGTTTTGGTGATGTGTTCCTAGCCTTTATAATGATATTGTACATGTGGCACTGGCCAATGCCCCCATGATGTGGCCCAGTGGGCCAGTGGTAACACCCGTGACATACATGTCCGGTTATTCCGAGAATTTACCGTAAGCCAGTAAATTCTGTCTATACAACTGGGCCTAGGGTGAATTCTCAGACATGCGTTTCCGCCTATCCACATAAGCGTTGTGGGTTCGAATTTCGAACCCACAACCCTTATGTGGATCGGCATTTTACTAAGAAAAATGTCTGCCTTATTTCGAACTTCGAAACAAGGCAGACATTATACCTACTTGGTGAAATTTATTTAATCACCATTGTTCTCAAAACGGTAATTGTAAAACATTGCGAAGATACTAATAGAACAATCATTCATAGACATGTGACATCACCACCAATCTGCCCTGGGTCTGTTAGATCATGGTCCACTCCCTCTCACAGTGAGGCCTGTGTCCCAGCAGTGGGAACATTTTAGGCTTATGGTAAACTTGACTTACTGCAAGGTGAATTAATGCGACTCTCGATGATTCCATTACCAGCCAGTATAAGGTTTTATTAATTTAAATAATCATTCATTCACCTATATACAGGACTAGCTTTTGACAGCGGCTTCGTCTGCGCGTAGTTTTCATCCCCTATATGAAATATCCGCGCGTTACTGTTCGCTTGCATTATTGCGGTGGATAAAATAACAACAGTTTCCCGATCATGCTCGCAATGTCTGTAAACTGACCGCAAAACGCCTTCTTTTTTACACCTCATTTATTTTGTCATGTCATCATCATCATCATCATCATTTCAGCCGAAAGACGTCCACTGCTGGACATAGGCCTCCCCCAGGCTCCTCCACTTCGACCGGTCTTGTGCTTCCCACATCCAGCGGATACCCGCGGTCTTCGCAAGGTCATCGGTCCACCTTGTGGGAGCCCTTCCCACTCTACGTCTTCCGGTACGCGGTCGCCACTCCAGAACCTTCCGGCCCCATCGGCCATCTGTTCTGCGAGCAATGTGCCCTGCCCACTGCCACTTAAGTTTGGCAATTCTTCGGGCTATGTCGGTTGCCTTGGTTCTCCTGCGGATCTCTTCATTTCTGATTCGATCGTGTAGGGAAACTCCGAGCATAGCCCTCTCCATTGCCCTTTGGGTGACTTTAAGCCTTCTGATAAGGCCCATTGTGAGCGACTACGTCTCTGTACCATAGGTCATCACTGGCAACACACACTGGTCAAAGACTTTCGTCTTGAGACACTATGGTATTTGGGACGAGAAGATATTGCGAAGCCTCCCGAACGCTGCCCAGCCGAGTCGGATTTGACGATTGACCTCTTTCTCGAAGTTGGACTTACCTAACGGGACAGTCTGTCCTAGGTAAACGTACTCGTCCACAACTTCGAGTGTAGCGCCTCCGATCGTCATGGGAGTGGGTGTTACATGGGCATTCGACATTTTGTCATGTATCCTAAATAAATAAAATACCTATCTTGTTTGAAAATAAAATCAGATTTCAATAAGATTTTTTCTCATTTCAGTGCCATATCAACTCAAGAAGACTACGACACGCGTGTCCCCGATGACCCAGTTCCCGACGAAGAAGTGCAACTCAACGAAGAACTACAGATTATTCTCCCCCCACGCTACGATGACGTCACAGCAGACTCCTCTATCACCGCCGAATCCACAGAAGAAAGCAGCATAAGTTAGATTCAATGTATACCTTATAGTTATGAATTATGATTCAAATTGGAAGAAACTTAATTATTAATGAAGTTTAATCGAAAAATTAACATTGGCTCGAAAGCACGCCGAAAAATGACGAGGCTGATGCGACTGTCAAGGAAAAAAATTGGTAGAATTTTCATGTTTATGGACTGGATTATTAGTGATTTTATTCAGAAAATTTGATTCATCATTTATTTCCAACTAAGTCTGTACTCAAAAGTATACACTTTTTTCTATTTGATTTGATGGTTTTCCTATTTTCTACTTTTGATAGTTATCTGAACATTTTTCGTTTCATAGTTGTATTTTGTAGGAATAAAACTAGATGTTTCAAGGGTGAATTTATATTGAATTTATCTTTCTACAATATTATACAATAGGTTTTAAATTGTTACCAACGCTTTTCTGAGCGATGAACGCAGCGGTACATTATCATACAAATAATAATTAGTTTTACATCTCCATGCAAAATAGTTGCTAGAAATTTTAATTGCACTTTAAGTTCAAATGAAAATTGATTATCAAAGGTATATCAGTTCTAAAGTTGATAGATCCATGACCTGTTGTATACTGTCATGTCTCACGAGTATTACTATCGATAATTCGAATATTCTAGAAAATAATCATACATTGTAAGGTTCTATGAAATATATTTATATCACAAAGTAAATAGGTGAGTTTCAACAGAAAAGGAGAACATAGCTTTCATCGTAGTTTACTCGCAATTACAATTCAATAGGACATCTAAAAGTAGGCAAGAAATCAGTACAGAATGTTAAGATTGCCGAAAAAGTAGGCAATGGACCTGGAAATAAGAGCTAATTTCGATAAACAAGTGCTCCTAGATTACACATTATGAGGAAGGTCCTAGATCGAGTGCTGAAATGAGGCGCAAGACGATCGTTTTGTTTATATTATTGTACCACGTATATTTTCATTCGATTGAAGTTTCGATTTCAGAGGATTGAGGTGGTATCACACTTCAATCCTTCATCTGCACTGTATCTGAGGAATCTCTACAATCGCACATTAGAGCGCGGAAACAAACCTTTTAATTTGGGTTGATTTTTAGCTGATATAATAATCAAAGCCTTAATTAACCCTAGTACAGATTTTATTTCAAACCGGATTTCAATGCCTATCTAAATATGAAATATTCTAAACCGTACCTACTGTATTTCAACATCTCAAGCTCCCCGCCCTATTTTGCGCAAAACTACCACTAAGGACAATACGAGGGACCACTTTTACCATCACCCGTAAACTGAATCGAAAGATTATAAACAAGACGATCTGGCCCTTCTAAATAGTCTCCCAAACCGCCGTTTTATCTGTTGGTTAGCAGTTGATGGTGAAACTTGCCCCTAATCTAGCAATACCTATTTATTACGTCATTTTCTAATATTATCAACGAAGTGTTTTTTTCAACTTCAGTTTGTTGGAACTATTTTAGATATATGTTATTATCTCTATATCATATCATTGGAAAATCTATTTATTGCTTTATTACTTTACTTTTTCAATATATCGCAAGCTTTTTCGACTAACCATTGATTCATAAACGATCATGGAGTAGTTTAGAATGGAGTGTCAATGTGAACAGTGAGAAGTGCGTATGCTGACACACGTTTGATGCGACGACTGGGAACGCGACGTACGCGAGACTAAATAGTGACGGTTTTTTGTATTTATTTAGTTTTTGTTTCTATAAGCCACCTAATGCTGAAGGTAAGGTGATCGAAGTAAGGCGATTATCACACTGTAATAATAGCCTTAGCTGAGTCCGTGTTGCGCTTTCAACATCCAAACCAAGGCAAATTGTTTTGTAATTGTTATTGCAATTTTGGTTAGACTTGCATCCGCATCTTGGCGTATTTGCTGATATGTTTTCCTAATCTGCGTTTACATCATGCCTGCCTCTGCCCTCTTAACACTCCATTTTTAACCCACTCTTAAATAATCAAGCCTGGGTATTCTTACGGAATTTGCAATCTATAATCAGCCTTGTATAAGCAATCACCCTATCGGCAAAAGCCTTCGCAAAACAAAGCTACAAAAATTAAATGATTCGCTAGAAATATCTCATTTCAAGGTCCATTCAAGAGCCGTATTTACAAAATCAGATGGTCCCCGAACTAACTACTGGCACGATTGATATTGGATGCTTTACTAAGGCATACTTTAACAGTCTGGAAATAAGACTGATATTTAAATAACTACCTATATTGTTAACTTATATTCATTGTCGAACTTATGCGTCTGTTATTTCAAGTCATAGGACGATTGTCAACTGGACGTTCAGCCATTATGATTATATTATTCTTTGACTGCAAAACTAGGTTTTTGGCTTGATTCACTCGCAGTACAGATTTAAATTCCTCACGTATAAAATATTAGCATAATGTACACAGATCAACCTCGGCATCTTAGTAAAGCGCCCATACACCGCATGCCAAAGAATCACATAGAAAGCTGGAAGCGATACATCGTACATACATAGTGGATTTTGTCTTTAAAATGTTCGCATACAAAAATCAACATTCAAACAGCGACAGTAATAAAAATACTCTTCAATATGTACATACATTGCTTTAATATGTACATTGTACATCTTTGTATGGGTAGCTTGACTATTGTTGTGAAAAATTAAGGTATGTCAAAATTAAAGTGAAAAATTATCAAGAATTTAGGATTAGTAGACATTTTCAAAGTAGATGTCAATTTAATGGATGTCCATTGCAGACAATTTAACGAAGAGTCCCCCAAAGGGATTATTCCAAGCACTGAATCGTCAAGTACTGCTTAGCGCCGAGTGATAAAAATCTAACACTGTGTTTTATCGACGCGCTGAGACTCACTCACGCTGCTCTCTATTGGATTTTTAACGTTCGGTTCAACACAAAGAGTTGAAAATCCAGTGCAAGAAATAATCCCGCAGAGATTTTATTACGACAATTTGTGATTTTAGATTATTTTCGGTGACCCCTCAATCTGAAATGTTTCTAAGCAGATAAATACTAACTACAGTCAAGCCACTTCAAACAAATGACCTACGCAGCGTGCATAGCTACACGTAAATATCCATAATAAACAATATTGCGACATTCACACATAGTCCTCGATTAACCACAATAATGCATTAGAAACTTTATTCTACCTTACTATACAAAGGAGGTAAACATTCAACTAAGTAAATAATAAAAAAATCATTTTACTTTATGTAATAATTCTTTAAATAACATAAAAAAATAATCGAATATCGTTACAACAAAACTTTCAAAATTTGTTATTTTTTATTTAATTTTTTTAAATATGGAATAATTGATTTTGTGACAAGCGTTCGCTTGCTTGCTATCTAACGTTGTGTTCACACGGACAGTCTCTCGCACCTCACTGGAGCGTTTTTGTCTAAATAACCATTATACAGAATCAACACTGGTATTCACAATGACGTTGCTTGTTCCGGCACACGGGCGCTTACTTAAATTAAATGGCATCGACATCCTCACCTGGAATTAGAGAAAAATAAAGTTATATAATATCACAATCGGTGAGGGAGAGATGTTCAACCGCGTACACTGTGGGATCACTTTTCACCCTTATGATTAAAGAAATAAGGTCGAAAACTGGTCGCCCGCCAATGTCCGATATGTTACATCGTACACCCGCATTATGCAAAAGTACATGTCTATTCAACAGATTATGATAGTGGAAACATAAAATGTCTATTACAATTATACCAGTCAAGCCGGCTATTGAGCAGGTTCGGCTTTCACTGGAAAATCGTATCAAATACGACTGAAAACAGTTCTAGCAGCAATTAAGGTCTAATTTTTAGATAAACGATATCGAGTGCAAAATACAGTACGCGCAATGTAGCCTCCTGATTAGAGCCGTTGTAGCTGTGGTTTAGCACAAATCAGATCTGTGCCTACAGATCTAACGTGAAAAATAGGTGCTATTGCACATCTGTGCATGCATGATATTGGACTGCACCAACATACGCGGCTGTCGCAGTCAAAAAAGGTACCCGCTATGACGATTACGACTAGGCACGAGATCAAAAAGCTTTATCGTGTTGTCTCGCTCCCTCAATCTTAGACTTCACCTACCAAAATCGTTGGCGTTTGGTGTAAGGGAACAGCGATGCGTAAGTTTATCATGAATTCAATACCAGATTCTAGACCAGCTGTTAAAAAACAGCAGTTACAAACGTTTTGACGGACATAACCGCTAGGTGTTTTACAAAACATATCCGCTGACAGCTGAACTACGTTTAGCGGTTTTTTTTATAAATACTGAACATAATTTATAACTCTTAAACATACCATAAACGTTTTGCATTTATCAATGTAGCGAGTCAACGATTAGAGGGTATCTAATACCCTTAAACGAGCAATCGGCTCCAACTATTTTCACGAAATTTAGTATGCAGGGTTTTCGGGGGCGATAAATCGATCTAGCTAGGTTTTATTTTTAGAAAAAAAACGTCAAACCAAAAAAAAAACAAATTCAGGTCATTCAGATATTATAAATAATATAAGATCAAATGAAATAGCAGATTGTAGATTTTAGTTAAAAAAAAATGTCGTTCGTGACTCTGTCACGTGTTCAGTTTGCACGTCAATGTCCCTTACCCCGTCTACAGTTAGAGTAAGCAGGATACGTACCGTGGCGGGCGCGGCGGCGCGCGGGCCGCCTACTCTGCAGCTCATAACTTATGGTTGCTGGTGAGCCAGGTGAGCCCCTCGTACAGGCCGTCGCCGGACGTCGCGCACGACGGCTGCACGTACCAGTTGCGGTCCCGGATGCGCGTCAGCCCCAGCTTCTCTTGTATCTCATGGGGTTTCATTGCTGGAATTGCATAGGAAAATGTTTTATTATTAGTAAGAAATATGTCAGACTCGTAGCCTTATGTTGTTTTAACCCCATGGGGAGAAGGCTCGAATTTATTTATGTTTAATTTAGTATAATTACTTATGTTTTGGATTAGAATAATAAGGACAGTATATTTTCAATAAGTCTATTGCATGCCTCCACTTCTTCCATTAAGTTATTTCAGTTAATTTACAGGACTTCGTATCACTGTTAAAATCACAGTGATCTTTATTCACGTCACAATAAGGTTGCAGTTGGATTACTGCTGTCACAGGCAAAATAAATGGGGAAAGACTTAAATTATTTTGATTGCTCGATAACTCCGAATCCACGCGGGCAAAAGCTGGTATTATTTAAAATCATGAACAATCTTGCCCAAAATTGTGAGTGATTAAATTAAGAATCACAATAAAACTTAAACACTGCACCTGCTTTCTAAATAGCGCAAAATTGAAGGGTCAAATGATGGTCAAGTACGTCTTGACCCTGCAACTTGTTACTACTTATGCGTAAATGCGACCTTTGGCCATACAATTAACGAATAGCTAGCACCATTTCTCATAGCTGAAGAATGTGCCCTAGATTTCTTGCTACTTGAAAAGCTGCTGTTTATTTTAGACCTCATATTTATTTCTTTGCCGAAGCTTTATATTCACTAGGTCCTATTAACTAAGAGCGGATTTTTCAATAGTCAAATAACTTTTATCAGAGAAATTAATATGTAGGTTTGTCAGCCTTTGCATAGAAAATATAACCGTCAGATTTATTCTTCAGAGGCTCTCTAAGCACGTCGAAGTTATGGGCGTCTTCTACTCCGTATAACCTACTGACATAAGATTAGTTCGGGGCCCGATATAAATGTTATTCTCTTGTTCATTAACAATTAACGGTTTTGACGGTTGTCTTTATTCCCTATGTGTTTGCCGTCCGAAAAAGTTAATTAAACGGGCGTAAACTTATCGTATCGAACTACTTTCGGACGAGCCCGTAACTTCGTTGACGGACTTAGAGAGTAAACCCCAGACCTCGATTATTCCCGTATTTTTAGGAACGTTCGTATATTATGTACTAAGAGTCTCAATCTGAGTCAAAAACACTTCAAATTTACCTATATTTTTGACAAGTTGTTGCGGCTAGATTATGCATTTTTTATACACGGGAATTGACCTGAAATTCCTTTCGCTTGCGATATCACCAAGTGTCCCACGAGTCACAATGACACTGCGCCATTTCTAATGAGGCGTGTCTTGAGATATTTGTCGCGTACTCAGTACATGTATGACCTTCTTAGTCAGAACGTTTTAGTAAGATTTCTTGACTACCTATTTCAAACCACTATAACTCATGTGAGTGTGCAGACTCATCTACACTACATTTGTATCTTGACAGGATCTCAGCATTAGTAAACGGTAGAATTATGGTCCTGAAGTCGCACTATACAGGGTCATTGGTAATTAGGGTGAATGCACCCTTCAATTAGCTCCGGTAAAACCCATTTCAAGGAATACCTTGTTTTACCGGTGCTAATTGCAACAATTTTTACCAATAATTTGTCATCTAAATCAGTTTTATTCTCGCTGACAGTAGAACGAATAAATCCTTCAATTACTTAAAATTACGGAAATTAAGCGTCGTAAAGATCATAAAAGCATCCAGAAAAGAGCAGAGAAAGTTAAGATTGGCGAGTCCGAGAGGATGAAGACTTATGAAGGTTGTAACGTCTCTATGTATAAAAAAACATACCGTCAGGCAAGTCCTGTTTGTTAGCGAAGATGAGTATGATAGCGTCACGCATCTCCCTGTCGTTGATGATCCGGTGCAGTTCCTGGCGCGCCTCGTCGATGCGGTCCCGATCCGCGCAGTCCACCACGAATATTAGACCCTGAGTGCCTGGAACATTTTAATAAGGGACTTTAGTACTTGTAACGGATGTACAGCGCAATGTAATTATGGAAATGTCTGTGAGGTAAAGAATACTTTCGTCTCCTCTTGTCTCGTGATATAGCTTCAGCATTATTTCAAGAAAATAGCCAGTTGAATCATCTATGTCCAGAGATCACCAATCAATATACTCGGCTTACTATGGAAGCAGCAGCCCATATTGATGTTTAATAGAGGCTGATTTTGATTGTCATTGTTGAAGTACAGAAGCCTGGGGCCTAAGTCTACTAATTTATAAACGTTACAATGGTCTCTCAATGGTGTGTTTTTGACAGTTTTTGTATGGCAAATCTGTCAAAAACTTACCATTGAGAGACCATTGTGACGTTTATAAATTAGTAGACTTAGGCCCCTGGGCCTCAAGTCTGCTATTACAATAGTGTCAGAATGGTCTATCATTGATTTCATAATTGTTGATTTTGACAAGTTTGGTAATCTAATATAATGGCGTCATTATGACTTTCCAGTGGTCAGCCACTGACACTCCATTGAAAGAAATGGCATTTATTGGTAATCTCGTACATAATGACAAATTAATGACTGACTTAGGCGGTAATCTGCGAAAATTTTGACGTTTCCTAAAATAATATGTAAATGAAATCTGGCATTAATAAATTTTCAAATTTAGTAGTATTTTTTCGAAAATAATTTGTACTAACGGGTTTTGTAATAATGGCAATACGACAATTTCATTATAACAGAATTCTATTACGAGACCATTGACCGACCACTGATCGACCATTATGAAGTTAGCAGATTACGAACTTTTAGCAAAATGACGATAGGATCGTGTTGAAATGACGAATTTATAAAAATAGTAGTAGACTTAGGCCCCAGCACATCAACCAATCACAAACTGTAAAATTTTCCCAATTCAACCTTATTCTTTTGCAATAAAGTTGAAAAACTATCTAATAAATTTGACAGATTGGATATCAAAAGGTCAATGACCAATTGGCCTTTTGATTAGGAATTTATTCCCATCATTCAGTAAAGAATGACCAGCAGTTTAATGGGACTTAGGTTTTAACGTTTCACATTGTGATGAATAAAAGAAGATAACAATACACACCTGTATAGTAATGCCTCCATAGTGGTCGTATTTTGTCCTGCCCCCCAACATCCCATACGTTGAATTTGACGTTTTTATACGTAACAGTTTCTACGTTGAAACCGACCGTAGGTATCGTTGTGACTGACTGACCTAATTTTAATTTATATAAAATAGCTGAAGTTTATTTTAAGGAATTACTGTTCTTTCATCATGGTGGTGTCACAATAAAGTTATAAGCAAAAGGTCTTTACGTTTTAATGTGGAAAATATTTAGAGACCAGCAGACAAGAATTAAAAATGCTCATTTACAGTGATCTTGTATCTTATTATTTCAAAACAAAAAAAAACAGGACCACTATCAGTCAGCATTATACTTAAGAAAAATTAAGAATAAAAGTTTTTTGCTGTTAAATACGACGCAAAGAAAAAACACAAACACTAAAAATAACGAAAAGTAGGGGGAAAATAAACGTAAAATCCACGCGGAACGGCATTCGCTCAGCATAATTTTGTGATCCTATGCGATACAGAACCACCGCGCTAGTTTTCATGCATGCTTGAGTGTTTTTTTTTTATGTATTGTAATAGAACAACCGCTAAATAGCCGACTGGGCCTTCTGATTATTTTTTATGATTGTATACTACAGCCACAACTATCTGACGATTTGTAACCTCGATTCTGTAACGTTCTTATTTATATGAGGCGTGTTTATGGCGTTATAAATGGGGAGTATCGATGGCGCCATAAAATAGAAACGTAGCCATTAAACAGTTAAGTTTGCATCCAAATGTTTACTGTACAAGATCGTACTTTCGTTTCCCTGCTATATTGGTAAAAGGGAAGGGGTAGTTTATAAAATATATAAAACCTTTTTGTGGTATTATCGGCCCTCCTGGGATTAAGGCTTACAACGGCCCACTCTGCATCACAAACAGAAGGCCTAAGTCCCACCAGTGGGGACATTATCTATCTGATTATGTATGGAGGGGCTTGTGGCTGATTAATAAAAGGCTCACGGGTCGATCGATCAGATTAAGCTAAGCGTAGCTGTCATTCCGTGGATGGGTGACCATTTTTGCATACAGCAGCCCCTACATGCCTCGGCAACGTTAAACCCTTGGTCCCAGTTATCATTTGTGGATCTTCTACTCTCGTTACGAGGAGTCAAGAGGCCCTAAAGTCTGGCAACTAGTCTTACCAAGGGGTACCCTGTAAGTGGAGGTCAGATAGGCAGTCGCTCTACGTAAAATACTGTTATTCAGCTGAATCCGGGTAGACTGGAAGCCTACTCTCATCACCCTAGCCTTTTCCCAACTATGTTGGGGTCGGCTTCCAGTCTAACCGGATGCAGCTGAATACCAGTATTTTACATGGAGCAACTGCCTATCTGACCTCCACAACCCAGTTACTGGGTAACACGATACCCCCTGGTAAGACTGGTTGCCAGACTCGGGCTTCTGACGACCCGTAACGACTGTCAAGGATCCATAAATAACAGCCGGGACCAACGGCTTAACGTGCTTTCCGAGGCACGGAGGGGTCTTGGCATGTAAAGATGGTCACCCATCCACGGACCAACCGCGGCAAGCGTAGCTTAACCTGATCGATCGACCCGTGCAGCTATTGTTACTTAGCCACAAGCCCCTCTGGAAGCCTACTCTATAGTTGGGAAAAGCCTAAGCAGATTATGAATGGGTCCTTTATGTAGTTATTGGCCCAATATCTAAAAGACCCGATATAAAACCGCACCTTTCCGGGGGTAACAATATGGTGACGTAGAAACATTACTCCTGCTGAAAAAACAATGATTATATTTGATAAAGGATACTAGTCTTTCCGGCAGCATCGAGGCCCAGCATCAATATCCTCATCTCCTTGTTACCGAAGATTTTTGACAACAGCTTCCCCATTGTGCTGAACTCGCCTCAACCGCACAACTGGAAAAAAGATAAGAGAAATATTAATTTTTAATTGAAATTATCGATACTAATGGTCACACACGATTAATAAAATGGACAAATAGTCATGGATGACCTGATATTAGAAAAACTACAGATAATTTTCCGTAATCACGGCTGGGATTCTAAATAAAATTTAGATTTGAAGATCAAGTTAAATAATCACTTCACTTGACTCAAGATCTTCGTCTTCGATAAGTAACTGTAAGTGTAGAGATAAGATAGGGCCTAAACAAAAAATCTTAATTTTGAAGAGTAGACAACCACCAGGACCAACTGGGGTTAAACCAGGATAGTTGCCCCCGATTGTAATTACTCTAGTTTCGCGGATGAATTGCATGCTATTTTTATTTATCTATCGAAAGACTCGCCAAATACCACTTATAGTTGACCGTGTCGCATGTCTCTGTGCAATTGCATGGGAAGGTAAAATGCGGTCAAAGTTTTTGCGGGATAGATGTCCTGTTTCTCGGCGAGGCATCTATCCTAAACGTAATTTATATGGATAAGGCAACTATCCCCTATGTGCGATACATGTCTAAAAACAAAGGTCCACAAAAATCGCTAATACTCAGGAAATATTAAAGATAATGGTTTTTACTTTTCATACATTTGTAGATACAAAACCAACCTCTCGGCCAGTTTTACTGATAAAGTATTTTGCTTTTTGTACTGAGTGATTTCAAAAAGTGTGGCAACTATCCGGCTTTTACCATATGTTTGGACGCCAGCACATCAAGCTACCCCAAACTGTCAAATTTTCTCAATTGAACATGAACCTGATGCTAAGTTATAAAGTTGAAAACCTATCAAAGAAATTTGACGGATTGGGGTAGCTTGATGTGCTGGCCTCTGTACATTTTCTGAAGAACAAGTCATGCATGCATCTGCCGAGCCTTCGCCCAACTATGTTGGGGTCGGCTTCCAGTCGAACCAGATACAGCTGAATATCAGTATTTTACATGGAGCGACTGCCTATTTGACCTCCACAACCCAGTTGCGGGGTAATACGATCCTGCCAGGGGTGCGGGTTGTTCGAAATAGATACCGCCGCCCCTGGCACACAGGCTACTGAGGGAACACGGGTGGGCTTTAGTCAGTTAAAGTCTGACACGCCCTCCTGCTCCACACAGAGCGGGAGAAGTTATTTGATGATTTCTCACCCAAAAAAAAAAACCCCTTGGAAAGTCTGATCTGAGTTTCGGGAGTCTGACCATCGAAGATATCAAAGTGGACCAACGAATTAACATGCTTTCCGAGGCACGGCGGTGTCTTGGTATGTAAAGATGGTAGCCCATCCACCAACCAACCGCGGCAAGCGTAGCTTAACCTGATCGATCGATCAGGGCGGCTGTTAATACTTCGCCACAAGCCCCTTCTACTGAACAACAAGTACATAACCGTTTTACCAAAACGGAGCTATAAAACGAAAATAATTTAATTTATTGTTTGTTCGAGAACTCAATTACGAGAGACTAAATTTAACAACTGAACCATCGGTCCGGAATTTCGTTGAAGCTGGTAAAGCACTCCAAAGTTAGGAACTATTGAGTCGAGGGGTGGGTCCCGTGGTCCCGGTTAACAAAGTCAAGTAAATCCGTTGTTCAGAAATTCAGATTGGCCTGATTTAATTTTTAGCTATCGATATTACGAGGTTGTTGCATGGTTTTGTAAACTAAAATCTGAGTAGGTAGGTGGAATTCAGGTTTTTGACAATACTACATGATATAACATCACGCTTGTAATCCTCGAAGCGTTAGGCAGAGGTGTATCTATAGTACACCCACATTTCCCCAGTTCTTTTAAGTCCCGTTTATTAGGGGGCGAGTCTATTGCCACCAACCGAGGAACAAAATCAGACTATGGTACCCGAATACTATTCGGAATGTTCTGTAGAGGGGTATCATGTTACCCAATAACTGTTCTGTGGAGGTCAGATAAGTTGTAGGTTCATCTAAAATACTGGTATTCAGTTGCATTTGGTTATACTGGAAGCCGATCCCAACATAGTTACGAAATGGCTAGGCAGATGATGATAACTATTCAGAATGTACTTGAAGATTGTGAGAATATGGATGAAGATAATTTTTTTTAGTAATCGCCGGCCGTTCTGACGTAACAGTGCTTTTAGTGCAAGTGAAGTGGCTCCTTATAAGTTTTTTTGTGAGTTCTAAAATGGAATTGTGAATTGTGATTGGCTGGAGTGGAAAAGAAAATGTAAGTGAGAAGAGCATAATGGAGAAAAGTTTAATGATACATATGTAATGCAAATCTAAGGGGTTGTGGCTAAGTAATATTAGCCACACGGGTCGATCAATCAGGTTAAGCTACGCTAGCCGCGGTTGGGCCATGCATGGGTGACCATCTTTACATACAAAGACTCCTCCGTGCCTCGGAAAGCACGTGAAGCCGTTTGTCCCGGCTGTCATTTGTAGATCTTTGGCAGTTGTTACGGGTTGTCAGAAGCCCGAAAGTCTGACAACCAGTCTTACCAAGGGGTATCGTATTACCCAATTACTGCTTTGTGGAGGTCGGATAGGCAGTCGCTCCATGTAAAATACTGGTATTCAGCTGCATCCGGTCGACCCCAACATAGTTGGGAAAAGGCTAGGCAGATGATGTTGATGGGAAGCTTCTGTGCTTTTGGGCGGAGCTAGGCTGGCTCTGTTAGCCAGAATCCCCACGCACAACGGACCGAATGGGAGTCTACGTGCGGAAAAGGGAGTCCCATCATCATCATCATCAATGATGTTGATGATGATGTAATTCAAATCAATCGAAGAGCACGATAACTTAATAACAAGCCATCCTTCCAAAATATTCTTGCTCCGATGAACGTGAACTCAGTTTCGGGAAATATGTCTCAAAAGAGCTATCGAAAACGTAAGATTATACCCGTAAGAACGTGCCTTACCCTAGTATCTAATTCGATATAACTTTTTATCTTACAAATATTTTTTCTCATAAAATGGATCTTACATACGTACGTATGTAAGATCCATTTTATGAGAAAAAATATTTCGTCCGCAAGATTATAAGCAAACACATGTAGGCCACAAAAGTACTCTGAAAGTTATTTTTTACGAGTCACGAGTTATCGAGGTGAATCAAAAAGTTTGGGAGCCAACCAAACAAATGTTTGTCGAAAGTAGTTGTACCAATTGGGCAAGTTTAACATAGCATAAAATCACGCCTGTATTACCCGAACGGTTAGGGCAGAGGTGCACCTATATAGTACACCCAGATTTCGCCAGTTCGTCCCATGAAATCGGACGAGAGATTTGTGCCATCAACCGGCCACAAATCCACTGTCCAAGCTGCTACTCATCAAAATCACAATTTAATTTAAGTATACTTAAGTACCCAGTGGTTTGAGGATATTGGCATCCTCTCATCATAGAAACGATCAAACCGATTCGCAGTGGGCGGTACGTCCTCAATTTGAGCACGGATTATGTAAATAGGTCTAATGGAACGGCCCTCATCTATTACTGCAGGATTCAAGTCAGGGATAGGGATAAGGTACTGAGCTTTATCCAGCCTTAAAATATCTTTGTTCTACTTCCACACAGGGATGAGAAATTGCTGGCCCATTTTACGGAAACCAGACCACTGTAGAATAGAGTATCGTTGTGCAGAATATACCATACAACATTTTGTAATGCGATAACATGACCTATGATGTATTGTTTTTTAACAGAAACACGTTATCAAATACTAGCACTCTTTCCAATATTTCAAAAGTAACCTACATCTTCAGTTCCGCCCGTTCTCAGGTTTCAATTACCTGAGATTACAGTACAATTTACGTTTGTGAATCAAATCTTCGAAATCGATCCCGTATTTGGAGATATATCAATTTGGTTCTCTTGAAAATTAAGGGTTGTAAATCACAATTATTACACTTTCAGACAACGTTGGATGAAAGCTCTAGGGAGATGAATTTGGGACAGAAATGAATTTGTTTTAAGTAATTTTAATTAAAACAAAGCTGCTAAATGGATCCTAGGAGGGAAATTACAAAGGGATAGAATATAACAAGATGCCAATTAATATGACGAATATCCTTAGGCAAACAGTATGAAACAGTTTCTTGAACATGTCTTATTTAGAATTGTAGGATTTTCGTTTCTATCATTGGTTTATTTCGCCTTTAACTTAATATATTGCCGCAACAAATCCTTGTCTAATACAACCATCAATAAAGGTTCCCTATAATCATATCTTAACAACGAACATAATGTTTTACGTCACCGTATCAATGATCTGCGTTAATGCATACAACGTTATCATCAATCAACATAGAATCGGGGCGATGACGGTTTGCTATCGGAAACCGTCCATCATAGTGAACACCCTCGTTTATTTTAATGTATGTTGAATGGGTTTAGCAGAGAACATACAGTTTGATTTGAAATGATGCTAATTGTTCCCGTTGATCTATTCTATACAAAATATCTCAGCGTGAAAACTCAAATAAAGTGAGCTTTAAATGAGCTGTTACACCATTTGTAATACCAAGGATCTGAAACGACAACTCAGTTCCCTCTGTTTTCATTTTGAAATGTTACTTATTGTTCCTGCCGACCTAATCTGTAAAAATCTCACCGGGAAAGTCTAAGTCAAATGCAGCATCAGCCAATACCTAAATTTGTAGCTGTGAGACCTCAGATTATAAAACATAGGCAGATAGACCGCGCGGAACACCAAGAGTGAAGCCAAAAAAACCAAATACTAAAGCGTCTCATTGTATACCTATAATGCGAAGCTTTAGTATCTGTTTTTTTGACTCTTGGGTGTTCCGCGTGGTCTATCTGCCATTGTTTTGTAATCTGAGTGTGAGACATTAATTTAACCTTAATGAATCAGGAAAGGTTCACTAATTAATTCATATCCTAATACTAATAAAAATTGGTAAAAAATTACTTCAAAGGCTTCCACAGCGCGAACCTGTTTTACAAATTATCCTTCCTTTTGTGAACAAACAGGTCAACTTTAGCATAGCAATGATACATCAAGACTTCCATTTAATATTCAAGTCAGAAAACAGCATTTACTTCGAAACATTTAGATACGGGCGCTAATAACAATGTTCTTGCAAGGAAATCAGCTATTACTTCAACATCCCACATACAACACCTACCTGCAAGATATTCGATGCCCTAGATAGCGAAGTTGGGCTAAATATAGAGAGCCCTAGGTCTGAAATCTTAAGTCTGTCTGTAGTTCGATTGGCATTTAGGTTACCGTTCTAGGAACGTTAGCAAGGATAATGTAGCTAGCAGTATTTCATCTATTAGGGTTTTAACTGTTGTACGCCTTGGCCTGCGACCCATTACTCAAGAAGGGGATGTTGCAGCCAGGCTGACGTGAGAGTGTACGGGACACGTCGCGCGTTTGTACCCGGAGAGAAGAGCAAAGATCGTCACTCACTGGACGCTTGGGGAAGGACATCGCCGTCGAGGTAGACCACGGCGCAAGTTGTGTGACGATCTGATAAGGTTTGCAGGGACAACATGGCCAGAGAACGTACAAGACGGAGGTTTGGAAGGAAAATGGGGAGGCCTCTGACCAGCAGTGGGAGACAATACAGGCTAAACAGAAGCCTTCTCAACGCACCAATAACCAAAATCAAGCAATTCATACTGAAGACCTATTTAAGGACATTTTAAAGTTCGCCGGCGAATCAAAAACTCACTGTGTTCCTAGTCTGCTAGATGATTGCATTGCAATGCGCTGCAAATTCAGATCGATCTTTGCCCTCATAGAACCTCATAGAACCTCATAGAACGTTCTGTGAGAATGACCTTAGATGCAGATGTACAGTATTAAAAAGACACGTAAATATACAAACCGAGATACAGGAAGTTTCAAGATAATCGTCAAAGGACAGATTACACCGTCTAAAAAACCACCTGTTCTGAAAGGTCAAAATTATTTCTTAAGGCAGGTGTCAAAAATTGGTCCTTTCAATAGGGACAGCGCCGTTGCGAATTATCGACACTTTTTCTCGTAACAAACAATACACTTGAAATAACAGAATGTCTATTCAGACTCAAAACAGTAAAAAAACTGGCCAGAATTACTGCATAGAAATATGAGGAGAAAAACAGCAATTGCCGGAGGGGAATAGGGATAAAACGCGCGAAATGAATTGCCAAGCCGTTATTTGTCACAGTTATTTTTATAATTTAGAAGATATAAATTCAAAGCCCATTTTTTGTATGATTGCCTTAGTAGGTACTTAACGTTTATTCGGTCCATTAAGGATACAGCATGATATATTTTCCACGCTAAGCTTTTATTCCGATGAGATTATTTTCTATTATTTCATTATTTTTAGATGCCTGAATTTGCTCTTAATACCAGCAGAAGTTGCAACCGCTGCGATTAAAAAGAATGCAGCCAGTGAAGTTTATAAGCAACATCTGCTGCGCACTCGGTTGGCCAAAGATCAATAGTAACATTGAGAGTATTCTTAGTTCAATCACTGCACTCGAAGAAAAAGTTCATTTATTACTTTATTTATAAAGATAAGTAAAGTAAGGCTACCAATGTTAATCAGAGAATTTACGATACCTATGCCTTTAAGGGGTCACCATTTACGTTTTTGCTCCATGTTCGAATGCACATTAGTCTAATACGGCACATGTTACAATTTAATATCCAAAGTGGTACGGCGGTGAAACATTCCATTTTTCTAAACAAAAAATATGCGAGCGAGCTAGCAGAATGTAGTGAACAAATATTTAAATATAACTAGAGATAAATATTGCTTAAGTACACGTAACATTATAAAATACTTGCCTAAAAATTGTCTCGTAGGACTAGATCGATGTTTAGAACGCATCAATTTCTTATGTCCATTCTTATAGTAAAAACAAAAGAATATCTGGGAAATATTTCTGTGATCCAGAACATTTTCGAAACTGGGCCCAGCTCCTACACATTTTCATTTCAGATTCTACGATAAAGGGAATTCATCGGAATCCAAAATGCGTATAACATTTTACAGTCAACCCAACCGAATTCTGAATTTAGATACGGGAGATACACAGAAGGAACATAAAAGCACAATATATAAAGGCTTTTATAACATAGGTACGTGGCAACGCACGTACTATCTACTTACGCAAGATGCTATAAATGTTCTGAGGTTTCGTTGTTCTCATAAACAAGATATTGTCACAGTATAATAGTTATTTTTGTACGAAAAATCGGGAGAACAGAAAATATCCTGACTCAGTAGCGTAATTGTGTTATTCATTGTGTTATATTATCCTATATCGAAACCGTAATCTTTTATAGTAACCAGATCCAGATTCTTAGGAATGTCGAATCACCCTTACCAATTACCTAGATACTAAATCAAATCAAAGAACTAGAGCCATTAAATCGTCAAGATAAACCTTTTCAATCAATTCAATAAAAATCTGTATAAAAACATAATTGATCCATCGATACTGAATGAATAGATCCCACGCTTCTACGAAGTCATTACATCTACGTTTGAACGCTATCACCATTGGACTCGTGTTTTTGCAACCATTCAAAATATTCAACAGAATTAATGTAATAACGATTGCTATTCATATCGTACCTTTTTCATAATACAAAACATTTCAGTCTTGTCGAATATAAGAAATTCATGAGACGTGAATGATAAATAAATAAACATCATCCAAATTAATGTACGCACGAAAGGAACAGCGGAAATGGAGTAAGAAATGTGTTTTGTCATATCTCCAATACCGTAGTACGCTTTCTTATCTTTGAAGGCCGTACGTGTGGTATCCCAATCTGAATAAGGTGAAAAGACACCGGTTTGATCTGGACGGAAGCGTGGATACTCATGATAGTATTGTCTCAGCCGCTCCGGCCGCCGGAATGGCGTATATGCCTAAATAAATAGCGTGGGTTTTTATTCGGTTAGGTGAACCTGAAGGTAAAGCGGATCTTATATTTACCGACCTTTTATCAAACTAGACCTTTGTATAAAACTCCACTAACCTTACATTATCCAAAACTATTTTAAAACCCTTTAATCGAATGACTAAGCCGTATTAGCACAAAGAAAATCTAATTTATGAAACCACAAATTCCATTCAGCGAAAGCAAGATTCAAGAATTAACACATGTGGAGAAGATAATATAGCATACCGACAACACAAATACACGAGACTACCTTTCATCACAATTTTGGCTACGCAGAATTCCTGCTCCAAGGTTAATTTAAAAGACAAAGGAAGTTCTAATCAAGACTGAAACAACTCATCTACGTAGGAATAGGAAACGTGAACATTGACATTAATTGATTGGGCCGGGCCAGAATGAAATCTGGATGTAACTAGAACAAATAGAAACTGCCGTGAGTGTTATATATGTCCGTGCTGCACCAAACCGCCGACCCAATTCTATTGATAGAAAAATATTCAAACCACACCTTAAAAGGAAACGTTTGGAATCAAAATGATCTTGAAATATGGGCCATTATTTGTGACATATCAAAGTAGAATGAAAATTAAGGACTGAAACTTCCAGAATGTCTTTAACAATGAAGTTTAAGCAAGACAGTAAACCTGCTAGTCTAAACTGTTGAAGACAGCAACTGATGAATGCTAACTTTAGAGCATGTTCGAGCTAAGAGCGCCCTCGCTATCTCTAAACTCGTTATAGGAGCTTGAGGTGGTATCGACATACTTAATACTGAAACTAAACGTTGCGTTTAAGGATTCAAGCAAAAGATAAGCATGGTTTAAATGAGGTGGAAGTTACGAAGCTATAAAACAACACTGATGAATAGAAAAACAGTAACTGCTAAAATGCAATTTGCTAATCTCTGGAAAACTGGTCGGATGCAAACTGGATGAATCATAAGGGATAAAGGGAAAAAAGCAGAAGATTGACACGATAACCACTACAGCTATTTGGTCGATAAACAGAATAAAGGTTTAACGGCGTGCCTTGGTATCATAAAAGTGGAAACGAGGGTTCGCCCGCGTTCTGCACACGGAACCCTGAATTGGGTCGCTCCGTGTATCTATAATGTCACTACGTTCTGGAGGTCGTGCTTAAATAATAATGCTACAAGTTCTGTTAGAGGCAGGGACGGGTTTTCTGAAAAGACGGGGCATTTTAGACCCTGCATTTATTTTGTCTGGATAAATAGTCACAGTAAAGATGTTTTACCCTTGACTTGCGAAACGTATAGTCGTTTGTCAAATCTTTAGGATACTTTATCTTAGTGCCACAACTTATAATTCTTGTTTCGCGGGCCCTATTAGACACTTATTTCTTAAATGTCGCAGCATCATGCTGAGATAGGGCCTTTTGGCCTCGTACAGAACTTTCTGTTATTATTTTCATTTTACTTTTATTTTATTTTAATTTTGTTATATTACTATGAGCGTTTTTAGTTTAGTTTGTGATATTCCTGTGCGAGTCCCAATAATAACATTAATTCCTTTCTTTCAGACATGTTTTCAAGCTAGCTAAACAATAAAACTGTCAAAAGTATATACTTACTTAATAACATTTCTCAAAAATATTTTGGCACTGAACGAACGCGTGGCGCAAAACTTTAACGACTAGTAATTTATAACTTAAAGCAGTTAGAAAACAAGTCAGGTGTTCTACAACTGTTGAAGCCTAAAGTACATGCGAAACCGTTATTTTAAATGTAAAAATGTTATTTTCCTGAAGCTGACACGTTTTTAGTATAAGATTTCAAAGGGCACGTCAAATGTTTTCAACATCAACTTGGCTGGCGTCACTCGACGGAGTGAAAGGTTTTCGACAATCTATCGAGGTTCATTGTCGGTCTGAGAGCCGACAGGAGGCGCTATATTTAGAACAGATCTTATTTCAAACAGAAAACCTTCATAAGCAAATGGAAAGAGGAACCTCTCGTTTGTGTTACTGCCAATAAACCGAGTGATTTCAGAAACGCTGAAAACATCTTGTATCTTCAAAGACATCATGAAACATTAAAGCATCTGAGACTTCGAACTGATTTCGTGTTCGCTAAAAAAACAATGGAAGTAGGTAGGTACTAGAGATGCGCCGAGTAAGTATTGTTCGGTAATGTTTACCTAAACGAGTACTCTGCCAAGTAACTCCTTCAAGTTGTCGCAGGTATTGGGAACGTACGAACCGCTTCAAATATTATAATAAAACGACAAGCAAGTTTTTGGCATTTTTGGAACTAGCATCTACAGGGCCGCAACCGCCTGAAGATCCGATAAATGCCATCATGACCAATATACCAATATTTGAGCGAAAATGTATTACTATAAGAAACTGATTATTTCGTTAAAATTTATACTCGTTTTTTTCACTTGGTTTTTCTGACAATGATATGACAATTACATTAATATTATAAAGAGGCCAGGTTATAAGTTGATGAGTTCTTTTCGATTACCTCGGCAAGTAAACCGCGTTATTCGGCCGATAACGAGTAATAGGTACTAAAATGGCTGAGTATGCCGAATACCAAGTAATAAACGAGTACTCGGCGCATCTCTAGTAGGTAGGTACCCGATTTCGGATCGAATGTTCTCCATCCGTGCTGCCGAGATGAAATATTACTTCAATTACGTACAAAAAAGGTACGCCTTTGAATTGTTGATGCATCGTTGAATAAACTATCCGTTGAACCCTCGAAACAGTGCTGTGACGTAACGTAACAATCGTAACGCATAACTCAGCGAAGTGTAACATGGCAACGAATGATGACGAACATTAGTGACGTAATCAGTAATCACCCAGTAGCGAGGAATGAGGAAGATATGGACAATTAGAAGTTCTCGCAAGTTTGTCTACTGGTCTAAGTTTGTCTGTGACTCGTTTGGGAATTGGGAGCAGATAAATGAGATCTCTGCAGAGATTTTGTTATCGTATTGCTTGTATCATTAATTACACCGCGTTATTTTGATGGTCCTAATCTAAATGCCTCTTTAATGTTCTTTCCAGATTATTACTGATCACTGGTGATTTTATTTGAGATATTCAGTAGATAGTGGAGTCTCTGCTCGAACTATGGCAGACAAAAAAATACAAAAGCCCAAAAAATTCTACGTGAAATTCAATATCGGGACTGTCAACTCGGCGCAAGATATTCATCAGTTTACCGAAGCAGCTCCCTATCTAACCCCGAAATAAGGGCGGCGCCACACTGTCACGGGGTCCAGAACCACATCGGCGGCACGAGCGCGCCCTTCTATTTCCGTCGGGTCAACGCCTAGGGCGTTAACCATTTCCACGTCATTTCCCTCGGAAAGCCAATTGAATGATACAATAAACAGTGTGTACGGTTGACTCTTGTTTTGCAAACGTGATTAGAGGATTTACGATGACGCGTTTATAGGTAGAAGGGTGAGCAGACTTTAGTGTCGCACGTGGTAACAATATAAATCGGTTCACACGTTTTGCCAACCAGACATGCCGCGGGCATTTTGCTTGGAAACATCCAGATTTAGAGAGTATTTGTGGTCCTTGGTGACATTTGTCGAAAATTCGAAAAGTGAGAGACAAGCGCCATCTTTTAAAATCTACGTGGTCTGAATGTTTCTGGTTTCGCCAATCTACGTGGTCTGAATGTTTCTGGTTTCGCCAATCTATGAGCCTGTAGTGTTTGTTAAGGCTCCAATAGCCAGGCGCAGCACGAGTCTAAAAAATTACTATGAAAACTTCATGGAAATTGTTCTACCAGAATCGCGTTGCATTTGGAAGCCTTTATACGATAAAATAGCTTACAGTTAATGTGCATGGTATTAAAACTGAGTAGGTTTTTACTTGTTAATAAATTTATTAACCAATACATGACTCAACTGTGTTATCGAACGTTTTCTAATCTATTGTATATTCAGCGGTTCAAGTAGAAATATATCCTGTAGAGTTCATAATAATAGCATTGTGGTCAATACCTATATGTATGTTTTTCATGCACAGTTGATAAAACAAATACCTATATGTTTAATTTTTTTTGATAAATATTATGTTCCCACTGCTGGGACACAGGCCTCCTCTCGATGAGAGGAAATTTTGTACTTCCTTATATGATTGAAATCCATTACAATATTATCTGCCGTATTAGACTAAATTACTTAAAATAGGCAATTCATTAGATATATGAATTTTCGGCAGATATAACATAGGTAAGATTTTTGAAAAATACTACGGAAATTCGTCATATTTCCCGAAGGGAATGCCATCAACTAAATTATAAAGACCTTTTGGTACGTAACGGAACCCAAACTATTAGCTAATGAAGAAGAAAAAGATACCTTTGGAAAAGTTAAACATAAGCACCACCCACGAACCCAATCTCTCAAAGTAATAAAATTATGAAATAATTTCCACTTTGCGAGGACCTAATTGTTCGGCCCATCCTGTGGGTCGATGTTCACTGTCCATCCCTAGTACGCCACTAGTTGGATCTCCGCCAGTAACCTACCAGAGATCTTCAGAAACTCACTCATTCATCTCATCAAATGTTTCGTTGCATGCTTAGAAACACCTCGTATTTTAGATCTAGTTAAGATTATCATATACATAAATTGGAATTAGGATTCACCCCGGAGAATATTTTCTTGAAGCAGATAATTCGTTTCATCATATTAGCAACGATAGAACGTAGGTATATCAATGCATTCAGCAATGGAAATAATCTTCTGAAAAAGATCGATTTTGAGACGACGAGGTTATCTATCAATGTTACGACGATAAAACGTATGAATTCAGCAGTGAAGGTGCACACGAAAGAGCTCAACTATTATTTCGCCATTTGCGTGGCATAAACAACTAAGTAACTTGTGGAAACTTTAAACTATGTATACATATGGAGGGACTTGAACCGGGTGTCGTACAGCAACTTGGTTGAGTAATAATTAAACAACAGGTCACGAACGAACCTGCCACTTAGGTATTGTACGTACTTTTAACGAACTTAACTGGAATTTTACAAAACCTCGTTATGAGAAATACTCATACCGTTACGTGGAGTACCAATTTGTTACTTCGCTTTTATGAATGCTCTGAAAGGTTTATTTATATGACGTGTATGTCAGACTAAAATTTTAGTACAAATAACTTCACAGCTGTATACCGTAAAGGGGACTTATTCAGAGGTAAATTGGTATTCCACATTTCATCACAGTCAAGTAATATTGCCATCAATTATGCAGAAATCCAGGCTTCTGGTTGCTATTCAGAAACTCCTAAATGAAAAACCCAATAACTTTCAGCTCGACCCGGAGATCAAGCCCAGAGCAACAATTAGCAATTTCAATTCCATTCCCCGTAATAATTAGCATCACAAATGAGTTTAAGGAAGGGAACGAACGTGTTGAGATGATGTCAACGCATTCGATGAATCAGAAACAATTACAATGCATAACAAACCAACGTGTTAAACTCAATTATTACTGTTTAAGGTCAGCAGGTAGGTAATTGCTAAGTCGAGTGAGTCATGCTTTGCTTTATTTTACGGCAATTTCATTTGTTATGGAAAAGTGCAACATTAATGCTGTCACTAGGCGACTGTCTCGCTGTCTTTAGAAAGGATAAGGTCAACAGTCTAAAAATAAATAGTAAGAGAGCAACGAAGACGTTCAACAATAACATTAAGGGGACACTTTGCACTGGCTCGAACTCACTGGTGGGCCTGGCTAAAAATCACGCTGTCTCACCAGGCTTCGTATACGACAGAGATAGTATCAGTGGTGAGCAGTTAGACGCTAGTCTACACGCACAACGTTATTGAGTGAGATGCAGGAGCATTTTTGGCAAAAAAATCGCGAAAAAATTAAGAAAAGTCCTTCAGAAGATCGGGTTTTATGAAAAAACCACTGCATAAATCAATGACCAATAAAGTTTATTAAATTTATTGTTAATTGAAATTTGTCGGTACCGTCTTGGTTTTCGAGATTTTACACTCCTTTGTTACTTAAACACGCTCAAAGTTAGGTTAAATTGGCAAGAAAAACGAATCTTTGTTGGCTCATAACTTTTTAATGGCTTTTTATTTTAGTATTCTGTTTCCGTACAGACAATAATAATAACGAGACAAAACCATACCATGTTTAATTTTTGATGTACATAGTCAAACAGTGGAGGAAAACCCTCCCGAAGTTTGTATGGAAAAAATGTGGGCAAGTGTCACCTTAAAATGCCTCCACGAGTAGCGATACTAAAATTCATGTGACATGAAAAGTGAAACATTAATGCTGTCCCTAGGATAGGACAGTCTTAAAGAAATAGTAAGAACAACGAGGTCAACAATAACATTAAAATGCCTCCACGAGTAGCGATACTCAAATTCATTTGATATGGAAAAGTGCAACATTAATTGTCACTAGGAGACTGTCTTACTGTCATTAGAAAGGATAAGGTCAACGGTGGCCAAGATGTCATAAAAGAAATAGTAAGAACCAAGAAGACGGTCAATAATATTATCAAAATGCCTCCACGACTTCCACCTCTGGGCTATTAGTGCAATTGCCACTTTGCTGACTGTTCAATGTTTTACATTTGTGTGAACTATCTTCATTTGGTTCGAATCTATACCAGAGAAGAGCAGTCCACAATTTGATGGCCCAGATCACCCCAGTTTATGGATGGAAAACACCATCGAATTCTAAAACTCACTAAGTACACACTGAAAACCATCACGTTGTTTGTCGATGCAGCCTACATGAGCTAATTGGCTTACAAAGCTCTTGATAGCGCAACATAGCGTCTGAGTCTATTATCTACGGTCCTCAACACAAACTAAATCGACAAATGCACTTCCAGTAAGGTAATTTTGTCGAAATAGACCTTGACATGCAATGATGAAGATAATCTAAGAATTACTTCATACTCCGCAAAAGACAATTTTACGATGAACAAGCTAGAAGGTAATCAAAAACTTACAAGTCATCTTCGTCTTTAAGTAAAACGTGACAAAGTAGATTTACGGCAGCATGTAGCAGAAACTTATCATATTTAAAGGTGTCGTACAGACCATCAGACTGAACAACTTTCTCCATGGAATCAAAGTCGTAATCGCGAAAAACTAATAAGCTGTCTCATACACTTGGGTTGAGTAGATTTTGAAGTTTTGAATGGGACAGCTGGTTATTTCTGATAGAAGCCTTGTAGTCATGGCAAACCAAAGTTTTGCAACGTTGACGTCAGCAAGATGAGATTAGTTGCTGGACTCGTCTTATTGTTGTCAGCACTTCAAGCTGAAATGAAGTGTAAAATGTTTTCAGAAACAAAAATAACGTGTTGCTGCAATAATGCGCTTTTTGGTTACAAGAATACAAGGCGTTCATTATCTTGAAACCAAAATGGCTTCTAATTAAAAGTTAACAACAAAGCGCTGTCTTCGTCGTTTTTTTCTCTGGAAAATTATGGTGCACCAAATTACGTGAATTTCCGAAAACTTTTTAGTTCTACGGGTTAAGTAAATTTTGGCGATTGTAGTTTGGCTTGCGGCCAGCCAGTGGATAGGTACGTGCAGTATACAGACAAGTCTAATGAATTTATTGAATCATTTGTTTAACTATCTACACTGCGGTTATGAATAATGTATGGCAATTCAAGCCATACATCAGAATTAGGTCTGGTTAACAGTTGACATTACATCAAATATGAATGCTTTAGTGTTCACCATTTATTAATATTTGCATATTTGATGTGGTTGGCGGTAAAGCTAGTAAACGAGCCTAATACACTTTTCATGTCAACGCGCAAATGCAACGCTCACGTATCAATAAAAGAGATCAGTCGTATTGGGACCAAAATCCTAATTGCCTTATCATGAACAAGCCTCTGCGAGTGTTCGTATAGCTATTTTTTGCATATCAACTAAATATCAGGTCACCTTTAATTTATTTTCGCCCATCGGTAGTTAAAAATGATAAGGAGGATAGTAAAAAATGATAAGGAGGAGTTCCCCGACCAGGGAAACACATTTTTTTCTCTGCTTGACTTTGGGTTTTGGGCCCAACATTGTATGAAACGTTACTGATCTCCTTTAATAACTTACAAAAGCATAATCTAAAAACCGAATATAAAGATTTTATTCAGTAATCAAAAGTTGCCTTGTAAAGATACATGTAGGCTCTTTATGTCCGACGTAAACGAAAATTCACCAAACGTTAACTGCACTATGCGGCGCCGAAGCGGCTGCGAAGTATGGACACTGCGCATAACTCTTCATAGTTCGAATAAAGTACTATATTCAGTTAGCACGACAACAACTAGCAAGCTGTGCCAACATAATTTTACGCAGGACCTTTTTTTATTATTAAACTGTGTTCGCTGTAAGCTCCTTTTAAGTGTGATGACGTAAGTGTTTCATAAAATGAAGTCTACATCGTTCTCACACAACATTTAAATTAATTAATTTAGTGTCTATGGAGTTTCTACTTAACAGAAATGTGGGACCAAATCGCAAATATGGTCCTATATAAACTTCATAATAACATAACAACGTAGTAAATTTATATGGATGACCCACATATTATTAGAGACGATATCTCATATTACCAAGACAACAGAGAATTACGAGTATGTATGATACATCCGAAAATACATTACTTTAAGTTTCGAAATGAAACTTGACACTAGAAAAATGACCACAAACCTTAAACTAATACAAGCGTAACAACACAAAGCAAACATCTTCACGAACTAGAAGAACCTGTCTGCTAACATGATTCCTTAGTAGGTTACTGAGAATAAAAAAATGCATTCAGAGGCCGTGACCGCTGCTGCGGCCGGCTCGCTAACGGTACACCATCCGACTAGCTGCTTAGACTCGATAATCGCATCTCTTGGTACTGTGGTTGAATGGAGACTCTTTTCAATGAACATTCAAGTATGTATAAGTGTCAAGGTGGACAAAATTGTGATAATAGTGGTAACTAGTATTAATATACGCTTGCCGCAGTTGGTCCGTGAACAGGTGATCATCATTACATACCAAGTCCCGGTCCTGCCTCGGAAAGCACGTTAAGCCGTTACTCCCTGCGGTCATTCGTAGCTCTTTCCGCTGTTACGGGTTGTCAGAAGCCCGAAAGGCTGACAACCAGTCTTACCAAGGGGTATCGTATTACCTTGTTATTGGGCTGTGGAGGTCAGATAGTCGCTCCATGTAAAATACTGGTATGCCGCAGCATACGGTTAGACTGGAAGTCGACCCCAACATAGTTGGGAAAAGGCAGATGATATTTTTTTTATAGAAAGACTATTTTTAACAGTGCTCAGTAAAAAAGACAGTAATTTCTTGACAAAGGTAAAAACCATTCAAAACCCTTTCAATACTGGTAAAGCCAACCCACATCCAAAATAGGATAGTACAAAGCCGCCAAAAATAAACCATAGCTGGAATCACAGACAGATGTTTCGTTTCGCTTTTAAAATTCACAAGTCGGAACAAACTTAGGGCAAACAGTCCCTCGCATTTATCGGATCGTGAAACTAGAACAATAGGCGACCGATTTATAACTTTAAATATCCTAAAGAAGGACAAGGAAAAATCAAACATTCGATAATCCGTCCAGACAAACGGTATAAGAATTCTATTGGAGGAAAAGAAATCGTCGATGAATAGTAGCGGGACAAATGCTATTAAAATAAACAGAACACATAAAATAATATGACGTTTCTACTAAATATAGCAAAGATGTACCGGAAAGAAGACGAATGAAATAGTAACCTAAACAGTCGTTTCAATTACGGAGTTTCATCCAAGGGCTTTCTTTGGATTAATTCCAATTAAAATTGTCATAAGCCTTCGGAACCCTTACGAAGTAGCTTGAGCTGTATCTCTGAGAGTATGTTCACACATGTTATAGCTCTGTGGTATTCTCATAAGCAATAACAACGGGCTACGACAACTCATGTCTAAACCGCAAAATTGCAATATCTACGACGGAAACGGAACATGTGACAACTATTTCATATCTAGAATTACAGCTTCATTTGTTGCATATTTTTACTCTTAGACGTTTTTCTTCCATTATATCGACAGATGGTTGTGATTTCAATGTATTACCGACTTAAATAGCAGCAGAACGTTTCCAGACAATGATCTTAAATTGTAAAATAATTTCAGACACCATCAATGCATCAGGAAACGTCGCTATAAAATTATTTTATAGCTCTTGTATTTTATAACTTCTCAGCGGAAAGCAGCTGCAATAAGTTGTAACGCCTAGTTTGCTACATGACACAAATCGCGTATGTTTGAAAAGTTAGCACTTTCGCCAAACCCTAACCAGTTTTTGGGTCTTGTGGATCCAGCACACTTAGATACTCCACTTTTAACAGTGCTGGCAAAGTGGAGGGGTCTAATTAGGGCAGTAATACTCGTTTCGCTGAAGTGGGGAATAACTTTTCGCGGAGGCCAAAAGCTAAATGTTTGCTTCGTGACTTGGGAGAGTGGAGAACCTTAAAATTCTCGTATGAACCTTCATATTATATTGATAGTTCATACTTACACATTAGTAATTTGCGTGTCTTCAATTTCATTCTCAGTATGTTCTTCATTAGCCCTGTCTTTCAAGATACAGGATTTTTCTAGTTTGAAGAGCATTGGTCTTACTCATCTGCAATAGCCATACCTATCCCTTATTGAAACAACACTGATATTTGCTAGGCTACATCTTCTGATAAATAAATGATTAATTACTTACTTACTATTCGACCGATATTTTTCTGCCTGAGAAAGGCTTTTTTTTGTTTTTTTTTTTTTGGTTGGGAATTCATCAAATGACTTCTCCTGCTGAGTAGAGCAGGAGGGCGTGTCAGACTTTTACTGACTTAAACCCACCCGTGTTCCCTCAGTAGCCCGTATGCCAGGCGCTGTGGTATCTCTTTCGAACAAACCCGCACCCCTGGCAGGCATCGGCCCTTGCGGACCCCACCTGTGGTTGCTGACATCTTTGACGGCGCGCGTGTGGAACACAACGCGCCGTCCCGTCTACCACTTTTCGGCCGCAGGGGATAGGGAGAGCGGCTGACGCTATACCGACACTCCTCTTCCCCTGCGGCCCCACCGCATCCGCCATCAAACGGTGGCGGCCCCGTCCAGGCCACGGAAGGGAATAGCGCTGCTCAGAAGCACCGGCACTCCTCCTCTACCGCAGCCCGTAACCCTCAGCCGCGATGCCTCCCATTCGACATCGCGGCCCACCTCAGTTGCGGTGCACCTCACCGTAACCTACTTTTTGGCCGCTACGTCAATGGCTTGAAGGCAAAATCCCTGAGAAAGGCTTATGGTAACAACATTAACATCAAAGCCTTGTCAGCCAGGTTAAGCCCATAGGTTATCCTATTTTACGTAGGCACGTTACGCGTCGGCGTACCATCAACCTAGGGTTTACAACCGCGTTCCATGCAAATTGGCTTCGTCAGCGGTTTCCATCAGACTTTCCGAACAATAACCCCAAGCCATCCGTTTTTATTCTATAAAATACGCATTACTAACGAACAGTGCAATTCTGCATTCCGTGATCCGATATTTCGTTATTTTTGTGGCAGCTCATTCAATGAACCTGCGCTTCGATATTGCGGTAGTAAATATTATAAAAGGAAATTTCCGTGTGGAAACGAGTTTTGGGTGCAGTTTTTGGTAACACGGTATAAAAATACTCCTTTAAACACGACTGAAAATGATTCTTCGCAACGCTAATTTAGTTGGGTGTACCAACTAGGGCAACGAAAGCTAAAGGAGAGGAAACATCTGAGACGATGCTTTATGACGCGAGCAACATCGTAACGACCGAGATTGTGGTTGGGGAAGCCACGGGGACTGTTTAAGACGTTATTTGGATGCATAGTAATGTTAGTAGTTAAGCACAGAAAACCCCACTAACGAAATGTGTATTAAACGTGAACGAAAAGAAGAAAGGAATGAAAATGTCTTAAAAGTATTTCACTACGAGTTCTTAGTAACAAATATTGTAAACACAGTCTAAATTTGAAGCACCGTTTTTCTCATAAAGTCGTATAAAAAACCAACGTGACAAAGAACCTTTAAAAGCAAAAGTGACCCTCGAATCAAGTCCCGTTTTTGAACATGCTAAGCACGTTTAATCCATGTCTCAGGGCACCGTGATATATCGTGTATTTCAAACAGGTTCAGGTCTTATCGCACCACCCAGACGACATCTAATATAAAAAAGAATGACGAACATTAACCAGCTAGACTGGAACGCAGTGAAATTGATATTAAATGAAGCTGGACTTGAAGAAGTTTATAACAATTTTATGTCTTTTATAGAAGCCATGATAGAATCAGTGGTGTTAAGATGGCAAAGATAAAATCTCGCTGTGATTTTTATAATAAAGCGGGAATAAAGACGGGTGTTACTGCATCTCGTAAAACTTTATACTATAGTCATGCAGTCTACACCACGTTGGGAATCAAATGCACGATGGAAGTATATCCATTTAAAGGAAAACAAGAATTGCTGAGGCCAGTATTGTTGGTATGATATGAATACAATTTTTTACAGGGAGATTGTTTAAAACAAGATTTTGGATATTTTTAGCCAGCGTCAAGAATTGGTCCTCTGATACCATCAATATCAACAAATGTCCACGACATAAATATATCCTGTCTTTTCACGACACGCAATGCAACGCACCCTTCAACAAATCAGTTATGGCTTACGTTACATAAGCAGTAATGCTATCATCGGACCACTGTCTTTTATAGTCATGGACGTTTTGTGCCCCTTGAAACAACACCCTGACGGCTCCATAAGATTTATTGCTAGCAAGGGAGAACATATTGGGGTTGTTCACACAGCAGACCGATCGGTAAATCAGGAAACAATAGTTGCGGATTTCGGTATCTTGAGAAGATTTCGCCTTATATTTCGATAACTTCGTCTTGGACCAGAATCAAGATTGAATTACGACGCATTGGTTTGAAGATGCAGTAAATTCTGATAGCATCTGAAACATATAAATGATTGATAGCAACCAAAAGCTCCTCGATCTAACCAATCGGATTGTACTTGAACTCATAATTCTAACAAAGATTCAAGTGAAGTCAAAGTTTATACATGTGCTTTAACATCGTCATAACAGAAATTATGAATGTTTCAAGGTACCGTATTAAAGCGCAGAAAGCGGTTTGAATAAATATATAAATAGCTTTCGCTGCTCATATTCAGCATTTGAAGAGATTTCACTCGTAGCAGAAAGTGCAAATCTCTTGACATGCAAATTGGTGAAGCAACGGCTTGAACATTTCATATTAGGATAAAGTTAAATTTAATTCTGCCGTGAAATATTCATTCAGAAAACCAGATTAATAGTTTGGTAAATGCTGAGAATGCGAACGAGTTATGCAATAACTAAATGAAAACAGGTATTCACATGGGTATCAAAGTTAGCCTGCGGCCTGCATCACAAATCAACAAACGTTTGAAAAAAGTTTGTTCAGCGTTTTGTTCCCGGTATTCGTGAATATACCAGGAAACTCGGATTCTACTGGCTTATGTGACTTAACTGTTGGGGATAAAACTGGACCGGAACAGATAGAAATGGGGCCGGAACTGTGGGGGTAGAACTCGCTCAACGTGGAGACAAAATGGGCGAAGCAAATTGATTGATATGACGAAAATACAATGAAAGCCTAGCAACGG
Organism: Polymixis flavicincta; assembly: GCA_949987655.1. Classification (NCBI taxonomy): domain Eukaryota; kingdom Metazoa; phylum Arthropoda; class Insecta; order Lepidoptera; family Noctuidae; genus Polymixis; species Polymixis flavicincta. The sequence goes on along the minus strand of OX465173.1, from coordinate 7,308,291 downwards.
GCGATAAATCAACGAAAAAAATTGACGATACAGTAAAAGAGATATAGAAGCTATCGCATTTCACTACCCCTAAATCTAAAATAATACTTACAAAAGCTTCGTATATTATGTAGGTACTAGATAAGTACTCCGTACTCCATCAAGTGTTTTCGAGACGGAAGATTTAAAGCCATTTCCTTGCTACTGCACTCCGTGATAACGTTCACGAAGCTTCCTTATGTAAGACCCTACTTACAAGCCTGTATACATGTAACACAAAGGTTGTATAAGACAAAACCTACGTAAATGACGCTCGAGATCCTTTTACTGATACCGCTAATAAAGTCTGCGGGCGGAATGTAATTCTACAACGTATGTTTCCCTTCACAGATTTCGCCATAGTTTTGATGTAGTTTAGCCATAAATTCACTTTAGTAATACATTAATAAACATTCGAGTAATGAATTACGAAATATTATTGCTTTTAAGTCTGTAGGATACACTCAGACTATACACATTGATGTCAAGAAACTGGTTCGGATCGCAGAAACAAATTTATTAAAATAAATATCAACATGTTACTTTTAAGGCGACAGTCAATAACAATGAGGTAAACAAGAATATAAAATGTCCCCTTATGTCCGCCGGTGGCATCGCATCGCAAGGGACCATAGAGTCCATACATCGGAACTTCACGGCAGACCGAGCAACAATTTATTGAATGCTCTCCATCTCGATCACTGAATACAATGATGCGTATTTTATCAAATTGAGGTTTGAAGCCGTGACGACTGTTCCCAAACGATGGATATATTTGCGTCTTTGGATAATGGAAGCGTAGCGAAATTGTATGGTATGGTTTGTATGCCTAGCGAGTCATATTATATTCTAATAGCGGTTTCACCTCAACAAGCATGTTCTCTAACTGGCCAGTATGGTTCCAATGCATGGCAAGGGCCATCTCCCATTTCCACACAGTTGTCTTAGGCGCGAATTACACAGAAACGGCGTAAGGCACACGTATTTTGTATGAAAACGTTTTAAAGAGGCATCATGTCTACATACAAAATGTACTGCGTACGCTGCGCCTGCGCCGCGCCTTCACCTTACGCTGTTTCTGTGTAATTCGCGCCTTAGGCTGGTGCCAGTCCTTTCCAGTTCTAACACAAGCATGTTGCATGATATTTTTACTTCCAGAAGTTTCTATTATACCCAAAAAAACACAGTACTGAAAACAACGCGCTCCCACACAGCACACTATTCTTTTAACTCTTTGGGCCTGGTTTAGAATGGCTTTCCGAGCCAAACTAAGCTTGCTCTATCATGAAACATTGCACAAAAGTAGTAAAAAATCCCACATTTTCCACAGTCTACGGAAAAATGGTTTTAGAACATTGCAAACTCCCACTTTCGGCTGTGAATGTAACGGGAAGCCCAGATGTGGCCGATGACAAGCGCTTACGTAAGCTGATTGAAGGGAATTTGTGTCACGACGCGACGGTTCAGAGACATTGTCATAATCAACTTCATCAGTGTATGCTCCATGCTGGCTTTTAACGTGTTTTCTTGGAAAAGGGTCTGATGGCACAAAATTGATTATTGAAGAATGCCAATCAGAAAGTCATGAGAGAGGACCATGTACAATAAGGTCGCACGACTGTGGCAACTGTTTACCTTACGTAGTACAGAATTTCAATAAAATACGTGTAACCTACCGTCCATAATATCAGTCAGTGATACGATAAAGATTGCTTAAGGGGTACCTAGTCGCTGGCTTGAACTCACTGGTGAGCCTGGCTAAAAAGCACGCGTCTCACCAGGCTTCGTGTCCGACAGGGGTAGTATCAATGATGAGCAGTAAGACGCTAGTCTACACGCACAACGTTATTGAGTGAGATGCAGGATCATTTTAAAGTAAAACAGGAGACTTTTCTACTCTTGGTTTTGGAGATTTTACATTTCTTTTATTACTTAAACACGCCCAAAGTCAGGTTAAATTAGCAAGAAAAACTAATCTTTGCTGGCTCATAACTTTTTAATGGCTTTTTAATTTAGTATTCTGTTTCCGTACAGACAATATTATTAATAATGACACAAAACCATAACATGTTTAATTTTTGATGTACTGACGCCAGCACATCAAGCTACCCCCCCAATCTGCCCCCAATCTCCCAGCTAAAGCACTAGGAAGTGTCGAAGGGTGGGCGTTTTTGGGGGACTGTCTTATGTAATTTTGACGTTCGAAAAGTGCTGACTCTCAGCCTAGTTTGAATAAATGACTTTTGATTTTGATTTTGCCAAATTTCTTTGATTGATTGTCAACTTTATAACAAAAGCTTAAGGTTCATGTTCAATTGGGAAAATTTGATAGTTTGGGGTAGCTTGATGCGCTGGCGTCTGTACATTGTCAAACAGTGGAGTATAACCCTCCCGAAGTTTGTATGGAATAAATCTGGACTAGATTCACCTTAAAGGAGAAAGAGCGCCATTCGCGAAATTCTAATTTTCTTACGGTTTTTTTGCAACTTGCCGGTCAGTGTCAGGGTGTATGTTGAAGAAAATATGATTCGCGATAATAACAAGTATGTATTTACAGAATTATACCTAACCCACTAAGTTCATATAATCTCATTGAATGATTATTTCATGAACAATAAAAAAAAAAACTGGCTACCTTAGCACATCGCCCTTAATATCGATACTCTCGGTCTGATACCAGCAACTACTGGTATCAGACCGAGAGTATCGTATGAGCAGAGATGATTTTTATTATATCAATGTCCAAGTGTTTAATCATTTCTTAAAACTACAAAAGTAACCATGAAACAAATTAAAATAAGTAAAAAACTTGCGTCACAAAATACAGAGAGTGTGCTTGCGTGCTTCATTAAATTGGCACCCGCATTGAATTAAATCAAGTAAAAGCTCGCAATCGATTGCCCTTGTGACCTGATAGCAATAAAACGGTTGAAGATCATGACAGAGATAGCGCAACCAATAAAGTACATGGCACACTTGGATAACCGTTACAGTTCAAATAAAACCCGTTTTTATTAAAGGCAACTTATGTTTAAACAGAACAACAAGTCTGCTAATCTGAAGTGGGATTGGGAGGGCCATGTATGTAGGAGTAGCTTCTGCCCGCGTGGATGTCGGAAACTATACCACGGGAACATGTTGGCCGGGACAAAAAGTAGCTAATGTCCTTCCCCAGGATGACATCTATCTTCGGGTTCAGATTGACAATGCTAGTATACACCGTGACAGATGGGCCTAAGTCATAAGAGGAAGCCATAAGAGGGGCGTCATCGCCAAGGGACACCAAGGAAACACTGCCCTGATTACTTCGAGGTGTTTATGGGAATTAAGCCAGAGAAGGCAACATACAAGGAAGAGTGGAAAGCTGTGAGGGAGACCTTTGTCCAGCAGTGGGACAAGTAAAAAACAATGTTTATTGCTTTATGTTAAGAAGTGGCTTTAATCAGTAATATCCTACTTGTTAGGCTCCTAGAAGTTATCAGGAAAGTGGTAGAGCCAAACAGATTCAGTGTCCCTTATCTGCCTTAAAACGCACACAAGACCAGATACTTACTATTGTGACCTAATTATAACCAATCTGAGCCCACACATGTAATATTTGCGATTATTCTACCGTACATTAAAACAATCGCAAAAACAGTTGGTAAGCTGAGTTTTATCAAAATTCTCACATTCGTGGGTACATCCGGACCGATAACGAGCCGGCCTTCGGTCGACCTAACCGCCGAATACGGCTTTTAACGAGTTCTAGAATTTAATTCCGATTATTTTTAATTCTGCCCAAACCCCTGCCATACATTTTTCATGTTTTAAAAGGATTTAGTACCCAAATATTCTTTTTTTACTTCAATTTCATGAATATTCAAATTTGGTGGAGGAAAATGATCCAGGCGAATTCAAATGGTGATTTATCTATTCAGATAAATAAAATTAGAGCGTCTCCTTGTTATATTAAAATAACCACTTTTTACTACACACATATGGATGTACACACGACATACCAAAATAACATTTTATTTACAATTTTTGTCTGTCTGTATGTTCGTTCCGGCTAATCTCTGAAACGGCAGAACCGATTTTGACGGGACTTTCACTGGCAGATAGCTGATATAATAAGGAGTAACTTAGGCTACTTGTACTTTAGAAATAGTATTTATTTTTAATAGTATCTATACAGATAAAAATTAATAAAAAACAACTGTTCCGCGCGGATGAAGTCGCAGACACTAGGCTAGTTATTTCTAAATACAAATATTTCATATGGGGTCCGGATGCCCACTTAGTTTTTCGAGACATTACCGAGGGCTAGCCCATTCTGTGGCCAAATAATCAGCATTGCCATTCAACGTGGCAATGCTGCCATGCGATGAGGACGATTTTTTTATGCCCTATGATTGTTTTCTTTTTTCAGTTCCAAGTTATTTTATGAAGATGAGTTAATTAATAACGCCGATACAAGTAAAGGTTTCTCACAGAAACGGGTAAGTACCAGTTACGCAACGGTAGTACCTACTTTCATTATCATAACGAATCGACCTTTTCCTAAATAACAAACATAGCCATCACACTCCACCGTCACCTTCATAAAACAAATTGTTTCGCTGTGAATCCTAACCCCAAATTGTTCAATTTCGGGAGATAACTCTAAAATTTTCAGCCCACTGAATGTCGGTGCCTAACGATTGGATCATTATTCTTCCTTTGTGAAAAGTTAGTGATGATTTTATACTGCATAATAATGCAGTATAAAATTCGGCGGTCGGTTAAAACCTTATCCTGAGTAATAACTCAGGATAAGTTTTTAACCGACCGCGTAGGTATTGCAGTTTTCTATGAAACTGCTAATTTTAATTTGTATAACCGACGAAAAATTTCTGCGCTAAGGAGATCTAGAATGATATGCTGAATTCATGGTTACAGTTTGCGCACTGGTTAAAAACTTATCCTGTATATGCAGGCTTTAACACCTCATATTTTAATAAAACCCTGCTATCGAATTTTCGCACCTCGGTACAATACGCCCCGTTCAAAACTTTTGTATCGGTAATCTTTTGAAGCTTCGCGTCTCGTCGGTCAAAGGATATAGAGCCTTTGTGATCCTCTCGGAAATACTTAAATACAAAGCAGCAGCTAGAAATTCCATTCCTAGTACTTTTTAAAACGATTTTTAGATCTAGGTCGAACACTGAACAGTAACGAAGTGGTCAGATATTATGGCAATACTCTCCGATGATCGTATTTAGACCTTTATCTTTACTGTCACTTATAATATATTTCCGGAGTACCTGAACATAAATAAACTACGTGATAACTTGACCAAAAAAAAAAACAACTTATATTTCAGACGCATAGCGTCCATATGGTTAGTATACAAATTACTTAGAAACTAGTGTTACTATTTACGAGATAATCAACAAAAACTATAAGATTTCTTATTACGCCACAGTGGCATGTTCAATGTCCCAGTATGGGGCTGTCCTACCTATCTGCTATAGCGTTCAGTATGCTTTTGGGGCTGGCGCGAACCCTGCGTATAATAGGGGTGCATTGCTTGCGCATGATGACGTGAAAGCCATCTATTTCCGCCTCTGCGGAAATGCAGGTAGAACTGCAGTAGCACGTCAACCTCAAGAACACCCTAATTGCATAAGCTTGCTTTAGAGACTCAAGTCCCCCATCCCACTATCTGACGGTAGCTCTAGTGCGGCACGATTGAAACTGTGACTTCTCAAACACCCCGCTCCGGCTGACTATGTTGAGCTTGCAGAAAAGCTTCCAACGGGCCACCTAACCTAGAAATTTCTTAATCGACTAAGGAGCCAGGTGGGTCGCTGCCGGTACAACTTGGTCAGGTGGGGGTACTCCGATGAGATGCAGTGCGACTGTGTAGCCACTTCGCAAACTATGCCCCACCTCTTGTCGTGCTCTATTTGCAAAAACTCCTGCACTATGAAAGACCTTTGCGAGGCCAACGATAACGCTGTCGATGTGGCAGAATTCTGGTCGAAGCTTATTTGAGCTTGATAATTGGAATCATCGACACGAAGAAGAATGACCTAGTGTGAATCTAGATGTTGACACAACCAAAAGAATAGAGTACCTTTTACCTCACACACTATTATGTTTTCAATTACGAACATGTAAATAAACCAACGTTTACAACCGCCACATTATCACGTACTTTTATTATTCAACTAATTTATGCCAGTTGCGTGGGAAAGCTAACATAATGCACTTTCCATTTCTCCCATTCAAAAACCAACATTAACAGGTTTTAGTACAAAAGTTTTATTAAGAAACCGACAATCACGAGAGAATTATTATAGTTAATGTTTATATCAAAACTTATCGTAAATGGTATATATTTTGGTTCTAAGTTCTGGATGGAATGTGTGTCATGGCCGCTAACGACACTGGCGAACCGCAAAAATGTTATGCCAACATGAAAATGTTGAATGTAGAATTGACTAAAGTTGATGGGAACCTATTCTGCCCTCCTTTAACTAGAAAGGAGCAAACATTTTTACAATTCAAATAGTTCTCAAGATAAGAGAGTTTGTAAGCCGTAAGAAATAATGATTCGCGCGTTATTTGCCATTTTCTCGGAAACAAATTTTAGGGGTTAATCCGTGTGCGGGGTGCGGGTTGTTCGAAAGAGACACCGTCGCCCCTGGCACACAGGCAACGAGGGGTACACGGGTGGGTTTTAGTCAGTAAAAGTCTGACACTCCCTCCTGCTCTCTACCCAGAGCGGGAGAAGTTATTTGATGATTTCCCACCCTCAAAAAAAAAATGGGCTTAACGCCTATCTAGTTAAAGGACGGCAGTACTTAGGTATTGTACAACCAGACCAACTGAAAATTGGGTACATGACGAATTAGAGAGTTTGTTGCGGTGAAGATTTGGCAAACATTGGCCGTGCAGACGTGTGAATTTTGATCTGTATTTAAAAAGCCTAATGATAGTCTGATGATGATCTGACCGCATCTCCAACAGTTGCCTCTCTTACAAAAACTTGCTGCGAAAGTTCTAACACTACAATGAATATTTTCGAATGTATCGAAATACGTAAGCGTTTTTAACGTTATCATAGACGGAAATTTTAAAGCGTCTTCATATATTTCCAAATACCCTTCCCTGTGATATCGTGATGACGAGACGTGGACGTCCACGATAATATCGTCACGTTATAAATTGTAAAAGCATTTTTTTCTGTCAATGTATTCCAAGATCGACCGTTCAGAAACTGCATTGCTGGTATCGATTGTTCTGGATTCAAAATTCTTGAAGGAAAAGCAGTGACAGTTATCCTGTTGGATTTCAATTTAAAAATAGTTGAGAATAAAGTGGTATCGAAATCGGAAAGTATGGAAATGCAGTATTGTCTTGGAATTGGCAGTCGGTTTGGGCTTCATATCAAAGACAATAGATACACCAGTGCCATATACAAAGGCTCAAGGCGTGTAATTAATATCTGCGTAATGAGAATAAGGATAAGTAATTCTACATAATCTAATTAATAATGTAATGTTTCCGCCTGCCATTTCCTGGGGAAATGGACCGGATTATCGAACCTAATTGTGGTTGAGTGAGATGTGAAAATAATATAATAAGAAGTAATTAACATGTGTCTGTATTAATAATGCTGTACTACAACAGACGGCTAACTAAAACCATCCTCGAAAATGGCTGAGACAGATCAAACACAAGACAACATTGAGGAGTGCTACCTAATGAGCAGAAGAAACTTCAAGTATCAGTCGGAAGATCTCATTCAAAAAAACTGTGGCCAGAAAATCACATTTCATCACGAAAATGCAAGAAACCTTCTTCAAGAAGTAACCTTCTTGAATCAACGCATTCTTTTCTGGCAACTAACGTGTCGTAACCATGAAGATATACAGATCGTTTGATCGTATGCATGTAGATTAAACAAACACATTGAATTAGACAATTAATTAGCCATTGAGCTTGTTCTTAATACGATCTCGCAACAGACGATTGTTCTATTTTATCTATTTAAATACCCACGAGGAAATCGTATGTACGAGATAACATTGTAATGAGTTCGGTAACCGTTGCTATAAACATTTTACGGATGCGCGTTTATCGTGCAAATTATTTTCGGGCTTCTCGAGTTTTTGATTGTAATTTGTACGTACGATTGTGGGGAGATGAAATAAACAACGTAATTGACGGCTTCAGTGTTTTTCATTGATGCTTTGCGTGACTGGTAGCAATTTAATGTTTTTTCGAGATGTGCCATTTGTGTAGTCTTTATTTTTGATTTTATCATCAGTCATTAGATTCTATATTAAAGATTTGATTGAAGAACTACTAATAATACTGCAGTAAAGCTACGACTTCCCTGAAGAACTGTGGCCGCCACATAACGACCGCCGCGACGCGACGGTCAATGAAAACGCCGAACAGAGGAGGCCTAACTAGCATTTTCATTAGCTGTCCCCCAACGTGACAATGCCTTGCTCAAAATATTACCTACAACTTAAAAGGCCAAATAAATATTATTTTTTACTTTTTAGATTTTTTGTCTGAGTCGGAGGTTCTTTTATTTGTCTTTTATTAAACTTAGGTAGGTACTTATTACAACCAGTCTTACCAAGGGGTATGGTATTACCCAGTAACTGGGTTGTGGAAGTCAAGTAAGGCAGTCGCTCCATGTAAAATACTGGTATTCAGCTGCATCCAGTTAAGACTGGAAGCCGACCCCAACATAGTTGGGAAAAGGCTAGGCAGATGATTATGATGAGATATGTAGATGCAGATGAAGCTAATACAACTTACTTTCATAATTATAAAATTTCATAAACGTCTTTCACCGGAAAATGGCAGACGCTACGAGTATGTGGCGGCCACTGCTCTTCTAGAAAACCGTAGATTTAGTGACAATGGACACTCAGCGCAAGAAAATATGGCCCAACTTGTTTGTCAAGGAATTTCCATATTTATTGCCAGTAATCACGAACTTGGCCAGTTATTTGGTGACGCGGCATCAATTAATCATCTTTATTTTCATAATAGCCGCTGTTAATCACAATACATTTACCAAACTGACTGCTGGCGAGGTCAAATAACTTCGACTATGTTCCAGCCAAACACTACACAAGTTAGGTAAATTAATATTTCATTTAGGCAACTCAGCTCAAGCCACGGTGGGTAAACTTGAGAGCCAACGAATAGCTTGATTATTATAACTTTAAGAAAACAAGTGGCTTCAATTTCTTACCTTTAGAGTTCTAGAATGTTTAGTAAGTTTGCAAGTAAAAGTTTGTGAGAAATTGTTTCTTATTATTTTGCATATCGTCAAGCCAATATTTTGTACAGACTCTGGAGTTAGTTCAAAAATATCAAGACGTTTCTTTTTTTTATCCAGTCTGAACCTTAGGTTTTTATATCGCACAACTTTTAGTTCCCACAACACATAGGGCAAAAAAAATTATGAAAAACCTCTTCACATTTTAGGCAGTCTGGTACTTTTTATTTTATTTTTTACTTACTATTCTTACACAATTTTATAGATTTCATAATAATTTTGAAAATTACCGTGAGAATGGTTGCTAACCAACTTTAAATCGTTGGATCCTGAATGTTCATTCAACATGGATTTTTTTTTTTAAGAAAACTAAAAATGTTTTCAAAGACCTACTCAATGATACGGTGATACCCCACTTGACAGAGGTCGTCTGCTTCATTTTTCGTCTGGTTTTCTGCCATATTGAATGTTGATTACTGTTAAGTTTTTGTGATATTCGCAAGATTATGGTGAAAAATCGATTGACGTAAGAATCATCAAAATCGGTCCACGCGTTTGCTCGAGTGCCACAAAGGAACAAACATAGATACAAACATAGGCTTATAAACACATTGACCTTTGCGTCGCGCAGTCGAGTAAGAAAAACATTGAATCAAGGACATTCTTTCCGTTACAAAAAAAAAACAATAACCACACGTTGGTTTAACAATTACGTAGATTGCATGTCGCTTTAGCACATGTGTGGGGTGAACAAACTTTACTGTAAGCGTCCCCTGAAGCTCGTTCAGTTGACGTAAACATCACTGACTTGGGCACAACTAGTCAGGGTTGACTCCTTTGTCATTACCACAATTTTTAGGTTTTCACACTTAGTATATAAAGAATCAAACAAACCATTATCCGTTTTGATATACGACCTATCATTTAACAACCCTGCATGACTAATACGGCAAATACTTTTGGTTTGATTTATGCCATAATTTGACGTCCACTTTAGAATCGATATCATGGAGTCCGAGATTGTAATCGATCATAATAGTTTTATTATAACTATGTAAAATTAAGTCAGTAAATATACCGGCTTTTTCTAAGTTATCTCGGTGAAAACGGTTACTTATATTCGCACGACTGGCGTCGAACAATAAGGAACAGATTTTTCATAAGAATTGTTTATTGGGCACTCGTGCGGCTCCGAAAAAATATTCGACACCTGGCGGAAACAAATTAGCTAGCACTTATTAAGCCAGAGAATAAAATAGGCCGAGCAGCAATTCGGAACTTGAGTTATTCCCAACACTTTTTAACTGATATATTATGTATTGTCAGAGCCCAAAACCTATAATCGAGGAAAAAAATGGTCATGGAAAATTATAAGACAAACCTGAAACTGATTTTCAAAGACCTATTCAATAATAACCTACTTGAGATAGTTCGTCGACTACAATTTTTTTTTTTTAATTACTCTAGTTTTCTTTAGTGACTCTCATAAGATGATGAAGACAAATCGATTGACGTAAGAATCATCAGATGACAGAAAGTGCCTCTAAGGAGCTTACTAATACATACATACACAGGGTGATAAACACATACACAATACCCTTATTTGCGTAGCGCAGTCAGGTAAAAAGGCTAAGTATGCTGAGGCTAATTATTTTGCCGTACTACGTACTTCTAAAAGTTGCGCCTGATGCAGATTGTTTGGAACATTACTTAGGTAGCTATTTCAGTTCTCAAGTCTACGCAATAAAACCCAAAACAATATTGAGCCTCAATCAATCTAAATCCTATAAATCTATTTGTCCTTCAACCATATTGGCGCGTATCACGGCTGAGAGGAACTGTAAGGCCGATGACAGACCTGAGACACATGATACCCGTTACTTCATTAACGGATAACCTGTCGACGTCCAATGCGTTTGGAATACCGCCTGATTGTAATACACAACCCCTTTGTCTTGCAAAGGAGATTCTAATCGGTCCAATTGGTCGGCTCTGTAATTACAATGACAGCGATCTGTCATTACAATTTCATAGACAATGGTGAATGTGAGATAGGGGTGGGAAAAGGTAGTTTATGGACTTCCTCCTTATTATATGTCGGACTAGCTTCCACACGCGGCTTCGCCCGTGTGGAAGTCGGAAATTATCCCGCGGGAACGTACTACTGGGATAATAAAGGTTTAAATCTATCTGTGTGCCAAATTTCATCCAAATCCGTTCAGCCGTTTTTGCGTGAAAGAGTAACAAACATCCATACATACGAACTTTAGCTTACGCTTATTTGATTTTTTTGTTGGACTATTCGTCGATTCGCACGAATTTACTCGCTCGAAACAAGCAAATTATGCACAATTTTATTATTAACACGCTTTTATTAGCTTCACTTGTAACTAACTATGTATGTAAGAAAATCTTGGAATCTTAATTTGACCCACTTCCCGGTCTTCGATTAAGATGAAATTTTGCACACGCTCTGAGTTCTGATGACAATACATGATTAGCTAAGAAACGGCATTACAAATCCAATATGGCGGCATCCCCAAGATGGCGGACTGGCTGTTTGAAATCTACCCCCATGATATGGGTATCAAATGAAAGGGTTTGCTGTCAGGAATACGAAAAAAATAGTCACGTGACTTAAATCCAACATGGCGGACATCCAAGATGGTGGATTGGCTATTTGAAATGCACCTCCATGATATGGGTATTAAATGAAAGGGTTTGTTGAATGGGATACGAAAAGTTTGAATAATAAGAAGACTAAAGAAAGAAAGCGTGGAGCGTTTTGTCCAAAAAGTGTAAGGATTACACACAATAATAAATCATAGTAAATATTTAATAAAGATGATTACCTACTTATAACCATTTCGCATTGGTAATTATTTATCGTTCATCACGAACTGAATTTTTTTATGTTTACCTGCGATCTAATGAAGATTTGGCAAAGGGAAAACTCTCGAGTCATCAAACTAAATGTTCGAATTATTTTGTAATTTTTAGTGCGTGCTAAAAGCGTGTTTTTTTTAACTTTTATTTTTATTTTCTGTAGGCGACTACCACGAAGTTAAATGTGGGCGAATCGACAAATCCAAAAATACTTATTTGGCAATTAGCACGTTTGAAATTTTTTCTTACTAGATAATAGAAGAAAATCAAACTAATGTTTGTGCTATTAATTCGTGTGAGTCGAGCCTGTTTGCGGCTTGCAGCCATAATCTATGTTTAATTCCATATTGCATTTAATTGGGAACAATAAATAGGTTAGGTATGTACAAAAAAAAATGACGTCATGGATTCATGACTAACTCTAAAACAATCGGCATACAAAAGTGTAGGTGACTAGGTATTTAATTTGTCGCCATTTTTGATGCGATAACAGCTAATATTTATGTCATTATCCTCTTACTCCGTTGCGGTATAAACGTATAACTGTTATAAGGCCAAGGTCATAAAACTATTGCAAATACAATAAAGGGCAATAATTAATAATTTAAAATCTTACATAGCCAATATTAGAATAATTAAAATGGAATGAGTGCTTACGCAATTCAACACGGTCTGAAGGACCCATTTGACGCCCAGGAAAGAAGATATAAATTGGAAGGCCACCACTGAATAAATTCCAATGCTGGGTTTTATCCATAGCTTACCTGCCACCACTGTACGATTTTAAATTGAACAGAATCCTAGCAATATATACACATACCTACATATACAGTGAAACCTGGTTAAGTGGGACCTGGATCAGTGAGAAACCTCTATTATTGAGAACTACAATGAGGTCCCGGCACTTTTTCATCGAATTACCTCTGTTAATGGGACTTTTCGAACTTGGTTAAATGAGATTTGATTTCTAGGATTTTTTCGATGTTTACCTCTATAATTGGGACTCTGGAGCTCAATTCCCTTTATAAGTGAGACAATTTATCAGGTTGGGACAGGTTACGACACGATTGTTTATAAACATTTGAATTTCTTTCACAAAATTTCCACCTTTGTAAATGGAATAACGGTACATTTCGACCTCTATAAGCGGGCCCTCTGTAAATGAGACAACTAAATTTTAAACCTGTCTAATTGGAAAACTGGATAAATGAAAACCTCTTTAAATGGTACAAAATCCTTGGTCCCTTGAGATCCCAATTAACCAGGTTTCACTGTATAAGGAAATATGCAGGTAGTAGCACTCGATTTTCGGAAACCTTATCGTATCCCAGCTGGGTAACTCTGTTTCCAATCTGGTAATTTCTGATGACTGTCTCAAAGAAATATGTAAACCCGGGTCGTCGGATAAGAAGAAGCTGATGGATGTTTTCGAATATAATTTTATGTACCTAATTAATATTAAATAAACAGCTAATTTATCAAATCCATCGGTTTCTTACTCAAGTTCAACTATATAATCCAACGACCCTAGTTGCTTATCCCTTTTGGTGGGTCTACATCGGATTTATGGGAAACACCACGACGAGGGGAACGGAGAAATATGGCGAAAATAGAGAAGGATATCCAGTGAAATTATGATGTGGTTTCTGGGAACGTAGGTCAAGCACCCACACCTACAAGGCACCTGATTTCGCAACAAATACATTATTTTAAACGAGTACAAACCACCAGCCCAAGATACTGTTAGAAACGTACGGGGAATACATAATATTGATTTCTTCATAACGATAATTATGTACCGGTGACATCCGGGATGAAGGGCACTGCTGCTGGTCATATTCAAATGAGCCAGCTCGATGTTCAAGTAATGTCGTTAGAGGGACAATTATGGGGACCTTGTTGCAGAAATTGGGGGGAAAAGATGTTTTTTGCTACGTGAGTTCGAAAAGAAAAAAAAAATATTTTCGACACGGCCAGCCTAACTCAATATTTAACCTATAATGGTTCTTAAACGTTAATTTATCTCTGTGTTCTTAAATCATGTTATCTTTTGATTGCTGCGGTTCTATCTTTGGCTTTTGTGAAGCCAAATATAAAAATGTGGAGATTATTCTCCAAAATATCAGCAGTCCATGTTAAAAGAGACATTTTTTGTAGTTTGGACTTTATGCTTGCTACTGTAAAGTTTTTATTACAAAAACTGACTCAAGAGTCGAGTCTAGGTCAACAGAAGACCTCAGAACTCAGAGTAAAGTGAGTGGAACTTTTCGGGCTCAAATTATAACTCGTCTTATAATGAGACGATAAGCGAACAGTAGTTCTCGAAACCTTCTGTCTTGGACTATCGATTCTGGCAATTGGGCATTCAAAACATCTTGAAGTCTTCAAAAATCTATCCCACGGTCAGAAGCAATACGTAAATAAGGGGTGAAGCCCAATTGAATCCGTTGCCAAGAGCCAATGTTAACATTATCAATACATTTATTCCGTACATAGACTGCTGGTTGGATACAAGTTAAGCGGGCGTAGAACAACTGTCGACATAGCCGCCACGAATACTAATTGGTTTATCGTGAATAGTTAAACGCAAACACCGTTTATTAAGCTTGAACCAATATGTTTAAGCACTTAAGCAGCTTTGGGGATATTGTGCCTTTTAAATTTTAAGCGGTATACCAAATACCAGTCTTTTAGTAACCGACTGCAAGCCTCTTCTCATATAGAGAAGACATGAGCATTGATCATCAAGGTAGCTCAAAACGGGTTGGTGATATCAGACTTAAATTGTAAAGAGAAAAGATTTGATTTTTGTAACTGGCTTTCACACTAAAACGGCAGAACAGAATTGAATGAAATTTGGCGCAAGGGTACACCATGTTCTGGAGAAGGACTTCATCCTGGATCGCAGACAAATCGCAGGCAACAGCTAACTATATTTAGCTATAAGTCCAAGTTCCCTTACGATGTTTTTACTTCACCTATGTCAGTAATGTCCAAGATAGACTCAGAATGCATCTATGAATTGAAATAGTCACATAATGACGACGAAATATTGGTGGCTTGTCAGATCATAAATAACAGGATTATTCAAATACCAATCATATGCGAAAAATGACGTACAAAAAGTCGGAAATATCAACACAAATATTCACAAACACATGTGGCAATTAGCGTGCCAATATCGTGTGAAGCTAGCTTATTACCTTCCAATATTGTTGGCTGGTAGGCGGGCAAAATCAACAAGGAATACTCTATGAGGGTAACTACTCGTAGGCGATATACAAACGTCTCGTTATTTATGCAATAGCGTCGAATTTTAAATGTTACAACTCTATTGGTAGTATCGATCCTAAGTGGTTACGGCTGCGACTTACGATATGTAGGTCGTGGGTTCGAAACCTGACAGGCGCTTTAGGTACTTTGTGTAAATTATTTCATCACCACTGCTCTCAATACGGTGAGAGAAAACATCGTGAGAATATCGACATGTCCTAGAACCAAAAATTCGAAGAAATGTGACATCTACCAACCCGCACTGGGCCCGCGTGGAGGATTATAGCCCACTCCATCGAAGAGAGGAGGCGTGTGTCCCAGCAGTGGGAACATTATAGGCTAATAATCTAACTTTGTAACACACTAACAGTCAGCATTCATTGCGTTATTTACGTTGTTGAGCAAACAAAATTTTCGAACATATGAAGCAATGGATTAGCAAGCTATTCCTCCAAAATATTTCAAATTCTGATTGCCAGTGTGTTACACAAGGGGCAGTATTAATGAAGCAAAAGATAAAACCAACTTCTCTAAGTCTTCATAGGCATAAAAGCGACCGCTTTTTGTAATTTTTGCTATGTTAGTCAGCTGGGGTGACAGTAACCCTATTATGTCTCCCTAGCGTCAGTAAAAGACCCCAATTTCTACAGAAATTATTCCTGCGTGGACTACTTTAAGTTCATTTGTGATAAAAATTGGGGAAATCCTGTGAGCTGTCACGATAGCAAAACATGTTGCAAATATTTCGGGTGCGGAATTTTAGGCAGGGCAACGGTGATTCAGTTATGTAGGTAACTAATTTATATTCATATGAAAACAACTCGGTACTCGTAATTAACATGATAACAACGGACATTAACATTCATCGAAATCGGACGCGTGTAGTTGTGGAAAAAGAGGCGAAGAATCATAAAAAAAATTTTTTTTTGTTTAGACCCATGAGCTACGGAAGAGTAAGCCGAAAAATCCTCTATAAAAGCACAGTGAATAGAAATATATTCTTCTTAATATCATCTGCCTTGCCTCTTCCTGACTATGTTTGAGTCTGCTTCCAGTCTAACCGGTTGTAGCTGAATACCAGTATTTTACTGACCTCCACAACCCATTTATTGAGTAATACTATTGCTACCTTTTGATAAGACTGGTTGTCAGATTCTCAGGCTTCCGATGACTCGTAACGACTGTCAAATATCCACGAATGACAGCTGGGACCAACGAATCAACGTGCTCTCCGAGTCACAGAGGAGTGTCGGTGTGAAGATGGTCACCCATCCACGAACTAACTGCGGCATACAGTCACGAGCAATAATATGTATACGCTTACCAACTTTTAAAAGTGTTTTTTTCCACTTTTACTAATTGTAATCTCATTTTATTATGAAAATAATATTTGGAACCCACACTATAATGAAATACCCAAGTTATCTCAAGGTTGCAATCGCTATTTAAAAGAAAATCGCTTTTGAATTTGGCGATGTGTATTCATATTAATGCTCGTGACTGTACGTTAACCTAATCGATCGATGCGTGCGGCAATTATTACTTAACCACGAGCCCTTATTCTTCCATACATCTTAATCATAAAAATTTGCAAAATCCTGTCAAACGTCCCACGGTACGTCAAACCAACAGACTGTCCTTCACGACTACATCCATCTAAAGGCTAGTCATAATACTTAACAGGCGTGAACGTGTTAGTTGTATTGTACACAGACATATCGATTAAACGTTCACGAGGTGATATGACGTGAAGCACCAAGTTAAGCCTGGGATTGTGTGATCTAGGCACGTGAAAGGGTGTCAATGTGGCTGTATTGGGATTTTTTGTGGGTACACAGACAATATCTCGCATTCAATGGTCTTTAATTCTTAACATTATGGAAAATATTAGTGTTTGCAAAATTTTCTCGAATATTAAAAGCCAGAACATAGCACTGAACGCAATAAGTGCGCAGTTCTCGACGGGATTCCCAAAACATCTTGAATAATTTAAAAAGCCAAGCAAGAATCAAGACGTTACATAAAGTAAATCAGTAACATGTAAGTCCCAAAGCCGTTTATACAAAAAGACTAGCAAAGTGCCAAAACGTCCCTGGAGAATCTTCAGAAAAGGCATTTTTGATCGGAGTTCCAAAGAACATTTCGTCAAATATTCCCGAAAGCCCGTTTACCGTTATGAGTCAAGAAATTTGCTTAGAGAGAAACCATACAGGTGTAGAAATTCCGATAACCATTAAAGTTTGATTTTAGCACGTAAGAACACACAGGTGAAGTTGGGTCGAGAGCGAATTTAACAATTCATGCTCGGGGGGCGTTCGGTTCATATGCCCAGGCATGCAAGTTCGCCTAAGACAGGCAACACATCTCTAAAAGCCACTGAGGTAATCTGATACTGAACAGTGGATCGAAATTCTTGTAGTATTGTATCGAATTGAATGCAATCGAATCTACTCTGCAAACATACCGTTATTTTCGAACGTGATGAGACTTATTTCTTTTCGCTTTACGTCCAATTGAAAGTAATTAGATTGTGTCTGAGACCTAACAATGTACCACATTCTCTTACTGGAACCAATTCGAATCACATAAAAATCGTTAAAACCGATTTGCGAATCAAAAGTCTCTGAAACTGTTTTATAAGTTCTTAAGGAGGTCAGTGAGCCCTATTTCGGGGGCAACAGATGCCTAGAATGTAGTATCTACTTACATCAGACAAAAACCGATTTGGAGTCTTCTCTCGGGTTTGGGTTACTTCCTTGGATTCGGATCTGCATTTTTAACGCTCAGTTAGACGGGTAGCGATTTAAAGAGGGCTGTGGAAATTCAGGAAATGGAACGGTCCGGGAAAACGGCTCCCTTGTTATTGAGATAAATATGTTGTTCTTTTATAAGCCTTGAATTATTAATTCTTTCCAGTATTTTATTTTGAAATTGCTTTCATATCTATCAATATCAACGTCGATTTACCTCATAAAATTGATTACGGTCTCGTGTCACGCCAAAATTGTCAGCTTCGAAGTTGTAAAATAAAATGAGTCATCTGTTTCAGATAAAATCAAAACCTGTTTGAGTTCTTATTGATCTTGGCTTGGCAATGAACTTCGTTACTAAGCTGTATGTAAAAGCTTTTAAAATTAAACGATAGTATAGGGCGATATTGTCTTCAAAATACATCGCAACACTACACGAATTCAATATTCCCGAGTGTCTCTTAATGGATTACTTGCTCCGATTGCAATCTTATCTTCTACATCGTACTTTAATCTGGACACAAGTTCATATACTCAATACACAAATAGGTTAACAACTTACATCAACAAGACACCGCCAACACACAGGAACCATTCCACACTGTTGGATCACTTCAACAATCCTACCACACTGTTGCTTATCTAACGGCACGCACACATAACCTGAAACAATGGACAAATTGTGTTAAACAATTGAACAACACGTGGTAAACACATTCCAGGTTCAGCAGTAACCGACAGTGAAGAATATGAAATGCAGGTATTTTTTGGACACAGAGGAGTTACTAACAATGTTAATACCATTTCTGGAATCCCAAGAGGTGTATCTGGTATTTAATTATTGTAATAAAATCCATTTGAGGATTTTGATCCAAAGATTGGCGTTCGAATGGGAAAACTTTGATGTGATAAGGTTTCGGCATTCAGCTATCTAGAAAAGCTGCCTTCGAAATCGTAATCAAAGACAATCTAGTAACCATTATCGATTTGACAAAGTTATTTATCAAGATAATTATGCTTATTTTAATAATAAAAGCTTAGTAGGTTATAAAAAATAATCTAAATCAGATCATCATAATCAAATAACAAGCTAGAATCCAGTATAATTGAATATTACAGGTATTCAATGGAATAGATTAAAAAGATTAATTAGATCAGAATTTCGAAGTTAAGAATCTTACTAACAATATACTTCTTAGTAAATAGCAATCAATATAAAGTTGAAAAGCAATCAGGGCGTATACCCAATTTATAAACATCAAGGAATCTTGCTTCTAAGAATTATCAAACAAGAATGAGGAAAAGACGAAATATTCCTGAGAATTTATTAAAAGATTCGAAATTAAAAACGTGGAACATGACTCAGCTTCTCGTACCTGATTAAGTGTACTCTTTGAAAGCGTTTCTCAGGTGGATGAAGGCATTCGTGCCAAAGATCCTATTGTAAAAGGAATTTAAAGTGAAATAAGTTTTAAAGCGTTTTATAAAAAATGTGAGCTTCAAGTTACGAGATTTGTTATACTAGGGGTGTTCAATAACAAGTGATAATGAGTATGAAGCAGTTATATATTATTTATTGTTATTTATTTTTCGACATAATCACCTTTGAGGTTTATACACTTGGTATTATCGTTTTTCTAATCCTAAGAGGGAATCTTAAATTTCGTAAATTTTTAGTATTTTTTTTCAGACAGATATTTTATTACGGCGCGAAGTTTAACTTTATTCATTTTGCGTACCACGCTCCGACACGACGAAAACAAATGACTTCTATTTTTAAAATAATAAAAGAAAATCAATCATTTATATTTTTTTATGTCTCAAATGTTTACCTGCCAGTATTTACTTTTTTGTTGTTCAAGGAGTTTATATGCCATTATTACTTTTTATTGAATACCCCTCGTAGCTTCTCACGGTTAAGACAAGAATGACGAAAACACGTTTTCAAAATCTTTTACACCATAACCTAGTAAAAATGGTAGACTTTAAAATAAAGTTAGCATGGTATTGTACAATATTAGGAAGCAATCAGGAATTGAAAGTAGAACCTGCTTGGCACCTGACCAAATTGGATGGGATTGAAATTAAAAAAAATACGCCCAGGCTTCGGAAATATTTTTTCACCATTCAATTTAATCTAGCATATTCAGGCTTGGGAAAGTACCAATTCTTATTTGAGAGGTGTTTCTGAAGATTCGACAGGATTACATGATTTAAATGTACGAATGTTTGGATAATTTCATGCTCAAATGAATGCAAATTGGTCAAGTTTACGAGTATTCGTAGATTAAACAAAACTGCGTGCATATTTAAATGTCCCGTGAGTGTTATTAACGGTGAATATTTCAGATCGGTGAGCAGCAGTTAACCAGCTGCTCAGTTTGTTACCAGTTATTTGAAGCAATAACTTGCCTCCTTGGCATTCGGAATAACATAGATCAAAGACATGCGGTTATAATTTTTGCGCCTCTCTTATTCTGATACTTTGTGTTCGGTACTACCTCATCGAAATTATGACCAGGTTTTATTAGTATTATCTACCTTTTAAGTGGCAGTGGGCAGGGCACATTGCTCGCAGAACAGATGGCCGTTGGGGCCGAAAAGTTCTGGAGTGGCGACCGCGTACCGGAAGACGTAAAGTTCGAAGGCCTCCCACAAGGTGGACAGATGACCTTGTGAGGCCGCTGGATGCGAGAAGCAGAGAACCGGTCGAAGTGGCGGAGCTTGGGGGAGGCCTATGTCCAGTAGTGGACGTCTTTCGGCCGAAATGATGATGATGATGATGATGATCTACCTTTTCTGATAATGTTGAAAACTTCTTCAAACATCTCATAATTCAAAAGTAAAGCGTCTCATAATTCAAGCTAAAATTAATTTCGTATCTCAAAATTTTGAAGGGAGAGCGCAGCCAAAGATCTGCTCACACACAACTTGTACTTTCGCCAGTTGTGATTAAGTTTAGTTTACAAAGAGATAACCGGTGTTCTGTTCAGCGTTTACTTTCACTTCTCCGTTGCCTGCAGCAGCCATATATCTATCATTTAGATGTTTCCACGCCTTTAATGTATTTCAAGTAACCTGCAGTATACATTCAACCTTAATTTCTCCCTAAAAGTTATTTATCAATTTTTATCGGCTGCTGATTTTTAAAAGTTAACAGCCAGTATACAGGATAACATTTTAACCAGTGCGCAAACTGTAACCATGAATTCAGCATATCATTCTGGACCCGCAAGGCATATACATTTTTCGTCAGTCATTCAAAAAATTATAATTTGCCGTTCCATACATTTTGACCGCGTAGGTTAAGCACTTTTCTATGAAACAGCTGTTTTTTTTTTGTATAACCGACGAAAAATTTCTACGCTAGGGAGTCTAGAATGATATGCTGAATTCATGTTTACAGTTTGCGCACTAGTAAAAAATGTACCCCGTAGTTTTTCTTCTTTTTTTTTTTAGGTGGGTAATCACCAAATAACTTCTCCCGCTCTGGGTGGAGCAGGAGGGCGTGTCAGACTTTTACTGACTAAAACCCACCCGTGTTCCCTCAGTAGCCTGTGTGCCAGGGGCGGCGGCGGCGGTAGGAAATAGGTTGAAATACTGTCCACTGATATTGCCTGCCTAATACTTTTTTGGCAAGTCTTATACGAATAATTTTTCTATCCCGCTGTCGTGATTTCGGCGTTTTGCCACAAATTATTAATCTTACCTTGGCCAGGAATCATTGAAAGTGAGAGGTCATATCGGTAATAACAATTTCAAACAGTCACGTTTCTGCTTTAGTGCAGTATTATAGGTATATACTTTGTTTGACACGATTCTCTTTATCTCATTGCATAATATTCAAGACTTAGGTACCAACGAAATCTCTGTCACCGTTATCTACGGTAATAATTTTAACAAATCTGTTTATGGATAGGGAAGCAGATGATAACTAATCGTACACCTTGTCAAGGTCGCATTATTACTAATTATCTTCACACGTGCTTCAGCACCTGTCACTAAATTCAATCATAGAAACCATATAGGTACGTTAGACATATTATGTACGGTATCTACCTACCCGGCATATTATTTTTCAAGTACGATACGACTTGACAACAATGAAGTAAATTACAAATGAAACCTTGGACTGGCTTTCCGCATAGCAAAAGGCTTAGAACATTATGATAATGGTCACACGAATACATGACGTATCAGAACCAGTATTGGCTATGCGAATTCTTCGTGAAAAACCTTGGTGGAGGATTTGGTAAAACAGAGATTCAAGCCTGGATATGAAACTGAAGCTAACATATTGATGCTACTAGATACTGATGCTACTATGCACAGTGAATCAGCTGTTAACAAAGAAAACTGCATAAAGGGAACTTTTAAAAGTGACTAAACAGGAAAAGGCATTCCCTCAACTACACTTAATTACTACTTTATTACCAGTGACATCATAAAAATGTGTCAGCCATATTACATTTAAGTTAATATTATACGTTGATTGACCTTTTGACTGCACAAAATGTCAGTTGTAAATCACTTAAGGCTAAGAAATAAGCTCTCTCTAAATGATAATAAACTTAGCTCCAAAAATACTAAACCAACGTCTAAAACTGTACCACAGGAGGTAGCCACAAATCAATATTTTCGTACAAAATAGCCGTCGCGTGTATTTACCCATTTAAGGGCAAAGGCGACACCTAGCCTAAATATAAACTTTCCCACGTTCCATGATGTCATGTCAACGGCCTTAAAAATATATGATAATATCGTTTTCTATTCTCTATTACTTAGCAAGGAAAATATTCCTTTCCAAGAAGACAGTATAGACGTGAAACTCAATAGAATTTTGCGTAAAAAATGGTATATTAGATTCTACGTTGCCATATATTATATAAGATATCCATCGCCAGAGAATTCGAAAATACTTTGGAATTGGGATCCTATAAATTATATTCAAGATTTATACTTAACGTTGTGATGATATTCAGTAACACAATCATTGATAACTCTTGCCTGTACAGTATCTAACACCTGTTTCTGCACACAAGATAAATGAGAAACTATTCAAACTACGTATCTGTCCTTGATTTACTAATCGTACGATAAGGAACCAAAATTGTTTCTGTTTTTACTGCTAGCAGTAAAACTAATAATGAGTTCTGAATCAAAGATGATCTAGATCATCTTTGATTCAGGACGCATTACTAGTTTCAAAAGGAAAACTATATTTGACTATAGTTATTTTCTCTTAATATCATGACTTCTAGCCTGTCATATGTATCAGTCCATATCTCAATATATACTGCATGCCTTGCTATATCATCTTAGATCTACTGTTTCTTCGGTCGTCCTCTACTCTTATAGCCATATATTTCGGTAGAATACACGCAAGAAATGTTATCATAAATCACAGGGTTTAATACTATTATATCCAAGTCAGTGAACTGTAAAATTGAAGCCTATTCAAGTATCTGGTCACGTAACAAAGCTTTATAACTTGGTTATGACAAAGTATTTTATTCTAACGTTGTTCTTGCAGCCAATTTGGTCAAGCTGTGGTCGAGCTGTGCGATATTGGAAATATCTGTTCTTATTTATGATATTTTCTTTAAATCAAAATACCTAACTTACACTTAAAAAATAGTCCGGTTTTGGTCAGAAATACATTTTTGATCAAAACATATTTCAAATTGGGTGAAGCTTTCTCTTTTAGCTAAATTGGTAATAAAATAGAAAGCACTCGAAAAAATAATCGTATCTTCAAGTAAAGTACAAAATCGAATCAAAACATTAACTTAAGAGATGCAAATGACATCAGAAAGACAACATAGTTTGAGTATACCTAAGGTGTTCACCGTGTTCTTGGAATAAATAGCTTCCTATACCTACTCATTGTCAAAGACTAAATAAGAATCTATGCCGGGACTTAATACGGCCGTCAATCTATCGAAACAATGGGATACAAGTATAAAAACTATGCAACGAAGAATATGCAAAAGCATTATACGCACCTCAAATAAAAATTCCACTACCAACTACAAAAACTTCACTTTTAGCACAGGCCACACAATTTCTAAATCACAAATCAAAACACAGAATCACTAATCACCACACAAAACTCCCACATTCCGAGTATTCAGTACCCCCTCTCCGAACCGCACTGGTCTGTGAACGCGGTAATCTGCGCAAGAGCACGCAAGCTTCCGTCCGTAACGCACACCCACCACAAACTGACTGAGCAAAGTATGAGTATGAGCGAGCGAGGAAGCGGGCGGCGATTGAAACGTTCCAGTAGATACTGCCTGCCGGAATGTAGTCAATATAGATGTTGATTTCGCGTGATTGGAGTCGAAAATAATTATACTCCGAAGTTATCGCGAGAATTACTTGCCAAGGCACAGATTCTGAATAGTTACGGTCTATTGATTTTAGAAATTAGTTTTAGGACTACATGACTAGATGGCTACGATTTTTGATTGCTAACGAAGTAAGAAACGATACAGTTACTTTAAAATCGTGATTGTCATTTTATTGCAATTTTTGTTTCCTACTTTTACTTACAGAACTAAAACTGTCATTGGGTTTTTCTACAAAGCGTACCTAATGGTTACTCGGAAACGGAGCGATAAAGGGTGTCTGATTCGCCCTCTATAATGGAACATAGAGGGATAACAACATTAGTTTGTAGCAAGGCGGTAGGATTATGATATTTCCTGCGTATTTGTTGTATTCGTCATGGAGATCAATGGTCTAAACGCTCATTACTTGTAACAGATTCCACGTATCGGTTGCCATCCGCCGCAGTCATGCTGTCGCGCATGAGTAACGAGGTCCCGTCACTGAGTGTAAATGGGGATAGAAGGTCCAAGCCTAATAGCTACTATTAGGGTCACTCACCATTTGAGGCCAAGGCATGAGTGATGAAAAATGAGGACATGAAAGTCTAGATGAGGTCCCAAAGTCGGTGTCGTTGACAGCCTCGTAAAAGGTCTCGCGAGTCGCGACATCCGTAGCAATTTGTTGCTATTCTTTCAAATCGGTACAGGTACCTATAGTTCTATATCATGATAAAGATGAAAATGTCCGTGGGCTTGGCTGCGGATACTTCTGATTCAATTTCGGAAGCTGGTTTAATAAATAACGTGAATTAATGACCGTTAACGAAAGAACTGAGCCGAATGGCTGAGCTAGAATAGCGACAAAAGCAACTATGTTTATTGAGGTGGTTACAACGCATTGAATGAAGTGGACCTCCTGTAAATACCTGTCTAGTAATCCTGCGCACACGCACGACACAAAACTAACAATGATATGCTCATCGCGTCCAGATTTAGAAGATGGTTTCACGGATAAGCCTACGCTGGGCAGCGTAAGCCCATTTAGATACACAGTTTACAAGGAAAATAGAATGAGGTTATCTTCTCAATGAATTTATCCTA
The DNA here is from genome assembly GCA_949987655.1 of Polymixis flavicincta. NCBI lineage: Eukaryota > Metazoa > Arthropoda > Insecta > Lepidoptera > Noctuidae > Polymixis > Polymixis flavicincta. The sequence continues at coordinate 7,282,657 of OX465173.1, read as the reverse complement.
GACATAGTTATGTCTATCTAAAGTAATTGTCAAGTCAAACGAAATAGTTTTGTTAGGACTTAGTTTAAAGGTCTTAGTTTATTATTCTGATTGGTCTGATCAAAAAATTTGAATAAAGCGTTGCTATACAAAGACAGTTGAAGTGTTCAATCCCCGAATTTCTCAAGTCCACAAACAAAACTTCGCTGTAACTTGGAAAACAAACTAAACGAAGACTCCTAAAATTAGAGCATTCGAGAGCAATTATTCCGTCAAGCGTAAACGATATAATAAGAGCAGCTACACGGTATCTGGAAGCGAACATTCACGGTTTAACTAATAGGAGCACGTGGTGAACATGACTAATCAGCGTGCAAGCATCAAATTTAACACGGATCCCAACAATTAGGATTTACATGCTCCTGTCCTGATTAAAACTACAGATTTTGTACGAAAGCGTTCATGATTCAGCGAGAGCATTCACATTTTTACACGCTTTTATTTAACTTGCAATGTATGTATGTAACTATGGTTGTTCGGGTGGAATCTTGCAACTCAATTTTGAAGCAGATATCTATAACCGATTGAGCTGAAATTTTGTATACACGTTTAGTTTGGATGACAATGCGTGGTTAGCTATGTGACGTCATTCTAAATCCAACATGGCGGACTAATACTTGTTAATGCACACCTACAATAAGGATATCAAATGAAAAAGCTTGCTGAGAATAACTCGAAAAAAAATGTCATCACTCTAAAATCAATGTGGCTACTAAGTGTTTTATGCTTTCCTACAATATGGGTATCAAATGAAAGGACCGAATCGAATGCGAGGAAATAATAGTAATAATTAAACGAAGAATGATGCCAATATTACTATGTTGGGCATGCACTACACAAAATTCAAGGTGGTACTGTCGACCATGCCGTTGTATACTTAGGCTCGAAGCTCTTCGCTGCTGGTCAAGCATACGTGGCGTAAAGTGAGGTAAAATCATAGAAGGTCTCCTTATTGAAGAGCTAGACTGTTCGAAATTAACCGGCAAACGACCTTGCAACAATGATGCGTTGAATGAGATAAACAGACTGAGAAACCTGTCCAGCGATAACCAAAAAGTTTAAACTAAATTGAAAGTAAAAAAAAAACTTTTTCTTAAACAAGTGTTTATTTAAATGCGATAATAAGAATAAAATAAACGTTTTCTTTAAACTTTTTACTGTCAACTTATAACGTCATTACACAATTTATATGATACTAGCTGTGCCCGCGACTTCGTCCGTGTGGAATTTAGCAAATTTCTAAAATAAAAGTAGCCTAGATTAGTCTTTATTACATCACCTATCTGCCAGTGAAAGTCCTGTCAAAATCGGTCCAGCTGTTTCAGAGATTAGCCGGACGGAACAAACAGACAGACAAAAATTGAAAAAAAATATTTTGCTATATGTACCGTGTATACATCCATATGCATTTAGTAAAAAGGGTTTATTTTAATATTACAAACAGAAATTCCAATTTTATTTATCTGTATAGATAAAAGCTTGTCGCGAGATTTACCTCTGCAAATAAACAATTAATTTAAATAACTTGATCAGATTGATTTTAATTTTTTAAATTTTCAAACTAAGTACATAATTATTACTAAGTATATAAAATTTTATATATCATATAAATTGTGTAATGACGTTATAGTTATAAGTTGATAGTAAAAACGTTAACGGAAAAGTTTATTTTATTCTTTTTAGCGCATTTAAATAAAAGCTTGTTTAAAAATAAGTTTTTTGACCTTTTATTTTTGTAATGAAACATAGTATACCTCTGCATTGAATCAAAGGAAGCCACGACGACGTCGTGCCAAGAGACAGACCGATTAGTATTCAAAATTTTAAGAATGGATCCTTCAAACCCGCTTTGATGTCACCTATAAGATTGGCTTGCCCATTGTAGATACAAACTCAACTACACTTGTTCCGTTCTATGACTTCTTTTATAACCTTAGAGGTTTAACGTTTCGAGTAGGACCTCTATCATCGTTGACTATCCTACTATCTACACAATACCTCGGGCTTCCAATTCAAATCAAAATCGATTCAATTTGATTTCTCGCACAAATGTCACGCGAAACCGATTCCAAATCAGACTAGAGGTTATTGGTTCGGCTTTCTAGCTTGATGAAATTCTCTCCGATGTTATGGCGATCCGAAACTAGGAACTATGACAACAGTGCTAGCGCAAGACGAACTTTAATATTCTGAATTTAAAGAAACGAGATATCGAAAATAGATCGAAACTACATAGTTTTATCTTTTTCCAATTTAGATCGAGAATGGAAGGAAAAATTCAATGATGAGATTGCCTCTTATGAGAACAAAGGCCAGTCTAACAACATCTTCCAAGATCATCGTTACATCCCAAGTCAATTTTTTTATAGTTCTGCTTTGGTTTTCTGCCACGAACCATATGAGTTACCAAAGTTTAGAAAAAAAGATGTTGAATTTGGATTTAATGCTGACAGTTTTTTTACTTCTGTTTGTTCTTCGTTAAAAAGAACCTTAACACAGGTGAAGGTCAAAAGCAACCGCATGATTTTGTCGTAGAAAAATTAGACGACACTGACCCCGAAAGGTCACAGTCATGGCCGCTTTTTCAATGTCCGAAGCGACACTTGCTGTTTCTAATTACGGAAATAGGATTCGTGTGAATAATGTTAGAGAACAATACACATGTCTAGAATTTAGAGAGGCTTGAGCATTAATGGTAATTCTTTACGAGTACCATGGGTGTGCCCCATGTCCAACAGTTGACTGCAAAGGAAATCATGACAATTATTAGCCCATAGCAATCTTTGTATGTGAAACTACATGAATTCCAACCACATCTCATGAGACCAATTAGATGGAATGCAACTTTTTGTTTTCACATTCTTACACGAGGAGTGACGAAAACTAAGACAAACAAATACCAGTGTTATTTATAAGTCTTACGAGTACAACACAAGGCACGAGCTTAGGAAGCCACACACGGCAATAATGTTACGAGTTTAGCTCGCAATAGTGCGTAACAAATAATACAATGTAGATGATAAGATTATTAATGTACAGTAACTAACCTACTTTCTTCGATTTGCTATTAAAATTCAGATTTATTATAATGACTTGAATAACAAGTATACTCTTGGGTCTAAGTGGCGTTAATGGGTCTCTTCAAGCGTGGATGAAGTCATTGAAGAGGAGAAAGCAATAGGGTATTTTCCAATTTGATAAAAACTATTTTAATTTGAAGATTGGGACGATATATTTAACAGAAAAATAAAAATAAAATTTATTTATATCCATTTTCTCTATTAAAAACGATTAAAATCAAATTTATTTTTCGTTGTTTTAAATTTACCGCCAAAACGCTCCTTACGATGACTTTTTATCACGTGACATCGTGACGTCAGCTTTGTGTAAACAGCACCAGTACAAATAATCAGTTAGGCGCAGTTTTAGAAGTATTTGTGCACAGAGGCACCGCACACCAGTGATTTGACTTTCTATCCATAAAAAATCTTGTTAATTATAAACACGACACTCACTTGTTTACTTACTAACTACTTTAGTTTACACAAAGTTGACGTCACGTGATAAAAGTCATCGTAAGGAGCGTTTTGGCGGTAAATTCAAAATAATGAAAAATACATTTGGTTTAAATCGTTTTTAATTGAGAAAATGGATATAGGTAAATCATTTTACTTTTATTTTTCTGTTACATATTTCGTCTCAATCTTCAAATTAGAATAGTTTTTAGTAAATTGGAAAATACCCTATTGTATATGATAACGTACAGTGATAAATAGCAGCATAATCATAGAGCAGTTATGAAATTCTGTAAAAAACGAGAGCTAGAAATAACACTCGAGTCAGTTTACAACTTCTCTAGAAGCAAAACATCTGGCTAAAAGTCATCGCAAAATCCACTTTATGGGAAGTGAATTTTGATAACAAGATTATAAAAACACCGAGATTTTGAAATATTATGACGCCTTAATGTTCCGGATACATTATTAACGTACAAGGTTCAAAAAATAATGTTATCTGAATGCTAACAAGGAACTGATAAAGCAGAGTGCCTACAAACCATTCGAGGGTCGCACTCGTATACGTGTTGATGTAAGTTTACGCATTACGTTATCTATAACAGCCACCATAATTAATACTAATTACTTTTCGTGTTTAAGACATGACACTGCTGTCTGACAAGATGGATTGAAACTTTGGTGACTGGTTTCGACTTTTTAATTAACCGTCTTTCTAATTACAATTTCAGTAAGTGGTTCGGAGATAACTGCGACATTTCAAAGGCAATGTAAAACTTTTGGCAGTTTGTTTGTTTCGGTCTTCATGAAGACATTTTACCGTGTATCTTTGAAGGTAAAAGTCAGATTAAAAAGGAAATAACAAGTCTAACTCAAATTCCCGTCAGTTCACTGATGTTTCGTATCTTTCTCGTCCTAAAGCAGACGACCTGTATGCAGTAAACCTAAGCTTCAGAGTTGAATTATACAAGAAAAGTTTTTATCCAGTGCGCAAACTGTAACCATGAATTCATAATTATCATTCTAGACTAGAGAAAAAAAAATCTTCTGTTTCATAGAAAAGTGCAATACCTACGCGGACAAAATGTATGGAACAGCTGATTTTTTTTGTATAACCGGCGAAAAATTTCTGCGCTATGGTGTCTAGAATGATATGCTGAATTGAATTGTTACAGTTTGCGCACTGGATAAAAACTTTTCCTATATAGGTATGCAAAACCATGCGAACAGAAGAGAAAAGCAAAAACCAAACTTGCCCGTCTAATTGGAGTTTATGTGTTCTCGTAAATCAAAGAGGCAAGTCAATAGTACTCAAACCAGGCTTCCACCAAAATTAAAAGTTAAGGAAACTGAGCCAAGAAGCACTCAAACAGTTTCTGGCCCAAACTACAAGAGCTTTCATGAATTATTTTAACGACTTCCGATTCAAATTATATCTTTCGGAGCCGAAGAACATGATGTTACTATCTATTTTACCGACGATTAAGGAAGTGACGGAAGAAGTAATGATTCGATGTCATCATCAAAGCGTTTTAAGCCACACCCAAGTTATTGAACCTTACTAAAGGAAGTTTTAGCGAAAGATATTAGTTTTTCGTTCACTAATTGATAGTATTGAAACACGAAACGAGTCTATCAAAAAAAATACTTTTTGGTTGTAAAAACAGTCGTGTAAAATCATCGATAGGTGGCAGGTTGTCTGCTGTTTTTTTTTTCTTTTTTAAGGACACAGTTCAACGCCTGCTCTATAATTAGGCGTGACTATTTTATACGCATCTTCAGCCCAGGTCACTTACTAATTTCTGTTTACTTTCCTAGCTGTACTTCAATCGATACTTTTCATCAGCTTGAGGTCAGTAACCGACCATGTAGCCTACCTTGGCAACAAAAGGTTTTGCCCATTTTCAAAGGGCAGTAGGGAGTGACATGCTGAGTTGTTTTAGGCGAGACCATTTGCAGCGAAAGGCATAGCTAGGAAAATAATTAAAACCATTAGCGATATGCAGCACAAAAGAGAAACAACGATGTTCATCTAACTATCATACCTATCCGTTCACTTTCGCACTACGAGTCGAGGCGAACACATGAAAATTACACCCGTGCATCAATTTTGGCGCTCCACCCGTACACAAAAGCCGAAACATGTTATGCCCCTTCTTAGCAACGCTATTCTTATTATGCAATGTCATCGGGCACATCGGGCATATCTTTCTCAAGCAAATTGAATAGTTCGGCGGTCACATGTGGACGTGAGGCTGGCTAATTGGCGTCAATTCTCACTTCATTGACCCTGGGTGAGGGCCGTATAGTATCGAATGTCGAACGATGTCGATTCGGTAGGCTGGCGTTGATAAATGCCGCGAAATTGATGTTAGACGGTATATTTTATGTCAGCGTAGACATTTCCGTTTTCCTCCGGTATTAGGGGTTTTGGTACCAAACTCGAATGTCTCTTACATTCAGCTCAACACTGGTGGTTTGGGACTTGCGGCGGAACATACGGCCTTGCTTTATTAGCCACGAGTACATTCATGCTTTGATATTGGAATCGGGATATTATGCTAGTTTCCGTGATTCGCTTTGAAATTGGTTGTGGTTTGCTTCGGAATCGGTACGAGATTCATTTTCGGCATCAATCGATCTTTGGCGACATTACTAAATCTTCCCCTTCTGAGTCTTCGAGGGGTCTTTTAAAGGCTCCCTTTATTTGAAATGATCAGGGTTAGGTACATTTTTTTTATAGAACCAACGTGTTTTTTTTTTCCAAAAGGTGCCGTAAGCGTAGGTAACATTTTTTTTCGCGAACCGTTTTCTGATTTCCGTCATAAATTCAATATTATTATTGTAAAAATAACTAATTAAAATAATGTTTAGCCATATCTTAGGAGTGAATCCCAAAAATGAGCTTTTTTTTTTTATTGATAAAAGCTGTTAACTACACAAAAAGGTTTGTTTAGGTACTAATTAGATCTATTTGGACCCTTTAACAGACATAGGTAGGGAGGACGAATTAATCTAAAGACACTCATTCAAACTAGTCTGGGAATCAGCACTTTATCAAAATTACGTATGGCACAGTCCCCCAAAGACCCGCCCTTCACGACTTCCTAGTGCTTTTGCTGGGAAGAAGTGGTGCAACGAACTTCCCAGCAGCACAGCTGTCTGTTCAGTTATAAGAAGTCGAGGAGGGAGGAGGGAGGAGGGGGGAGGGTTAGAGGATTGTCCTAACCTAAGTGTTTTGAGAAAAAAGTGACAGTAATTTCTCAACAGCTATTGTATCATTCAAAAGTGGAAAATCAAATAACTTGACCAGGGTACCTTCTTAGTTTTACTCAATAACATAAAATATGCACAATTATTATGAGAGAATAAATTATTTGAGTAACATTATATCACCACATGAACAATAAGAATATGCTATGAATCTAATATCATAGATATACTAGGTATTAAAATGTTCTGGAAACAATAGATTGACAATAGAGAATAGAAGCAAGGATTTATTAACTGATGATAATAATGGTTTAAAAGGTCTTCAACCTTTTCATACAGGTCAATGGACATTATTATTATTTGTTTAGACATACTAGCAGCTATTGATGTGTATGTATCAAAAAGCTTGGAGATAATCCGTCTAATCTATTCTCGAAGCAGATCAGTATGGGATCCATCACATTTTCTAGGAGTATATTCAATGCTGTTGCAACTCCGTTAGACAAGAAGTGCTTCAAAGTCTTTAGCTTAGATGAATTTTCCCATAAGGGAATGCCCACATTGACTAACCAAATTGTACCTAACAAAGAGTATTTTTAATTGTCACTAGAGGTATAAAAAATATGAATACAAGTATAATGTTCATCATTATCAGCCTATAATGTTCCCACTGCTGGGACACAGGCATTCTCTCTGTGAGAGGGAGTGGGCTGTTTTCCAACATGCGGGTCCTCCGGATGGTGGACGTCACATGTCTTTGATTTTTTCATTCTAGGACATGCCTTTTTTCTATAAATAAGTACATTATTATGTTTACTACAGGTCGGGCCAGAGTTACAGCATACTTTGTGCTAATTTTGAGTCACAGTGGTCATTGTGTTTAGTAAAAAACATGCAAGTCAGGATGAGTATATAATGGAGCTCCTATAAAGAATAAATTCATTGGCAAAGGTAATGATAGAACTTAAAAGTATTTTATATTAAAGTTTACCGATTTAACTTGACCATGCTTAAGGTCTAACAGAAAGTATATAATTATAGTAAGCAAGACATCAATTAACTAAAACAGAGCATAATCAGTTGAGTATGATTTATGTGCTAAACTATTATAAGTTTTTTATATGACAGTGATTGACCAGTGAAAAACCAGTGGGTCAAGTCTGTATTTAGCACTAATTTGGTATGCATGTCACTAACAACTGGAAACAATACGGGTAGGTAATTTACTTATTACACACAAAAAGTTACTTTTCAAAAACTTCAAGGTTACCAAAGTTTTTAAAACAATCTACATAAATGATATTTTTAAAGAATTATCGTGTCACCCTTTCCCACGTAAAGTATCAACAAATACTGTAGTGATTCATCGGCGGGAAGTCGGCATTATTAACGTTGCTACTGGAAAACTGAACTGGTTACTACATGGCATCAAGAAGATACAAATTCTAACAAGGTTAAGTCACTGGAGTAAATTTAATTATAACGTAAACAGCGAACAATGTTCACGGGGACATGTATTTCCTCGTAATAACAAAAGTATTGTCATAAATGTCACGTTTTGCTGCAAAGGCGGAGCCGTGCCGACAAGCTTGGGCGATGGCGGTCAAGTAACGGCGGCTTTATTTTCAAACTTTAAATCACATCTCTGTTGCTCCAACACCAATTTAGGAAATATATAAGAAATATTTTTGTTATTAATGAAAACTTACCACATGACAACGATAGATTACATCAATTTTCGACATTCACTCACAACACAAAACACTTGGCATCCACGAATCACGATTCAGTTTGACAATGACAGGTAGTCACTCCACTCGTCACTCGCTCCGATACTAGCGCCACGTATTGGACTTGAATGAAGTTAGGAACGTATTGCAGGGCTGCCAACATGCAGCAAGTAATATTTTCGGATATTCAATAGATGAATAGATGAGATGACAGGAAAAAAAATTTCGTAAAACCAAATCAGTTATTTCAAGAACGCCTATATAAACCACAGACATATAAGCAGTAGATATAAACATAATCATTTATTTCAAGAACGCCTGTAAAAACCAAATCATTTATTTCAGGAACGCCTATAAAACACACTTTTAAAACGTCAATTGTGTGCTGTGTAAATATCATAACAATGTTTTGAATATAAAATATTCTGAAATAAAAATAATAGTATGCATATAAAACGAATCATCAGCCTTATAATGTTCCCACAGCTGGGACACAGGCGTCCTCTCGGTGAGAGAGATTGGGCCGTAATCCACCACGCGGGCCCAGTGCGGGTTGGTAGATGTCACATGTCTTCGAATTTTTGGTTTTAGGACATGCCGGTTTCCTCACGATGTTTTCCTTCACCGTTTTGAGAGCAGTGGTGATGAAATAATTTACACAAAGTAATGCGCCTGTCTGGGTTCGAACTCACGACCTACAACTCGTGAGTCGGTCGCGGCCGTTACCACTTGGCCACCACTGCTCCACGAATAAAATAAGAATAATAAAAACGAATGCCACTTTCCAATCCTTCGGGGAAATAAGGCGTGACGTTATACTATGTTATGTTAATGCCTCTTTCCCTTGAGTCTAAGCCAAAACTGTATGTACAAACATTACAATTGCATCTTTCCCTAAACCCTATCTATGCAGAAACCGGTACAAATCTTTTACTACTACTGAAAAAAAAATGAAACACCAATACGGCAATACATATTGTTCATGACCATTATATCAACCATTGCGGTAATATGTACTGTACGTCAGTACATAATTATTACCTCAATGGTATCAACCAGACATCTTACACATAGCGATGAATAGTTTACGACATTGCATGCATTTTAATTTAGAATTGAAAGTGGAAATACTCACATTCAATGTTTTTCCTGATCGTCTAAACGGCTACAGATTTCTAGGTTCCCAGGTTCTTTAAATAACAACGGGTGAAAACGGGACCCCATAACCAAGCTAATGGTAATTTCCTTACCCGTTCGTTTTGCCTATTACAGAGCTGATGTAGGCAGGTGCATTTTTCTCAAAATACGTGATTGCCGCATTCGTGGCAAATAAAAATAGGTGAAATATAATATTATATTAGGTCTTTACCTATGAAATTGCCGTTCTGCAGTACTGGCCATTTCAAATCAAAATAATTTTTGTTTGGCTAAGAATTCTAATTTCAAATTAATTTTATTTTAAAAACATGGTTTTTTTTTTTCTAAAAGTAGTCATTTCTTTATTGATTAGTGTTACATTTTCATCGCATTTCAATCTTTTTCGTCATCATGGATACGTTAAAAATTCGAGTAATTATGGAATATGAGTACCGTCGTGGCAGCAACGCGGCACAAGCGGCACGCAACATCAACGACGTTTACGGAGCTAACACTACAAACCAACGCACCACCTGTTATTGGTTTGCTCGCTTCCGTTCTGGAAATTTCGACCTGAAAAATGAACCTCGCGGTCGTCCGAAGACTTTGGTCGACAATGACGAATTAAAGGCGATTGTGGAAGCTGATGATACACAATCTACGGCTGAATTAGCAGCAGCTTTCGACGTTAGCGTCAAAACAATATTGGTCCATTTGCGTCAAATTGGCAAGGTAAAAAAGCTTGACAAATGGGTGCCCCACGAACTCAATGATCGCCAGCGCGAAGTACGCGTCGAGACGTGCCTTGCACTGCTCAACAGACACACAAATGAAGGAATTTTGAACCGCATTGTTACCTGCGATGAAAAATGGATTCTGTTTGATAACCGTAAGCGCTCAGCAAGTTGGTTGGATCCTGGTTCAGCACCTAAACAATGCCCTAAACGAAAACTTACCCCTAGAAAAGTGATGGTCACTGTTTGGTGGTCTAGCGCCGGTGTGATTCATCACAGCTTCTTACCAAACGGGGTGAGCATTACTGCAGATGTGTACTGTGAAGAACTGAACACAATGATGGAGAAGCTGGCGCATCTCCAACCAGCATTGGTCAATCGCTCGTCTCCGCTGCTCCTGCACGACAACGCGCGACCTCATACTGCACAGCAGACGGTCTCCAAGTTGCAAGAACTGGGGTTGGAAGCTCTCCGTAATCCGCCCTACTCACCAGACCTTGCGCCTACAGACTACTACTTTTTCCAGAATTTGGATAACTTCTTGGCGGGAAAAAAATTTAATACCCGAGAGGCAGTACAAAATGCCTTTGAAGAATTTGTTGCCTCCCGTCCAGCTGATTTCTTTAAGAAGGGCATCAATAAACTGCCACTGCGATGGCAAAGATGCATTGATTGCATGGGTGATTACTTCGATTAATACAAATAAAAAATTCATGAAAAAAATTCGTTTAAATTTTTTCATACAAAACGGCAATTTCATAGGTAAAGACGTGGTAAAGACCTATTATAATTGTTGTCGGTTTTTCTAAAAAAATACATTTTCCCACAAGGTTGGTTGGTTGGTTAATTTTGCATTATGGCAATAGTTGTTTATAATATGTCAAAAGTGTCAAAACAAAATTTTGAAGGATACTTTAGAAATCGGAAAATTGAAAATTCGCAAATACTTATTTTAACTTAAAAATGTTATTCCGGCAGTATATTAAAATTGCTAGTACTTCAAGATCGTTATTGCGTAATACTATAAAGCTGAATAGAAAATATTTATTAGCACCATGTTTACATAATTCTTGTAATCTTCATGCGGCTAGGTTAGGATACTTTGAGCATTAATTGATATTCTGATTTAATTTTCTAAATTACTGGTTGCTTACTCCTGAGACGACCCACTGACTTAAATTACATTTTGCAGATCAATAGGGACTTCTCAATCTGGACTAGCCGGAAAAAAATCAGTGAAGGAACATTCGCCTCAAACATTCGAAGACTCTTCAATGTCTGATAGAGTAAAGAGCCCGGTGTTATCGTCACAAGATATACTTGAAAAATACATCACTGGGCTCAGTACAGACGTATACCAGAAGAACAGGGTATATAAGAATGATTTGATGAGGGTATTGACTAAAGTCAAAGAATATAATTTTTCAAAAAAGAAACAAGCTTTGCTTCTAATTCGATGCTGCGGTGAATTGCTGCCTGATGAAACTTCATTGAGTAGAATGCAGTTGGTTGAACAGGTGTGGAACACACTAAAGTAAGCCGAAATCTTTCAGTGATTTAATTTTCAGTCTCATACTGTTTCTGTCTTGATCACTTTAACAACAAATTTGGGTTAGGATTAAAACATTACAGGACACTAAACACCACTAAGACTTAATCATAGTAAAATTACTTTTGCAACTCAAACTCTACAAAACAAGGTTTTTCTTTAGGTATGGTTTAAACCATCGAGCCTGTTTTTGAAATAAGAACTTAGAACAGAAATAGAATTACAGCTCCTTTTACAAAACTTGACAATTTAGCACTGGACTAACTTGTCAGTTTTGTAGGCAGATGATGATGATGGTGAAGTGTCTTCCTATGAACAAGTTGCTGGTTACACATTTGACAGTTAACCTAAGTTTAACAAATTTATTTATTTTCAGGCCGCACACAAAGTTTGATGTAGAACATTACAATGAGTTGCTCAAAGTATACATCGCAAACAACAGGACTATCACAGTCAGCAACTTAATTAGTCAGATGGCACCAAATAAACCCACAATCACCACTTACGAGCTAATACTTAGAGCTTTAGGGGAGGTTTGTATACATTTCGTGTCAGTATTTCTGTTAATACTTTTGCCTTTGTATTGGCAGAATCGCAAATGATGATTGGCAGAATCGCAAAAGCGACTAGTCAAACTGAGTCAATCCTGAAAAGGATGCGAGATGCAACTGCAGGCATTTGTTGTTTTAATATTAGCAGGTCACACAATATACAAAGCATTATTAATACCTCTATATCAGTTAGGTGACACAATCGGGTGATTGAATCTCATTCCGTATCCCTCGCGGTATTTCCCTCAGTTTGAGAGAGCTTCAGAATAGCTTGCCTTAGTAAATATATTTGCTATTCAGCAAGATGTTGCGTGTGATGATTAGGCTATTTTGATTCACACTAGCTGATCTTTATAAAATGCTTGCATGTAAAATCTGAGACTTGCTAATGCTGGATGGAAACCGACAAATGGACCGAACCAGTGTGTAATAAGGATAAGGAGATATTAAAACGTAAAATTGTACTAGAAGACAAAAAGCAATTTGAAGTATGTTTTAATCTTAAATGTGTTAATCAGGCAGGTGACATAAATCAAGCCACAGAAGTGATATCTAACATGAAAACACAAGGACTTCCTGCCAACGAAAGTATATTCAACTCCCTCATTATTTGTCAAGGAAAGGCTGGGTAAGATCATGAACATTTTATTGGTATTTCTATTAAAAACACACCATTCTGCCTGTACTGTTCTATGGTAATGCTCAAGCACTCCATGAGCGGCTGTATAGTAAAATATTGAATGCAATTAATTCTTAATCATCCCTACTATATTAATATTATAAATGCGAATATAAATAATATCTCTGTCTGTCTGTCACGCTTTCACGCCTAAACCGCTGAACCGATCGTCATGAAATTTGGTAGAGATATAATCTGGGATATGGAGAAGGACATAGGCTACTTTTTTACACGATAACCGACATCCACGCGGGCGGAACCGCTGGCAAAAGCTAGTAATCCATAATTTGGAAAAAGTTCTGAAGTTCACATCAATAATCTAGATAAAAAAAAAAAAACTACTGGTGTTCAGTTTCTAAGCTGAGAGTTAAAAATAAATAAATGTTCATGTTAACTTAGAAACTACATCCAAATTAATATATTCACAAGATGCAACCTTCTGGTGAACTAAAATCTAAAATTCCAGGAACGACCAAAACATACAAGAAGTGCTCACAATGATGCGGTCACTCAACGTTGAACCCTCAATAGACACATATACAGCCACAGCAAGAGCACTAGCTTGGAACAAGAAGATTGAGCTGATGCTAGAGGAAATGGCAAAAGCACAGAAGATAGGCTTCAGTTTCACAGAGTCACATGTCATGGAGATTGTCAAGACTTTGGCTCATGTTGGATTGTATACGACTATTCCTAAGGTCTGTATCTTAAGCCATTTACAAAGCTTACTTAGACTTTGGATCACATTCGCTTATAAGAAAAGCAACATTATTTGCTTAGTTATAAGATTGTAACTTACTGTAATTAAAAAGTAGGTTTAGAAAATTTATGAGCAATAATCTCTCACATCCAATCAGACAAACCGACAAACAAACTTCTTGTCCAAAAATGAATTAATGGCTTCTGTGGTTTATCTTTTAATAGAACAACTATTTGTTTAGAAAATATTTTCAATACAAAGAAACCCTTTGTGTACAGATTTAATATAAGTAAGTGTAGATTGTGCTAATCTTTATTATTTCAGGTCCTATGTTTCCTACCTGACTTAGTTCTAAGAACGCCATCAATTTCACCTCTCATGCAAAGTGTATCCACTCAACTCGTGTTCGAAAATCATCCATTGGCCGCTATAGAGATTTATAAATGCTTGCCGCTACCATCATTTGGACCTAAAGACGACCAGGGACTGCATGGGAGGAGTTTAGTACGGGATTGTGTTAAGGCTGCCATGGTAAGTAATGCCCATAAACTTTACCGAATAGCTGAAAATATGACAAACAGTTTTTCCAAAGGGGTATTGTACTACCCAGTGTACTGGGTTGTGGAGGTCAGATAGGCAGTCGCTCCATGCATAATACTGGTATACAGCTGCATCCGGTTAGACTGGAAGCCGACCACAACATAGTTGGCAAAAGGCTAGGCATGATGATTATGATGAATAGTTCAAACGGTGAAAAAATTAATATTTGGTAATTAAAGAAAAGATTGCATCCCACGGCATTGCAATAGCCAATAGCATACTGAAAATTCAAATAATCTTAGGTCACAAAGTTGAAATACTTAATACAAATACATAATATAATAAGAATTAACTTTAATGTCTGGTCTGCACATAGTGAAAGTAAACCATTGTATTTAGTTCTTTAGTTGTCTTCGTTGAAGATCTTCCCTGTAGATATACACACATTTTAATATTTCTCTACCACTTTCAGCCATCAAGCATAATAGGCCTAATAACTCAAGAGCTGATGTCCTCAGGAAGGAACCCAATAGCCTTACAGAATGCTTGTGAAGCCGCCTTACAACTGGGCAAAGTACCCCTTGCATTGGACCTAATGACCAGGATGAAACAATTGGGAATTACACTACGCGCCCACTACTTCTGGCCGATACTGGTGCATAATTCTAAGACGTATGGCGAAAAAGGTAAGTCATTAGGTAGGGTTCCGTACCCAAAGGCTGTCAATGGAACCATATTACTAAAACTCCACTGTCCCTACATCCGCCCGGCCCAGGTGGACGGATGGATGTACGAACAGTGGAGTCTGTCAGCGGTTCGTATCTCATGAACCGTAATTTCACAAAGTGTGTATTTCTATTGCCGCTATAACAACAAATAAAAGACACCCTGTTTGATTTATAACTTTATTTTATTAGGTCTTTACCTATGAAATTGCCGTTCTGCAGTACTGGCCATTTCAAATCAAAATAATTTTTGTTTGGCTAAGAATTCTAATTTCAAATTAATTTTATTTTAAAAACATGGATTTTTTTTTCTAAAAGTAGTCATTTCTTTATTGATTAGTGTTACATTTTCATCGCATTTCAATCTTTTTCGTCATCATGGATACGTTAAAAATTCGAGTAATTATGGAATATGAGTACCGTCGTGGCAGCAACGCGGCACAAGCGGCACGCAACATCAACGACGTTTACGGAGCTAACACTACAAACCAACGCACCACCTGTTATTGGTTTGCTCGCTTCCGTTCTGGAAATTTCGACCTGAAAAATGAACCTCGCGGTCGTCCGAAGACTTTGGTCGACAATGACGAATTAAAGGCGATTGTGGAAGCTGATGATACACAATCTACGGCTGAATTAGCAGTAGCTTTCGACGTTAGCGTCAAAACAATATTGGTCCATTTGCGTCAAATTGGCAAGGTAAAAAAGCTTGACAAATGGGTGCCCCACGAACTCAATGATCGCCAGCGCGAAGTACGCGTCGAGACGTGCCTTGCACTGCTCAACAGACACACAAATGAAGGAATTTTGAACCGCATTGTTACCTGCGATGAAAAATGGATTCTGTTTGATAACCGTAAGCGCTCAGCAAGTTGGTTGGATCCTGGTTCAGCACCTAAACAATGCCCTAAACGAAAACTTACCCCTAGAAAAGTGATGGTCACTGTTTGGTGGTCTAGCGCAGGTGTGATTCATCACAGCTTCTTACCAAACGGGGTGAGCATTACTGCAGATGTGTACTGTGAAGAACTGAACACAATGATGGAGAAGCTGGCGCATCTCCAACCAGCATTGGTCAATCGCTCGTCTCCGCTGCTCCTGCACGACAACGCGCGACCCCATACTGCACAGCAGACGGTCTCCAAGTTGCAAGAACTGGGGTTGGAAGCTCTCCGTCATCCGCCCTACTCACCAGACCTTGCGCCTACAGACTACTACTTTTTCCAGAATTTGGATAACTTCTTGGCGGGAAAAAAATTTAATACCCGAGAGGCAGTACAAAATGCCTTTGAAGAATTTGTTGCCTCCCGTCCAGCTGATTTCTTTAAGAAGGGCATCAATAAACTGCCACTGCGATGGCAAAGATGCATTGATTGCATGGGTGATTACTTCGATTAATACAAATAAAAAATTCATGAAAAAAATTCGTTTAAATTTTTTCATACAAAACGGCAATTTCATAGGTAAAGACCTATTATTTACCAGATTGATTTACATTATTTGATTTTTGCAATAGGGTATTTTCCTATTTGATAAAAACTAATTTATTATATTTGAAGATTGTGAAGAAATATTTAACAGAAAAATAAAAATAAATTTATTTATATCCATTTTCACCATTAAAAACGATTAAAATCAAATTTCTTTTTCGTTTTTTTTTTTTATTTCAATCACGTGATAAAAAGTCATCGTAAGGAGCGTTTTGGCGGTAAATTCAAAACAACGAAAAATAAATTTGGTTTAAATCGTTTTTAATTGAGAAAATGGATATAAATCAATTTATTTTTATTTTTCTATTACATATTTCATCCCAATCCTCAAATTAGAATAGTTTTTAATAAATTGGAAAATACCCTATTTGGAATTTGCTGTAATCACCACGCTTGGCAGATATAAAAGTGATTGCAGTGTCCTCCTCGTTCGTTCTCGAAGAAACTGATAAATCATAGCACTAACTCACACAATAATTAAGAAACTTTCTGAAAACAATAAATGAATTTTCCCTCGCATTTCTAGGAATAATGAACACACTAGCTATAATGGTACAAATGGAAGTCAAACCCGACTACGACACTATAATGGATTATACTCTAGCCTACGTCAGCTTCACTTCGCCACAGAATTTGATGAAGAAGTTCATAGAGACTGGTTTGTCGGTGACGACGGTGTTGACGCCAATGATGAAGACGTTGTTGAATACTGGGCAAGTTAGGGCAGCTAGCGAGTTGTGTGAGTATGAAGTCTTGATTTTTAAAACTTTGCGTATTAATAATATGGTTTTCTAAAAGCCTGATCAGGTCTGTGAGCCGTAAAATTGTTGCTCGAATCTCGTAAAGTGATGATGTTGATTTACCGAAATAATAACAGCCAATTAAATCACGTCAGGTAAACAATAGTCATAGACAATTTCATATTTTCAACTGAATATGAATTTGTTTAAAATAAAATTGAATTTGCTCCCAGAAACCAAGGGTTGCTCTCAACGCATCTTCAACTCATCTATAGTTTCGCATGGTACAATGCCTGCGGAAACCGTAACCATGAATTCAGCACATAACACTAGAAAAAGTAAATAGCTGTGGTGTGCTAGGGGGCTAGCACACCAAAGCTATTTTTTTTTTTTTAATAACCGTCAAAAGTCTGTAATCTTTTCTAAATAAGTACTGAATCCATCGTATCAATGTCTCTGCCACCCTATATATCTAAAAACCCAAAATGCACAAGTTTAATTAATTGAATATTTAATTACTTAACTACTAACGATAACACTTGCAAAAGATCAGCTTCCAAAAACTTCGGAAAACATTTCAAGAGTCCACCATATACTATCCCCGTAAACCACATTGTTTTTAATTTTTTACTAGCCTACGCTGTCTCACTCCTGGGCAAAGGCCTCCCTACAAACCTTCCAATTTTCGCGAGCCAGTTTTGACGGAACCGAATCCAGCTCGTCCCGCCATCTCCTACGTGGTCTGCCGCGACCCCGCCTCACTGTCTCAGGGCACCAGTTCTGTACTATTTGGGCCCACAGTTTGTCCGGCAGGCGGCAGACAGGTCCTACTCAGTGCCATTTAAGTTGTGCAGGCTTTTTAAGGTGAATCTAGTCCACATTTTTCCCATACAAACTTCGGGAGTGTATTACTCCACTGTTCGACAATGTATGTCAAAAATTAAAAATGGTATGGTTTTGTTTTATTATTAATATTGTATGTACAGAAACAGAATACTAAAATTAAAAACCATTAAAAAGTTAAGAGCCAACAAAGATTGGTTTTTCTTGCTAATTTAACCTAACTATGGGCGTGTTAAAGTAATACATAAAAGTGTTAAATCTGCAAAACTAAGACGGTACCGACAAAGCACAATCATCGAAAAGTTCAATAAAATTTTATTGAAATTGAAATTTATGCTGTGATTTTTCATAAAACCCGATCTTCCGAAGGACTTTTCTTAATTTTTTACGCGCCTGTTTTACTATATCCTGCAGCTCACTCAATAATGTTGTGCGTGTAGACTAGCGACTAACTGCTCATCACGGGTACTAACTCTGTCGGACACGAAGCCTGGTGAGACAGCGTGCTTTTCAGCCAGGCCCACCAGTGAGTTCGAGCCCGCGACTAGGTTCTCCCATAAGCCTTTGAGACGTCAGCCATCTTTGTTTTGGATTGCAGTATTGTGTAACGAACACGATACGTTAATTTATCGCTTAGTATACTGCTCTCCATTGCTCCTTGGTAGACCTTGGCCTTGAGTATAGACTTTTGGATGTTGTGTCATAGACCAAGTCTGTATTAAGAAATTATTTTACAACATATTAATATTCTTTTTCAGGCGAGCTTTTCTCCGGCAAAGTCGACTCGGAAAAGTTACTAAAGCCGCTCCTGAAGGGTTACCTTATAAGTGCTGATGTCACCTCAACAATTCATGCATTGGAGGAGATATCAAACAAATCTATAGAGAGAAATAAGGACTGGGTCGGCAGGTTTCTGTGCAAATTCATGGTACATCCTAAGATTAAGGGTGATATCAGTGATGTTATTAATTTATTGAAGGTAAGTCTAGCCATTTATTAGGGGACTGGACCATATGCTGATATTACTTATAATCGTTTCAAAGATATGAAGCTTTTTCCAGAGCGAAAGAGAGATGGAGCTATACGTGACCGATAGCACCATCCCCTTTTCGCATCAGAATCTTGATAACTGTCTTGTTGTCTGCAATTTTAGAGTCGTCGAGGTTGTATGTTGATTAAAATATGATTCGCGGCTGACTGACTATTTCATATTTAAAGGCATTCAATGGGATTCAAGTAATAGGGTATTTTACAATTTATTAAAAACTATTTTAATTTGAAGATTGAAACGAAATGTGTAACAGAAAATTAAAAATAAATTGATTTAAATCCATTTTCTCAATTAAAAAAGATTAAAATCAAGTTTATTTCTTGTTAAAAATCGTGTTAATATTATAAACTCGGCCTTCACTTGTTTACAAACACTTTAGTTTACACAAAGTTGACGTCACGTGTGGTCACGTGATAAAAATCATCGTAAAGGGCGTTTTGGCGGTAAATTCAAAACAACGAAAAATAAATTTGATCAAAATCGTTTTTAATGGCCAAAATGGATATAATTCAATTTATTTTTATTATTTTGTTACATGGTTCGTCCCAATCTTCAAATTAAAATAGTTTTTAATAAATTGGAAAATACCCTATTCTGTAAATACATACGTGTTACGGGCGCGAAGCATATTTTGTTCAGCATACAGCCTGACAATGTCTGGCAAATTGCTAAAAACAAAAAACAAAATTCGCTTGATACTCTGGCGCTTTCGCCATAATATAATCACGGCAAAATCAGTTCGCGTTTTCTCTTAAGGTGAATCTTGTCGATATTTTTCTATACAAACTTCGGGAGGGGATTACTCCCTCCACTGTTCGAAAATCTACATCAATGAAAAATGGTATGGTTTTGTCTCATTATTAAAATTAAAAAGCCATTCAAAAGTTATGAGCCACCAAAGATTAGTTTTTCTTGCTAATTTAATTTTCTTTGTTTAAGTAATAAACGGAAAGTAAAATCTCCAGAACCAAGTCGGTACCGACAAAGATTTTTTAAATTAAATTAAAATTATCGAAAAGTTCAATAAACTTTATTTGTCATTGATTTATGCAGTGGTTTTTTCATAAAATCCGACCTTCCTAAGGACTTTTCTTAAATTTTTTAACGCGCCTGTTTATTATAAATGATCCTGCATCGCACTCAATAACGTGCGTGTAGACTATCGTCTAACTGCTCATCACTGATACTATCTCTGTCGGACACGAAGCCTGGTGAGACAGCGTGCTCTTTAGCCAGGTCCACCAGTGAGGTTGAGCCCCCAACTATGTGTACTAATATATTTTTTTCCGCCCCAGGCTCTAAATAAGTGTCCAAGTACAATCAAAATCTCAACGCTAGCCGCAGACTATTGCCTGTCCCGTCTCCCGGACAAGCACGAACCGGAAATGATAAGTCAGTTCCGTGATAACATCATATCGCTTACTGATGAGAGGCTTATTGATGAGGGCGATGTCTTCGATCAGCAGTTGCCAAATCCGGTAAGTGACGTCATTTACATTGAAAGCAAAGGGATCATCAGGGATACCAATATTGAAGTTGTTTTTTTCGTGGAAGCTAATTTCTGATCATTCTTGTTATATTTTTTGATTACCGAATGTTCGTTATGAATGTCATAGTAAGAAATTTGTTACGGAATACTTAACAAACTCGAAGTGGTAATACTTTTATGAATTACAGTCGCCGCGATTAGCGAGCGTTAAGTTTTATAATCAAGCTACATCCAGCTTGATTATAAAACTTAACGCTCAAACATAAAGTTTATTATCGTTTGCTACATATTTACAAGGTACTTCGATCGAAAAGGAAACATTTTTTTTTATATATAAGAGAAAAAATATTATTGAAAAATAAAACATAATTTCTAAGCAATAAGGTTGAAAACACTATGTTACAAAATAAGACCACATCATTATTTGTGGTCTTATTCTTCCGGCCAACTTTGTTGCGCTAATCGAAAATCTAGTATTCGCTGATCTCGCATAGTATAGGACTACCGTACATTGCGAGATCAGCGTAAACTGGAAATGTATAGCTTGATGCCGTGTGTACTATTGCTGATCGAAGGGTACATAACAAAACATTTGTGCACCATGCTTTGAAAACCAGTTAAGCCCTTTTAAACCATGAATCCTTGAAACATTTTTTTCCTTTTCTTTAAAGCAATGTAATCTATCTTACTAGTCTGTATTGTCTCACTGCATGCCAAAGGCCTCTTTCTCCCTTTTCCATACAATTCTGTCTTTTAAAATAACGAAAAATCTTTAAACCTTCAGAAACACATGAACGAAGAGAATCTACGCGCACATTTGTCGGAGCTCGAAGCTAAAGGCATGAACACACGAGGCACACTTCGGAGACTGCTACAACAATATTGTAGGGAAGGCAATTTGAATTGCGCCCGGGAGATCGCTGCCAAATGCCAAAAAGAAGGGGTGAGTTATTTTGATAGATGCAAAGCCTTTTGAAGTTATATTATGACCAGATATCGCATATTCGAATACATATTTAATTTAAACAAAGAATCCGGTATTCAAATATTTGCATTGGATTTAATATTATTTTCAATACACAGCAGTGTCTTTTTGACGAAAACGACTTGATGCATAACATCACTATAAACACCCATGCAAAATGGAACTTATTTCGCAGAAATAAGATTCATATTTCCGTAGAAGATTTTAAGTAATTTGGATGTTTGTGGAGCTTGGCGAGCTCTTATAGCATTTGATGGTTTCGTTTGGTAGTCCTAGATTTCTCTGAGCGTCAATAGTGGGTTTGTACAGTTGAACGCACGTCGTTGGTAACACTTTGAACTTGACCGGGCCTAGTGTGGTACGGAGAATGAATAAGTACGTACTAGTCGCTAGCAATGGGGCAGGGCAAAAGGCAGATGTGAGTAGAAACAATGGAAGGGGATGCCCAAGGACCTTGGTTGTCCCTTTCCGGTGTTTGTCCTTTGGGCCAAGAACACACAGTGACCTTATTGGTGATGTTCTTCAGAAAGGTCAGACGCGTAATACTCGCAACCGGCGTGCGTGTATGTCAAGATGTATGATCGTTAACGAGGCAATAGGAGTCTGTAAAGATCGTAGCAGGTGGCGTTCTGTGGTTTTTATGTATTTATGTATGTATAAATCCTGCTATGCCTGTGTCACCTTGTAAAACTTATCTTTTACTTCCCAGGTATTTCTGTCAGCCGGTATGAAAGCAGCCATATTCGACCTCCATGTAAAACTCGGCGAGCTCGACTTAGCAGAGATTGCATTAGCTGACCTCAACAAAACATCTCCCAACTTCACTTTAGACGAATTTAAAATCATCGACTTTGCCACACTTATGGTGTATAGAAAGAAGATTCAGCAGGCTTTTGAATTGATCACGGAGCAATCTAAGAAACGGTAAGGGATATTTTATTTGTTACTAATTTATAGTTCTTAGGAATAGGGTGTAAAGTTCACTCAAGTTCCATTGAAAAGAGAGAATCCTACTACCAAACCAGTGTTGTGTCTGGAGGTTGTAAACAGGGTGGGTAAAAATCGTAGATCAAACGAAACAGGGCGATAGTTGTTAGTGGTTATTTGCAGTACAAAATATCAAATAAAAAAAATAAGCGTAATAAGAGTAAAATGGAGCAGTGGTGGTCAAGTGGTAAAGGCTGCGACTTACCGAGTTGTAGGTCGTGAGCTCGAACTCAGACAGGCGCTTTACTTTGTGTAAATTATTTCATCACCCCTGCTCTCAAAACGGTGAAGGAAAACATCGTGTCGAAACCGGCATGTCCTAGAACCAAAATTTCGAAGACATGTGACATCTACCAACCCGCACTGGGCCCGCGTGGTGGATTACGGCCCAATCCCTCTCACCGAGAGGAGACCTGTGTCCCAGCAGTGGGAACATTATCGGCTGATGATGATGATGATGATGAATATGGAGACATCAACATCTGTCTAGACTTTTCCCAACTATGTTGTGGCCAGCTTCCAGTCTAACTGGATGTAACTGAATACCAGTATTTTAAATGGAGCGACTGCCTATCTGACCTCCCAGATAGGCGGTCGCTATGCCCAGTTCCTGGGTATTACGACCTCTGACCACTGGTAAGACTGGTTGATAGATTTTTGGGCTTCTGATGACGTAACGACAATTATGAAACAACAATACGACATTAAATGAAAACACTGGCGATACTTATGCATTGAGTATTTTGAAAAAATGAAAGAAATCCCAATATCATCAAAGCTTTTTATAGTGTGTCCTCCCACTCATTAGCGAACGGTCTAAGGAACGGCTAAGCCTATGGCGAGATGGTGCTTCCTTACCAAACCCATTCGTTCCACCTTTTGAAAATGTCGTACCTGGACATGAGTTGCCTTGGTTTTCCTGGAAGTCTTTAAATAGACTCCGGACTCAGGTTGGCCGATATTTACAGATGACTCCGCCCTGCGGGCTTAGCATGACGCTTTGTATTTCTACGAAGAATAGACAGTGTTTTTTCAATACAAAGTGATATTTCGTTCCTACATTTTTGTTATCGCACCGTAGATATCCTTCTACAATCTGTCATTTAGTCTTTCGTTTCTTACGATATTTCTCTAGGTCCTTTTATATGTAGACTATTTCAGAAGAGTATTTCTTCCCAAACTGTCAAAATCACACTGACAACAAAACTTTCTACTCGACGGCCACAAAGTATATACGATTATCTACAAAATCATGATTCGTTTAGAACGCGTAACTGTGATAATGAATGGAAAAACATAGGTATCTTATCCTATTGTACATAATTTATTTAATAGTGTTGTCTATTCTTCCGTCGACAAGTCGGTGCTCGTGCTAAGCCTACTGGAGTGTAAATGTGGTGCTGTCCCCACAAACAATGGGGTACTTAATATGTTGTCTAGTGTCCTGCTGTCTGCACGCTACAGGAGCTGATGGACTCTGCTAAAACTGCCAAAACCGTAGCCAAATTCTGGGCTAACTGTATTTAGATGAAGTAAGAAGGATCCCATCATCATTTTTTTTTTCTAACGAACTAAATACAACGAACCTTATTTCAGGAAACCAAACAAGTTATGTTA
Organism: Polymixis flavicincta; assembly: GCA_949987655.1. NCBI lineage: Eukaryota > Metazoa > Arthropoda > Insecta > Lepidoptera > Noctuidae > Polymixis > Polymixis flavicincta. Next base: position 7,258,343 of record OX465173.1, on the reverse strand, counting down.
ATTAAATTGCAAAATAAACAAATTTCTTCCAGAAACGTAATAGGCGGTCGTAGTATAGCACTGAACTGCTGGAGGTTACTGGACGCGACGGCAGCGCACGGCTCTCACGTCGACGTGCGCAAGATGTTCGAGTTACTGACTTCGTATAAGTACTGCAAGCCTTCGAACGTTATGCTGGGACCACTCATTAGAGTGCATTTGAAGAAGTGAGTTATGATTTATTATTATTTTGAAATTCTGTATCGCGAGGCTTAATAATTTTCTAGATCTGAGATAGATCTTCTGGGCGAAAACGGGAATTATGATAAACTAGATTTTGGCCGCGGCTCCAACCGCGTGGATGTCGGTTATTGGGTAATAAAGTAGTCTATGTTTTTCTCCATATTCCAGGCCATATCTCTGCCAAGTTTCATGACGATCGGTTCAGTGGTGTAGGTGTGAAAGCGTAACAAAAAGACAGAGTTACATTCGCATTTATAATATTAGAAAAGGGGTAGTGCAAGTGGAGACCATTTTTTTTTTTTTTTTTTTGCGTGGGAATCATCAAATGACTTCTCCTGCTGAGTAGAGTAGGAGGGCGTGTCAGACTTTTACTGACTAAAACTCACCCGTGTTCCCTCAGTAGCCCGTATGCCAGGGGCTGTGGTATCTCTTTCGAACAAACCCGCACCCCTGGCAGGCATCGGCCCTTGCGGACCCCACCAGTGGTTGCTGACATCTTTGACGGCGCGCGTGTGGAACACAACGCGCCGTCCCGTCTACCACTTTTCGGCCGTAGAGGATAGGGAGAGCGGCTGACGCTATACCGACACTCCTCTTCCCCTGCGCCCCCACCGCGTCCGCCATCAAACGGTGGCGGCCCCGTCCAGGCCACGGAAGGGAAGAGCGCTGCTCAGAAGCACCGGCACTCCTTCTCTACCGCAGCCCGTAACCCTCAGCCGCGATGCCTCCCATTCGACATCGCGGCCCACCTCAGTTGCGGTGCACCTCACCGCAACCTACTTTTTGGCCGCTACGTCAATGGCTTGAAGGCAAAAGCCCTGACGAGCGGCTCCACCTTTGGGTTCCTCTTGGCTTCACCGTGGCCGGAATCCACGGTTACTGAGTCCCCCCGCAACGACAATGCGGGAACCCACTCGGGGGGGAAGTGGAGACCATAAGCTTTATTTTAGAGAACCCAAAAAGTTTTTTGAATAAAATAAATCAAAACAGTTACATCAAGAATCGAACTCGATATTTTTTTGCAAAACTATTAATTAACAACCTATGTTGATCAAATACCTCATCATTTATCATCATTTCAGCCGAAAGACGTCCACTGCTGGACATAAGCCTCCCCCAAAAGGGGGGTTTTGCCATAATCGCCACGCTTGGCAGGTGGGTTTACGATCGCAGTATGGTGGTAAAATGCATAGAGAACGCCGCTGCCCATTTTCTAGTAAGATCAAATACCTACTGCAAAGGAATGATATCTTAAGTATAGTTTGGCAAGTTTCCTACTTCTCGAGAATTAGGTACTAAGTAGAATTCGGTTCCGTGTGGTGCCGGACGTAAAGAATAGCACCATCCCATCTCTTCCCGTGGGTGTCGTAGAAGGCGACTAAGGGACTTACTAGAGAATGGGCAGCAACGCTGTCTATGCATTTTACCACCATACTGCGATCGCCAACTTTGGGATACTGGGGGAGGCCTAAGTCCAACAGTGGACGTCTTTCGGCTAAAATAATGATGATGAGGTACTAGAGACAGACAGACTCAAAAGGGTTATCAGATGATGTTTTAACTACTGTCACGATACATTATCATCAGCCTAGCCTTTTCCCAACAATTTTTGGGGCAGCCACCAGTCTAACAAGATGCAGCTATATTTTATGTCGTCTCAGTAACTGGGTAACACGATACCTGGACTGGTTGTCAGACTTTCGGGCTTTTGACGACCCATAACCACTGCCAAAGATCGACAAATAATAGCCGGGACCAACGGGTCTCGGTCACTCAACCACGGACTGTCTGCTTAACCTGATGAACTGACCCTGGCTGTTATTACGTGTGTGGCGATTTACAGGAAAAAAGATCTACAGTACCCGGCGATAAATATTGCACATCGACCTTTGGAAAGAGACAATCGGCTAATTTCGGCTTCGTAGAGCGTTATCTTTGTCGCACACTACCTATGTAACGTTTTGTCAGTTGTTGTTCAAGTGCGATAGAGTGCGGTCGCGTCCAGTTCAAAATGTATATTTAGAGTTGTTAAAACCTCCAAATTAAATAATTTAAAGTTGTACTATGGCATCTGTGGCATTGGTGTCTATGGCATTTTATTTTACCCCAACCTAAAGCCAACACTTAAAAAGAAAAATTGGTGTATTTTATACAAAGAATAAAAAGAATTATCAAAAGAAGCAAATCATAATTGTTTTAACAGCCCCTATAGACACCGGACTGTTTGTATTTCGTGCGACAGAGATAACGCTCTACGAAGCCGAAATTAGCCGATTGTGTCTTTCCAAAGGTCGATGTGCAATATTTATCGCCGGGTACTGTAACATTATTACTATAATATTAAAAAAAAAAAAACTTACAGTGACAACCTACAAGAAGCAGTAAACGAATTCGTAACTCTCGCCAACAAACACAATAAAACTCCTTTGAAACACGAGTTGATGTGCAAGATCTTTACCACGATGAGTGACGGGCAGACTGAGGAGAACTTCTTGACCAATGAGAAGGTTGGAGGTAACGGGAGGTTGAACAAACTGGTGCAGATCGTACTGAATATTGACAAGAAGGTGCATGGACCGGGTGATGTTCAGGTAAATGTAAAACATCTGTTAATGTGTGTAATTCTGAAATTGATTGCGGTATGTTCAGACGGTCCATATCTAAGACACTGGATTGCAGTCCACATGTCTATTTGATTACGTTTGTTTTAATTTTTGTGGTTTACTGACGTAGTTAATAAAAAGTAATCGTCTAATTTAAAACTGCACACCCCACAAAATATCTATACAAACATTTAAACTGTGTATGCAACGGGATCTTCTATCACAAATATGGATGTACTGGAATGAATCATTGGAAATAAAGTACTTTGTACTGTATAAAACTAAACACGCATCGCATTGTAAAACCATTTAAACCTCGTACAAATGGCGTTCAAAATCGATTCTACGCCGTAGAACCTAAGTCGCCCTAAGGCATAGTCGCCCTCTTGCCATTTTACACTTCTTCAAAGTCGATGTCAACAATGAAACTGGCATATTATGGGTAGAGGATACTTAAACAAATAAAACGTGTCCAGGAATATGTTGCCGTAAAATGACACGTTGCTGAGATAATAGGAAGACTTCTGCTATGCATTGCGTTGCTACGGGATACAAAGTACCTATCCCATGTCCTAATCCAAGTCATGGTCTACCTGTGTGCCGAATTTCATCCAGATTCGTTCAGCCGTTTCAGTGAGGAAGCGTAACAAACAAAACATACCAAAAAAAAAAAAACTTTTCTCTTCAACATCTATTATTTTAGACCCCCTAATTATACCCCATATTTTTTCATATGGCAACATCGAGACTACAACAACTGATTAATTTTTCAATTAATAAACTTTTAAATGCTTTTTCTTAACAGCTAACAGTAATCGCAGCTCTAGCCGAGGTGGGTTACAAGAAGACGCTCCGCAAAATGTTCCTAGACCCCTCAGTGAAGGTTCACCCAGACGCCATCTTGCGCCGTTGTGATCGATTCGCCGACGAGAAGAAAGTGAAAGCACTTGAAAGCATCGCTGAATGCGCGAGGGATCTTAGATTTATCGACACTATCGAGATTTATGACATGATTTTGGATGTTTTACGTAAGTTCTATTATTTACTACATAATTTTTAACCGTTTCATTAGAAAACAAGTTTTGGCGTTGGTCCTTCAATGTTTCCGCTCCTTTTTCTATTTCAAACCATATTTCGAAAGAGTACGAGAATCTTATGGTATATGGCCAAATTCGGAACTAACACCGCGATATTGTTTTTGTTAATACATTTTTCAAATGAGGTGTTTTCCCTCTCAATATCATTCGAGGAGTCCATTCACATAGATAAAGAGACCGTTCACAGTTATTTTACAACAGCAATCTTATTGTAACGTGAATAAAGATCACTGTAATTATAACATACTCGTCAGTAGCAGCAACCCAAAAGCAGCCTTATTTTAATGAGAACAAAGATCATTTCTCCGAGCTAAAGTAAGTATGAACGCACTGTAGTTAGAACTTCAAAAGTTGCTCTAGGGTAATAAGGCCGAAAGTGTTTGGGAGTGTTTAAGCGGATATTAACAAAAGCACCTATAGCCAAATATTTATTTACTGAGTTACACAGAACAACCCAACATCAAAAGTTTACAAAGTGACAATAATAATTAGTTTTATGCGTCTTGTTGGGTTCTGAATTTGGTCTCCGGCTACAGAGGAGCACTCCGGAGTAACTTGTGCCTGATTAATTGAAATGCAATAGGGTTGTCCCTTAATTGTTTGGATTAACTGGTCAATTCTTGGTTTAACACCATAGTGTTCTGTAATAAAAAAATACATTAATTAACTCCGTATTTTGTTGTATTTTTCAGAACGGGACGACAACTGCAGCGAAGCCCTAGCACTATGGGCAAGAATGCAAGACGCCGACGTGTCGCCCTCACAGAAGTTCGTCAAGAACATTATATCTATGATCAAATCGAACAACAGGGATGTACCACCTGGACTGAGCATGTTACTTGATAGAAAAGTAACGAAAAAAGAAAAACAATAAATCAGACAATCAGCACAAGGCCGTTAATATTGCACATAGATTTCTGGAAAAAGTTACTACATTTGCACTACGAAAATTACCCTTACTGCTACGACATAAAGGCGCTGGCACTTTGAAGTTGCTATACTGATGTGCGGTTGACTATATAGTGGCGTCTCTGTCACTTAAAACAGTGAGACCATCTCTTTCTAAACCTCTATGTGTCATGTTTATGACCGGTTATTGTCGTACAGTCAGCCCCAAAAAGATGTATACACTGACAGGACAACTATTTCCTTGTCAATACCATTGTTTTGTAAAAAAAAAATATCGTTTTCTATAATAAACAAAGTTAAATACTTACATGTAAGTCGTATGACGTTGTCAGTCTTGTTTACCTTGTTTGGAACTAACACTGTGAACATTATTTTAGTCATAGGGTGTGTAGATGTTTTGGGACAAACAATTTATTTTGTTAAGGAAAAATGGTTGTAAACAATAAAATGATTCTCGTCCGTGTACACATCTTTTTGGGACTGACTTTAAACACCCATTGCACATGTAATAAAAAATTATGACATTATGACGTCATAAATCAGTAATGTCGAAATAGTTTTAAAACTAAGTAATATTTTTAGCATATTTGTTCCTACGTGACGTTTTGATATTTCTTTTCATTGGAAAACAAAGTTGCGCAACATTGTTTTAGCAACATGTTTTCTATGTTGCTGTAACTAGCATAATGGAATGTTGCAAAGTTGCTGGCAGCATGATAAACGGTAGTTGCGCAACAGATTCTCAAGAAATGAATTAGGGAGTTTATAAATCAACATTGACTTTTTTTCTACATATGTATAGTATTGCTGATACATATTTTGTTAGCGAAGACCAGTCAGTATATTGCTTTGTGTCTAACTCACATTCAACTGTTGTTTGAAAACTGTTCCAAGATAGTGCCAACACTTTTCTGCCTTCACCCTGTACTAAAATTATCCTGCTGGCAGGTATGACCTTAACAAAAACACAAATATCAATTGTAATGTGGATTTAGTGCGAATTCGCTGTAATTCTTGAGTAAAATGTCGATTTGAACTCTATCGCGTTTACATGAAATCTACTTTTGTCCTGAGTCGCGCTAGAACTTGTACGACTCGGGACGAAAGTCGACTGTTATGCGATATTTGTAAATATTTTCCATTTTTAGTTAGTAAGTAAATTGTCTAGTTTATATTCTACAATATTTGATTGAATTCAACTGTGATATTAAATTATTGAAGTAATAAACTGATAGGATTTTATAAAAGTACTGTGTTTAATTTTTCAACATTATTTTTCCTTGATTCTTGGAACGCAGTTGTTTAACACGGCTTGCGGTAGTGGACTGGTAGAAATCGTCATTTTGTTACCTGTGAACCCGTGTGGTGTTCCCTTGATGGTACAGTGGAAGTTTTTTTTTTTTTTTTGGTTTGGAATACAGTTGAAGGTCAACTCTATTCGCTAGAAAGCGGTTAAAGTTTACAGTAGGTAGTCGGCTAGAACGATTTCTAGTTGCATAAACCGTAGTTTATGCCTTTGAAGTACCAGGTTGACATTACTCGGTAGGAGCTCACCTAACATAAATAAGTGTGTCAACTAGAAAACGTTTTATGCCTTTGAAGTACCAGGTTGTTATAACTCGGTAGGAGCTCACCTAACATATTATTAAGTAGGTGTGTCAGCTAGAAAATGGTTTATTCCTGTTGTGGAGATGAATGAAAATCTTCTTCGATAGTTATTAGACGTATATTAATGATTAAAGGTTTTACAAAATTAATTTATGTTATATGTGCGTGTATGTCGAGCGAATCAAAAAGTGCGAATGCCGCGCCGTGCGGCGTGCGCGGGAGAAATCGGTACTACGTCCCGCACTCCTCTCCTCGGTCGTCCAATAGTAGTGGGCTCGCCGTTCATGGAGACGATGCGTAGACATGCCCCCCGCCTTGGAGTAACAGTCTCCAACGAAGAAGTAGAAGCTGGTAGACGTTGAGAGAAATTAGGGTTCTTCCTCAGAAGTTAGGGTTCTTCCTCCTTCAGCAGCGGACACAATCTGGGGTATGATCTTCGTATCATTCCGTTAGCTGTTTTAATGTCAGCTACACGTACTAGTCCATCCTTACCAGGTGAGGTATTTATAACTCGTCCAAGACGCCATTTTAAGGGTGGCAAATTGTCGTCTTTAATGAGCACCAAGGTATTAGGTACTATTGAGTCGGTATTGGACTGCCATTTAGTCCTAGTCTGCAGCTCCGAAACGTACTCCTGCGACCAGCGCTTCCAGAAATTTTGTCTCATCTGCTCGATGCGCTCGTAGCGGACCAAGCGTGAAGTGTTTGTAGCTGTGAGGTCTTCGTAGGTAGGCGCAACGAGCGGCCGGCCAATCAGGAAATGGGCTGGTGTAAGAGGGAGTAGGTCGTTTGGGTCTGAAGACATGGGATACATAGGTCTGGAGTTTAGGAGGGCTTCTATTTGTGTCAATAAAGTGGAAAATTCCTCATAAGTGAGGTTTACGTTTCCTACACGACGGAGATGATGCTTAAAGGATTTAACCCCTGCCTCCCACAAACCCCCAAAATGTGGTGAGTAGGGAGGAATAAAGCTAAACTTAATATTTTCGCCGGCAGCAAAATTTAAAATATCATTTAATTATTAGTTAAAAATTGAGAGAATTCCTTTAGTGCACCTACAAACGTTTTTCCATTGTCGGAAAATATTTGTGCAGGTTTTCCACGACGAGATATGAATCTTTTTAAAGTTAATAAGTAGGCCTCAGAACTTAGACTAGTTACTAACTCCAAGTGTATCGCACGAGTAGTAAAGCATATGAATAGACAAACATAACATTTTTCCAATTTTGAACCCCTTCCCTTGCGGTTCAGTATGAACATAGGTCCCGCGTAATCCACACCGCAGCGCAGGAAAGGATACCCCGGTTCCAATCTTTCAGGAGGCAAGTTACCCATTTTTACTGATATTGCCTTCCCTTTCTGGCGAGTACATGTAATGCATTTATGAACTGTCTGCTTGGCTAAATCACGACCCTTGAGTGGCCACCAACTTTCTCTAATAGTAGCCAAGAGCAACTGTGGACCAGCATGAAGTAGACGTTTATGTTCAAATTGGAAAAGAAGTCGCGTGATACTCAATACTCAATACTCAATACTCAAATTTTATTTGCATTCCACAATGTGTACTTAGGTGGTAAATATAAAAAATTGTGATCATTATGGACCCTGTCGGGCACAGCAAAAAATAGTAGGAGAGAGGAAGCCTTAAATAAGTAGCTAAACTTACATCTAAACCAAGTCCAATTATACCACTTTATGGGTTCTTTATACCTACAAGCTATAATATGTAGAAGAAACTGTGATTTTATTGAGATAATCATGAGCTGTTAATTCTGAATGTAAATGATAGATGATTTAAATTATTATTTTATTTTGTTAATTCTAATTTATTGATATAACTATACATTTTATATTATTATTTTAAATAGTTAAATAAATCTAAAGCTAATTTTATTGTTATTATTTTTAGTTTTAAGGCATTGACCATGACTTTATTGTCATTTTGAGTTATTTGTCGAAATGCTATTGAAGGCAATGTAAATTTATACTTAATTGTTGATGTCATTTATATAAAAATAATAGTAATAATAATTTTATGTGTAAATTCAAATACAAAATTACTTGTTTGTGGACTGTGACATAATATGGTTAGGATTCTTTATAATTTATCGCTTAAAAATTCGTTTATACTATAGTAGTATGTTTGGAGCACAACAATATGGGATGTTTTTTACTATAGGAGAAAGTATGTGAATTTACTAATCTGCCTCCCACTCTAATAATGCAATCAGAATCTAGGAACACATCAAGACTAGATATATTTCTCATTGATTTAACAGGTAAGTTTTTGATTAATGCATTAAAAATAACTGGGAATGACGTTTGTTGTGCTAAGCGTACTAAAACCAAAGTTGATTTATTTAATTCATCAGACGTAAGCGGTCCAGTGCTACGTTCTGTTTTGACCTTGATTCGTGCATTATGAATGAATCGTAACAAGTAAGCGGCTGCACGTCTCATGCGATTAAAATTTGAAAAATGTTCAAAGGGGAAAATACAAGTAAAAGTTGATTGTGTAAATAAAGAATTAACATTTGATTTAATTTCTGGTAAATCGTGCAATTGAATTATTTCATCGTGATTATTTTGTTTAAAATTAGTGTTAACTTCGGTTAAAAATGCTGGCCCGTGCCACCAAATATCTGAGTTTTGAAGCGCGTCGAGCGTGAGCCCGCGAGATAAAAGATCAGCCGGGTTAGTTTTACCAGCAACATGTAACCACGGTAACTCACCAGTCAACTCATTGATTTGCACCACTCTGTTCTGGACGAATGTTTTTAACAAATTAGGTGAAGTTTTAATCCAATTTATAACAATCGTGGAGTCAGACCAAAAGTATATGTTATCAAAAGTTAATCTCCATGACTGAACTATTTTTTGATATAACTTAGCACCAACTAAAGCTCCGCACAGTTCAAGGCGCGGTATTGTAACTGGTTTAATTGGTGCGACTTTGCTCTTAGCACAAAGTAACCTAACAGTGACTGGTGAATTGTCGTTGTATGTGCCTATGTATGCACATGCACCATATGCATCCTGTGATGCATCCGTGAAAATATGTAAATCTGTGTAGTCTGTATTCACTTGTCTAACATGACGAGGAATTTTTATGTTTTGTAGATGTTGAAGTGTGTTGATAAAGGTTTTCCACATAAACAAAATATTATTAGGTACTGGATCGTCCCAACTTAACTTACAAAGCCATAGTTTTTGTAAAAGTATTTTTGCAATTATAATAGATGGTGATAACAAGCCTAATGGGTCGTACACCTGTGAGACAACAGACAAAATAACGCGCTTAGTCACATGAGTGTAGGTTTGATCAATCTTTGTAGTAAAGTATAACAAATCTAAATAATTCAACCATCCAAGACCGAGAGTTTTAGTTAAACAATTTTCGCCTAAAGTCAATTCCTTTGTTTGATCTGTTGCAGAAGTTTCCAAATTAAACAACCATTTACGTAAATGGAAGCAACCAGATTTTAAAACATCATTTACTTTGGTACAAATGTCTAATAAACATTGTTTATTATCATGACCAGTAATTAAGTCATCTACAAACAGATCTTCGTCTATTACTTGCTTTATGACGTCATCCTCGCACTCAGATGCCAGCTGTTTGATGCATCGAATACTTAAGTAAGGAGCGGACGCGGTACCGTATGTCACAGTATTAAGCTGGTACACACCGAGTTCGTCTGATTTATTTTCACGCCAAAGAATTAACTGGAAGTTTCTTTGATCCGGTTGAATATTAATGTGTCGATACATTTTTTCGACGTCAGCGCATGCAACAAATCTAAATTGTCGAAAACGTAATAAAATTGAAAAAACATCATTATGTAAACTTGGGCCAATATACTGAATATCGTTAATTGATTTGCCCGATGTTGATTTTGCACTTCCATCGAAAACCACCCTAAGTTTGGTAGTACTACTATGAACTTTTAAAACACCGTGATGCGGTAGAAAATAATTTGATGATGGATAGTGATTGACTCGACTCATGTGTCCTAAACTTAAATATTCGTTCATAAAATCACAATATAATTTTTTATACTCAGGTGTAGATTTATCTAATTTAAGTTCAAGAGCGTGAAAGCGATTTAGCGCGAGTGCATAAGTATCTCCGAGTGTGTCACTAGACTCGGCTAATGGAATGCGCACAAAAAACCGACCTGTGTTATCGCGGTACGTAGTTTGCACAAACAAGTTTTCACACAAAGACTCGTCCTTAGTTAATTTATTTTGCGGAACTATTTCTTCTAACTCCCAGAATTTTCTAAGTTGAGTATCTAACGATTGTGAGTAATTGCATTGAACTCGATTGTTGCGTAAAGTTTTATCATTCAACAATGAACCAGATATTACCCAACCCAACTTAGTATTCTGAAGATATGGACCGCTTCTTAGTCGAATTAGTCCGTCATTTAAAAGTTCCCAGAACTTATCTGCCCCAATTAATAATTCGATTGCTGATGGCGAATAAAAATTAGGATCCGCTAACTGTACATGTTCAGGAATATTTATGTGTGATTTTGTACCTAAAGATGGCAACTGAGCTGTGATTTGGTTTAAAACTAAACATTTAAAGCGTGTACTGTATTGTGTAGTTTTAGACCTCAAATGAATTTCGCATGATTGAGTGGAATTAGTCACCGAGTTACCTACCCCGGAGACTTGCACAGTGGACTGTATTAAATTAAGATTTAATCGTTTGCATAAAGATTCTGCTATGAAGCAATGCTGACTACCGTTATCTAATAAAGCGCGGGTAGTGTGAAAATTATTGCTTTTATCTGCAACCTCAACTAAAGCAGTAGACAGCAGTACCGTCTCTAATAATGAATGAGTAGTACTTTGATGTGTTGTGTGAGATGCAGAATGTAATGTGGTAGTGTTTGAAGAGTTAGCACTAGTGTCCTGCGGCGATGCCTGTGAATTAAGCGCAACAGCTGATGATGTGGATGCACTTGCATTATCGTCACATTTATCATGAATTAAACTGTTGTGTTTCTTACCGCATTGCTTACAAGGACCGAACCAGCATTCATCTACCGAATGACTACCGCGTAAACAATTACAACATAACTTCTTTTCATTAATGAATTTAATTTTATCGTTAATGGATAATTTTAAGAATGAATCGCAAGAATAAAGTGGATGATTTGCTTGACACATAGTGCAAATACGAGAACGTTTGGAATTTTTATTATTAGACTGTTTATTTTGTGTTGATGTGTAACTATGTGATTTGTTTGGTTGTTGAGAATGTGATGGTTTCTTTACGTTATTGTCCGTGGTAGATTTACTATGTGCCAAGTGAATAGTCTCTAGTACGTCAGCCCTATTTTTAAGAAAAGTTATTAAATAATCAAGAGATAAACGTGAATTTGACTGGGTTTGACTATTTATAATTGAACTTTTATGAGTCTCCCATTCTCTTTCGGTAACTGAATCAAGTTTAGATGTAATTAAGTAAATGATCAAGGTGTCCCAAGATTCAGTCGGTTCGCCGAGGTTTTTGAGAGAACGTAGATTTTTAAGAACGGTGTCTATAAGTTTACGAATTTGATTGGATGATTCCTTATTAAGTGACGCAATAGAAAACAAAGCTTTTACATGGTTTTGCACAAGTAAACGGTTGTTATTGAATCTGTTTTCCATTAACTCCCATGCTATATAGTAATTCTCAGAGGAGAATTCTAATGACTTAATCACCAATAATGCACTGCCAGTAAGAGAAGACCGTAAATAATGGAATTTTTGCACATTATCTATTTCTTTAGAACTATGGATGAGAGATAAGTAAGTATCACGGTACTCTAACCAATGATCATAAGAACCATCAAAGGAAGGAAGTGAAATTGTAGGTAATTGAATTTTACTAGAAACTTTAGAAGAATTTTGAGCGTTATCTGCGTTAATAATACACTTGGATTTAGTCACATAAGTATAAAAGTGGGTTTCAAAGGTTTCCCTCTCAGATAATTCTTTTTCTATTTGACTATCAGGGATTTTTAAGTCGATTTCATCCTGAATTTCTGAAAACTGCTCTAACAATAAATCTGCCTTTTGTAAACGTGTTTGTAATTCTGTTTTAATGGTTTCAGTAATAGGCATTATTTCTACAGAGTCTACGTACTTCATGAATAGTCGAAATTTACCACGAACAACACCTCTTCTTTTATTTAAATCTCTAAATATATCCTCACCACTACTACGACCCTCTTTTGTCGGAGTTTTAGGCATTTTGGAGTTTGTGGACGACAGTGGAAAATACTTATGTTTGTAAAGATTTGCAAAAGAAATTTATTTTTATTTTAACGAAGTTGAGGGTAATGGCAAAACAAAATCTTAAGGTACGTGTTTTTTAACTATTTAACGGCAATAAAACACTAAGATTCACACAGTATTAACACAAATGAAGCACTGAATATAGAAAAGGGAAAAGAATAAAGAATGATGATTGACCTGACCGTTTTATGCTGGTACCGTGGATGGCTTCGCTGATGGCCTCGTGCGTCCGATTAATGCTGGTCGCAACGATTTCTTCTGCTGCATCCGGCGTTGAAGGTCCAAAATATGTTGTGGAGATGAATGAAAATCTTCTTCGATAGTTATTAGACGTATATTAATGATTAAAGGTTTTACAAAATTAATTTATGTTATATGTGCGTGTATGTCGAGCGAATCAAAAAGTGCGAATGCCGCGCCGTGCGGCGTGCGCGGGAGAAATCGGTACTACGTCCCGCACTCCTCTCCTCGGTCGTCCAATAGTAGTGGGCTCGCCGTTCATGGAGACGATGCGTAGACAATTCCTTCGAAGTACCAGTCTGTCTATTCTGTTTACATCTCACCGTGAAAACTAAGGTGAAGTGAGCTGTCAATAGTGTCAATTCCTAACATAAGGCGTAATGTCAGCTCACTCACTTCACCTGAGACTTCACGGTGAGATGTTTACCGAATAGCACCACCGGTTATCATAACTCGGTTGAAGCTCACTTAAACATATTTGTGTCAGCTGGAAAACGGTATGCCTCTGAAGTACCAGCTTGTCATAACTCGGTAGGAGCTCACCTAACATCGGTGCGTCAGCTCGAAAACGGTTTATGTCTCAGAAGTACCAGGTTGTCATAACTCTACTGAGCTCGACTAGAAATCTGCCATCATTTACAAGTTTACAGACGACTTCTAGATTCTGAAGAATTGCCTCGCCATGATTTTGTGATCTAGACAGCCAATAAATAAATACTAAACGTTATAGATTCACGGACTTTGCCAAATAACCGTTTCATACGAATATGAGCATTGAACAAATCAAAATAAGGTTCATATTAGTATGAATTGTTTGTTTGTATTTGTCATTATGAATACGATCATTTTCCCCTGTAATATTTATTTAATCGTCACACAACCTCTCTCATAGTTGCATAAAATAAAATAATATTATTCCTTCACGAAAGTAAACATTTTAATAAGATTTAACACTATTCAAATCTTCAATAATCTTCTTATTCAAAGCGGATAACTCTTCAATCGCCTGTTTCTTCAGTGGTTCGTAGTCTGCCTTCAATGTTATAGAAGCTATGTCTTCTTCTAGAACAGTCTTTCTATTTTCCAGTTGAGCTAATTGGTCTTCCATAGCGTTTAATTTCGCGTACATTTCGTTTCCATCGAGACTTGACTGAAAAACAAAAAACATATTAACGGTCTGTTTTACTCCCTCTTGATAAGTTTCAGTTATAAGTTCTAACTTATCCGTCAGATAATAATAATAAAAGTGCGTGTGAAATGAACTCTAATTAGGTACATTTTAATAAAGGGGAAGTTTAAAAACATCGAAATAACCGGATGCAGCAGAATTGCAGAATTTTACATGGAGCGACAGCCTATCTGACCTCCACAAACCAGTTACTGGCTAACATGATACCCCTTGGTAAAACTGGCTGATTTTCGGTCTTCTGACGACCCGTAACGCCTGTCAAAGATCCACGAATGACAGCCGAGACCAACGCTTGCTTTCCGAGGCACGGAGAAGTCTTACCGTCTTGATATGTAAAGATGGTCACTCATCCACGGGCCAACCACGGCAATCGTACCTTAACCTGATCAATCGACCCGTGTTTATATGATTGCAAGTATTTTTCCATTTTTCTTGAAACCACTATTTTGTTTAGATAATTTGTTGTTTGTACGATTTGTATAACCCTCGAGTGACATGTTTAGCATCAAACGGACGACATTCATGTCAAAGTATGGCTGACATCCTTATTTCTATTGCCGTTCTTGTATACCTGTAATTTCTTCAATTTATTCGTGGCTTCAAGCACGGCACTTTCGGTCGGCGCCAATTTCTCTCTGAGCTGTTGCAGTTCTGTCTCCAAAGCTTTCCTTTGCACCTCACCTAGAATGTATACACAGAAGTTTTAAATACGTTTGATATTCTTGAAGCAACAAACCGTTCCAAATAATTTAATAATATTAAATTAATTGAATAATCATCCTCATTATCTGCCTAGCCTTTCTTCAGAAAGTTTCACAGTTCACTGTGTTGGGGTCGGCATCCAGTCAAACCGGATGCAGCTGAATACCAGTGTTTCACATGCAGGAACTGCCAATCTAACCTCCACAATCCAGTTACTAGGTAACACGATTCACCTTGGTAAGACTGGTTGTCAGACTTTCAGGCTTCTGACGACAACTAGTGTCAAAGTCCCACGAATAAATGCCGGGACCTACGGCTTTCTGTGGTACGGAGAGATTGTTGTAATGTAAAGATGGTCAAGTAACGGTCAGGGTAAGGTTAGGCTAGGGACAAAAGATGATGAAGAAAGCAATGTGGAATACCGTCATCTCGAACTTTCTCCAGATCCGATAATGTCACTAGTTCTTCTTGCATCACTTTAGTCTTCTCCGGCAATGTTTGCAGCTCTGTAGCTAGACGCTCTCTAGTTCCTTCTGCCTGTGAAAGCAAATGATTTAACAATTAACAGCATCTATTTAAAGCATTAGATAGTGACAATGGCTTTTGTAGGAGAGCTGTGGTGGCCCAGTGTTAAAGTCTGTGACTTATGGATTGCAGATCGTAGGTTTGAACCCAGACAAGCGCTTTACTTTGTGTAAATAGTTTCATCACCACTGCTCTCAAAACGGTGAAGGAAAACATCGTGAGGAAACCGGCATTTCGTATAACTAAAAATTCGAAGACGTGACATTTACCAACCCCCACTGGGCCTGTGTGGTAGACTACGGCCCACTTTCTCCCATCAAGAGGAGGCTTGTGTCCTCAGGAGTGGGACCATTATAGGCTGATTTAGATGATGAGGAATGGATTTTCCAGTTAAAGTCTACTCCACACTAGTCTCCTAGAATTTCTACATCTACATAAGTATATTCTCTTCAAAATATTTTGCATTGTTAGTAACTTCGTCTTACCTTCTTCAAATTACCCTGGAACCTCTCATAATCCTTCATCAGTATATCAGCAGACTTCTTGCTATCATCATACTGAGAAGTGTATCCTTCTTTCTGTTTCAACGAGTCTATCTCGCTCAAATCCAGGTCTATGTTAGAACTGCTGTGTTCTAAGGAAAAGACGATATCTCTTTCTAACTGGTCAATCTTTTCTTGTTCTTTTTTGAGGTTTTCTTCATAAGTAGCCATGAATGTGTCCATTGTCTCTTCTCGCTTCTTTAGCTCACGATACTTTTGATGGCGATCTGAATTTCCTTCTTCAAGGTCCTGAAAGTTAGAAGCAACGTTTGTATCAATTTATAAGTAACCATTTTCTATTATCAAAATTCAAGGTATTAAAATTAAAGCTATATAAAATTACTAGGTAAATATTAAAATAAAATTAACTTGCCTGTTCTGCTTGCTCGATAAGCTCCTGTACTTTCTTAATTTGTTCCTTCAAATTCGCAGCGTTACTATCCAATGATGCGATTGCAGCATTATCTTCACGGACCTGGCAAAAATGTATGCTTTACTGGATGTATTCTAAATAAAATTATATTTAAAGGTAGGTACTTGTGTCTAATATAATAATAATCATTTACCTGAAGTAGCAGTTTCTCTCTTTCCTCTTGCGGGTCTAAACGGTTGTTCATGTCATTCTTCATGTTGTCTCGTTTTTCTTCAACAGCTACTAGTCGACGATGTAGCTCCATTAGATGGACCTTTATCTATAAGTACGGACATTCAACAATATTACCTATGTTATGTGGCAAGCATAAATATCGATTTTGGGTTTCTCATAAATGTTAATATTTCAAATTATATCATTGCTATTTTCCATATTCGATAGAGAATTTTCAAGTTTTCACCCGACAACTTGACGACTTAAGTAGTTAGTTTAAATTTTTTGCTGACCGGGCAGACTTCTGTCTTGTCCAAATTTCAATACCAATCAAGAAATCCAAATCATCCCATAGAAAAAAATTAATGAGAAAATTTTCGGAATGCTTTTAAATTTTATATTTTCATAGAAATCTAGGTAATTCGGAAGATTACGAAAATTTTAAAACAAAAAATAGCCAAATCGGTACAACCGTTGTCAAGTGAAACGCTTACCAAGGAATAGCCTTTCATTTGTATTAACATAGATACGAGACTAGAACGAATATATGTGGGTGAACTTGGCAGATCATTTCCCAGCAGAGCATAAAAAAATGTGAGTTCTATTGGCATGCGGATGAGTTCTTGAGTTCCTTATACTTAAAAAAAATAGTTCAGGCGTTTTTGCCTGAAAAAAAGTCGAATGAAACTATGCTCTGCTAACTTCCGACAGCAGATCATTTTTTCCAAAATTAAAATTTTAAAACTGATTTCGGCACACAGTGATGAGATCTATAGTTCCATAAACTTTTCCGGAAGAGTTCTGCCGTCCTAAGTCATGAAATAAATAAAAAAGAAAATGTTACCCGCTACACGAAAACGATAATATTTTATTAAAGAGGCGCCTGATAAATTTGCAGCTTCTCGTAGATTCTAAGTTTAGTAGCAGCCAAGACCCCCGGAAACATAAAAAAAAAACAAAAAGAATGCAGATGTCCCTAAAAATTATCAGCAGTGCCTTATGAAAAAGATAGACTACAAGAAACCTAGATTTCAAGGAGAAATTAAGTTGGGATGATAAAAAAAAGTTTGTATACAACTGAGGAACTTAAAACTCCAAGTTTCATGTTGCAACTATAAAATAACAATACCAAAACATTCAAAGGATCCCAGAACTCCGACTCAGGTTTCAGCAGAGCATGGGTGAAATTATAAGATAATTTAAATCGTAATTTTAATCAGGGGTATAGGAAGATGGTTCACAAAAATAATTGAGTGGTACTCCGGACCGGGAACTACACGGTTTCTCATGCAACACTAAAAGAGCTATCGAAAAATATGCATTGCTGCCCCAGAACTCCAACTTAGGTATCAGCAGAGCATGGGTGAAGATATAAGATAATTTAATCAGGATTTTAATCAGTGGTATAGGAAGATGGATCAAAAAAAAATATGAGTAGCACTCAGGAGCGGAAACTCCACGGTTTCATATGAACCACTAAAAGACCTATACAAATATATGCATTGATGTCCCAGAACTCCGACTCAGGCATCAGCAGAGCATGGGTGAAGATATAAGATAATTTAATCAGGATTTTAATCAGTGGTATAGGATGATTGATTTAAAAAAAAAATGAGTGGCACTCCGGACCGGGAACTTCACGGTTTTATACGAAAGACTAAAAGACCTATCCAAATATATGCATTGATGTCCCAGAACTCCGACTCAAGTATCAGCAGAGCATGTGCGAAGATATAAGATAATTTAGTCAGGATTTTAATCACTGGTATAGGAAGACGGAACAAAAAAAATTATGAGTAGCACTCAGGAGAGGGAACTCCACGGTTTCTCATACAGCACTAAAAGAGCTATCCAAAAACATGCATTTGTGTCCCAGAACTCCTACTCAGGTATCAGCAGAGCATGGGTGAAGATGTAAGATAATTTACTCAGGATTTTAATCACTGGTATAGAATGATGGAATAAAAAAATATTGAGTGGAACTTAGGAGTGGGAACTCCACGGTTTCTCATGCAATACTAAAAGGGCTATCCAAAAATATGCATTGCTGCCCCAGAACTCCAACTCAGATATCAGCAGAGCATAGGTGAACAAATGAGATAGTAAAGCACAGGATTTTAATCATTGGTATAGGTAGATGGATCAAAAAAAATTATGAGTAGCACTCAGGAGCGGGAACTCCACGGTTTCTCATACAGCACTAAAAGAGCTATCCAAAAACATGCATTGATTTCCCAGAACTCCTACTCAGGTATCAAAAGAGCATGGGTGAAGATGTAAGATAATTTACTCAGGATTTTAATCACTGGTATAGAATGATGGAATAAAAAAATATTGAGTGGAACTTAGGAGCGGGAACTCCACGGCTTCATATGAACAACTAAAAGACCTGTTCAAAAACATGCACTGGTGTCCCAGAACTCTTACTCAGGTATCAGCAGAGCATGGGTGAAGATATAAGATAATTTAATCAGGATTTTAATCACTGGTATAGAATGATGGAATAAAAAAATATTGAGTGGAACTTAGGAGTGGGAACTCCACGGTTTCTCATGCAATACTAAAAGGGCTATCCAAAAATATGCATTGCTGCCCCAGAACTCCAACTCAGATATCAGCAGAGCATGGGTGAACATATGACATAGTAAAGCACAGGATTTTAATCATTGGTATAGGTAGATGGATCAAAAAAAATTATGCGTAGCACTCAGGAGCGGGAACTCCACGGTTTCTCATACAACACTAAAAGAGCTATCCAAAAACATGCATTGGTGTCCCAGAACTCCTACTCAGGTATCAGCAGAGCATGGGTGAAAATATAAGATAATTTAATCAGTATTTTAATCATGGTATAGGAAGACGGATCAAAAAAAATTATGAGTAGCACTCAGGAGAGGGAACTCCACGGTTTCTCATACAGCACTAAAAGAGCTATCCAAAAACATGCATTGGTGTCCCAGAACTCCTACTCAGGTATCAGCAGAGCATGGGTGAAGATGTAAGATAATTTACTCAGGATTTTAATCACTGGTCTAGGAAGATGGAATAAAAAAAATATTGAGTGGAACTTAGGAGCGGGAACTCCACGGTTTCATATGAACCACTAAAAGACCTGCCCAAAAAGATGCATTGGTGTCCCAGAACTCCTATTCAGGTATCAGCAGAGCATGGGTGAAGATGTAAGATAATTTACTCAGGATTTTAATCACTGGTATAGGAAGATGGAATAAAAAAATATTGAGTGGAACTTAGGAGCGGGAACTCCACGGTTTCTCATACAACACTAAAAGAGCTATCCAAAAACATGCATTGGGGTCCCAGAACTCCTACTCAGGTATCAGCAGAGCATGGGTGAAGATGTAAGATAATTTACTCAGGATGTTAATCACTGGTATAGGAAGATGGAATAAAAAATATTGAGTGGAATTTAGGAGCGGGAACTCCACTCAATGAAAAGGGCTATCCAAAAATATGCATTGCTGCCCCAGAACTCCAACTCAGATATCAGCAGAGCATAGGTGAACATATGACATAGTAAAGCACAGGATTTTAATCATTGGTATTGGTAGATGGATCAAAAAAAATTATGAGTAGCACTCAGGAGCGGGAACTCCACGGTTTCTCATACAACACTAAAAGAGCTATCCAAAAACATGCATTGGTGTCCCAGAACTCCTACTCAGGTATCAGCAGAGCATGGGTGAAAATATAAGAAAATTTAATCAGTATTTTAATCACGGTATAGGAAGACGGATCAAAAAAAAATATGAGTAGTACTCAGGAGAAGGAACTCCACGGTTTCTCATACAACACTAAAAGAGCTATCCAAAAACATGCATTGGTGTCCCAGTACTCCTACACAGGTATCAGCAGAGCATGGATGAAGATGTAAGATAATTTACTAAGGATTTTAATCACTAGTATAGGAAGATGGAATAAAAAAAATATTGAGTGGAACTTATGAGCGGGAACTCCACGGTTTCATATGAACCACTAAAAGACCTGCCCAAGAAGATGCATTGGTGTCCCAGAACTCCTATTCAGGTATCAGCAGAGCATGGGTGAAGATGTAAGATAATTTACTCAGGATTTTAATCACTGGGATAGGAAGATGGACTAAAAAATATTGAGTGGAACTTAGGAGCGGGAACTCCACTCAATGAAAAGGGCTATCCAAAAATATGCATTGCTGCCCCAGTACTCCAACTCAGATATCAGCAGAGCATAGGTGAACATATGACATAGTAAAGCACAGGATTTTAATCATTGGTATAGGTTGATGGATCAAAAAAAAATATGAGTAGCTCTCAGGAGCGGGAACTCCACGGTTTCTCATACAATACTAAAAGAGCTATCCAGAAACATGCATTGGTGTCCCAGAACTCCTACTCAGGTATCAGCAGAGCATGGGTGAAGATGTAAGATAATTTACTCAGGATTTTAATCACTGGTCTAGGAAGATGGAGTAAAAAAAATATTGAGTGGAACTTAGGAGCGGGAACTCCACGGTTTCACATGAACCACTAAAAGACCTGTCCAAAAACATGCATTGGTGTCCCAGAACTCCAACTCAGATATCAGCAGAGCATAGGTGAACATATGAGATAGTAAAGCACAGGATTTTAATCATTGGTATAGGTAGATGGATCAAAAAAAATTATGGGTAGCACTCAGGAGCGGGAACTCCACGGTTTCTCATACAACACTAAAAGAGCTATCTAAAAACATGCATTGTTGTCCCAGAACTCCTACTCAGGTATCAGCAGAGCATGGGTGAATATGTAAGATTATTTACTCAGTATTTTAATCACTGGTATAGGAAGATGGATCAAAAAAAAAATTGAGTGGAACTTAGGAGCGGGAACTCCACGGTTTCTCATGCAATACTAAAAGGGCTATCCAAAAATATGCATTGCTGCCCCAGAACTCCAACTCAGATATCGGCAGAGCATAGGTGAACATATGACATAGTAAAGCACAGGATTTTAATCATTGGTATAGGTAGATTGATCAAAAAAATTATGGGTAGCACTCAGGAGCGGAAACTCCACGGTTTCTCATACAACACTAAAAGAGCTATCTAAAAACATGCATTGTTTTCCCAGAACTCCTACTCAGGTATCAGCAGAGCATGAGAGAAGATGTAAGATAATTTACTCAGTATTTTAATCACTGGTATAGGAAGATGGATCAAAAAAAAAATTGAGTGGAACTTAGGAGCGGGAACTCCACGGTTTCTCATACGGCAGTAAATGAGCTATCCAAAAACATGCATTAGTTTCCCAGAACTCCTACTCAGGTATCAGCAGAGCATGGGTGAAGGTGTAAGATAATTTACTCAGGATTTTAATCACTGGTCTAGGAAGATGGAATAAAAAATATATTGAGTGGAACTTAGGAGCGGGAACTCCACGGTTTCATATGAAACACTAAAAGACCTGCCCAAAAAGATACATTGGTGTCCCAGAACTCCTACTCAGGTATCAGCAGAGCATGGGTGAAGATGTAAGATAATTTACTCAGGATTTTAATCACTGGTCTAGGAAGATGGAATAAAAAAAATATTCAGTGGAACTTAGGAGCGGGAACTCCACGGTTTCACATGAACCACTAAAAGACCTGTCCAAAAACATGCATTGGTGTCCCAGAACTCCAACTCAGATATCAGCAGAGCATAGGTGAACATATGACATAGTAAAGCACAGGATTTTAATCATTGGTATAGGTAGATGGATCAAAAAAAATTATGGGTAGCACTCAGGAGCGGGAACTCCACGGTTTCTCATACAACACATTCTCCTCTCAGGTACTCCTACTCAGGTATCAGCAGAGCATGAGAGAAGATGTAAGATAATTTACTCAGTATTTTAATCACTGGTATAGGAAGATGGATCAAAAAAAAAATTGAGTGGAACTTAGGAGCGGGAACTCCACGGTTTCTCATACGGCAGTAAATGAGCTATCCAAAAACATGCATTAGTTTCCCAGAACTCCTACTCAGGTATCAGCAGAGCATGGGTGAAGGTGTAAGATAATTTACTCAGGATTTTAATCACTGGTCTAGGAAGATGGAATAAAAAAAATATTGAGTGGAACTTAGGAGCGGGAACTCCACGGTTTCATATGAAACACTAAAAGACCTGCCCAAAAAGATGCATTGGTGTCCCAGAACTCCTACTCAGGTATCAGCAGAGCATGGGTGAAGATGTAAGATAATTTACTCAGGATTTTAATCACTGGTCTAGGAAGATGGAATAAAAAAAATATTCAGTGGAACTTAGGAGCGGGAACTCCACGGTTTCACATGAACCACTAAAAGACCTGTCCAAAAACATGCATTGGTGTCCCAGAACTCCAACTCAGATATCAGCAGAGCATAGGTGAACATATGACATAGTAAAGCACAGGATTTTAATCATTGGTATAGGTAGATGGATCAAAAAAAATTATGGGTAGCACTCAGGAGCGGGAACTCCACGGTTTCTCATACAACACTAAAAGAGCTATCTAAAAACATGCATTGTTGTCCCAGAACTCCTACTCAGGTATCAGCAGAGCATGGGTGAATATGTAAGATTATTTACTCAGTATTTTAATCACTGGTATAGGAAGATGGTTCAAAAAAAAAATTGAGTGGAACTTAGGAGCGGGAACTCCACGGTTTCTCATGCAATACTAAAAGGGCTATCCAAAAATATGCATTGCTGCCCCAGAACTCCAACTCAGATATCAGCAGAGCATAGGTGAACATATGACATAGTAAAGCACAGGATTTTAATCATTGGTATAGGTAGATGGATCAAAAAAAATTATGGGTAGCACTCAGGAGCGGAAACTCCACGGTTTCTCATACAACACTAAAAGAGCTATCTAAAAACATGCATTGTTTTCCCAGAACTCCTACTCAGGTATCAGCAGAGCATGAGAGAAGATGTAAGATAATTTACTCAGTATTTTAATCACTGGTATAGGAAGATGGATCAAAAAAAAAATTGAGTGGAACTTAGGAGCGGGAACTCCACGGTTTCTCGTACGGCAGTAAATGGGCTATGCAAAAACATGCATTAGTTTCCCAGAACTCCTACTCAGGTATCAGCAGAGCATGGGTGAAGGTGTAAGATAATTTACTCAGGATTTTAATCACTGGTGTAGGAAGATGGAATAAAAAAATATTGAGTGGAACGTAGGAGCGGGAACTCCACGGTTTCATATGAACCACTAAAGGACCTGCCCAAAAAGATGCATTGGTCTCCCAGAACTCCTACTCAGGTATCAGCAGAGCATGGGTGAACATGTAAGATAATTTACTCAGGATTTTAATCACTGGTATAGGAAGATGGAATAAAAAAAATATTGAGTAGAACTTAGGAGCGGGAACTCCACGGTTTCTCATGCAATACTAAAAGGGCTATCCAAAAATACGCATTGCTGCCCCAGAACTCCAACTCAGATATCAGCAGAGCATAGGTGAACATAATGAGAAAATAAAGCAGAGGATTTTAATCATTGGAATAAGTAAATGGATCAAAAAAAAATATGAGTAGCACTCAGGACCGGGAACTCCACGGTTTCTCATACAACACTAAAAGAGCTATCCAAAAACATGCATTGCTGCCCCAGAACTCCAACTCAGATATCAGCAGAGCATAGGTGAACATATGACATAGTAAAGCACAGGATTTTATTCACTGGTATAGGTAGATGGATCAAAAAAAAATATGAGTAGCACTCAGGAGCGGGAACTCCACGGTTTCTCATACAACACTAAAAGAGCTATCCAAAAACATGCATTGGTGTCCCAGAACTCCTACTCAGGTATCAGCAGAGCATGGGTGAAGATGTAAGATAATTTACTCAGGATTTTAATCACTGGTCTAGGAAGATGGAATAAAAAAAATATTGAGTGGAACTTAGGAGCGGGAACTCCACGGTTTCATATGAACCACTAAAAGACCTGCCCAAAAAGATGCATTGGTGTCCCAGAACTCCTACTCAGGTATCAGCAGAGCATGGGTGAAGATGTAAGATAATTTACTCAGGATTTTAATCACTGGTATAGGAAGATGGAATAAAAAAAATATTGAGTGGAACTTAGGAGCGGGAACTCCACGGTTTCACATGAACCACTAAAAGACCTGTCCAAAAACATGCATTGGTGTTCCAGAACTCCAACTCAGATATCAGCAGAGCATAGGTGAACATATGACATAGTAAAGCACAGGATTTTAATCATTGGTATAGGTAGATGGATCAAAAAAAATTATGGGTAGCACTCAGGAGCGGGAACTCCACGGTTTCTCATACAACAGTAAAAGAGCTATCTAAAAACATGCATTGTTGTCCCAGAACTCCTACTCAGGTATCAGCAGAGCATGGGTGAATATGTAAGATTATTTACTCAGTATTTTAATCACTGGTATAGGAAGATGGATCAAAAAAAAAATTGAGTGGAACTTAGGAGCGGGAACTCCACGGTTTCTCATGCAATACTAAAAGGGCTATCCAAAAATATGCATTGCTGCCCCAGAACTCCAACTCAGATATCAGCAGAGCATAGGTGAACATATGACATAGTAAAGCACAGGATTTTAATCATTGGTATAGGTAGATTGATCAAAAAAATTATGGGTAGCACTCAGGAGCGGAAACTCCACGGTTTCTCATACAACACTAAAAGAGCTATCTAAAAACATGCATTGTTTTCCCAGAACTCCTACTCAGGTATCAGCAGAGCATGAGTGAAGATGTAAGATAATTTACTCAGTATTTTAATCACTGGTATAGGAAGATGGATCAAAAAAAAAATTGAGTGGAACTTAGGAGCGGGAACTCCACGGTTTCATATGAACCACTAAAAGTCCTGTCCAAAAACATGCATTGGTGTCCCAGAACTCTTAATCAGGTGTCAGCAGAGCATGGGTGAAGATATAAGATAATTTAATCAGGATTTTAATCACTGGTATAGAATGATGGAAAAAAAAAAATATTGAGTGGAACTTAGGAGCCATGGTCTCCATCTGATGCAGGAAGCAATTGATGACGCTATGGCAGTAAAAAGGGCTTGTTTTGATTGCGGCAACGAGTTATCATTTACAAATAATTATGGACCGCATGTGATCATCGATACTTCAGTGATTAACGATCCTGGATATCCCAACAGAACGAACATAATTGTTCATAAATTAGAATCCATAGCAAAAACCATAAAAATTGATAGTAAGACGTATAAAGTAACTGCTGCCGTAAACTACAATTGCGAATTAAAACATTACGTAACGTACGGGTTAATGGGCGAGTATTGGCACAAATACGACAGCCTTTACAAAAAACGAGAAGCGATCAATCCGAAAATTTCAGTAACTCCTCACCTCATAATATACACAATTTTACAAAAATAAATAGTGCTTAGGTACATTATCATAACTCATTCGTTCTTTCATAAAATCTACTATCGACACGAAAGTAAAAATAGTCTAGGGATACATTATAAATCAGTGAATGTTGCGTCCTAAATCATAAGAAAACCATGGAACAGCATCATGCCACTATTTACGCTTAAGGTGAATCTAGTCCACATTTTTCCCATAAAATATCGGGAGTGTATTACTCCACTGTTCGACAATGTACATAAAATTAAACATGTTAAGGTCTTGCCTCGTTATTGAAATTGTCTGTACGGAAACAGAATACCCGGCGAAATGGCATTTGCCGGTCCACGGCGGAAAAAACCTCGCAGTTGATCGCTATGTGCCGTGGCACGGTACGTAATCTGTGGGAGCCGGTGGGAGCGCTTTTTTACGTTTCTCTATGAAACTAAGCAACCTATCTCTTTCGTTCTTGTATAAAAATGATCAGGATAGACAAGGCTAGATATGTTTCATGGACTGATGCCAACTTCATAGTGCAGATTTTCGCGGTTTTCATCGCAGAACATAGTACGTACTACTCGTTTTATCGATTGTGCTGAGTGTTTTTGAAGTGAAAGTGCATATTTCAAGCATGAATACGTATGTAAAGTAAATCAACTTTCTATTTATGTATTAGTTAAAAGCAGTTTAATATATTTACGCATATATTTTACGGAAAAAATTCCACGAGGTGAAAAAATGGCCGCCATATAAAATCATAAAATATTTGCGCTGACTTTTCGTGTGCGTATTTTGTATGAAATGGCTAAAATACTGCTAAAACTGTAAGAAAATTTCATAAAATATCCATAAATATACGATATTGTGTATGAAAATTCAGATTAAAATCCTGATTCAATTATCTTATATCTTCACCCATGCTCTGCTGATACCTGACTCGCAGTTCTGATATACCTATGCATGTTTTTGGATAGGTCTTTTAGTTGTGCATAAGAAACCGTTGAGTTCCCGCTCCTGAGTGCCACTCAACTTTTTTTTTGATCCATCTTCCTATTACCACTGATTAAAATCCTGACTAAATTATCTTATATTTTCACCCATGCTCTGCTGATACCGGAGTCGGAGTTCTGGGATACTTATGAATGTTTTTGGATAGGTTTTTTAGTTGTGCATAAGAAACCGTGGAGTTCCCGTTCCTGAGTTCTACTAAAAAATTGTTTTGATCCTTCCTCCAATAGCACTGATTAAAAACCTGAGATTTAATATCTTAGATTTTCACCCATGCTCTGCTGATACCTGAGTCAGAGTTCTGGGACTCTTATGAATGTTTTTGAATAGGTATTTTAGTAGTGCATAAGAAACCGTAGAGTTCCCGTTCCTGAGTGCTACTTCATTTTTTTTTGATCCATTTTACTATACCACTGATTAAAATCCTGATAGAATTATCTTATATCTTCACCCATGCTCTGCTGATGCCTGAGTCGGAGTACTGGGATACCTATGCATGTTTTTGGATAGGTATTTTAGTATTGCATATGAAACCGTTGAGTTCCCGTTCCTGAGTGCTACTAAATTTTTTTTTGATCCATCTTCCTATACCACTGATTAAAATCCTGACTAAATTATCTTATATTTTCACCCATGCTCTGCTGATACCGGAGTCGGAGTTCTGTGATACTTATGAATGTTTTTGGATAGGTATTTTAGTATTGCATATGAAACCGTTGAGTTCCCGTTCCTGAGTGCTACTTAATTTTTTTTTGATCCATTTTACTATACCACTGATTAAAATCCTGATAGAATTATCTTATATCTTCACCCATGCTCTGCTGATGCCTGAGTCGGAGTACTGGGATACCTATGCATGTTCTTGGATAGGTATTTTAGTGGTGAATGTGAAACCGTTGAGTTCCCGCTCCTGACTTCCACTTAATAATTTTTTTTGATCCATCTTCCTATACCAGTGATTGAAATCCTGAATAATTATCTTATATTTTCACCCATGCTCTGCTGATACCGGAGTCGGAGTTCTGGGATACTTATGAATGTTTTTGGATAGGTATTTTAGTATTGCATATGAAACCGTTGAGTTCCCGCTCCTGAGTGTCACTCAATTTTTTTTTTGATCCATCGTCCTATACCACTGAATAAAATACTGATTAAATTATCTTATATTTTCACCCATGCTCTGCTGATACCTGAGTAGGAGTTCTGGGACACCAATGCATGTTTCTGGATAGCTCTTTTAGTATTGTATGAGAAACCGTGGAGTTCCCGCTCCTGAGTGCTACTCATAATTTTTTTTGATCCATCAACCTATACCAATGATTAAAATCCTGTGCTTTACTATGTCATATGTTCACCTATGCTCTGCTGATATCTGAGTTGGAGTTCTGGGGCAGCAATGCATATTTTTGGATAGCCCTTTTCATTGAGTGGAGTTCCCGCTCCTAAATTCCACTCAATATTTTTTATTCCATCTTCCTATACCAGTGATTAAAATCCTGAGTAAATTATCTTACATCTTCACCCATGCTCTGCTGATACCTGAGTAGGAGTTCTGGGACACCAATGCATGTTTTTGGATAGCTCTTTTAGTGT
The DNA here is from genome assembly GCA_949987655.1 of Polymixis flavicincta. Classification (NCBI taxonomy): domain Eukaryota; kingdom Metazoa; phylum Arthropoda; class Insecta; order Lepidoptera; family Noctuidae; genus Polymixis; species Polymixis flavicincta. The sequence continues at coordinate 7,229,854 of OX465173.1, read as the reverse complement.
TGTATGAGAAACCGTGGAGTTCCCGCTCCTAAGTTCCAATCAATATTTTTTTATTCCATCTTCCTATACCAGTGATTAAAATCCTTAGTAAATTATCTTACATCTTCATCCATGCTCTGCTGATACCTGTGTAGGAGTTCTGGGACACCAATGCATGTTTTTGGATAGCTCTTTTAGTGCTGTATGAGAAACCGTGGAGTTCCCGCTCCTGAGTGCTACGCATATTTTTTTTTGATCCATTTACCTATACCAGTGAATAAAATCCTGTGCTTTACTATGTCATATGTTCACCTATGCTCTGCTGATATCTGAGTTGGAGTTCTGGGGCAGCAATGCGTATTTTTGGATAGCGCTTTTAGTATTGCATGAGAAACCGTGGAGTTCCCACTCCTAAGTTCCACTCAATATTTTTTTTATTCCATCATTCTATACCAGTGATTAAAATCCTGATTAAATTATCTTATATCTTCATCCATGCTCTGCTGATACCTGATTAAGAGTTCTGGGACACGAATGCATGTTTTTGGACAGGTCTTTTAGTGGTTCATATGAAACCGTGGAGTTCCCGCTCCTAAGTTCCACTCAATATTTTTTTTATTCCATCATTCTCTACCAGTGATTAAAATCCTGATTAAATTATCTTATATCTTCACCCATGCTCTGCTGATACCTGAGTAAGAATTCTGGGACAGCAATGCATGTTTTTGGACAGGTCTTTTAGTGTTTCATATGAAACCGTGGAGTTCCCGCTCCTAAGTTCCACTCAATATTTTTTTTATTCCATCTTCCTATACCACTGAATAAAATACTGATTAAATTATCTTATATTTTCACCCATGCTCTGCTGATACCTGAGTAGGAGTTCTGGGACACCAATGCATGTTTCTGGATAGCTCTTTTAGTATTGTATGAGAAACCGTGGAGTTCCCGCTCCTGAGTGCTACTCATAATTTTTTTTGATCCATCAACCTATACCAATGATTAAAATCCTGTGCTTTACTATGTCATATGTTCACCTATGCTCTGCTGATATCTGAGTTGGAGTACTGGGGCAGCAATGCATATTTTTGGATAGCCCTTTTCATTGAGTGGAGTTCCCGCTCCTAAGTTCCACTCAATATTTTTTATTCCATCTTCCTATCCCAGTGATTAAAATCCTGAGTAAATTATCTTACATCTTCACCCATGCTCTGCTGATACCTGAGTAGGAGTTCTGGGACACCAATGCATGTTTTTCGATAGCTCTTTTAGTGCTGTATGAGAAACCGTGGAGTTCCTTCTCCTGAGTGCTACTCATAATTTTTTTTGATCCGTCTTCCTATACCATGATTAAAATACTGATTAAATTATCTTATATTTTCACCCATGCTCTTTTGATACCTGAGTAGGAGTTCTGGGACATCAATGCATGTTTTTGGATAGCTCTTTTAGTGCTGTATGAGAAACCGTGGAGTTCCCGCTCCTGAGTGCTACTCATAATTTTTTTTGATCCATCTACCTATACCAATGATTAAAATCCTGTGCTTTACTATCTCATATGTTCACCTATGCTCTGCTGATATCTGAGTTGGAGTTCTGGGGCAGCAATGCATATTTTTGGATAGCCCTTTTCATTGAGTGGAGTTCCCGCTCCTAAATTCCACTCAATATTTTTTATTCCATCTTCCTATACCAGTGATTAAAATCCTGAGTAAATTATCTTACATCTTCACCCATGCTCTGCTGATACCTGAGTAGGAGTTCTGGGACACCAATGCATGTTTTTGGATAGCTCTTTTAGTGTTGTATGAGAAACCGTGGAGTTCCCGCTCCTAAGTTCCACTCAATATTTTTTTATTCCATCTTCCTATACCAGTGATTAAAATCCTGAGTAAATTATCTTACATCTTCACCCATGCTCTGCTGATACCTGAATAGGAGTTCTGGGACACCAATGCATCTTTTTGGGCAGGTCTTTTAGTGGTTCATATGAAACCGTGGAGTTCCCGCTCCTAAGTTCCACTCAATATTTTTTTTATTCCATCTTCCTATACCAGTGATTAAAATCCTTAGTAAATTATCTTACATCTTCATCCATGCTCTGTTGATACCTGTGTAGGAGTTCTGGGACACCAATGCATGTTTTTGGATAGCTCTTTTAGTGCTGTATGAGAAACCGTGGAGTTCCTTCTCCTGAGTGCTACTCATATTTTTTTTTGATCCGTCTTCCTATACCATGATTAAAATACTGATTAAATTATCTTATATTTTCACCCATGCTCTGCTGATACCTGAGTAGGAGTTCTGGGACACCAATGCATGTTTTTGGATAGCTCTTTTAGTGTTGTATGAGAAACCGTGGAGTTCCCGCTCCTGAGTGCTACTCATAATTTTTTTTGATCCATCTACCAATACCAATGATTAAAATCCTGTGCTTTCCTATGTCATATGTTCACCTATGCTCTGCTGATATCTGAGTTGGAGTTCTGGGGCAGCAATGCATATTTTTGGATAGCCCTTTTCATTGAGTGGAGTTCCCGCTCCTAAATTCCACTCAATATTTTTTATTCCATCTTCCTATACCAGTGATTAAAATCCTGAGTAAATTATCTTACATCTTCACCCATGCTCTGCTGATACCTGAGTAGGAGTTCTGGGACACCAATGCATGTTTTTGGATAGCTCTTTTAGTGTTGTATGAGAAACCGTGGAGTTCCCGCTCCTAAGTTCCACTCAATATTTTTTTATTCCATCTTCCTATACCAGTGATTAAAATCCTGCGTAAATTATCTTACATCTTCACCCATGCTCTGCTGATACCTGAATAGGAGTTCTGGGACACCAATGCATCTTTTTGGGCAGGTCTTTTAGTGGTTCATATGAAACCGTGGAGTTCCCGCTCCTAAGTTCCACTCAATATTTTTTTTATTCCATCTTCCTATACCAGTGATTAAAATCCTTAGTAAATTATCTTACATCTTCATCCATGCTCTGCTGATACCTGTGTAGGAGTTCTGGGACACCAATGCATATATTTGGATAGGTCTTTTAGTCTTTCGTATAAAACCGTGAAGTTCCCGGTCCGGAGTGCCACTCATTTTTTTTTTAAATCAATCATCCTATACCACTGATTAAAATCCTGATTAAATTATCTTATATCTTCACCCATGCTCTGCTGATGCCTGAGTCGGAGTTCTGGGACATCAATGCATATATTTGTATAGGTCTTTTAGTGGTTCATATGAAACCGTGGAGTTTCCGCTCCTGAGTGCTACTCATATTTTTTTTTGATCCATCTTCCTATACCACTGATTAAAATCCTGATTAAATTATCTTATATCTTCACCCATGCTCTGCTGATACCTAAGTTGGAGTTCTGGGGCAGCAATGCATATTTTTCGATAGCTCTTTTAGTGTTGCATGAGAAACCGTGTAGTTCCCGGTCCGGAGTACCACTCAATTATTTTTGTGAACCATCTTCCTATACCCCTGATTAAAATTACGATTTAAATTATCTTATATATTCACCCATGCTCTGCTGATACCTGAGTCGGAGTTCTGGGATCCTTTGAATGTTTTGGTATTGTTATTTTATAGTTGCAACATGAAACTTGGAGTTTTAAGCTCCTCAGTTGTATACAAACTTTTTTTTATCATCCCAACTTAATTTCTCCTTGAAATCTAGGTTTCTTGTAGTCTATCTTTTTCATAAGGCACTGCTGATAATTTTTAGGGACATCTGCATTCTTTTTGTTTTTTTTTATGTTTCCGGGGGTCTTGGCTGCTACTAAACTTAGAATCTACGAGAAGCTGCAAATTTATCAGGCGCCTCTTTAAAAAAATATTATCTTTTTCGTGTAGCGGGTAACATTTTCTTTTTTATTTATTTCATGACTTAGGACGGCAGAACTCTTCCTGAAAAGTTTATGGAACTATAGATCTCATCACTGTGTGCCGAAATCAGTTTTAAAATTTTAATTTTGGAAAAAATGATCTGCTGTCGGAAGTTAGCAGAGCATATTTTCATTCGACTTTTTTTCAGGCAAAAACGCCTGAACTATTTTTTTTAAGTATAAGGAACTCAAGAACTCATCCGCATGCCAATAGAACTCACATTTTTTTATGCTCTGCTGGGAAATGATCTGCCAAGTTCACCCACATAACGAATATCTACCTGAGAACCAGATATCTCTTTACTGAATTCGTCTTTCTCTCTATTGAGGTGGTCAATCTGAGTCCTCGCTTGTTCCACCTCTTCTCTCAGCGCAGCGGCAGTTGACTCTAGCTCATTGTACTCGTCTTTCTGTTCTTGGGTCATTTCTGCTAGCAACTTTGTAATCGTAGATTGTTCCTGAAATACACAAAACGGTTTTTTTATCATTATTACGAAGCATTCTAGCTATTTATTGTAGTGGTTAAATATCCTGTATGACGCTTGTACTAAAATATGGTCGAAATTTTCACTATCTGTTTATAGAAAGACTGAACTGAACAAAACCTTTCCATAACGTAAATTAAAACAAAAATGTCAGACCAATTTCCTTGAACCAAACCTTACATAAATATTCAGAAACAATAAACAGGGTAAGGAGAGTTACCTTGTCCATTTGTTCTCTCAATTGCCTCAGCTGGTTCTCCTTTCTCTGTTTCTCCATGAAGACCTGTTCCACTTCCTCCTGCATCTTTTTATTGCTTGCTTCCAGGTCCTTTGTTTGTTCTTCTACTGATTGCTTGTTTGCTTCTCCATTGGCTATGCGTATTGCTGTGTTGTAGTCTGCTAGACGTCCTTGTAAGTCTGGAAAGATACATTTGGCTTAATTGACTAAGTAAGTATAACTTCTTTTGTTCTGTATTTTAAACGCTAATGCTTATAGGTTCGATCCTCATGACAACATCTGCCTAGCCTTATCCCAACTATCTTGGGGTCGACTTGCAGTCTAACCGGATGTAGCTGAATACCAGTAATTGGAGCGACTGCCCATCTGACCTCCACAACCCAGTTATTGGGTAGTTCTCCTTGGTAAGGCTAGTTGTGAGACTGTCGGGCTTATGAGGACCCGTAACGACTGTCAAAGATCCACGATCCACAAACTCCTACCTAGGTTCGATCCTAATGTAAGGCAGCGTTATTGGATTTTCCAGAGCAAGCTGGGTTCGGACCAGGCAAATCTTGCTGCGGCCAGGTCCTTAACCTCACTCAGCATATCGAGGACGGGTTTGAAACAAAGAAAGTGACAGGCGCAATATTTGTGGACTTGTCGGCAGCATACGACACAGTTAATATTAAACGCTTGCTGTGGAAGGTAACCAACCTGACAGAGGATCTAAGGTTTACACAAATTCTTAGAGAACTCCTCAGTAACCGACGATTCCAGGCAAACCTTCTTGAAGATAGAAGTAGATGGCGAACCCAAAAAAATGGACTACCTCAAGGTAGCGTACTGGCCCCGCTGCTTTTCAACATTTACACAAACGACCAACCGGTAAGCCCGAAAACGACCCGTTTTCTATACGCTGACGACCTGGCACTTACCTGTCAAGCTACCAACTTTGAGGAGATTGAAGCTAATCTTTCCACAGCTCTCACTGATCTCAGCTACTATTATGCTGATAACGCGTTGAAACCGAATCCCTCTAAAACGCAATCATGTGCCTTCCACCTCCGTAACAGACAGGCAGGTCGTAAACTGAACATCTCATGGCAAGGGGTACCAATTACTCACAGCGCTTACCCGAAATACCTCGGCATTACTCTGGACCGGTCACTTACCTACAAAAACAACTGCCAGGATGTTAAACTGAAAGTTCATGCAAGAAATGCTTTGCTACGCCGCCTAACATCCACCAGATGGGGAGCCTCACCCCAAGTCCTGCGAACAACTGGAATGGCACTCTGCTTTTCCGCTGGTGAATATGCCTGTCCAGTATGGAACCGTTCTGCCCACGCTGACCTAGTGGATACAGCTCTAAATGAGACGTGCCGGATTATTAGTGGCTGCCTTAAACCGACCCCAGTACGAATGCTGTATCCACTGACTGGCATTGCGCCACCAAGCGTTCGCAGGACCATAGCCAGTCGCATTGAAAGGGTGAGACTACAGACTGACTCACGTCACCCAATGCACAACTACGTCTCAGTGCCCCAGAGGCTAAAGAGCCGAAAAGTTTTATAGGGTGCGTGGGTCTAGCTAGTTCAGTCAATAGCGATGCCTCCACAGCGAGTTGTAACCTGTGGCGGAAGCTGTATAAGCCCCTTGACAACTTTATCGAACCATCTGAGAGCCTTCCTCCTGGGCACGCGTTACCGTGGCCGACCTGGAAATCTCTGAATAGACTGCGAACCCAAGTCGGCCGGAGCAAAGACAATCTGCACAGATGGGGGTTCACGGATGGCTCAGATCTCAGGTGCGTGTGCGGCACCTCCCCACAGACAATGGTTCACCTTCCATCCTGCGCCGCATGCCCTGTTACTTGTGCATTTGACGATCTTATGACTGCGTCAGCGAGCGGAGTTCGCGTAGCTGAATTTTGGGCCAAAGATGTTTGATTTATTTATTTTTTTGCCATCGATACGCTAAGAAGAAGAAGAAGATTGGATTTTCCTAAAAGGATTTTTTCAATAGCAGCCCAGAGTCTATGTCCCCGGTTGATATCATATTGATGTATTCGCCTCATAGTAGGTCGGTAAAATATGTAATGTCATAAGTTACTTACCAGTCAGTTCCAACGCCAACTCTCGGACCCTCTTCTCGTAATGTTTCTTAGCGGACCTCTCTCTTTCTCCCGCATCTGCCTGCTCACTGAGCCTGGCTATCTCGGCCTTCATCTCTCTGACCTTCACTTGCATCAACTCTTCCCAATACCGTTTGTCTTGTAGCTGGCGAGTACGGAACCCTCTGGCGGTGCCTGTGCGTAGGCCTGATATGCCTTGCTGTGTTATTGGTCTATCGATCTGGGGGAAGATGTATGTGAATGGTCTTAATGTTGAATGTCCAAGTCACGTCATTATTATAATTAATGGTCATTTTCTAGGTTCAATTTCTTTTGTCGTAAAATAGTAAAACTTTCTGAAAAACGTCGAGCTGACAAGTCCGTTACTATAAGCATTTTTTTTTCAGCATAGTTTCGGCATAGTTTAAACGACTTACCATAGAAAATCCAGTCATGGCGGTGGGCTGCCGGCTGGCTGTCGGCGGCGCTGGCCCAAACCCAGCAGTTGACAGCCGCGAAGCTGTACTGCCTCTATACGCTGATGTCGGCCTCATCGTGCTACTTCTGAAATGACGACTTGGTAAGTGGGCTAAATAATTTTATTTTTCTATTTTGAAGGATTGACAGGTCGACGGAGTGTCACTAATTACAATAAATTAAAATACGCGAAGCAAAAACTTTCTACCCGTTTTTACGAAAATGACGCGGACGAAGGAGTGCAGAAAGTTCATATTTTTGATAGTCATAAAAGTGTTAATGAATTTTGGCGGGATTACGACCACTGGGCGATCACTAGTTATTATAAAATCCCGTGCTGCCCCCTTCATGGCAAAGGCTCTCTCTCGAATTAAAGCTTCTAAGGACTAGTTCATATTGAAAGGTTCAACCTTATTATGACCATCGTCATAAATACCTGTGTGAGTGCTTTCTACGTGGCAGCCATTTATGAAACTTTATACAGGATAATTTTTTATCCAGTGCGCAAACAGTAACCATGAATTCAGCATATCATTCTAGACCCCTTAGCGTAGAAATTTTTCGGTTATACAAAAAAAATCTGCTTTTTCATATAAAAGTGCGATTACCTTCGCGGTCAAAATGTATGAAAAATCTGTTTTTTTTTTGTATTATCAAGTAAAAATTTCTACGCTAGGGGTCTAGAATGATATGCTGAAATCATGGTAGTTTGATTCCTAAAGTACCTACCTGTTTATGTAACTGTGTGCCAAGGTATTTAAATGAACACTAAGAAAAACACTGCACCTGGGAGGCACTCAAAGTAACTAATTATACTATTTAGCCATACAACGCACTTCACATCACACACTACAGTATCGCATTAATTACTTATTATCGCTTATTAAAATGCAAGATCTTTCAAAAATTCAAGCTAGCGCTAGGACTTACCTAGACACAGCTGAGACTGTATTAGTGTACTCTCGATAACCTCGTCTGGATACAGGCCGAGGGGCGGACCTCTTACCCCCCGCGCTACCCTCAGAAAAATCCATAACAATACAAAATAATTAATTATTTTTTTCACAAACCGGGTCAAGTGTCTCGAATTGTCGACCGGCGCATTAGGTTTGTTGTTGATGCGTTGCCAAGGTAACGAGTCGACGGCGCGCGGTGATGTTGACCATTTTAGATTGTGTACCAGCCAGTGTTAGGTACTCCATGGAGGAATTATGAATTGAATGATAAATGCATATTTTGTGACAACATATCTAAGTATTCCATTTCAGTTAGGCAAGCTGTAACTTTTGAATAAGTACTTTATTCCAATCAGATTCCGCAACATTGTAGACAGTAATAGTTATTTATTTCCAAACTTCAGTACACGTTACATCAATTAGGTCACGACCTCTGAACTAGTACATCCTGTATGACAGGGTTCGAGGTTTCTCCAGTTACAAGGATCTGCATGAGAAGGTTTAGACCATATAGAATGCACACTTAGTTTAAAAAATAATTAAAAGAGAAGTTAAATAAAATAAAAATTAAAACATACAAAAACTTAGATACTTAATGTACTTAGGTGTACTTGGTAGAGGTTAGGAGTCTCCATCAGAACTCTTGTACTGTAATTTAATTTATCTGCTTATTTATCAGCTGGTCACGCACGCCGAATAGCAGAATTTTAATTTTTACAACACAGGAAAATGATTTTGCTTATTATCCTGACAAAGTCCAATACTTAGTAGTATAACTATATATCGACAGTGGAAAGATAAAATAGCTAAATCGCCAAAACCTGAAATCTCAGGAATGAATTTTAAAATTGAATGAGTAGAAATCAGAGGTGCTTGTGGCTAAGTAATAATAGCTGCGCGGGTCGATCGATCAGGTTAAGCTACGCTTGCCGCGGTTGGTCCGTGGATGGGTGACCATCTTTACATACCAAGACTTCTCCGTGCCTCGGAAAGCACTTTAAGCCTCGTTAAGCCGTTGGAACCCGGCTGTCATTTGTGGATCTTTGACAGTCGTTACGGATCGTCAGAAGCGCGAAGGTCTGACAACCAGTCTTACCAAGGGGTATCATATTACCCAGTAACTGGGTTGTGGAGGTCAGATAGGCAGTCACTTCATGTACAATACTGGTATTCAGCTGCAGCCGGTTAGACTGGAAGCCGACCCCAACTTAATTGGGAAAAGGCCAGACAGATGATGAGGAAAATGATGTTGCTTATTATCCTGACAAGTTAATTTTACTAATAAGTATTGGTACTTAGTAGTAAAATTATATATCGACAGTGGAAACATAAATTATCTAAAGCGCCAAAACCTGAAATCTCAGGAATGAATTTTAAAGTTGAATGATTTAGAAATCATTTACAATTCACATCCTTTGGCGCTTTAGCAATTTTACCTTTCCACTGTCAATGTATTTTATTCTTAACCATTACTTACCATAACTGCATAATGATTGCATTATCAGACGTAATACAGGTCACACACAATCATTCGCTTGAATTTAGCACCCGCATGTGGGCTAACTAATCTCACTGATACACAAAATATGCATTACACTCGTTCCAAATAGCATGCATTGTCGACGATTGCACAAGCAGTTCACAAAAGCCAGCACTGCACGTTGTGGCTGCAGGCAATTGCGGCATTACTACAATGTATTTAGCCGAACTAAATATCATAATATCTTCGTGTTTTTATTTCTCAAACGCATTCGGAATATCAGGCCTCGGAAATGGATATAGATTCTTCTTGAAGGAAATAAACGCTACAGTGGGATTGCTAGATGCATCCCTAATTACTAAAATGTGGATCGAACAACCGTTAGACCATTTTAATCAGACTGATATCAGAATGTGGAAGATGAGGTACTTCGAAAGACTTGACTTCTGGAAAGCAAAAGGACCAATATACTTGTTCATCAACGGAGAAGGTGCAGCTAGTGAAGTATTCCTTCAAACTGGAATATTATATGACCTGGCAAAAGAAACCAAAGGCGCTATGTATTTATCCGAACATAGATATTATGGGAAAAGTAAACCATTCGATAAATTGAATACAGAAAACTTGGCTTATCTCAGTTCGAGACAAGCTCTTGCAGATATAGCAAAACTGATTGAAGAAATTAAAACGACGACGAAATATAATGAATCAAAAGTTATTATAGTAGGAGGGTCTTACGCAGGAAACTTAGCAGCTTGGATGAGGCTCTTGTATCCTGATTTAGTTGATGCTGCTGTAGCTAGCAGTGCACCAGTTCTGGCGAAGAAAGATTTCTACGAATATTTAGAAAATGTTGCTGATGACTTCGAACAACATGGAACGCCAGGATGTTATGATAAAATAACAGAAGTATTTAAGAGGTACGATCTACTATTTAAAACTAGTGAGGGTATTGCCCAGCTTAAGGAAGAAGAAGAAATCTGTAACAGTACTGATATGAACAAACCAGAAAATATGCAATTATTCTTCCTGGACAAAACTTCAGAATTTATGTACGAAGCTCAATATGGTAATCCTCAGAGTATTAAGAATTTTTGTGACGACGTAATTAAAACTTTCCACGTAAATTCTTCAAAAGATGATGATATTGATTTATGGAGTAAAAAAAACAGTTGCTTCAACTATGATTTCGATGAAATGGTTGAAGCCATGAGAGATATTGACTGGGCTACGTCTTGGACTTACCAAACTTGTACCGAATTTGGTTACTATCAAAGTAGCTCTTCAGACAAGCATCCGTTTACTAATAATATTCCTGTGGATTTGTTTTACAGTTTGTGTACGAAATCTTTTGGTGAAAAGTTTGATGAGATAAGAATTGATAAAGGTATCGAACGTACTAATGATATGTATGGAGGCTTGAAACCTAATGTTACGAATGTAGTTTTTGTTAATGGTGACTTGGATCCGTATCACAGGCTTGGAGTGTTAGAAGACGTTTCATATAATGCACCAGCTAAGATTATACCTTTATCGTCTCACTGCAGGGATTTGTTTTCAGATAGATCTAAGGATCCTGAAGAATTAAAGGAAGCTAGAAAATACATTAAGTATTTGATTAAGAAATGGATTGGTGCTGGTGAATATAAAAAGCCTTAGGAGATTCAAAAGATGTATGAAACGATTGTATTTTCAAGTAGGTATACTGATGGCATTCAAATAATGGTAAGGCTTTTAGCATGGTAAACATCATTGTAGCTATATGAATATTGTAGAATATAAAGCTTTTTTTTATTGTGCTATCATGCGTGTAACATTATAAAAGCTCGTGAAATTTTCCAATGAAACGAAAGTATTATTAAAATATTTGTATATTTACTCATAAACGGTCTTCCTTATGATAGGTTACTCGATAACCAACACCCAATGCTACACAATACAAGTGGATGTTGTTGTTATATTATTTAAATTCGTAATAGCAGTATGTTCTAACAAAACACCGTTCGGTGTAACAATAAAAATGCTGGACTTATCTTATTGAAACTGTCTGTAAATTCTTGGTCATCTTTATAATAATGTATATCTTCACAATAGAACACAACTATTTTTAATACATTTATTTTATTAATCGCCATATCTTTTTCTCTATCATCATCTTTGATTTCGAAAAATACTCATACTTTTGACGTGTATATTCTCATCTAAAAAGTAAGTATCATTATAATTATCTACAATAATGCATAAGATACAATATTTTATGGTAACCTGTGTAGCACCTCCGAATTTTTGTAGCTACATTTCAGTTTTATAAGTTGTTAAAATAAGATCCAGTGAAAAGAGCTATGTTTTGTACACAACATAGCTCTTTTGGGGATATTATTTTAAAGTTAATTAATATCGGATAAAAATTTTATAACACTAAATTGCTACGAATACAAAACGTATCTAAATATACAAAAATATTAAAATCTTATAAGTAGTTGTGACAATAAATTACATTTAAATTGTCAACGTAGTTGTACTTAACTAGATCATAACTATTATGATAATTGAGTATTGGAGAAATATATCAGCAAATACATGGATATAGAACTTAAAACAATATTAAAGAAGAAATATATTTACAAAAGTAGTAATCATTAAATCTAAAATTGAATTCCTATTTTAACCTAATAATTAATTAGAATTCAATAATATGCAATTTACATACAAATAACAAATATTAAAATATGTGATGTTTCGAAAGGCAATAAATAGTAAGGTTCCAGATATATCGTGATGAATTTACTTTTAAATTAAAATAAATATTGCGTTTTATTGCCAAAAAGAAAAACCGCCGTTAATAAAGTTCCGAAATGATTCTGTTACTCCATGGAAAGTGGGCGTGAGTTTATGTACGTAGGCATGTATGTATATGTGGTAATTTATGTGAAGTTTGTATCCACTTTTTTTCAAATAAAAAACTTCTTGAAGATCGCTATAAATAAAATAACAAAAATAACTCAATCTCCCTAATCGTTTTAAAATTTCCCAACCCTGTTTTGACTAGGATTGCCACTTAAATATTATAAAGAGGAAAATATTTCAACGACAAGACAATGAAATGACATTGAACACGCAAATCGTTAAATATTGGCAGTGATAGTTAACTTAAAGGTTTAATTACTTTAAACTAAGTTTTTTTTACAATATTCAGTTAAATACGTTATTACTAACATGTTGGTAATGTTCATTACTAAATTATATGCTAAATATATCACTTAAATATAGGTTGATTATAGAATTACATAAAAATGTATACTAGAAATCTCGATAATTCGCAATACCCATTAAAGCAAAATAGTCCACTGCTTTCTTCATTCAACAGTAAATAATTGTATCATCGATGTAAATATGTAAATACAATTTTAAATTCCTTTTATTTTACAAATCTTTGAATATTTACAATATTATATAATGTTTTTTACAAGATACTGTCACATCAATTTTTAATTTCATGCTCGTCGTCACGCACCCTTAAACCAGTAAAAAAATACACTTCAATCTTTGGTTACATGATTCTGTTCTTAATTTGAAAAAACTATGTAATCTTCCTTATTATACAAATCACACCAAAATATATTGTGACTTCACTACTTAGATTTGACAGTATCCTATACTAAAGTCTAAGTTAAGTTGCCAGGTGTCAGGTGATTCGCACTCTAGTCCCACTCTCCAATGAACATGTGACGCGCATGCGGGGCGGGGGGTGGGGGGAAGCCACGTCCAGGCATTGGCAGGCGACCGTACAGCGCGTATGGATCATAGTGTTGCTCTCCGTCTGCAATTAATATCATCACCAACGTTTTAAACGGCTGAATATTTCTAGGTAACTTCAAATTAATTTTGTTTAAGAGTCTGCTTGCTAGGTCCTCCTTTATTACTCAGCACTATCCAGGGAACTAAATTGTAGACTAACTTACGATCGTCGTGCTTAGCAGAGTTAGTGGAGATGTTACAAACATTTAGGGATAAGCAACGGGGCGGGTTATTAAAGAAACGACGTAAATTAATTTTAGTCACAATCACACGTAAGTATAACGGATCAACGCGGCATGGAAGTTTTTCTGCTGTCGAATCTTGGAACCTAGTGCTTTTGCAAATTACATCTAAGGATGATAGCAAAGCTTTCGAAATGGAATTTTCGCAATTTGGAAGAATCAAGTGTTGACAAGATTGTCAAGAAAGAAGTATAGATATGATAAATACTTTTGATACTTGGTGATTATGGGAGATGAACTCAGAAGTGTGAAAAGTGTAGAAACGAAGCTAACAGGCGAGTTGTGCTACCAAGCGAAGCGATCTAATATAACAGAAAGT